>OW388081.2:104552954-105188672 GCA_936449025.2 Sarcophaga subvicina | reverse complement strand
ACCATACAATGCCACACTTTACCTTTTTGTCATTCGTGTGTCGTCTTTAGATGAGTGCGTGGGTTTCATTTTAATGGATATTTGGGGTGTGTGCATGTAATTATAGAAACATCATTATCTCATACTCATACTCATACTCATTCTCCATTATTTCCATTTTGATTATCAATTGGTTTTAGTGATTTATTTTCAATGACATAATTAGCATAGATATTCTATCTGTTATCATAATATGGAATATAGTATCTTTTATATATAATCTTTTATATATAATCCAACAACAGATACAATAACAATAACAACAACAATAATAATAATAAAAAAGAAAACAAATACAGTAAACTTAAGCTAATATTACCACACATAAATGGATAAATTAAACAATTTATTAAAATCATAAGAAATATTTTAATTTCTCTCTTAATTAATCTAAACAAGGCAATTAAAGTCTTAGAATTTTAATTCATATTTCATTTGAAAATAGTTTCGTTACAGTAGAGAAATACGAGTGAGGAAATCAAAAATGTTATGGGCAAACCTTACTAAAACTTATCTTCCGATTTAATGCATAAAAAACTCGTTTTGAAGCGATTGGAAGCCATATTTTGGTCCCTCTTTTAAATCCTTACAGGTAGGTAGGTTCGAGTGGTAGCTTTGATACCATAATCACACTTGAGCTCGCATAGCGGCCCGTAGTGAAGCCACAGATAAACGCAGACATAGTACTGACCGAGTTCCACCAAACTAGGGAAGAAGTTGGTCAGCATAAGGGCTACTCATAACCTACGCTGGAAAGCAAGCCCGAAAGTTTAATAAATGAAATTTTATCCCTGACATTAATAGATGATAACTCTTTGCAAGAGATTCGTAAAAGATGGTCAGTGCCAAAGATAACAGTTTCCTCTTCCTCAGCAGATCTACATCCACGGCAGAGCTTCATTCTATCCGCGTGTCTTCCCATAACACAATGATTTGTAAGCATGGCCACTGTGATCGAGCTGAAGTTACGATCAAGTTCGAATAACTGTTTGGCGCGTTGTCTATCCAACAAGGACCAAGTGACTCTAGCATAGGAGCAGGATTCCTCATTGACCCAGAATAAGTTGGCATTTCGAATGAATTTCTATTTAAATTTAAATTGTTATACTGAAACTAAATTTCATATGCATCTCCGCTTCGATTACAAATATTTCAAATGTTTTTGATAATTTTTTCCAATTATTACTCTTCTAAAACTAAAGTTTAAAAACTTCTGGTATTTTCTTTTAATAAAAACTGCGTTCACATCACGTTAAATTGAAAATTGAAATGTACTCCTTTGCAACTCTGGAAATAACCTTTAATCAAAGCAGCTTATTTGGTTAACTTTGAACTATTTTTCTACAGCTACTCTAAGGTTTAGCTTTTCCTGTGACCTTGATCTTTATTTGATGCCGGAATATATAGGATCTTCTAACAAGGACTTCTAAATTTTGACAGTTAATAACGGACATCTTTTCGAAGCCGTATTTGTCAAATTAAGAGTCATTTAAACATTTATTCAGACAACTGTTCCTAATTTTCCTCGAAAAATCATAGTCAGCGATGAGAGCCATTTTAGGATGTATGGGTACACGAACAAACGAAATTTGCACATGAAATCTAAGAGAGTGCAATGAATCTCGAAAGAGTCGCTGTTTGGTATCAATTTTCGGCTGGAGGCGTCCCCAATCGTCAAGAGGAATGTTGAGCAGGTCATCACTCTCAAAGACGAGTAGTATGATCGATAAATGTAGTTTCAACAGGACAGCGATATGTGTCATACAGCTCCTGCCACATTTTATTTTGTACACGAACGATTTCAGAACATATTCATCTCACGTCGAGGTAATATGAACTACCCACTGAGATCGTGTAATTTGACTCTGTTTGACTTTTTCTTGTGGGGTTTTCTTAAGTCGCAGAAATAAGCCACAAACCACAGGCGTCTTCGCAGCCAACATAACCTATCCCATCGGATAAATTCAGAACCAGAGTTCTAGAAAATCGGACGATGCGGATGTTATTTATATTCGGCACATAATGACATCAATTGGTCTTTCAAAAAGTTTCAATGTTATCGTACGCACATCTTACATACATACATAATGTGTCATTACAACCCTTTAGTCAGGATTACGACCTAGTTTCTCACACCACTTATGTTGTGAGCATTAATTTTTATACATGAGTGGCAGACCTTCCAGCTTAAAGTCGACTCCGAACGACAGATTTTTGAGAATCTTTTCATGGCAATTTTATTTATTCTCAGAGTTTTTGCCGAAAATCTGCAAATCGAAAATCTGTTTTCATATTTCGTTCAGTTGGAGATGCCTGACCTGGGGTTGGAGATGCCTGACCGAGGCCTCAAGTAAACCAACACACTACCTACTAGACCACGGCGACTTCTCTACGTTCATCTGATTTTGTTTAAATTTAGAGACAGGAAAGGTTTTCAAAAACAAACCCTTTAAGCTTCTCCCATTAAAATCTTCTCAAAAATCTGTCGCTCGGAGCGTGACCTACCGCTTATGAATAAAATTAACACACACAACATAAGTGTTGTGAGAAGCAAGATCGTAATCATGGGACGCAATGACTAAATAAGTAAGTAGTTTAGATTCCATTCAAGGCTTTCTGAGTATGTATTACAAAAGACGAAATCTCCCATTCCAACTTTAAAGGATACTTCAAACATCTTTTGATCCAAAATGCATCCCCTTACTTATCGTTGTGGTACAAAAGTCAGCGAAATGGCTTTGAATGGCTGGTATAAGGGTGTTCATCCTTTATACTCGTCCAAATCGATTAAAACTAAGAGAGTTTTAAGCTACAAGGTATGTTTTTGTAGAAAAATATACAACCGTAATGCATTTTGTAAAGTTTTCGGATTAACGACTAGTAACAGTCACTATATGCACTTCAATTCAGCCACGTTATTTTGTATTTAACTCTAAATGCAAGCGATAATTGAAGATATTTGAATAATTTTATACATTGTGTGTGTTTTCAACAGCTGCTCTCTTCTCTCTCTCTCTCTCTCTCTTATCTCCCTCTGCCGTATAATAGTAAAGTCATTTTAAATTATTCAAATTTTAATGAAAGCTTAACGCTTCAATACCACAAAACTGAAACTGTTTTCAAATTTCTAATCATTTCGAATGTAACAAATTATTTTAAAAGATCAAATAAAATTAGAAATTCATAAGAGAGATTTACACAAATAAATCACAATTTATCTCTCGATATTGGCATTTAAATTCCAATTCAAATTCAAATTAATGACACAATTTTAGCTGCATGCCATGGTTTAACTGACGGCAATAATTTCTCATTCGTATGGCTTTCAAGTAAATCATCCATTAAGAGAGTTAATCTTATACAAATTGGTGGTTTCGTACGTCAATGAATTTATGAATTATTAAATACTCCAACAGATGATTAAAACGTATCATAAATGCAAGAGAGTCGAGATGATGTATACATTGATGCGGTAAAAGAAATATTGATTCATATCACAAGAGCATACATACAAATGCAGTTACACTTCCTGTAAGAGGAGAGAAATTGGGTGGGAGAAATGGAAACAAATTATAAATGCAAGATAAAGATATAATTGAAAAACGAAGAAGGGAAGACTTTATATCACGTTTATATCACATTGAAGAAAAAGTACTCATTAAACTTTAAAACAAAGACTTAGAAAAGTTCGCTTCGTATATTTGCTTGATATGATATGTTTCATTAATTGTGAGGGAAAAAATGCGTTTTGAAAGTCTTTTTTGTGAATCAATATGTAATCATGTAGGAAATTGGCACTTGAAGTGATTAAATATGAAAACAAGCTCTTAATATGCCCATCATTTCGTTGATAAAAAAAATTAAAGTATCAAGTGGACCACCTATCGATTTTAATTTGAATCATCGTTTATTTCGAATTTGGTAATACTTTTCTGTCATTTTATTCTGTCACCAAATTCAGTATATTATCAGCACTGGAGTTATGAATCGCTTTACGCTTGGCTAACGTTAGGATTTATTGGAAATTTATTTCCAAAGAAAAGACAATTGGTCGGCAATTGCACGAAAATGTCGTCTTTAGTCGCAGAGAAGGACCAATAGTTCCCGGTATATGCAAATTTATTGCTAAAGTTCGTGAAACTGGTAGATGCACCAAGACGTGAGCGTGCACGTACAGTACTTGCATCCGAAAATATTGAAGCAGTGGCTGAGAGAGTGCGTGAGAATACATCAACATCAACTCATCATTGTTCTCAAGTATTGAACATTTCACACACCAGTCTACGCCGAATTTTGCGAAAAGATCTCGATATAACGCCTTACAAAGCTCAACTGTTTCAAGAGTTGAATGAAGCATGACTATCCGCATCATATTCGCTTCGCTAGTTGGGCCACCGAGAAAATGATGCCAAAAATTGGTGTATTTGGTACTCAGTAAACCCACACAGGGTCTTAAAAAGGTCCATCTAACCATTACGAATGTATGTTTAGTGTCACTTGTGGAGCAGAGGCATGGAGACACCTATCACACCATGATAACCGATTTTTCTGTACCCGATCTTCATGGTATTGATGTGAACGATATTTGGGGTCAACAGGATGATGCAACTTGCCGCACAACTCATGCCACAATCGATTTATTGCGTCAAATGTTTTTGGGCGTTTAATCAGCCGTAATGGTCGCTTCTTGTAGTCGTAGTGTGTTGACTTATTAGACGTGAGGTCACGGTTCAAACCCGAGGTCCGAAAACTCGAACAAAAAGAAATATGAAAAAATATTTCTTCGGCGGCTTCCTCTCAGCAAAATTTCTGGTAAAAACTCTGAGAGTAAATAAAATTGCCATGGAAAACTTCTCAAAAATCTGTCGTTCGCAGTCGACTTTAAACTGTAGGTCCCGCCACTCATGTCTAAAATTAACACACACATCATAAGTGGTGTAAGAAACTAGGTTGAAATCCTGACTAAAAGGTTGTAATGAACAATTATGTTATGTATGAATGGTCGTTTAATTGGCCGCCAAGAAGCTGCGATTTGAAACCGTTTGACTATTATCTGCGGGGCAAGAAAAGTGTTACGCCGAAAAACCAGATATGCCATTGCCGAGGTACGACCCCATACACTCGAAAAAGTACATGAAAATTGCTCCGAGCGAATGAGGTACTGTGAGGCTAGCCGCGGTAGCCATATGAATGAAATAATATTCCATTTCTAATCGGAACAATTATACTTCACAACAAAAAATAAATAAATTTGGAAAAATTTCAAACCGTCTCTTAAATCACCCACCCTATACCTTGAAATAAACTCTTAATATGACCACCATTCCGCTGATACCAAAATAAATAGAAAGTACCTTTAGCCGCTTCTGTGAATTCTCAAACATCAGCTTAGAAAAA
This sequence comes from Sarcophaga subvicina, assembly GCA_936449025.2. Classification (NCBI taxonomy): domain Eukaryota; kingdom Metazoa; phylum Arthropoda; class Insecta; order Diptera; family Sarcophagidae; genus Sarcophaga; species Sarcophaga subvicina. Next base: position 105,183,236 of record OW388081.2, on the reverse strand, counting down.
AATTGGAATTTTTTTTATTTTTAAAATCATTTTGTAATCTTTTCATCCTCATTAAACGCCCTGTTGTTGAAAAGAGCACACATAAAATTGATTTTAATGTCTTTTTATATCCTGTTCTGGGTGATGATAAAAATCGTCAATGACACTCTCCGTTACTCTCAGTTACTGGTCCATTTGTGTTGGATTATGGACATTACCTTCTCTTCTCAATTTAATTTTCTTTAGAAAAATTTTTTAATGCTTCGCCCAACAAAATCTTTAGTGCTTTTCACTTTGTAATGAATTTGTTGTTATTGTTGTTGTTGTTGCTGTTGTTGTTTTTCATTATTTTTATTAATACGATTGTACAATCTGTTGTTGCTATTGAAGAGAATGATAAAAACACCGTTAAATTCATTGATTTGAACCTGTTTGTGTTTGCTTGTGGTGGTCGAATCGCTAATCATTTTAAATGCCACCAGCCCAGATCTGTTGTAATAAACTTAAGCCAATAATTTAGTTTGTTGTCTACGCTGTAAGGGAAGCATTTATTATTAGGTATGGGCAAAAATTTAAAGACTAAAATCGGGCGAAAACTTGAACAAATTCTAAGCAATTCTTTAGTTAACCAAGTTTTTATCATCAAAATAGGTATGACAGAGATACAGTGTAATGGCTGAGCCTTGATAAAATAAAACGAGCAATACGTGCAATTTAATAACAATGGTGTTTGTCAACTCTGAACCTATTTGCTCTCTATAACAATGAAATGACAATAACAGGGTTCTCTACTCTACTCGACGATGACGTGAAGTATCACAACATTCTGCCTCTTGCTATGTTTCATATTCTACAAGACTTGCATGTCTGAGTCGCTAACATACGTTCACTCGATCTTGATGGAATCATCATAGCAAATGTATATTCATTTTACTATCTTGATAGCACTGGACTGGAAATAGTTTATAAGATAAGTTCATCAATGATCAAATTAATAAGCCTCGTTCACTTTTCTGGTCATTATGTGTAATGAGAAGAGCAACGAACCTTTCTAAGCGACAAAATGAAATTCCTTGAAGTTCAATTGTATTTTCAATATCAATTCGTAGAATTATTTACCTTACTAGTCATTACAACCCTTTAGTCAATATTATAACCTAACTTCTCACATCGCCCACGTTGTGTGTGTATTAATTTAAGCCATGAGCGACGGAACCTACAGTTTAACTTCGCTCTGAGCTACAGATTTGAGAAACTTTTCATGGCAATTTTATTTACTCTCAAAATTTTTGTCAGAAGACTACTGAGGGGTAGAAGCCGAACAAAATGTTTCTGTTTCTATGTTTCGTTTTGTTCGAGATGTCTGAGTTATAATTGAAACCAACACTCTGCCTTCTAGACTCCAGTTACTGAAAGCCTTATAATTTCTGCTGATATTTCAGCTTGGCTTGCTATATTATTCTTTCTTAACTGCCACGTGACTTAACTTTATTTCACTTATATTGGGAGGCTTGCGTGATATTCAAAAATTGTTTTTCACAGGGCAGCACGACGGGTTACTACAAATCTTTCTCCCTACCTTTGTGTCTACACATGAGTATTCTACACAACTACGACTGCTTTAAGTCCGTGAGACAAATTATCATCTGATGATCGTTGCTCTCTTCATTTATTTCTTTAGCCAAGAGTTAGTTCTATTGACGCAAACTACTTTTGTCGTCTAACTACAGTTTTAGTGTCCATATTTTTGAGAAGCCAAGTTCCAAGTTTAACTTTATGGTTGACCTGGCACCCACAATTTCTTCTGCGACTTGATTAAATATTGCTGTGATATCATCTTAAGGATGATGATGATTTATTGACAATTCTTCACGAATTGCCGTCGCTTGTGTGTTCTTAATTTTGTAATTCGGTATTCATTGTGGAAAGACTCGTTTTCGTTTTTTGATCTTTAACTGTGTAATGTTGATTATTGGTAGTGTTGTCACATCCCACCTTTTAATCGAACTCAGCCATGAGTATAATAATGTATGTATATAATATGTGTCATCTGGTGTTCGAGTTGTAGAAGCCTTGGTGCTCCACAAAGAGTTTGTATATTGCCTTATACTGTGCGTTTTCTTTCTCGTGTGCTAAAGGTTGTTGCCACAAGATCCACTTTCTTGTTATTTTGCCTTGTTTGTATATCATTAATCGAATTTTGTTCCATCTAGGCATGTGATTGATCTACTGGAGCAGGTCCTAGGGTAATGGGAGCCCTCTCGGTTTCTTGAAACAACGCCCACCGTGTATTTGTTGTAGTGGTGAGCGACTTTCTTTCATTGGGTATAATTTTATCCAGGAGGTAAATGGGTCAGAAGGCTGAATGGATGTATTGTTCGGAATTTGCAAAATTCGAAAATCATAACAAAAAAATTGTTTTCCTCCAATGGGACTGGAATCTAGAATAATCGACTAGTAGAGTAGGTCTCTAACTACTGCATTCTGCCCAGATTTTAAGATTTTCAGATTTTATTCTACGTCAACGATGGATGGCAACCTCATCTGCCTAGAAAAGTTCTGAATAGAAAATGTCACAAATATGGCTTTCGGTCTTAACTTCCTTTAACTCTATCGATATATGCATGGGTCTCCGTCTCATGTAGTTAAAAACTAAATGCATATACTTTTTCTTACACCCAATATATTGAAATGAGTGCTTGAAGGCAATATTATTTGAATTTTAGTTGGAAAGGAAAGGAACACAACGAAATGCTTGATTTTGGCCCACATTACCTTACCTCGCCTTATCTTGAAAAGCAAATTTAATATTTTGTTCGCCGTAATGTAATGTAAAATGTTTTCATTTTTATGATTCTGCTTTAAATTTAACACTCTAAAATGGAATTTAGAGGAATGGATCAAATGGAGTCAATGATTAAATGAATTGAATAAAGTGAAACGCATAAAATTTAAGCCAATCTGCAATCGCCAATGAATTTATTTCGTTAACGTTAATGCTGATGGCCTTAATAAAGTTTAAAACATTTCATTTATTTTCCTTTTCATACAACTAAACAAGCAACATCGATTGATTTCTTTACAATAAAAGCAAAAAAAAACAAAAATTTCAAAAGTTTATTTACTGAACATTAAACGGACAAATTCAAATTCCAATTTGTTTGATGCCAACACATCTGCCCAGCTGGATATTGAACAATCTTTAACGGGAATCGTATATTAGTTGAGCAATCCTAAAATTCTTCTGCAAGAATTATGTGACGGTTAGCTTGGTACAGACAAATATTTTTCGCAAATTTTTTGCTGTGTGATGAGCAACATCATCTTTGTTGGAGGAAAAGTAAAACGATTTTGAAAACACAAAAACTCATGCCTGGGTTGCGTGTGGCGTTGCATGAAAATTACTCATGTTGTACATGTGTACGTCTGGTTGAAATGTTAAATACGTTGGTATGCATATGTTTGTGGTTATTATTCATACAACGACAGAATAAAGCCAGACAGTTAGACTGTAGTGAGTGAGTGAGAAAGAGGATCGAATTCCATGAAATAACATTCACAAAGTCATAAAGCAAACAAACAGATTCTCCCAAGTGCACATGACAAAAACGCAAATGAAAATTTATTTGTCTTTCAAATGATTTCTTTTTCGCCATTTTATGGTATTTTACGAAAAGTTTTGCGTTTATGTTTCCAAAAATATTTAAATTATGACTCTTTAGGTGAATTCTCAAGGGATATTAAAATTTTTGTATTTGATTGAAAAAATTTATGAATTTTGCTTAAAAAGTAGAATGGCTTTAAATGCTATTTAGCTTTGCAAAAGTAAAAAAAATATAGACAATCAATAATCATAGTCCCATATCGTGTCTTTCATTCTTTTATATGGTAATTCGACTCCTTGTTTTTCTACAGTGGTTATTTCTTCAATAACATGTTCATACTGAAATATTCGAGCCATTAATTGAAAGCAAAAAGGTTCAAATATTGTGAATTAAGAGCATACCTCTATAGCAGCTGGTCTCTTCCTGCCATAAATTCACCACCGAAATCCTTAACGATTTGTCACAGACATTCACTTCATGCATGGTTCGGATATAGCGCAATACGTTGGAATTGGAGTCTTAAGTTCAAATAAGTGGTTATCTATATATGAGAGAAATTGATTACAGAATATTCTAGGAAATGATAATTACATCCTCCAATCCATTTGATTAACTTAGTATTTATCTGCTAATTAGCTAAGGTACTGGCGTAGATATTGGTATACTTGAATAGGCATGGCCAGATAACACACAAAAGTCTAATTGTGTTCGTCTTTAGTTACTGATTAGATGTCTCGCTTAAAGTTTCGATTTACAGAGTATGTAAGACGAGGTATTAATTTTACAAATTTGGCCTATTGAAAAATGGCTTCCACACTGGACTGATTACCCGCACAGTAGGCGGTAGATCATGACCGTTTGATTCCAGCATTGGGACACCTTCTCAATAGGATCGTTCTTAATGTCTATTGCTGTTTAATTTTCTACAGGTTTGGACGTAATTGATCTCTTTTTCCTTAGCGGCTGTGCTACCTAGTTTACTGATGTTTTGCAGACAAATAAGTGGTTCCACTCAAACGTTTTCATTCGCAAAGGGTTATCGTGAAAGTTAACCCATTTGGGGGAAGACAGAAAATATAGCATTTTGTACATATGTATGTATACGGAGTGTACGATTGTCCAGAATCCTTCTTAGCAGTCTTATAGTGGTCATAAGGAGTTATTAGTCATAAAGCTATCCGATTTAAAACTGGAGAATTTCCTACAACGATTTCTACAGTAACTGCAGTATCAAGGACCATTAAACATCCTAACTTTCATAGATCATTCACCGATTTTTGGACAATGATGAGATCCAAGTGGAAGCTATACGTTAGATAATGCTAAAAAGAAATAAATCTTACATCACACCTCACGTACATATTGTTAAAGAAAAATTTAAGAATTTAAGAGCTGGATTAGAACATTGAAGTCAATGTAGTCTAGTAGGTACGGTGTTGGTTTATTAGACACGTGGCCATGGTTCAAACTCCAGGCCAGACAAATCGAACAAAAGGAAATTTGAAAAATATTTCTCCGGCGGCTTTCTCTCAACAGTCTTCTGGCAAAAACTTTCAAAATAAAATAAAATTGCCATGATAATTTTCTCAAAAATCTGTCATTCGAAATTAATTTTAAATTTACACAATTCTGACTGAAGGGTTGTAATGACCAATGATATATGTATGTACAGGATATATGCATGTAAGTACGGACATTAAAAAGAGAAAATGTCAGATTTACTGACGCACTTCATCTGTTTTTGATCTTTTTTCAGTTATTTATAAAATTCTTAAACTTTACAAATCTACGACACAAAAATAACAAAAATAATAACAAAAATAACAAAAAATAACACACCTACATCTATACAAATACTAAAAATATTTGTTTATTTGAGCAGGTACACACATATGTCTGTGGGTGTATGTGCTTATGCTTGCTTACATGTTTATAAGTACAAAAAATGTGTATTTCCGTCAAGGACTTTAAAAGTGCCTACGTAAATTGGTCAGTCAAAATAAAATTGAGATGGAGACAGTGGAACTTAAAAAATTATTTCACATAGAAATTAAAGCTTCTTTTAAGCCAATAAAAGTTCAATCCAAATACATACATACATACATAATTGGTCATTACAACCCCTCAGTCAGGATTACGAACTAGCTTCTCACACCACTTATGTTGTGTAGGTTAATTTTATATATGAGTGGCTGGACCTACAGTTTAAAGTTGACTCTGAACGACAGATTTTTGAGGAACACGTCATGACTATTTTATTAACTCTCAGAGTGTTTGCCATAAATCTGCTGAGAGCAAGTCGTCGAAGAAATATTTTTTTATATTTCGTTTTGCTGAAGATGTCTGATCTGTGATTTGAACCGCTGCCTCACGTCTAGTATACCAACACACTACCTACTAGACTGCGGTGACTTCAATCAATTCAAATACAATTCATTAAGTCAGGTCACTATATAAATTGTAGGCATTCCTGAGATTCATTTTAGACTGCTGATTTAAAAGCAAACAAAGAGTTTATCCGTTGACCGTTTCTTTACCCAAAATCTGTAAACGCAGTGTGTGTCAAATGAGTATCAATGTGAAATTACTCACATATTTACATTATTTATCTGCCAGATGGAAGAAGCTGGTTTACTATCCCTATTATTAACGCCTTCACTGTAAAATTTATATGCTTCTCTTAATTTTTGAATGTTTTGCAGTATGTATCTCTGACATACACAGTCATTATGTTGGTCAACATTCAGTCGAAAGGTGTTCATTCAGAATGTTCAGGCATTTTGTCCTTTTTCTTTTTGGTTCTCGACTAAATAAATACGAGTATACATATGAAAACCAATATACCATGTTATTCGCCTGAGTAGGAGAAAGCATGAGTATGTATATGACATTGTTTACCACACATATAAGAATATATGTGTACTTGAGTATAAATTTTAAAAAAGTTTTCTCATAATAATGGTTGACTGACGTCAAGTCTATTAGGTTTTCTTTATTTTATGCTGTTTTGATATTTCATTCGTCATTTATTTTTTATGCCTGCATAGCCTATCTGGGCTCTTGTATAAATATATTGTGTTTGGCAAAGATGCAGCAGAATATTTAAATTTATGATTAAATGACATGCTGTTGCTGAGCTGCAACTTTGCTTAAAATGCCATCGGGAACAGAATGTTAAATGGATTTATTGTCTATTCTAGGATTGCATTTATTTTTTTAATTATAATTTATTATTTTCTCTCGTTTTTTTTCTATTTCTACTTGAATTTTTTATTTTAATTTGATTATAATTTTATAAGTATGTTTGCACCAAATGGAATCAAATAATTAGAGACCCAAACGTTTAGATCGTTAGCTAAATCAATTCAAATTTACTCGTACTTTTTGAACTATTTTATACAATGTACTAGAATATACTTTATGCAACCCGGATTTGAGCTCTTTCAAAACCATGTCGTCCAGAGTCGACTTTATATTGTAGGTCCCCACCACTTATTGATAACTTTAACATACACAACATAAGTGGTGTGAGCAGCAAGGTCATAATCCTGACTGAAGGGTGGTAATGACGAATTAAGTAAGTAAGTAATATTTAATTATGACTGAAGGCGACTAGATAGGAAAATTTGGATATTTTTCTCCCATAGTTTTTTACGCGTAATCCATCAAAATGTGTAAAAGTCTCTAGCCTATCGGTGAATGCAATAGATTTAGCAAAAATACATATCTCTATACACAGGATTGTTGTATGCAACAATATTGGTGGGAAATTAACACATTCACTATGGAAATAAATTGTAAAAAGTTATTAGCAATAATTCTTTCCAATCATTTACTGCTGGCTGTAAGAAGTGCAAAAAACATCGAACTGCTCTGGATGCTATACATCAGAGCAAATTCCTTTTTATGAAGGAAATATATCACCATTAGAAACATTTGCCTGGTAATATTAAGACACGATATATGTTTCATGTCATCTCCACTACGTTTATTCGATGAATTGTCTTTCACCGGCTAATTTCACCTTGAGTTTTCCAAACGAGTTGTAAAACACACAAATTGATTTCCTCAATTTGAATTTCTGCTTGGTCTGAAATCTTTACTTTTGCTGCTTTTCATTATCTCAAGCAACATAGAACTGTCGCCTGCTACTTTTTATTTTACTCGAGCTGAATTTGTTGTAATGGCAATTAAATCATTGGCATTTCGACAATGACCGCGGTCATTATCAACAGGCCAAAGTATTGACCTATCGGTGACGGTCCATACAGTGAATTTGTACAACCATTTCGATCGAATATAGGTGGTAGTCGCCGTAGTCTTTTTTTAATTTTTGTTGCGCATTCATCATTGAAGATATCGATATCGCTGTAGTCTAGTTGATAGTGTGTTGGCTCATTAGACATGAGCTTCAAACGCCACGTCAAAACCAAATATGAAAAAATATTTTTCGGCGACTGCCTCTCAACAGATTTCTGGCAAAAACTCTAAAAGTAAACAAAAATTCCCATGAAAAGTTTTTCAAAAATTTGTCGTTCGGAGGCTGCGTCACTCATGGATAAAATTAACACACACAACGTAAGTGGTGTGAGAAGCTTAGTTGTAATCCTGACTGAAGGGTTTTAATGACCAATTATGTATGTAGGTATAAAGGTAGTTTCTGTTTCATCCCTTAAAATTTATACAGAGTCCACAAAAATAAGTTTCGATCGAATATAAGTGATGATTAGATGAGTGGATTCATTCTTACCACATTATCTAGAAATAATGAATTCTGATAAAATGTAAGAGGTTAATGCACTACTTAGTTATGTATAGTTTTTTTAGACTTCAATTGCTTGCGTTTGTAGTTAAACATTTTAAACACTGCACCACAACACCTACAGTTAAATCATGTTACTTCCATTTGTTTGTTGAAACCATTTTTCAACTACTTCCGCCATCTATAAAATTTTCAAAACGACAGACAATTCCCAATTTGTTCTTCTCATTCAAAAACTGCAACTCTGACAACAATGACAAAAAAGTCCTTAGGTTTCTATTATTACGCATCTTTCTAATTAATCTGCTTATGCTGTGCTAATCAATTGTATAGAAATTAATCATGTTAAATGTCATGTATGTTGGAATTGTTCAACTTAATTTTTATTGGTCAAACAAAAAAAATAAAATAAAAATTAATTTCTGAACATTAATTAAAGTCAGGGTCGTTTAAGTTTTTTATTTTATGATTTTGCTAGAAAAAAAATAAGTGAATAATAAATAAACAATTAGTGGAAAATATGCTTTGTAAACAAAAAAAACAATCAAATTAATACGATGCACGTAAATTTTTCAATCAATTTCAAATTAGCGATTTTAATTGAAAATCGACCGCATACTCGTATATAAATATTGTTTTTGTTTTCATGCTTTTTTGCAAATTTCAAAAATCAATCATTGTTGTAATGACATTAGAAAATAATTTAATAATGAAGCGTTTTTAATGAACTGGTATCATGTAAGTGCTGTAGCAGTAAGTACCTTAAAAGAGGGATTAAATTCAATTCGAATTTATTGTGACACTTTTACGCATTTAAACCTACACTGTACCTTTATTTATACGTATTATTAATACCCATAAATAGGTTATTTGATCGTTTATATACTTATTTGATAAAAAAAAAATACAAACTCAATCTCAAATCCCTTAAATCGGTACTTTATTCCATTCTATTTGAATTTCGTACCTTTTTATTTGATTTCATTCTTATGTTTTTATTATATTCTTATTACATATCAATTCTATTCTAATGGCTTAACGATCGCATTTACACTATTCCACCAAAGTAATGGCAAACATAATGTATGAAATTATTTGAACATGAATGTGTATATTTTCTATAATTACATCGACTTGGGCAGATGTAAGCAAAATAATGGCACACAATCGAGATTCACAATATGAGAATGAAATTTTTTTAACATAATTTTTATAATCAAAAGAATGGTTTAATCAATGATTTTCATTATTTTCATCAACCCAACGAACACTCTCTCTGGGAAAGCAACTTCCTCTTCTCTTCATATCATGTATGTATTTTTTAAATTCCTTGCAATCTTTTTATATACAAATTATAATGTCTAAAGCCAGTGTCTTCTAGGAAATATTTGGATCTCAAAAGCTGTGTCTTTGTATCTCTTGTAGTAACTGCTCTAGTCCCTTCATAAAACCAACCATAAATACCCACATGAACCTAATTTGAACTGAATCACCTTTGACTTTAGTTAGTTACATAGAAAAACCCCTTGTTGCCAAATTTCCAAACTGCAGTGGACACCGGGAGAACCAGGTAACTACTCACGTTCGACAAGAGAACGTTCCGCATTCTAACAGGAATTCTAAGGAGACATAGCGCTATTGGCAGTTCCGCTAACAAGCTTGGTCTATTTCACCAGGATTACAGCAGAAGCTGCCATGATGTGGAGGAAACCGAATCGGTGCAAAATTTTTTATGCGAGTACTCTGCACTTCAGAACAGATGTCATTGGTTTTTGTAAATCAGTCCTATTTGAAGAACTCCCAGTTCCATCCGGAGCTTGAGATGGTTTAAAGCCTCCACTAATCGATCATGAGACTGGGATACACAATGGGCCAAATGGTTGATGGAGTGAACTTGCATGTGGAGTACAGCAGATGTTCTGGCTGTTTTTCTTAATATAGATGGTGATTTCAATAATATTAAAACAGTTATTAGTGCCATTAGACAACTGGATATAAATCCTGCGGTCATTGCTTTTGTTGGAAAATTGCTAAGATTCAGACACATTGAATCTATGTTAGGCTCCTCAATTATATCTAAAGTATCAATTCCAAGTGCAGTATAAAGGGGTCTACTCTCACCTTTGCCTTGCCTTAATACTCTACTGAATGACACGACAAGAATATATGACTGTCAACTAAGCAAACGACGTACCAGTGGCATTTGTAGCCAAATTTGCAAAGTGACAATTGAAAGATCTGGAATCTGTACTGAAGTTTCTATTGAAGTGGGGCAACCAACGTATTGCCAAGACAGAATTAATACTATACCCTAGGGGATACAAAGCCCCTAAATTTCCTACCTCTAGTATCAATACAGTACCTCTTTAATAATGCCAAGTATGTTGACATCACATTAGAAAGCAAACTAAACTGGAAGATAAATATACAATCGCGTAGTACTAAGGCAACTACTCTTTATTGAAAACATGGAATTGGAATTTTTTATTGTCCTTACACTATTCCTTTACTGTATTTACTAGCAGCAAAAAATCAGTGCTTAGATCGCCAAAAAGTGTGTACAGGACACTTAAAATTGTCCAAGAATACTTGCTGTCTCCGGAAGAGACATTGAAGGTAACAACAAAGCTTGCAAAGCATAGTATAATATCAAATTCAGTTCAATTCTTATAAGAGATTGGCAAATCGATGATCTTATACAAAATTATTTTATTTGTAAAAAATATACGGAATTATGAACCCCCTTGTAGAGAGACCAGATAAATCTGGTCTGATGTGGGCATATGTAGAACAAGTCTAAGCAGAAGAATTCTTTGGAACCCAAATTATATTGAGAAAATATTTCTAGCCAAAGGTGATTTGGATAAAGTTCACATACTCATACAACAAGATGGCTGAGAAATACCAACCAGGATTTATTACTATATGACCAAATAGGAACTATTTAAGCTATGTTGCCAGTTATACATAATCAACATTAAAACATTAGACTTATAGCCTACAAAGTATTCACATGTGTATTAGTGGTAGGCGGCAGCGATCACTTCAAATGTCTCAATTGACGTTATCGCCATGGCGCCGCTCATTAACAGGAAGCACATCCTTTGACAACTTCGTAGTAAACTGATGTTGTCAATTTTATTCAATGATTGAAACTTATGTTAGCAGCTGCTATCCTTTAGTGGCTGGATGTCATGTACAAATTGAGTGTTCATTAAGAGCCTGTAGTCTATATATGTTTAGCTGTTGTCTTCATTTTATCTACCGATACTTGGATAGGATAGCTTTATTGATCTCATTGGCAAAGAAACCGGATTTATTATAAGGCGTAGTCTTCGTCGTAATGGTAAACAAGAAGGTTGCCCTTTTACCTCTTTTATCTGTATTCAAATTAAATGCTATGGGACGTATCGAGTTCAGTACTACATTTAGAATGTCCTCCGCTATTTTATGATATTTGTACGAAATCTCTCCCATTAAAAATACAACATTGTCTGCTTAGCAAGCTGGCTCTGGGTCTTCACTATCCCTGAAAGACATGAATGGTGACAATATGTCTTCCTGTGGAGTACCTTTCTGAAAATGTTTCTATTAATTGAATCGCAATTTATGCACCAGTGTAAAATAATTGTCATGAGTCGTTAAAATATTACGGCACTTTGCTGGAATGCTTTAATACATACAATCTTATAGTCTGCGCCTTGCAACGTATGACTACTATTTATTTAGGTGTCTATAAAACAATCCGAAATCGATCAACCGAAAGTGCCATAAAATTTACTTGGCCTTATTTCTTTTTATTAATAGCAAAAGTTTAACAGTTTTAGTCATAACATTTATCAAAAAGTGTAGAAACTTTTAATATAATCCAATACCAGGCATTATTTTTATGAAATTCAGCTGAAAAAAAACCGAATCAAAAACTAAACTACAACTAGAAGCTGTTAAAATTAAAATGCAACCATAACCCATGCTATTATTATGCCCACTATTAAATCGGCACTTAAACAACAACGCATACTCATGAGAGTACAGCAGCACAAAAAAGATATCAAAAACAAATACTCAAGTATTGCCTCTCTTGCACAGGCCTTTTTTGAATTGTATGTGAGCATACTATTTATATATGCAAGCGTGTGGCTGTGTGCGTGTGTTTACAGTTACAATGGGGTTTGGCGAATTGTTCTCCTCTATTCTTTTGCTACCACAACAATGAAAAACATGAAAACAAGAAACAACAAAAAAAAAATAAAATAAAATGTGTGTGTGTATTTGTTTGTTTGTTTATGCGTGCGTGTGTGTGTGTGTTAAACTTAAATCGGCCCATTCTTTTTATTTAAGCATGTACTTTATGGTTGTATTTAAGTACGAATATATTTTCCCATGCACGCATACTCATACACACTCATACACGTTATTGTAAAAGAGAAGAAAGAACGATTGTTTGTTTTTGTACTTTTATAAGTTTTCTCTTCATATTTATTTTTGTTTTTATTATTTGTTTCTCTTTGTTTTTTTATGTTTTTGTAATTCGTGTAACGAAAAGAATATTTTTTGTTAGTCAGGATATTGTTATATATTCCAGTGAGTGTATGTGTTGGTGTACGTGTGTGAGTGTATGTTTTTTGTGAATTTTAGCTGATTTTATTGCTGTTTGGTTTCTTTTCTTTGTTACCCATGGCTTTTATTCTCTAATTGTTCTCTGTTGTTATAGTTTTTGTTATATTTTACATAATTATACCCTACACTACTACACATAGGTGGATAATGGAAATTCTGCTTATACTGGCATTGGTTACATTATCAATTAAATAGTGTTTAAGTACACTAACCGCACGTAGCAACACTTTCTAAAGATTGACAAGGAAAAAATTCATGAATTTTAACCAAAGTAGAGATCGTTTGGTAACGAGCTCAGACCTGAATTCTGTCATCCTGCAAGAAAAGTATTCTGAAAAATACTTATTTTGTCGTCTCCTTTCCAGTAGCCCCATAGTAAAAGCTTCTTTTAAGTTGATGGAAAAAGTCTAAGTCTCACTACTCGTGATGAAATTAACACACATAACATGGGTAATTTACGAACCTACACCATAAAGCATGCTTAATGGATTAAAATAGCCAATGATGTATGTAAATATCGTAAAGTTCTGAGCGGTATTATCACAAATAAATTAATTACAATACATTCCACATTAAATTAAAGAACACATCAAAATAAAGTCCAATCGATAAAAGTTCCGACTCTTTTTGAACGTTTTATGTTACACGAAGTAATGTAGCTGATTGCAGTCTGTGTATACTTTCACAACCACTCTACTCCCTCTACTTCAGGTAGAGTTTATTATTTTTGGGTTTACTATCATACACACTCGCTTTTGATAGGTTAGGTAGCTTGTCGTTTACAAGTAAGCTCACTCGCTGTCCCATAGGGCCCATTATGTTACCCAGTGTAAGGTAATTCCCCTTGTCATGATCCATTAGTGGTGGGTTTAAACCACCCCGAGCTTCAGATGCAACCGGCCAATTCCCTTAGTGACGTTCCCCACCATGCTCAGAACTTCAAACGCTCTGTCACACAAAAGCCGACGTGTTATGAAGTGAAAAGCACTCACATAAAAGGTGTTGTAGCGATTCCGTTTCTCCCACATCCTGGCAGCTTCTGCAGTAATCTTGGTGAGACAGACCGAACTTCCTTGTCTTTCGTAATATGTATATTTCCAGCTTTGAACATTTGAAATTTTAAACGAGTTGTACTCATACGTACAAGGTCTTTGTATACCTTTCTAGCCGTGGAGTCGCTGATAATATTTCATATATTCTTTCCTGCTGTCCACTGCCAGACACAGCAGTTTTAAAATTCGACAACCAGGTATATTGGGCCACCTACGGTGTGTTGAAGTGTATGTTGGTTTTTTTAAATTTGAAAAAGAATTATTGTAAGGACACATATATTTCCTCCACTGTCTCTTCCTCAGATATCTGTAATCTCTTCCAAGCCATTTCGTCCGAACCCAGTAGAGGCGAGTGTTGTGTGAACGTATACGGCGCAGCAAATTTATGCAACCCCTGACGCCCTTTTTTTGAAGAGGTGGAATCCCAGCTCTTTGATTACTGCTTGAATGTTCACACATATGATCAAGTTCGAAAGAGGCAGGTTCCTGATTTAATTCATACGTTCGGCTTATTTAATAATCTGAAATACGCTGACCTGTTTAGGTAAACTGTATGATCCTTTCAGTGCCAGCCTCAGATCCAGTTCCTTTCTGACCCATTCGTAAAGATAGTCACCGCAGACAGCTCCAGCAACTCATTCTTCCCTTGTGAGAATGTGAGCTTTGTATGTGCGCCCTTAAACAGTGTTTGATACCAAGTAGTCGCATTTAAAATCCGAGTGATTGGGGTGTATTGAATCACCTAAACATGTCCAAGGACTTAAGCTTCAGTGCAGATCTAACAGCCAGTTCCTTAACACAGTTAATTATTAACTAAGCCATCTTTAAGTAACATTCTTACACGGCGGGTCCCGCCTCCTGTAGCAATATTCACATGCTGAAATTTGTTTATATTTTCAAAATCTTGGCAATGAACGATAATATCGAATTGAAGGAGACCAAATAGTTGCTATACAAGCCAAACTTTTCCACAAACTTCTTTGTTTAGCAGAGTATCCTACTGTCGCGTTTGACTTTTTAGTTTGTTTTTCATATCGTGTTGTTGTGTAAGTTGTTTTCATTGTTGTTTCCGGTGTTTTCAGTATCTTTATGACATAATAAAAGGTGTTTCACAATGTATGCAGATGTATTCAAATGGGATTTTAAGATTGTCGTTATTAACGCACATCTTGTTTAAGCAATTTATGTTCAAACTTTTATTTTTATTTTTCGAAGTTTAAAACATTTTTTTTTTTCTTACAAATAGTTTTTGGGGATATAATCACAGTTGGTGGGTTGGGAAATCACTCTGTAGTAGAGTGTATTTTTAAATTTATTTCAAGTTATAAAAAGATTTGAAATTAATTCAACATTATTTAAATGGGCATAAATTTCTCATTTGAGGATACATAGGACAACGCACTAGCCATTGCCAAATATGCCCAGACGGCATTATATTTCTTAAAATATTGCCAACTTTGAACATTTGAAATTCGATGAGTTGTACTCATAAGTACAATGTCTTTGTATAGCTTTCTAGCCGTGGAGCCGCTAATAATATTTCATATATTTTTCCCGTTATTATGTAAACAGGACCTCTTTATCATTTTCGAGACCCAACATATCAAAGTTAAACAGAGTTTTTACTTGCTTTCGAAGCTATCTAAGCTACAAAAGGATTCAGATATCATTTATAAGGATCATTGTAATCTTACATATCGCTATACAATATTCCAATCCACTGCTTATTTATAAAGTTGCCTCAATACTGTTCCAATCCATTTGGATAACATTTAAAATATTGAGTTATTTAGCTTCAACTAAGAATTGCAAGAGCTTACCTACTACTTACCCACTTAGCTAGGAAAGGGATGGAGTCGTCATTCCTTGATTTTATCATTCTTTCCATTACTGAGTGTGTAATTTTTGACTGAGATTCAGTTACATACGTAAATACATACATACATACATACATACATACATACATACATACATACATACATACATACATACATACATACATACATACATACATACATACATACATACATACATACATACATACATACATACATACATACATACATTCATACATAATTAGTCATTACAACCCGTCAGTCAGGATTACGGCCTAGTTTCTCACACCACTCATGTTGAGTGTGTTAATTTTATACATGAGTGGCGGCACCTACAGTTTAAAGTCGACTCCAAACAGCAGACTTTTGAGAAACTTGTTCATGACAATTTTATTTCGCTCACAGAGTTTTTGAAAGAAATCTGCTGAGAGAAAATCGACGAAAAAATATTTTTTCATATTTCATGTCTGACCTGAGGTTGGAACCATAGCCTCAAGTATCGTAAGTCGACACACTAGCTGCTAGAATACGGCGACGCAATGTACACACACTTTTTTAAAGATCGGAAGCGCTTAATAAAAGACCCTCCAGATAATATTAACGGACATTAATTCCCCTTTTTTATATGTATGTACTTGAAATTGTATAAGCACTCTGACGTATGAGTAATATTTAATTGTGGCTAACAGAGTTAATAATCATACGACAAGAAACTGGTCAGTACGTAATGATTTTTTCTTCAAAAATTATTCTCTTTGTGTAAATGACTCAAATAATTTTTTTAAAAAAGTCTGCAAAAGTATAAGAATAACAGGATTTTCTTTTTAAGACCGTATGTATCATATTTTTATGAAATAAAAAAAATTTTAAAAAATTTAAAAGGAACAAAAGCAAAAGTTGGCTCAGAAATTTAACTGAGAATATAAATTGTGGTATTTTAAAAGCAACTACTTATCCAACTGCATATGAGGGCTTTAAATAAATTCAATAATTTGTTCACAATTACTAAATAAAATCATGACAGTTTATTTTAACTGACATCATCAATTTCGTAACAGTGGATAAATTTTTATAAAAAAAGAAACTCTGCTATTTTAAGCAATCAATGCCCATTCATTGTATGCCCTTAAATCATGTGATAAATGAATTAAAGTCTGGTTAACAAGTTAAACTTGTCTTTACTGTACGCCCCTTAATAAGTATGACTAGACAGAAATTAATTCCCTTGGTGTCACACATATGATACACATTTTAAATTAATAACAACAATCTAATATATCATATTAACTAAATAAACACAAAGCATTAATCTATATAACCATCTACACCCCCCCCCCCCCCCACCACATCACCCATTCCCAAGCAAGGGGTTGCTGTGGCAGAAAAAGTTTCATATCATTTTTATTTGTACGTCGATTGGCAAAAACTTTTTATGCCATGTCCACAAAATTTCTTGCGTGTTTATTTTGGTTTTACTCTGCGTTTTTTTGTTTTTTCTTTCTTTCAAATATTGTTCTTTTCTTTATAAAATTTCTCAAAATTAAATTTAATTCGACATCATTAAAAAAGTTTGTGCCACAACCAGCCAACCAAGCCGAAAGGCAGCCAGCCATCTAAACTCCAAACATATACGACGGGCCTTAAGAAACAGGAAAACAGGAGAAATGGAGAGAGAGCTAGGGAGAGCGAAAGAGAAAAAGTAGAAATTGAAAACAAATTGTTTACAATTCCATAAAAATCTTAAAAGAAAACAAACTCAACTTCATTCAGTACAATATTATCTTCCACCCCCTTCTACTTCCTCTTCACCACAATCCTCCTTTTAAAGCCCGAACAGCAAGAGAAAATCTATAGAAAAAATGTGTTCTCTTCTATTATTTTAAATCTCTAAAGTCGCCAAAAAAAAAAACGAAAACAAACACAAAATGGTTGTGTATGTCTACGTGGCATGAACAAGCAATCTAATCGAGCTGTGCTAAGGCATAGCCCAGCTGAGCAGCTTTGCAACGCTAAGGAAAACATGACAATACCATCTTGGAACAGTCTATGAAAAAAGCGACCAACTTTAAACATGAAAACAAAAGAATGAGAAAAAAAATAAGTAAACGTAACATGAATCGACGGTTGGTTTAAAAGATGGATGAGTGGTTGTTGCTTAAGTTTTACTAAAATGGAACGTGTTTACTTTTTAGAAGACTATTCCCCAAAGAACGTGAGAATAAAGTTTAAGTAGATGATGATGCAGGAAAGGAAAGTGAAAAAAGAGTGTTTATGCCGACATAAATCGACTATGAATGTAGGCTACTGTTATAAATGTATAAGTAAGAAAATAAAATCTAGAGGCCAGTAATACTTTTAATTTTTTTTTTCTTTCATAATGGAATACGTCAAGTCCTTAACAAATCTTTTGTCGTAAAAGAATACCCGTCATTTCGGGTTTACATCTCCACAAATCTTTGGTCATTACAACCCTTCAGCCTGGATTACGACCTAGGTTCTCACACCACCTACATATGTTGTATGTGTTAATTTTTTTTATACATTAGTGGCTGTAGGTCCCAGTTTAAAGTCGACTCCAAATTACAGATTTTTTTGAAAACATTTTATGGCAATTTTATTTACTCTCAGAGTTTTTGCCAGAAATCTGCTGAGAGGAGGTCATATTTCATTTTTGTTGCAGATGTCTGATCTGGGCTTTGAACCGTGGCCTCACATCTAATAATCCAACACACTACCTACTAGACTACGACGACTCTCTTCAGGTTTGCCAAACTTAACTCCGATAAGAAAAGTGTTCCAAGAGAATCGACTAAAAAATAGTGCAGCAAATAAATGAAAGTAACAGGATTACGAGAGGCGCTTCATATCTTTATATTGGAAAAAAGAGTAACTGAGATATCATCTAAACTTTAATTCGTTTGAAAGCCACCATTTGTGAAACTCAACATCGTTCAAATGTCCTGGCTGGAACTCATCCATAAATATTCTCTGACTCTGGCACTCAAATCAGGCTTAATTTGACCGAAGGCATGGATTACGTTGGCTTTAAGGATCGCTATAGTTTAAGCTTTTTGCATACACCTACGAATTAAAAATTCCGCATAAAAGAGACTAACGGTGTCAAATCTCACAATTTACATCAACCCCAGGAGAAATAACACACATACATACATAATTGGGTTATTACAACCCTTCATTCAGGATTACAACCTACCTTCTCATGCCACTTATGTTGCGCGTGTCAATTTTATACATGAGTGGCGAAAACTACAGTTTAAAGTTAACTCCGAACGACGAGTTTTTTGAGAAACTTTTCATGGCAATTTTTAGTTACTCTCAGAGTTTTTGCCAGAAATCTGCTGAATGGAAACTCGCCGAAGAAATATTTTTTTGTATTTCGTTTTGTTGAAGATGTCTGACCTGCGGTTTGAACCGTGGTCTCACATCTAATAAGCCAACACACTACCTACTAGGCTACGGTGACATTTTTCTCTAACTCTGGCCATAAATCATGCTTAATTAGACTAAAGGCATGGGTTATATGGTCTTTGAAGATCGCTATGGTTTGTATTTTATTCGCATACCACTGCGACAAAAAAAAAAATACTCACAAAAAAAGCCTCACAAAAAGCAAAGAAATTGCAAGAACTTGATGGCCATGAGAGATGACTATATCCTCAAATCGCATGTGTAGAATATACAATGTGCTATGAACTATAAGGCACTTAGTATCGTGCTATTTTAACCATATGTCGTTGGTGTCTAAATCATCCAGTTCAGGCCCAAAAAAGAAGTTTGTAGCCATCGATCTATAGTGGTCGCCATTGACAGCGACGTCCTAAACGATGTTATTCCCAAAGAAATTTGGGCCGTATATAACGACAACCTAAATCCACATTGAATAGGGACTTTTTCGAAATCCACTGGATGATCTTGGATCTCATGCGGATTGGTATCGTCCCATATACGACAATTTTGCTTGTTCAGGTACCCATTCATCTCGCAACGGATCTAGGCGCTAAAGCTGATATTTCGAAAAAGTTAGGGTCCGAACAGGATACCTATTTTGACGAAACGGTTTTATTATTTGCAAATGTTGTTGAATATTATATCCGCAATTCACCAAGAATCACTGAATAAATAATAATTGATTTGACAGACATAACTTCAACAACATGGGCTGTACCTGTCGTAAGGCAAAAACAAAACAAACAAAAACATTCAATAAATCAAGAGAAATGACGCGAATTCGTTCTACCCCTGAATGGCGCGACAAAAACACATATATATATTAACCGCCTGAATAAGAACATACCGGGTATTACCAATTGTAGTGATTTCACTGACCTTACTCTGTAATGTTGAAACTATTTAAAGGCAAAATATTGTCAGGAGTTTTTAAGATGTTCAACCAATAAACCAGAGCTTAATAAGAGAAACGAAAAATTTTTATTGAATTATTTTTCTCGTCGTCCACATTCAGGGGCGATAATAGAATAATGAGTCTTTCAAGATATTGCATTACGTAGATGGCACTGCTTTACTGAAGAAAATTTTCTCATATTTTAAAAGGCGCATGTGAATAAAAAATTTAAAATGTCCTGCCATATAAGAAGAATTTCTTAAGAGATCTTGCGAAAAAAAATTTACTTTCATTACAAAGTTTACATGAACCGATCAACAGTTTTACGATTCTAATTTGATTGCCGTCAATGTTAGGTTATAATTTTCTGTATAACATACATAAAATATCAATGTAGGGTATAAGAATATTAAATTTTTTTTAAAGTATGTTAAAGAGTTTAAGACAAAAAAATGGAAAAGTTGTAGATTAAAAATAAAATTAAATAAAACAATAAAAAAATAAATAACAAGAAGAAAAAGTAGAAGAAATTAAGTAAATTGTAAACAAAAGTTACCCGTTTCTTAATGCACATCTTGTTGTAGTACAGTAGAGAGAAAATAAAAGAAAATGATTTTAATTAAAGTGGATGGATGGACATTTTTTTATAAAATTTCATAAATAAACAGTGAAATTAAGAGAAAAGAGTCACTTAGCAGTCACTTATTGAGTAGAATTTAATCAAAATGCAATGAAAAATTACAATAACAGTAGACAAAGGCAACTTTTTGTTTTCAACGTCAACGTACATATGTAATGATTATTCAATTTCATATTGAATGGACCATAACCCTTTCAATCTTAAAAACTTAAAAAAGATCATTTATTTCCCGTGTAAATATCAGCAATAAAATCAGGTATCACATTCGATTGTGTTTGCAAACGTAGATCTTTTTTAGTTGATGATAAGAGTTAAAGACTTCTTGCTTTTTTAACAAAATATGGCCTTGAAAAGAGGATTGTTACACTCGAGTTGATTTATATGAAATCAACTAAAGGCAGTTTTAGAAAGAAATAGTTGGGTTTTTTCATTGGATAGTAAGGAAGACATGTTTCGATTAAATATCCATCAAAGAGAAGCCGCCGTGGTCTAGTATGTAGTGTGTTAGCTTATTAGACGTAGGGCCACGGTTCAAACTCTAGGTTAGACATCCTCAACAAAACAAAATATGAAAAATATTTCTTTGACGACTTCGTCTCAGTAGATTTCTGGCAAAAACTCTGAGAGTAAATAAAAATTGCCATGAAAAGTTTCTCAAAAATCTGTCGTTTAAACTCGACTTTAAACTGTAGGTCCCGCCACTCATGTATAAAAATTAACGCACACAACATAAGTGGTGTAAGAAACTAGGTCGTAATTCTGACTAAAGGGTTATAATGACCAATTATGTATGTATGTATTCATCAAATGATAGATAATAATTAGTTTCATGAACTTTTGCATTACTTTTGCACAGGGATATGGTCGCATCTCACCGATGACGCATTAGATGTTGGATTTGAGCTCTAATTTTGAATATGGCCTATTAGCACGAATACGAGATTTCTTAAAATCCCAAAAGAAAGAATCGTACGGTGTTAAGTCGCAGGATCTTGGTGGTCAGTTGATATCAGAATTTTTTAAGATAATTTGTTTGGGTCATAGTCGCCTTAGTCTAGTAGTTAGTGTATTGGCTTATTTGGCGTGAGGCCATGGTTCAAACTCTTGACATCTTCAACAAAACGAAATATGAAAAAATATTTATTCGGAGAATTCCTTTCAGCACATTTCTGGCAAAAACTCTGAGTGTAAATAAAAAATGCCACGAAAGAGTTTCCCAAAAATCTGTTATTCGGAGTCTACTTTAAGCTATAGGTCCCGCCATTCAGGTATAAAATTAACACACACACAGCATAAGTGCTGTTCGAAGATAGCTCGTAATCCTGACTAAAAGGTTGTAAGCACCAATTATGTGTATGTATGTATTGTTTCTTAAAATCCCATAGAAAAAATCGTACGGCGTTAAATCGGGTGGTCAGTTGATATCAGAATTTCTTGAGATAATTTGTTCAAGAAATTCTAATCACAATATATCGATCATTACAAACGAGTTGTGGCATTTGGCTCCATATTGCTGTAGGCTAGATGCATGCAATGCTATCTTAGGCCCTTGTCTTTAAGGCGCTAACAGGTTTCCTAACCATACCAGACAATTTCGTGTTGTGAGTGCATTTGTTTCTCTTGGATTGTGTGTAAGGTTTTCTAAGAAACACGCTTCTTTGTGGATGCTGAGAGAGGGGAGTAGCGTACGACCATATGTATGTTAATTACTGAATTCTATTTTTATATCTCCTTACCCAAAACTTGTCCTGTTGTAGTCTTGATTTGTATTGTTCCTTTATTTATAAAATCATTTTTTCTACGATATTAATTTAAATTAAAATTAAATTCCCTAATATTTTCATTTCTGTCTGCTGTCTAAATAAATACATATGTATTTAAATTTTTGTTTTAAATACTAAAAATAATATGACTTTGAAACCTTAAAACACATCCTGCCTAAAATTCAGTTGAATTTACACATATTTAAAGTCAGAAGTTGTCATTTTGCCTTAGTGCCACCCAGGCAAATGTCTGCTTTGAACAGAACATTTCAAGTAAAAGATGCTCAACACTTGTGTGTTCATTGTCAAGAAGACTTAACGCCCCTGAATATGAAAACAAAGGCAATGACTATGAAGTGATTCACTTATTTCGCTTATCACTTATCGCTTAACTAAATTAAAATTAAATTAAAAATAATTTTTACAAGAAAGTAAAACAAATGCTACTACAGAGTGAATGTCTTCCTGTCTTTCTGGTCGTTACACTCACTCACAAACATCAGGCTTCAGGGAAACAATACGAGAACCGAGAACTGGATAAAACATGAAACACATTTTCATAATATCACCACTCCCAGTCACCACCACCTCTACCCTGTGTACACAATGTACATATAAGAAAGAAGACCAGCCACCAACAATGGTGTAAGGATTTCAATGGTATTCTACGTTAACAATAAGAAGCAAGAAGCATCTTGAGGCAGTTGCCTTAGTTGGCAACCAAAACTTATTAAACGAATATTCGTAAGTAAAGTAGTCATAAAATTATACTTAAAACGTCTATTAAATGATTAAAAGAAACAATTTTTTGTATGATTTCATAGAAATAATTTTAAGAAATGTTCCGTAATTGTTGAATATTGGAAATTATGGTTTCTGTTCTTTAGATTTTTTATGTTTTCGATAATATTGATAGCAATACTGGACAGTGTGAGATGAAAAGATGAATCAATACGTACAGTCCATTGTATCTGTTAAAAGAAAATTGATTGGGACTATAAAAGCAATGTAATGAATGCTCATTTATGAATAAATAGTTATAGAACGTCACCAAAGCGTGTGTACACATCCAATATTCTGGTCACTTAAAATATCTATTCAACAATGCTATACAAAGTTCCATAAAACTAGTTTTATTATCATTCCCTTTTGCAATTTGCAGTGCTTCTTAAACTGCTCATATGAGTATGTTAATCTCGCTTCAAAGTTAGTAGCAAAATCAATAAATTTCTAACAGCCATGTTTTGTTCATAAATACCATTTTGTAGGCATAACTTTACTGAGTGAATAATTACATACATAGCATACATAATAGGTCTTTAGAACCCTACACTAAGGATTACAACATAGCTTCTCACATCACTTATGTTGTGTGTGTTAATTTTATACATGCAGGGCGGGAGTTACAGTTTAAAGACGACACTTAATGACAGATTTTTTGAGAAACTTTTCATGGCAATTTTGTTTACTTTCAGAATTTTTGCCAGAAATCCGCTGAGCGGAAGTTGCCTAAGAAATATTTTACATATTTCGCCTTACTGGAGATAACTGACCCGGGGTTTGAACAGTGGCCTCACGTCTAAGGAGCCATCACGCTACCTACTAGACTACGGTGGCGAAGGAACAGTACGTGGAAATTTTAAACTCCAAAAAGTGTCACACAATTGTTAATAATAACATCGACAGAAAGTATCTCAAATCTCATCGTTAACTGTATTAAAATCGCCATTCTCTACTTCTATGAAATTTGTCATCTCTAAGTCGTGTGTGAAATTTACGCTGCTTTAGGCAAGCGATACTAGCTGCTAAAAATATGAACTCATTGCAAGCTTTCATCGGTAAATACTTGAGAGAAATGTAATGACAAGAGATTGACACATCCATTAAGTATACCACCTGAATATACCACACACAAGTTTATTGATTGCATTCTGCATTGTGAAAGAAGGAGGACTGTGCTGCCCACACTTGATATACATTAATAGGCTGTATGGGCTTCGTGCACAGGAAAGAGTTGAAATGAGATTAAGAACTTATGCTTTCGATGCGATAAAGATGAAATGATGGCAATCATTCTTTAAATCCTAAGATGTCCGTTTCTTCCGTCGCTTCCTCTCAGCAGATTTCTGGCAAACGCTCTAGAAATAAAATAAAATTGCCATGAAAAAGTTTCACACGAATCTATCGTTCGGAGTTGACTTTAAACTGTAGTTCTGTAGTGTAGGTTGTAATAGTCAAGTATGTAGGTCCCGCCACTCATATATGAAATTAGCACACACAACATAAGTGATATGAGGAGCTAGATTGTAATCCTGACTAAAGGGTTGCAATGACCAATTATGTATGTATGTGTATGTAAGTAGAGAAGTTATTAAAGAGGTCATCATATAGGTAGTGCGGTGCTTTAAATTTTTGGGGGTATTTTTAGCATGACACGATATTCTGAACAAAAAAAGTTTTATATGAGAATAGCTGAGGGTCCAACTCGAATACAGGGATCATATGCCCTATATTTTAGCCAAGACTGATTTCAATCTTACGTTTGATCATAAGATTTTGGCTTGGCTTTGCGAAAAACCTCAGTTAGTGAGGCATATTGCTTTAAAACTTTTTAACACTAGGCTATACTCTGCGATAAACAAAGTTCATTTGAATGAAAATATATTTAAAAGAATTCCAAAAATTTGTGGAAAAACAAAAACAGACTTTCGAATCATTTTAAGTCACAAATTCATTGATTATTGTAATGCTAAAAAACTTCAAATCTTATCTGTGACTAACAGCTACTTGTGCTTTTTCTCAAAACTAAACACATACATTAAACACATTTAAATTTAGTTTTTAAATAAAAAAACGGTTTTCTAACAACTTTTTCGAATACAGAAACACTTTGTTTAGGAGACCCCAACCATAGAGAGGCGAAGTTAATATAAAGATTTTAACTTTTGGCCCTTCGTTGCCTATACTTGTTTCTGTTTTTCTTAAATAAAAAAATCCTTCCAAAACCAAAATTTCCAAAATAACACAATTTAAAATGATTGTTTTTAATATCAAAATACCTTTTGCTGTCACTCTTACCATAGACACTAGGACTGACAATTTTAAAAATTTATTACAAAATAAAATAAGAAAAGATATCCATCTACTCTACTCTACTCTGCTCTATTTACTCTTCTATTCTCTTATATCCTCTTGTATTCTATTCAAACAAAATAAGTTACTGGTTAACACACAAAAAAAAGAAGAAGAAGAAGAAGGAAAGAAAAAAATATTCAAACAAATAATGCAAATGAAATGCGAAATGAAAATGCTGGTGAAAATATTTAAAAGGTTTAATATTTTTACCATTCGAAGGACATTCGTATGCAAAACAGGCTGTCACCAAACGAAAATTTATACACACACCAATATGAAGGCTTACGCATACAAAGCGAGAGACGACTATGAATGGAGAAAGGAAAAAAAAACGAAAAAAAAGGATACAAGCTAGAGACAGAAGTACATGGAAAATAAATTCCAAAATATCAACATCACTACTGAAGACAACGAGCATGTTGATGATGATGATGATGACGATGACGATGACGATGACTATGATGGAGTAGATGATTTTGATTGGAATTTCGTATAACGAAAGATGTTTTATGAAGACTGAAAGGGTAGAAGGATTTAAATAATTTTCAAATGTTAAGAAGCCTATCATGATGTTTAACACAAATAAAATTTACTTTCAAAAGCCTTCAAAGTCCTTACAAACACCAGTAGCACTGTCATCATTTATCTCTTTTTCTCTTTCTTTCATTTTCTTCTCATTCCTTTTCTTTCTCTTTAACTTTATTAATTCTTTCCAAAGTACTCATAAGGATTCTTTAAAAATTTTACAAACAGTGCGATAAAAAAAATTTTCAACAAGTACACTCATGTGCTTACTCTCATGCTTGGGTACACTGGATAAAATTTTAATTCAAGCACGAAAGAAAATTTATTTTGTGAAACAAAAAACACGAAATTAATAAATTAATTAAATTCACACCATATCATTGAAATGTCCATCTCTGGATTAAAGGCACCAGTGTATACTTTGAGGCAGTTTTCGGCCAGCAATGAATCGATGAAACAATTTTATAAAAAATTTATTCCGACAACCGTAAAAAATTTTATCCTTTAAAAGCCATAAAAAAATTAGAAAATATTAGAGACTACGTTGTGAAAACAGAATAGTATTTTAACCGAAAGCCTTTGTTTCACTGAAAAACACCTCCAAGTTTTGTGTTCTTAAATTAATTTTCTACACTGTAGACATGTTTTCTACACTTTGGGGAGTATGTGTACATAAAATCATTTTTAGAAAATACACACATGCATAAATATTTTAATCTTTAAAGAATATTATATTTCACTTCCTGGGCTTCTGCTTCCTTTTTATAGGCTTAAATTGACAGAAGCAGAAAAATCATACAAAACAAAATGGTAAATGTTTAAATACAGAATCTAAAATCACATTAAATTTATTTAAAGAGTTGATATAAAGAAAAAAATATTGAATAATATAGTAAAAGTTTTATTTTAAATTACTAAGTGCATACTGGGTATACCCATAATTCTTTTAAATAATTGCTCGGTTTCAAAAATTACTTCTAAAGTTTCAAAAGTTGTGCTTAGGTTTTCAAAAGATTACAATAATTTGAAATTTTAATTCCTTTTTTTTTTAATAAAAACAAAACAAAATTTAAAAACATTAAAAGTACATCAACAGTTACTCATCTACTTGAGTTGCTAGAGTAAGAAATCATAACTAGTTTACATATTTAGATTTGAAATACTCGTATCATGCATACATAATTAGTCACGATTACGACCTTGCTCCTCAGACCGCTGATGTTGTGTGTGGTAATTTTATTCATGAGTGACGGGACCTATAATTTAAAGTAGACTCCGAACGACGGATTTTTTAGAAACTTTTCATGGAAATTTTATTCGATTTTCTTTCGGAATTATTGCCAGAAGTAGAAGAAGCTTAAAGAAGTCACGGAACAAATATTTTTTCATATTTCGTTTTGCTGGAAATGTCTGACCTGGGATCTTAACCGAGGCCTCAAGTCTAATATGCCTAAGCACACTTTGCTTTACTTTAATTTAAACATAGAAAGCGCTTAATAAAAAATCCCTAGATAATATTTATGGACATTAATTGACCAACTTAATTCACTACGTTTTATTGTATTTTAATTTGTATAACCACGTATAGCGTATGAGTACTATTTAATGACGATCAACATAGTTAATAATCATAACAGTTTAAAGTCGACTCCGAACGACAGATTTTTTGAGAAACTTTTCATGGCAATTTTTATTTACTCTCAGAGTTTTTGACCGAAATCTGCTGAGAGGAAGTCACCGAAAAAATACTTTTTGTTTTGATGTCTGGCCTGGGGCTGGAACCCTGGCTTTACGTCTAATAAGCCAACACACTACCGACTAGACTACGGCGACTTCATAACATTTTCATATATTAGGCCTTTGAATTTTAAATTTACTCAGGGTTCTCCTTGAGGGTACCTATGGAGTCATCTGAAACTTTTCCTTATTTATTTATTTATTTCCTTATTCTTTTATAATAAAACAGAAATATATTAATAAAATAAATATAAAAACCTTAAATTTTTATAAAAACTTTTGGTTAAAATTCATGAAATTGCTAAAATATATTACCGTACTAAGATTTTTGCTGTCCTTTGTAAGTAAGTAATGGTCAGAAGATATTGCTGTATTCAGTATTCAGTTTGTTATGTATATAAGAATCTATGGCCTGCTTTAGATATTGCTACAACGGATTTGCTGCTGGATTTGGATAAGAATAGTCTGAGATTAGTTATTGCTTTTATTTTCGCTCCCTGACAAGGATCTGGAATAGATACAGCCAGATGTTGTTATGTTGTAACAAAGTAAGAGTTGAAGACTATCAAAAACCTCCACTGCAATTGGCCAGCTTTTAGTAGAATGAGCTTGAGGACCCTAGTTAGGGACTTTTTTGAAGGATTAAGTTCTTTGTCGAGAGCCAAAGTTAATGCTCTCTAGAGACTTATAAATAGTTTAAACTGGTTTAGGCATCAAGGCTGTAATCACGCTCTCGTGTGTGTTTGCAATAGCCTTTTTCATCCTTTTTCCTCCGTTTCTTATTTCTTTCCTTTTTTTACTTTCTCTTCCTTAGTATCCTTTCTTTTTATGACGAATTTAAAAGGGCTATCGAGTATTGTACTACCTGTCTAGTGTCTCTGATTCCATGGAGTAAAACAGTATCTAGCCTATGTTACATTTTACCATTCTAAACCGAAAGTTTGTATGAACTTCACGCATACAGCGAAAGGTTCTAGACATCTCTATAAGGCATTTTATTTCAATATTTCTTTTTTCTAGTGACATGCCTATGAATAAATCTTTCCTTAAGTATATTTGGCGTTTGTTTGCAAACCTTTGTAACTTCATTGAAATCTTAACATAGCGTTCTGGTTTTAAATTTGATTTTTAAAAAAAACATGCAAACTTTGCAATGCTAAAAGGAATATTTTTGTGGAGCTATAAATGGGTTATTGCGGTTCATTGTATTATAATTACGAGTGCAAGGCGCATTGTTTTTGGATCCTTTGCTAATGATTTCTGCAGAAGCTGCAGAGATGAGAAAAAAAAGGATACTTTCCTTTACCTAAAAAGGCACTTTGATGTTCCAGATATCACTGTTAAAATTAAAATAATACGTTAGGTTAGAAGGTCTAGAGAATCTGTCTGTACCATAGCGTAACATATTTGGTTTATTTAGATTACAGCAGTTCATCTAACACTCCAATATTTATGGAGTACTATACGCGGGGATATAGAAGAGGATGAGTAAAAGGAACGTTGAGAACGTTCATGGGCATTGGTTTTGAAATTTTTCATTTAATTTAAAGCCAATTTATTGCTTGGGTCTTAATAAGGTTTTGACTATGAATTAACCTACCAACTATTTCGATGCGTTGTCCGTAAACATATCTTGGACACTTTGGCAATAATTTCTGTAGAAGCCACAGCGATAAGAAAGATAAGGAGACTGTTCTTCACCTACTGGGTACATGTCCGGCACTTTGTCAAATGAGAAAAAGGCACTTTGGTGCTTAACATATGGATGATCTTAAGGAACTGTCACGCTTCGTTAGGTGCTCCTACTGGTTCCGGGACTAGGTGATAGCGAAAAACGGTGGTAACACAATGGGCCCTATGTGACCTAAGTGTATACATCCAACTCTCTTAGATGAAAAGCCACCTCTAACTACCTACCTAACTAGCTATAAATAATCATTATCATATAAGTGGTGTCAATTCCTACAATTACTGCAAAAGCTCCAATTTTGGCATAATTTTTTTGGTCTGTTCTTACAAAGTACATCTGTAGTAGTACATCTTCCAGTAGTGACTAGGTTGTAGACTTGTGCTTGTATTTGAAAGACTGTATAAGACATTGCAAATGGACTGCTACAAAAGTAACCAAGTATCAGTATAACTGTAGCAATGGGTTGCAAATAAATATTTCATCACTTTTGCAAAATCACTGCACTTTTTTGTGTTAAATTTCCAAAGCCAAGCACTTAAGAAATTACAATATTTCCTGACTATTATGTAACTTTTAAATATAATCTGGATATAAAAAACATTTCTTATGTTATACATTACATGTCCATATTTATTATAAATACGATAAATATGAATAAATAATTATCCTTTTTTACTTTCTCTTTCATCAGGAAAAACTGAAAATAGTTTTGAAGAATTTTTGGTTAGACTTTGGTTACTTAAGGCAACTTTCTTAACTTTCTTTCCATAGGAATATATTGTTCGACATAAGAAGCCTACAAAAGAAACAACTTGTACTTGTTGTTGTAATTAAAAAGAATATAAAATTTTTTCACAAATTTTCTGTTAAACTTTGAACAAGTTTTGAATTTCATCAAACAATAATTTCTATTTATTTTCGATTTTTTTCTTTTTAAGACGATAATCTTTAAGAAAAGAATAAAAAAGTATTTAAAATAAATACATCTGTACTCCTTGTTACAATGTTATAATATTGGCCATTATAATTACTTGAGTTAGGATTACAGTCTAGATTCTCACATCATTCATGTTCTCCGTATTAATTTTATGCTTGTGGAACAAGATCTACAGTTAATCATCGATTTTGAGAGGGGAACGTTGAAGAAAATATATACCTACATACATAAATACATAATTGGTCATTAAAATCCTCAGTCAGGATTCCGACCTAGCTTCTCACACCCCACTTATGTTGTGTGCGTTACTTTAATACATGAGTGGCGAGACCTACAGTTTAAAGTCAACTCCCAACGACAGATTTTTTGAGGAACTTTTCATGGCAATTTTATTTAATCTCAGAGTTAATGCCAGAAATCTGCTGCGATGAAGTTGCCGAAGAAATATTTTTTCATATTCCGTTTTGTATGAGATGTCTGGACTGGGGTTTGACTATCCACTAGACTATGACAACTACTGTAACTTTAGCATCAACTTGGCGAATAAATCTTCTCAAAATAAGACATTACATTTAAGACTAAAAGAAATATTACAAACCATACATAATGGATTAAACACATACACACACTTTGTTTTATTTAAATTTAAAGAATGGAAACGCTTAATAAAAGACCCTCTAGACAATATTTATGGGCATTAATTGACCAACTTAATTCACAAATTTTTATATGAATTTTAATTTGTATAAGCAATCAGACGTATGAGTAATATTTAATTAAGGCCGACATAGTTAATAATCATACGACGTGAAATTGGTCAGTCAGTAGAAAATGATATTTTCTACAAAAGATTATTCTGTTTGTGTAAATAACTAGAATAAGTTCAAAACAAAAGCCTCTACGATCATCTACAACGATCATATTTTTACTACACAGTTTTTATTTAAAAGTCTTAATTTCAGCTTCATTTAGATATGAACGAGGCATAGGTGTTTTTGCAAAATCTCCATTCTTAAAAGAAAATATTTTTCTTATTACCGAGTCTAACATATGTAGTCATTTTTATTATGTCTGTCCCTTGTATGTAACCTAGACATTTTAAGAACAAAGAAGAAACCAAATAAGTTTTGTAAAGAAACTACAAAAAACTATTTTCATACAACAAAAAAAGAAAAACTGCAAGTTAAAGAAATATCAGGAAATATGACATAACCTTTTAAGACAAAAAGTTACTGTTTATTTTAAAAGAGTGTAAATTATTAATTAGAGTAACCAGATATACATAGTTACGAAGCCAAAATACACACTAAGCACAGAAGTTTTTATTCCCTAAAAAAAACATTAAAAAATAACAAAAACTACAAATTATTGCAAAAAAAGACAACAACAAACGAATAACGAGAATAGGGATAAATTAAGATCAATTTTACAATAACAAAACTATATAGGAAGATCACAAAAAGTATTGTAAAGAAACAAACGAAATAAAAAAACAAATCAACAGTGTGGTTCTAGAAGTTGTCGAACCACAAAACAAATAAAATATAAATACAGTGAAAAGTGATAGGCGGTAGCAGTTAAACGTTTTGTATTATATTCTAAAGAGTTTGGAAATCGTTGCAAAAAAATCGTGTCATAAATTTCTTTTTAATTTTAAATTTATAAATTTTAACTTTCGTGTAAAATTAATAAATTTGAAGCGCACCTCGCTAGGGACTTCGCACAAATTTACACTGGTTCACTAGTTTTCTGATTAAATTACAGACAACTACGCACAAGAATTTTTTCTAAGCATGATAATGTCGAGGAATGCCCATTCAATTTAAAGAAAACGTAGGTTATATTAGTTACCATAATTTTTATGATTACTTTAAAACTAAATTATTGAATATTTTTGTTCTTATTAACAATCGATTGTTGCCACGTTACGAAACTATCTTTAATACCATACTTTAAAGTTAGTTTCTTCAGCCTACATTAATAGAAATTTGATCGGCATTTCATATCTAAATTCCAGTATAGCAGGTGCTTACTAACACTAATAGCAACCGCCTCAAAAGGAAGTGTAATGTAAAATGAAGCGTATTTCTATTTAAGCAATTCTGTTAGTTTAAAAAGCTCTATATTACGCTCTAATAATCCACTAATCTTAGTAGCATTCATAAATTCCGAGTGGTTTTTGATTCAAAAAGTCCTAGAAAAATAGAGTGAACAATATTGCGGGTTTATAACAGAATAATAATCGATAAGTATTTGCAATCAGTATTGAAACAGTCGCTCAACACAGCGCAACTGCACTCACTGCTACGGTCTTAGAAATGAAATTTTGGACAAATGTCTGGTTTTGAATCCTGCAGATTCTTCTTTACTGCTGCAAACTTTGTATGTGAATTTACGATTCATGGTGGATTAAGTGGCATAACGCAAAACGTGCGTTAAATAATATCACATTTTAATTGACAACACTGCATTAGTAATTTTATTACACGATCCTCTTACTTATAAAACGGGAGATTTGTTTGTTAATTGTTTATTGTTTGTATTTTATGTCCTCTTTCTAGAACAAACAATCAGGATTTCTGCTTTCATAAGTATCTCCTAGTTTCTAACCTCAAACATTAATCAGTTTAGCAACAATGCTGACCACTCTTTTCTTTTTCTCCCAATAGATGCACGCACAATAGTAAAACTAACCAACTAATACTTGTTATTTGCATCAAAAACAAAAATTTTCCTTTAAACTAGGAATTCAATAGATTTTCAACTTTCTTTAAAAACAAAAAAAGGGAAAAGGGAAAAAGGGAAAGAACATTTCATTGTTCTATGTATGTAAGCATTTATACAATCTTTACTGGTATTGTTTCTTTCATTATTTTTCTTTTCAGAAGCTGTTTCCTTAACATTGATGGCAAAGAAAAAAGAAGAAACATCATGTCATTGTTCTTCTTATTTTTCATTACAATGGCCAAGGACATGTATTTCGTAATACCAAGAAAACGGAAATAAAATCTTTATATTTCAAACGACATACTATACATACATATATTTTTGTCTTATAAATGTATTTATATCTCTTAGTATTAATTTATGTATTTATTAACACTCAAAAATGGCAATAGTTTTTGCAGAAAAAAATTTTTGTTTTTAATAAAACCAGTAGAAAAAAGTGTCCAAGAAGATGCCTTCAATGTTATCGGAAAAAGAAGAATTAATTGACTGGAAGCGATTTAATATTTTCTATTTCTTTTATTTATTTAATTGAAGAAAAAAAATTAGTTTTTGGCCTTGAATTATTTAAGACATTTTATTTCATAAAATTATTATACATACAGTCTTAAAAAATAAATACTTTTCTTTTTTTATACATTTGTAGCCTTTTGTTGTAATCCTAGTTTTGTCTTTACACAAAGAGAATAATCTTCTCAAGAAAAAATCATTTCGTACTGACTGACCAATTTCTTGTCGTATGATTATTAACTATGTTGACCTCAATTAAATATTACTCATACGTCTGATTGCTTATACAATTTAAAATACATATAAAAAATAGTGATTTAAGGCGGACATTAATTGTCCATAAATATTGTTTAGAGGGTCTTTTATTATGCGCTTCCTATCTTCAAGTTTAAATAAAACAAGGTAAGTGAATGTGTTACAGATTATAAAGGGTGGGCCATTTAAAAGTTTGAATTTAAAAATGCAATAGAACAAAAATGAATCGATATTTTGCAAACTTTATTGTACAATTGTTCCGCTAAGAAATGGAACAGTATTTCATTTGAATCATTGGGTGCAACGGCTTCTGTAAGACTACGTGTGGGTTTTCTGAACTCCAAATACGGCAATTTCCTTAGTAACGTACCCACGAAGATGAAAATCAGTTTCCTCCGAAAAGATAATTTTTTTGGACAAAATCAACATCATCGTGCAGTTTCTCGTTGGCCCATCTAGCAATGCAAAAACGAAAGGGATCATCATCCTGCTTCATCTGTTGAACCAATTGAACTTTGGGAGGTGTCATGCCGAGATCATTTCGCAAAATTCGACGTGAATTAGTTCATAAAATGTTTGATTCTTGAGAACGATGACGAGTTGATGTTCATGGATTCTCGCGCACACTGTTAGTTACAGCATCGATATTTTCGGGTGTACGTACTGTACGAGCACGCTCACATCTTGGCGCATCAACTATGTAACCAGTTTCACGAACTTTAATAATAAACTTGCGCATACCGGGCACTGTTGGTCCTTCTCTGCGGCCAAATTTCCGACAAATTGTGTAAATCGATTCACTACGTTTAGTGGTATGTGGATGATATATGATGACATAGGTATTGCCAGATTCGAAATAACCGATAGATGGCCCAATCGATAATATAATGTATGTGTTATAACCCAAAAAAAAAGTCCGCCACGGCTTCTGTGTGTCGATCGCAATCTGACTTTGGCACATTAATCAGTTGAAATTTGACTTCAATGGCACCGAAGAGAATAAGAGAACTGCTGTGATTTGTGGCTTATTCGTACACACCTGTTTCTTAAAAAAAACCTCAAGAAAACTTTAACGGAGTCAAAGCTCACAACTTTGTTGGTCAATTCACATCACCACGTGCAAGTGGTACGGTCATGCCCTCTAATTGGTTCATGCAGAATATTAAGAGTGGCATGAGCTGTGTGATCTAGTAAAACGATAAGTTGTTTGTATTAAGATCATCGAACTCAAGCCAAAGAAAGGGGTAAACATCAACATGTAGTGCTCTCCGTTGACAGTAATATTCTGACACACATCGACGATGCCATCAGCCAAAAATCCACATCAAACAGTGACTTTTTCGTTATGCATTGGATCTTGGATATCATACGGATTAATCTCGTTACAAATTCGACAATTAAGAGTCCTTATTTTTATTTGGTGTCATATGCTGCATAAACAAATTGGGAGTGAATTACTAAAGTTATTAGCATCACATACTAATACATTCATCATAGTAATGATGATTAAATCGCACATAATCAGAGTCAGAATATCTCGTCTTTTATTCTAAAGGTTAACATAGCTGATATGCACATTATTAGTGGTCCCGAGCCCATGTGGTTACTGAGAAAATGTGTCATTCTTTTCTCTGACAGAAGGTCAATGGACAAAATGATACCACCATTAGTGAGGAGGTGGTGGAAATTTTATTGATAAGACTCACAGACTTTCTTGTACAGAGGACGAATGCAACATGTTGTTGGCAAAAATAATGGAAAAGTTTAACATTAAAGTTTTTTTTATTATTATGGCATGTTTTCTAAATGAATTTCCACTTTCAATGAAATTCCATACAATCAACACATAAAAACTGAAAAATTGTTTCTTCATAACTTAACATAAATATATCAATCTTAAGAATAAAATGCTTTTTATTAAATTTTATTTCTTTTTTTTATTTCATTTATATGTTTTAAAAGAGCATTTCATTTCTTCTTTAATCGATACCATAAGCAAACCTATATAGCCGCTTAGCTTTAAAAAACAAAACAAAACAAAACTTAAGTTTCACAACTTGAAAGAAACTTTAATGCAACATAAAGTAAAAAAGAAATATTATATCCTGTATTCATTAAATATTAAAAATAAAACCCTTTCAATAACCAAAAAACAAAAAACAAAAAATCAAGCAAAGAAACAGAAACGGTAAAGCAAAATATTATGTTTATCCTTGAAAGATTTTTGTTTTCGTGCTGTACACAGTATTTATAGATATATTGGGTTTTTACTAAGGTTTGTAACATTCAAACACCTCTTGAGTAATTACTTCCTTGAGCAATCCAAGGATAGTTATGTTTTTAGGCAGATAGGTAAGTAGAAGTGGCTGTCTATCTAAGAGAGTTGGAGGGACACACTTGGGCCACATAGGGCACGTTGTGTTACCAAAGTTTTCTGATATCCCCTAGTCTCGGAACCACTCGGAGCTCCTAATGAATCAACTTGGACTGCCAATGTCAATCTGTGACAGTTCCTCCAGATCATCCATATAGTAAGGACCAAAGTGCCCTTTTCTCCTTTGACAAAATGCCGGTCATGTACCCGGTAGGTGGACAACAGTCTCCTCCTCTTCCTTATCTCTGTGGCTTTTGCAGAAATTATAGCCAAGCTGTCCAAGATCTATTTACAGACAACGCATCGAAATCAATAGTTGGTAGGGTAGGTAAATGGGCTTTAAAATAAAGTTTTGCAAGGATTCTAACAACATACATCCATACATACATAATTGATCATTACAACCCTTCAGTCAGGACTTATATTACATAGTTGCCAGCCCTATTTTAGCTACTAAATTAACAACTTTGACTGAAGGTCATTCTTCTTGTTTTTCCTTTAGCTTACTCATCCACTCATTTGATGTGATAGTCATGAGCAAATCCAGTCCTCTTTATTTTTCTCGTTTTGCTGTCCAACTATACGTGTGAAATTATTATACAATCACTCCGTGCAGGAACGAACCCAAAAACTATATTAAATAACCACAGGATTTATTTCATCGGTTTCATGCCCATGCAGGCATAGAAGTCTTTAATATTCTTGCTTGCTTGGAAATAGAAAATAAAATACCATTCTTTGTGAACATATGTTGGACTGTTGTATTGGACGTAGTAGTGGGGAACCTTGCTCATTTAGTAGTATTCCCAATCCAGATATGGTGCTACGTGATGCATAATATTACATTGCATCCCTTTCGTCAAGATTACTACCTAGCTTCTCACACCACTTGTGTTGTGTGCGTTAATTTTATCCGAGCGACAGATTTTTCATTTTTATTGGCAATTTTATTTACTCTCCGAGTTTTTGCCAGAAATCTGCTGAAAGGCAGTCGCAGAAGAAATATTTTTTTCATATTTCGTTTTTTGTTGGGGATGTCTGACCTAAGGTTTGAACCGTGGCCTCATGTCTAATAAGCCTACAAGACTAAGGCGCCTTGCTTTCTTAAAATTTTAAGTGACCATACCTCGCATCCCAAACTTGAATATGGAATGCTGCCGTCACCATATTAGCTCATAACAGCTGTTTCATGTCCTCCATAGAAAACCTAGTCCACACTACATAACATAAGACTTAGTTGGCATGCAGATTATTTACGACATTGTTTCACAACAGGGGCGAAATTAATCCGCAATATTTAGTTCAACATCATGAAACTGGGCTTAGATTTAAAAAAAAAAATTAATGTAGGGTATCATATAGTCCGCTTTGATTGATTGCCATATTGCGACTTCTTATTTTTGCTATCCTTTATACCAATAATCATGTGTTATTATGATTTTTACCCTTTTTATACTTATCAAGCATATGATTGAGAGGCGAAATTGGGGAAATGGAAACAAATGAATGCCAGTGTGTCTGTTTATATTGAAGTTGAGTATTTTTTTTTTTTTTTTTTTTGTTATATTTTCCACACATGATTACATCTGAACTGAAGGAATTGTATGTACAGATACAGTGGGTGCTATGTTATTAAGAAATAAAAAACAGTTACTAGCAGGCATCAGGAAACACAAATAGCAAAAGGACTGGATAATAAGTTTATCACTTAGTGCTGTCAGAGCCTTATCTGTTTAAATAGTAATAATTAAATAATAAAAAAAAGCTATTTTAAAAATGATTTCCTGCATGATTTTTTATTAACAACCACTACAAAATGGCCTCTATAATGTGAAACTGATTTTAAACTTCCAATACGTATACCTTTACCTGTATTAGCATAACCGTATATTTATTTACCAAATTATTGAGGTCCTTTAAACGTAGCACCAAGGAAACTAAACATTTTTCCTACTTTTTTGTGTGTATATATGTACTTATGTACGAGTATGTATGTAGATATGTACACTCGTCAAGTATTTGATTATTTCTTCAGAAATTTGTAGATGTTTTTAACCTTAAGGTTATCAACGCCACAGACAAGTATTTTTTCATTTCTTAATATAAAACAACAACATGAATTGTCTTAAAGCAAAACAAAAACCCCAAACGATGCCGTAAAGAAAAATGGATCAAAAAAAAGAAAAAAAAAATTTAAATGTTTTTTGCATAAAAACCAAAATGCTATGAACACTCTTAACAAGAAACCTCAAATTCAAGTATTTTGATTACAAGTCTTATCAAAAAAAAAAAAAAAAAAAAAAAAAAAACCAAATCATAACAGAAGACCGGTATCCAATTTTTGGTTCACATTTAAAAGATAAACTAACTGGCTATTCATGCATTATTATTGGTTTGGGAAAGGTTCATTCAACACTCCCAAAGGCTTTAAAACCGACAATTTTATGTGATTTTAAATATTTATATACATTACTTTTTGAAATTTTAAATTAAATTTAAAGCATTTGATTAAAAAGAACTGTTGTGATGGGTTTAATGGCCTTATTTAAATATATATTCTAATATATGCATACATACGTAATCTCTAACATTATCATTGAAATGAATTTTAAATATCCTTCTTCAAGAAGGATACAGTTTCTTGTAGAAAATTGATTTAAAATTTAATTTTTGTTAAGAATTAATACTGATATTAGATTAATAGCTACGATCTGTATTAATGAACAAGTTTTATGACAAATTTTACTGTATTAAAACATAAATTATAAACAAAATGATTATTAGTATGTAATCATATTTAAATCATATTTTTGTAATTATTTTCGTATTTATTATGCCTCTGAATATTTAATATTTATTTACAAAAATACACTCTTAAAGTAATTTTTTACTTTTTGGTCTGATATCTGCAAAGTAATTATAAAGAGTAAACATACATACGTACATAATTGGTCATTACAACTCTTTAGTCAGGATTACAACCTACTTTCTTGCACCACTTATATTGTGTGTGTTAATTTTGTACATATGTGGTGGGACCTACAGCTTAAAGTTGTCTCCGAATGAGAGATTTTTAAGAAACTTTTCGTGGCTATTAAGAGGAAAACGGCTAATTCTGAATAAATTCTTAAAGGTAAAGTGTTTAGGAATTTATTAAACATGACTTCAGAACCAACTACACCACATTTTCAATTTCCAGAGTGTCCGCTTGCCGCCTATTAACTAAAAGAGAAGCACTAATCCACACACATACATAATTGGCCATTACAACCCTTTAGTCAGGATTACGATCTAGCTTCTCACAACACTTATATTGTGTGTGTGTTAATTTTATACATGGGGACCTACAGTTTAAAGTTGACTCCGAACAGTAAATTTTTGAGAAACTTTTTATGGCAATTTGATTTACGCACGGAGTATTTGTGGCCTAGATTGTGGCCTCATATCTAGTAAACCAACACACTACCTACTAGACTACGTCAACTTCACAAACACTCACTTTGCTTTATTTAAAATTTAAAGATAGAAAGCGCTTAATGAAAGATCCTATAGATAATATTTACAAACATTAATTGATCAACTTAATTCACTATTTTTTATATGTATTTTAAATTGTATAAGCACTCTGACGTATGAGTTATATTTAATTGCGGTCAACATGGTTAATAATAATACGACAAGAAATTGGTCAGTCAGTACGAAATGATTTTTTCTTCAGAAGATTATTTTCTTTGTGTAAATGACTATAAGTTGCTAAGTTTATAATAAAATTCTTTAAACTACGACGATTATATTTATACTACACAGTTTTTTTTTTAAGCCTTAATTTTTGCTTTACTTAGACAAGAACAAGGCTTAGGTGCTTTTTTTAGCAAAATCTCTATTCTCTGTATTCTCTGTTTTTCTTATTACATAGTCTATCATATGCAGTAGTATTCAAGTATCGTTGTAGAAATATTCAAATTTGATTTTGTTGGAGATGTTTGACCTGGTGTTTGAGCCGAGGCCTCATGTCTAATAAGCCAACACACTACCTACTAGACTAGTCCAATATATACCCGTAATTAATCTATCAATTCAAGCATCAACAAACAAAACTTCATTATTCCTTGAGGCAAGATTGCTTTGTGTATGGTTCGCCTACAACGCATTTATATATATCGCGAAGCACTGTATATCAATATTTAACAAAATATAATAAATTGAATTTTCTTTAAATTTCTTAATGTCGCACCCCAGATTTTATTAAAATGCTACCAACATTTTTTTATTTATTTTTTTTTCAGTACCCTTTCATAAAGCATTTCATCCTGGTTTCCATTTCTTTAATATATTTTTTTCCAGCTAAGCTGGTGATAGGTCGGTTGTAGCAAAGTCCTAGGATAATGGGGCCGACATCTATCGTTACCTACGAGCAACCTACCTAACTAACCTAAATAACTAGCAAAAAGACTTCACATTGTCAATAATGTTGCCTTCAATTGTAAATGTTCATGGAATCTAAGAATTTATTCAAAATACCTTTCTTTTACTTACGTTTAATCTGATAACGATGCGGAGTTAAGTACGCCTTCAAGTTTAGGTGTGACATCTGTGAACAATATGCGAGAACTGGCACTAGTCATCGGCAAAGTTCAGGTCAGTCAGCTGTGCCTGAATATCGCAAGGTATGTCTCATTCTAATCTCGTGGCCCACCTTGTCACTACATTCATCTCCGATACGGAAATAGCAGAGACCTTGCCTTATATCAGTATTTACTAGTATCTCTTGCTTTAATCATTGTCATACAGTATTTAAATTTTAAGTGCGAGTTTAAGTGTGAGGGAAGACCCAAGACACCATGTGGCTATATATCATACTAACCACAGGGACATACCCTCTATTTGCTTCTGAGGGTAGATTTCCGGATATAAGCCTCAAGGTTAAAAACAAAGTTCCATTCTTTATATTTTATTACACATTATAGCCTTCAGTTAAATTAGCTCGTAAATAATTGTTTGTATAAAAAAACGCGTAAATTTAAAATTATTGGCGTAGCACAATAAATAAAATTATCGAAAATTTTAATATGAAATATTTTGGTCAGTCTAGACCCATAAATTAAGGCCATCCATAAAAGAATATTATAATAATATAAACAAAAAAAACAAAACTTTAAAGCCACTGAATACGGATTGAAATATGAAAAGATTCTTGTTTACAAATAAAAACTCTAAAAAGCAACCCAAAATTTAAATACACAGTCAAATAACAGGAAATTGCGGATTTATTTTGACAAACAAAGAGAGAAAAAAATAAAAACTAAAATAAACTCTTACAAGCGATTACGGTTAATCACTTCCTGTGTGTGGCTGGTACCAAAAAAATATTAAAATAAAAATATAAATAAAAACACAAAAATTTTAATTTTTCTTCTTCCCCCATACTCTAGACATACTCATTTTAGTTTTGCTTGTCACATTCTGCGTTCCTTTTGTGCCTCCTTCCGACAACATACACGTGCCGTGCCGACTAAGCTTTACACAACACCAGCAATAATAGAATCAGCAAAAGCAAGAATTTCTTCGAATTTCGATACGGAAATTCCTTAAGCAAATATTTTCTATACAAGGGCATAAATAAGGAAGGCATACCAAAGGAATTTATGAACACTCACAGAACAAAATAATGAACAGGACAACTGAAATTCTATTCAAACAAGAGATGAACGGTACGTAAAACAGCGAATGGCTTAAATACTTAAGTCAGTCAATTAGTCCAGTTATTCATTTCTATTCACCATTTGAAAAGTGAATGTTTTTGTGTAAACACATCTACAATGAATATCCAAAACAATAATTTTATTGAAATTCCTAAACAATTTGCAACAAAAAACAAAAAAATGGCTTCCACAAAATGGATTTCATGCTAAAAAAATTTCAACTCTTTTTCGAAAATTTTGAAAAAAAAAAGAGATTTTTCTCTTAAAATTTTCTTAAGACTCTTAAGTCTCTTAGATTCCACAATTTTGCTATGTAAAGAAAAGCTTTCAACGGAAATTTAAAAAGCTCTTCAGTGGTGTGGACTGTATATGAGATTTTGTATATGAGAACGAGTGAAAATTAAGAAGGGGTCGATGTTATAATTTTAATGACAACAAAAAAATTCGTTTCAGTTTTTCTCTTTCAATCCTAGCCATTGTCAATATAAACTGAGTACAAAGCCGTATAAAAAGGTTTGCAACATACTAGTG
The DNA here is from genome assembly GCA_936449025.2 of Sarcophaga subvicina. Classification (NCBI taxonomy): domain Eukaryota; kingdom Metazoa; phylum Arthropoda; class Insecta; order Diptera; family Sarcophagidae; genus Sarcophaga; species Sarcophaga subvicina. Next base: position 105,140,494 of record OW388081.2, on the reverse strand, counting down.
TAACAGTTAATGCACAAACAGGTGCAAAAGGAAAGATGAAATTGAATGCATTTCAAGGTTCTTTTTTTTTTTGAATCGGCTCTAGTTTAATTTGTTTAAAACGAAATCATATTCAAAATATTGATAATTTATTTGCAAACATTACAAATAAATTATTGTTTTTTTAACATTAAAAAGTAGTTTTTATTGGTATAAAAAAAAACTAAAGGACACAACCATTTTGAGATCCTGATTATTTTGCAGGCCTAGCAGTTCTTTCAAAATTTTACTATCTAAGCATGGTTTTGCGACCATGCACGGTTAATGTGTGATTCGAACCAAGAAAAAGCCTTTTTGTACTTTGTAGCTTCCTTAAATAAATCTCCAATGCCAGAAAGCCAACATGTTGAGTTTGTCAAATTGCTGGGGTTCTAGACTGATTTTTCTATATTATTCCCACGACAATATCTCTCCGTTTCTCTTATTCTCATATCCTTTAGATCAATTCGTTTTCAATTAAACATTGTTCTCTCAGTCGTTCTTTTTTTGTCCAGAGGAGTAAAATATATTTAGAGATTCTAGACGTTTGACCCATTCTTAAAGTATCTTGGATTGCAATACAAATATGCTTAACAGGTGAAAATGTTCTTTTGTTTTTTCATGTTTTGCTTAATTTCTTCAGCACTGGAGTGAACCATTAATATTATTTTTTGTTCAGCGTTTATAATAAGCTTCTTCTCGTTGTTCTACTACTTTAAAAACGTTTTCCAAGTTCATTTAATTTTCACAGCACAGAGCTGAAGCATTTCACCCTTAACAGAATCGATTAAGTTTACTAGTTGCGTTACTATATGGAGAAGGAGACATTGGTTCATTTCCTAATGAGAACAAAAATGCCAATTAATTTGTTTTCCCACTGTGTCTGTTAAAGGCATAAATACCAGTTCTACGAGTTTCAGCGGAATACGAAATAATTATGATAAATATTTATCAAATTTAGCCTTTAAACCTACAGCTAGGATAACGATCTAGTTTCACACAAAACTTATGTTGTGTTTGTTAATTTTGTTCATAAGTGGCAGGACCTACAATTTAAAGACGATTCCGAACAACAGGTTTTTAAATAACTTTTCATGGCAATTTTTATTTTCTCCCAATTTTCTCTAACCCACTGAGAGGAAGTCGCCGAAAAAAGTATTTTTATACTTCGGTTTTGTTCAAAAAGTCGCAGTGATCTAGATGGTGGTTTAAACCCCTTAATCTATCATTCAGAGTCTGCACTAAACTATAGATTGCTTCACTTTTTGATCAAATTAACACACACAACATGAGTGGTATGGGAGGATAAGTTGTAACGCTGACTAAAGCGTTGTAAGAGCAATTTAATAAGTATGTTGGCTCTTTCATAATGTATTTCATTATAACGATTATGATTTTGGTAACCTGTATTTAAGAAACAATTTCATTTCCCTGCTTTCTTTCAAAATGCCTTTAACTCTAGGTTGGGTTTTTTGAATTCTACTGGAAAAATGCTATACAGTAAATTAATTTTAGTTGATGTAAGGATCATTGCGTCTCTATTATGGAATGTATGTATTTTTAAAGCACATATGTTCCCTTTCTCCATCAATACTCTTTGGATATTCGTTTTATATGCCGATTAAAGGCCAGTTAAAATAAAATTACGTAAAACTAAAATGGTTCACAAATTAAAACCATACACATACATACCCACAGGCTTGCACAGGCATTACCAATTTAATAAAAAAAAACCGGGAAAAAATGTTTAATTGTTCAATTATTTTCCAGTTAAAATTAAAACAAAAACAATAGATTTAAATTAAAATTAATGACAACTGAAAAATTGGCATAAACATTCATTCAGTCAGCCAAGCCATTCATTCAATTTTTTTTATTTTTTCGTTCATTCGTTCCACTCATTCTGATTATCATTTATTCGTTCAGTTGTTCGTTGTCCTCCTTGTTTTTTTCTTTGTTGTTATTATTAACGCACTTAAAATAACAACAACAGCAGTAGCAGTAGCAGCAGCAGTAGTAGCAGCAACAAGAAATGACACGGCAACAAAAAACGTAGGGGAGGGAAAATATTTTCAATTTTAATTTCATTTCAGACAATGACATTCATTTCATTAAAAAAAAAAATGTTTCCTTTTATTAAATCATTAAAATGCTAAACAAAAAGGATCAATGAGAGGGAAAGAGAGCAAAAAAGAGAAGAAGAACTCCTTGGGAAAAAAAGGGTTGCAAAGTAGAAAAACTAAAAGAATTAAATTTCTTTTAGAGGGTATCACAAAAGCCTGATAGGTCGCTTGGTGACGTAAAAAATTTGCCGGCCATTGTTTAGAAATTCATTTAAATTTTACAAACCATTGGCACTTATTGAAATAACAACAAAACAGGCATTAAAACAATTTTTTCTTTTAGAAAATGTTTGACGTATAAATTAAAAATTCTGGCAAATGGTAGTTACTGCGTTAGAAGATCTGTCAATTTATTGTTGTGGCCAAGTACAAATCAGACATATTTCTAACATCCGGTTCTAAAATGATAAGTTATTCTGTAATGATCGGAGCATATGATAAAATGAGGTGCGGAAGAACTTGGCGATCACTATTGTCAACAGACAGATACCGTATATTCTAAGCAATTTTTAATCAATTCTTGTTTCAACCGAATCTGATATCTTAATCTCAATAGCCTATGAAAGTCTTCTCTTAAAGATCATTAACTTGGCCTCATTAATATTCTACGGATAGTTACACTACAATGATTTAAACAAGAACAGCCTTTTTCTGAAGAACTGGAGTACCAACTGTATTAAATTCCAACAAGGTTCTTAGGTATGGAGCGAGGTCGAATCTAACATACATATATAATTTTAGACACGAGTGGCGGGTTAAAATTCGACTCCGAGCGACAAATTTTTGAGAAACTTTTCACGGCAATCTTATTTTACTGTCAGAGTTTTTACCATAAATCTGCTGAGAAGAAGTCGCCGAAGAAATATTTTTTTTGTATTTCCTCTTGTCTGATCTGAGATTTGAACCGTGACCTCAGTTTTAATAATCTAATACATTATATACTAGACCACGGCGACTTCTACAAGATTACTGCAAAAGCAGGATTTATTTTGAGCACGGTTTGGTATCCTCTAGGAAATGTTTGATACCCGGTTCGAATATTTACTGTGGTATTCAATGTGTCTAACTGCTGGCCAAAGTGAAATCTCTTTCTGTGAGCGATGTCCACTACCTTACCTAACATAACCCACTCTAAACACGATAACATCGAAAATAGGTAGTGATACACGTTAACGAACTTTAACGATATTTTATTGGGCCATATTGAGCCGTTTTGTGGGCTTATAAAAGCTACAGCAAAGAAATACTTAAAAATTGAGATAAGAATGAATTAGCTTAACAGAGAAATCTTGTATAAACAGCTTTTGATAAACACTCTTAACTCAACACATCTGACACGTTCATATGTCCATACTTTTGACTGTGTCCTATTATTTTCGAAAGTTTTGAAACTTTTGCTTGCAATGATTACGTAAGTTTTTCTATACTGGTTAAGCTACATACAGACATAATAGGTCATTACAAACCTTCAATCAGGATTACGACGTCGCTTCTCTCACCACTTATGTTGTGTGTATTAATTTTATACATGAGTGATGGGACCTACAGTTTAAAGACGACTCCGAACGAAAGATTTTTGGAAAACTTTTCATGGCAACTTTAATTTAATCACAGAGTTTTTGCCAAAAATATGCTGAGAGGAAGTCACCGAGAAATATTTTTCATATTCCATTCTGACCGAGGTGTCTGACTTATGTTAATGAAATGAGATTGAATGACTCATGATATCTCTGCAAAATACCGCGTAAGTATTATTAAAAACACAAACCAAGTGTAAAAGATACACCATCTATTCCATCTGGAAATCACGCATTTTCAAGTTATACACCCAATAAAACGTAAGACTGCTAATGAATAAGGCTGATGTTTTTCATTAAAATTAATTGTTTTTCTATTTTGTGTTATTATTGCGATTTATTTTATGATTAAATTATTGTGCTATTGACATATATGAAATGATTGAAATAAAGCAACAACAATTATTTGTGTAAAAATAATTTTTTTCTCAATTTCATAATATTTAATCCTTTTTGTAGCCTTTAATACCTCAAATGTTTTGTTATTAGCAATTATGAAGTTTCCAAAAACAAAGGGAAAGATTAATTGAAACTGATTATATACTCGTATTTCAATCAAACGTGCGGCTTGTTACAACAACAAAAGATTGAGTAATGAAGTTATTGTGGGTCAAGTGAGACTATTTGTTAACTTACGAAACACTTTATCCGTTGCGTGTTCGAACACAGTAAATTTATGGATAAACAAATTTGCTGGCCCTCTATTGCAGCATATGGTTGATGGACTTCTGGTTTAAAAATCCAAAGGTTTTCAGGGGGTCACCGGATGTTTATACTTATGGCTCTAAAATGCTGAACATACTTAATTTAACATGAAAATATCTTAAAACACTCTGAATGCCAGATTACGGTTAAGTCCTTAACGAGAGTCAACCGCATGCACACCCTCATGCATGAATGGCAATGATTTCTCAGTGAAAAATTTGTTACAGGCGAAAATATGCCAATTGTTCGAATTAAACTTGAATTGTATTGATAAACACTGATTATCTTCTTCTCTTAATTCACATGAGTATATAAAGGGTAGGACATTTAAAAGTTTAAGTTTAAAATTGCAATAAAAGATTGCACAAATTTATTCTCTTGCTGTGAAGTACAATTGTTCCGGTTAGAAATTGAATTTTATTTCATTCATATGGCTTCCATAGCTGGCCTCAGTTTTTATGGGGTGTATAAGGCCCCAGGCCAGACATCAAAACAAAATACAAAAAAAGTATTTCTTCGGCGACTTCTTCTCAGCAGATTTCTGGCAAAAACTCTGGGAGTAAATAAAATTGCCATGAAAAGTTTCTCAAAAATCTATCGTTCGGAGTCGACTTTAAACAGTGGGTCCAACCACTCATGTATAAAATTAAGACACACAACATAAGTGGTGTGAGAAACTAGGTCGTAATACTGACTGAAGGGTTGTAATGACCAATTATGTATTTATGGGGTCGTATCTCGGCAATGGCATCTCGAATGTTGGCCTTCAAATGCTCAACTGTCTCTGTTTGTTGGCATAATACTTTTATCTAACGGCAATAGGTGTCTTCATTGATCGTAATGGTTACGCCTTATCATTTTCAAAGAAATATTGGCCAATTATGCTTCCTCTCCACCCCCGAAAGACACGTGTGGGTTTTCTGAGCCACAAATACTGAAATTTTGCTTATTAACGTACCCACCAAGATGAGAATGAGCTTCATTGGAAAATATGGTAATCGTGTAATTTTTCGTTGGCGCAATAAATCCCAACGTTGCTCAAGACGTAAATCGATTCATTACATTCAGTAGAGATAATATACTGAATTTTGTGACAGAAAAGAATGACACAAGCATTACTAGATGGTTTAAATTTAAACCGATAGTTGGCCCCCAACCGATATAACACAATTGTGGTTCTCATGGGCCACAGTGCTATTGCAAGGCATGCCGACAGATTTCACATTATCTGAAATATCCACTTAAGTAGCTGATAAAGAAGAACATACTAATTTATAAGTCCTATGTCAGTTCCTAGTTCTTGTCACCCTTAACTGAACTCTCCAGTTTAAAATTTGCTGCTGTAGAAAGACTTATTTTTGGTGTCGCAGTTTTTTCTGTTGTAGCTGATGATGTAGCAGTTAACAACTGATCCTTATTATCATTGAAAAATCATCATCAGCGATGGGGTACATTTGTGTATGAATCGATAAGCGAACAAACAAAATTATCGAATTTAGGACGTTGTCAATGCATCTGGCATCCCACTATCACAATGTCACTGTCTGATGGGAATTTTTGGCTGTCGACTTCATCGGCCCATATTTCTTTGAGAAAGATGTTGTTCTTTTGGCCCGAGTTAGGTGATTTGGAGACTAAAGACATGTGATTTCAACAAGACATAGCTGCTACAATTGTACGTACCACACGGTTGATGCCATGTTCAAAATTATTCACAAGCAATTTGAGGGCCTTTCTCTCATGCAAAAGTGACGTGAACTGGGTACGTAGGTAGTGTGATTTTATCAGGTTAGACTGTTTCTTGTGAAGTTTTTTATTTCGCATAGATAAGTGTATCTTCCACACACCACAGCAGTGTTCAAAGCCAACATTACTCATGAAATCTGTCAAATTCCGCCTCATTTCGAATCATAGAAAATAATATATTTCGATTGCGCTTCACCTAGATACACAATGTTATATTCTACACATAATCAGCCCAGTCACAAATATTTCCCAGGAATTTCTATCTCTCGGAATTTTTTTTATTTTTTTTTTTTTTTTGTTTTGGGAAAAATTCCTCCAATTAATAGTAAAAACGATATTTAATGGGAATTTTTTCCACATAAAATTATAAAAACTCCCACGTTATGCTATGCATGATTGAATTTCGATACACACACTTTGTTTTATTAAAATTTAAAGATGGAAAGCATTTAGCGAACAAGTGTAGTCTTTATTTTTTAAATAAAAATCATTTAATCTTTCATTTTATTTTTGACTTCTTAATACCACGAAAATATGAGTTGGGTGGTGCACAATTTTTTTTTGAAGAGTGATGACGTTGTTTTTAAAATTGAATATCTCTTGTATAAAAATTTAAAACATTTTGTCGCCTTCCTTCCTATTTTATGCGTCTTTAAATGCTTATTTTTGTATTTTAACTTGTAAGAGAGAGAGAGAGAGAGAGATCTCATAATTATTATTAACAATGCTGATGATGATGACGTTTCATTGCACAACACAATCAACTTGAAAGCAAATCATTCAAATACCAGAAGACATAAATTATTGAATTTAAATATTTTTTTCATTACGAAATATTTGCTCACATAGAGCAGACGGAAAAATACTTTTCATACGCCGTTGTTTTTTTTACATTTTCTGCTTCAGTTTTTGTTTTTTATTTTTTATTATTTTTTTTTCTGTTTCTTATGCCGGTAGTCTTAAAATAATTGAAATATCGTGCAGATGTACAAAACCGTAAAACCCACAAAGAATATTAAAACAGGAGAAATAAATGAAAAATTATTATTAAAAATAAAAATCGAATGAAAAAAAAATAAAAATTAAATAAAAAAAATATCTTCTTTTAATTGCGGTCGCAATTGTCGTTGTTGTATTTTTTTTTTTTTTTGTTCCATCCAAAGTGTGTATACACAAGCGGTAGAGTTGGCAGATAACGAAGGACTTCTTCAATTGTTTGTTTGAAAGCGAATTGAAAGACAATCCTTATTTGTTTTCGTTTTCCTTTTACAAATAATAATGACAAGAATGATGAATAAATTTTCATTAATTTTTGTAATACTTAACCTCGCATTATTAATCCTGCTGCTGCCAAACGTACAATGTTCAAAGTCCACAGCATCATCGTCATCGCCATCATCCATATCAATGAACTCGGCGACAACAACGTGTAAAGAATTAAGTAAGATTTAATGTAAAATGTGTAAATAATGTAAATACTTAAAGTAATGAGAAAAATATGTATCATTTTACGGCTTTGTAAATAATTAATGCTTTTAAAGCTCCAAAAAGAAAACAAACAAAAAACACAAAAAGACAATAACATCGAAATGATGCATTTAAATGCTGGAATATTAAAACAATTATGTCTTGCTCTCCATACAGTGAGATATTTTGTTTGTTTTCGTAACATGGTTAAAGAAATATGAAAATATTGAATGAAAATTTTGTTATGGACAATAAAAAATGTAAAAAGTGCTTCGAATTAATTTCCAACAATAAATTAAATTCCGCAAAAACTTCATCAAAAGATGACTTTTTATCTTTTCGGTTAAAAAAAATTGAGTTGGTTGTTCAGTGTAATAAGCTTACAGTGAGCGTCAAAAGAAACTATACATTAAAGAAAATATACATTAATTAATTACCGTTATTTTATTTAAAAAAAAAATTACAAAAAATTTTGAAATATTGTCAAATTTTTTCGTTCACTCTCCTTAAGCGGTAAAAGTTGAGTTTGGTGATTGTTAGAGTTTTATCCTAAGTATACAGTTTCTTTTGACGCTCACTGTATATGCGTGGTATAACTGTTTACATTTTCGATGATTTCAGTCTACCACTTAAGTGGTTGTCCTCTACGTTTCCTTTGTTTTATGGACAGCAAAAAGTCACAAGAAGCTAAATCAGTAATCGCGACTGGTCATAATCGAAATATTGTTTTTCGTAAGAAACCGTGATGACTCTTTTATCGTGACGAAATATTTTATTTAGTAGCCACACATATTTCCGGCTTATTCACTTTAAATACATAAATTATATTATAATTTATTAAAAATTATTATGGCCAGTCGAATTTCTTCTGCTGCGTTTATCGTTAATTGTTACAATGAAGGTAATGTGAAGACCTGATCAGGTCTAGAGCTGCACTGATAAGGTTCAATTAGTGTTTTAACAACTGTTTTCAGTCGTTCACGCAATACAATCATAGTAAACTTATACATGATATGGAGAAGGTTTATAACCCTGTAGTTGGGTCACATCCTGGGGTCTCCAAGACACAGGATTTCCTGTTTTTAATTATTTAAAATTTGTATTTGAATCATATGATGAAAATATTCGAGGAGATATGACGTCACGAATTAATTTCTTTCGGAAATCTAAATAAACCATTTGAAAATGTTAATCATACCATTTAAAAACTTTTTTTTTTGGTTTTGTTCCTGCTTTTTGTATTCAAATCATAGTATGAAAATTTTCCAATTTAAAGACAAACTCTTAGAATAATTTCAAAGGACATTTTATAAGAATCTCAGTCTTCTATAAGGCAGGCCTACAAAATTTCATGCTTTTCTAACCCATAAATGCAAAAATAAAGATTTTATCTATATTCAAGGAGATATGACGTCACGAATTAATTTCTTTATAAAATCTAGATGAAGCATCTGAAAGTGTTACCATTTAAAACTTTTTTTGAATTTTTGTTGCGCAGTCATCATTGAAGACAGTATTGCAGTCTAGTAGGTAGAGTGTTGGGTTATTAAACGTGAGGCCACGATTCAAACACCAGGTCAGACATCTCGAACAAAAACGAAATATTTCTTCGGTGACTTTCTCTAAGCGGATTTCTGGCAATAAATTTGAGTATAAATTAAATTGCCATGAAAAGTGTCTCAAAAATCTGTCGTTCGGGGTCGACTTTAGATTCCGCCACTCGTGTGCAAAACTAACAAACAGAACGTAAGTGTTGTGAGACTAGGTCGTAATCCTGGCTGCAGGATTGAAATGACCAATTATGTATGCAGATATAATTGAATGAAAATAAGTACTTAAACGTTTTCGCTCAAATCTTACCAGCTTTAATTAAGAAGAAGTTTCTCTAAGAACTTATAGTAGTGAGATATTTTCAATATTTCCAGCAACTGAATTTATTGCGCATTAAATAAACTGAAGCATGCAAACACAAGGCTTTTTAACTAAAAGCACATCACAATAATAATTGACATGGAGTGTCAATCAGCATTTTTTTTCAAATTCAAAATGAAAACGTTTTTGTTGATTTTTGTGTGAGTATGAACAGTGGGTCTGGCAATTACTAAATTTTCAAAATTCACAGAAATGTAATTTTTCTCCTTAAAAAGTGATTATAGTATGCCGTAGCAATTCCTTGGAAGATACATATGCTTGTCGCCTGTTGCTGGTTAGATACAACACCGTCTATGAAAATGAATTGGCTTATTGTACTGGATGTAATAGTGACATTTGAATTTTCTATAATCGCCGTTGTTGATGTTATCCTGTGGGTAGTCAGAAATTTCATTTCGGAAATAAAACCCTGACATCTCGAATAAAACAAAATAAAGAAGCCCTTGTAAATAAAATTGACATGACAAGTTTTTCATAAATCTGTTGTTTCGGACTCCACTTTAAACTGCGGGTGCAGCCACTCATGTATAAAATTAATGCACACAACGTAGGTCGTAATCTCTAAAGAATGGTTGTAATTGGTCGACTAATTGCAACAATTTGTTAGAGGAATTTTGAAGAAACTTTTTGCGGGTCTCGAAGCATTGGAAGTCAGAAATCAAATACATGCCATTCTCTTCGACTATGTAACTATAGGAAAATAAAGTTTTCTTTTGTAATATTATGGGATCCATATAATTCATACACCTCGCGCAACCAGAAAAAAATTAAAAACGAAATAACTTTGAATTGCAAGAAATAAGTTTTTTTTTAAATTAGAAAAGAATGTAGCAAACACTCCTGCCAGTCTAATAATCAGACAAACGAAGGAAGAAATCATAAACTTTCATCGGGTGCCCTGGTAGTCTAGTGGGTAGTTTGTTAGACTATTAGCGTGAGGGTCGTGGGTTCGATTCCCACCAGAGGCTCTGGTCTATGACACTACACTGAGCATATGGTTAATGGTTATTAATAAATAAATAAAAAAAATCAATAAATAAATTATAGAAAATGATGAACGTAGCATCTAATGAAAGAACTTCGAGAAAGATACAACATGCTTGCAACATCCTACCTACATATGTATATAAAATTCTCACACATTGTTTAACACTCTTTAGAAACATCTTTACGAGGCTGTCCTTTCTCTATTATTTCAGTTAGCTCACGGTGCCGAAGCCCATATACATGTCATACATATTAAGCCATAAAACCTCTTAATTCTTCTTAAGTTCTTGTAATGAATGCTGCTTGCAGTCACTGCAATTTAGGCCTCGTCTTCAAGGGAACAAGGCCGAATTATGAGTTCTGAAGAAAATCCACACCAGACCAGTTGTTTGTTGTGAGTACATTAGTTTCTCATGGATTTAATGAGAGTTTTTTGAGCCCCAAACTGGATTATCCAGTAGAAAATGAGTTTCTTTGGGGAAGATGACTTTTTTAAAACAATTGGCATTGACTTCACTTTGCTCCATTGTCTATTTAACGAATTGTCGGCTGATTTGAGCTTCTTAGTAAGATAAATTTTGTATGAATAACAGTGGAGATAGTTCTCCAAGGAATTTAAAATTTCAAGTTGCAGGTTTAGGATTTTCAATGGCATTTGCGTTTACGAAAGCAATGTTTTCCAGAGACCAATTGGTACTTTGACAAACAGGAATTTTACTGGCCATAAGCAATCCATTTTAGAAATACTACCACATAATTATTAAACAAAACATAAGAGCAGGCTTTATATAGAATTTAAGAAACGTTAGTTAAAGACACGTTAGTTTCTATTACATTCCAATCATCATTTTGTGTTTTATCACTATTTTCTACTTCTGAATTAATTGCTTCTTTATTAATCGTTAATTTCTTACAATATTTTCTTATCAACAGATCAATGGAACTGTTATTCATCCAAAAATGAGGGATACTTTTGCAACAGTAAAGATCAAAGCAAAACAGAAACCCGATGGTATTACGACAAGGGACAATGTCGAAAATTCAACTATAAAGGCTGCAATGGCAATCGCAATCGTTTCTGTAGCAAAGAAACCTGTCAGAAAAGATGTCAAGGAGAATAAATGGAATTTTTAACAAAAAAAAAATTAAGAAAAATAAAGAAAAAATTAAAAAGAACACCTAAAACACCTTGATTTGATTGCAATTAAGTATTAAAATTAATTTTAAAAAATTCTTAAAAACATTTGTAATTCATTAAATAAAATTTAAAAATATTAAAAAGAAAACAAAAAACAATTTGCAAATGACAAAAGCAAATCGTGACAAAATATAAGTTTTTCTACTCCATATGGTTTTTATCACGTTTATAAAATGACATGGCAAGAAAATAAAAACAAAACCTGACATGAAAATAATGATTTTCATGAAGAATGAAAAAAAAACATAATAAATCTGTGACACATTCATATACAAAAGGAAAATTTTTTTAAAATAAACATACAAAATAATTTAGAAAACTGGCCATAAAAACTGTTTTGTTACCAAATATGCTAAACAGCTAAATAATGGGAACGTTCATGTACTTGTATATGAATGTACATACATAAGTATGACACAAATCTATTTGTTCCTAATAATCGGTAAAATTAAATACACCTACACAAATACTCCTCTCCTCTCCCTCTCTCTCTCTCTATCAAACATAAAACATAAATTGTAGCAGTAGTAGTAGTAGTAGTACCGCCACTGCCACTCAATTTGTTGGCTTTTATGATGGATGGATTAGTGTCCACATGTTGTTTCGAAATGCTTTTTCTCCTCTTCAATTCTTCTTGTTGTGGATTTGTACAACAAATGTTGTCATATTTGATTATTTGTAGCAAAAATAGAACTATTTGTTGTTGTATATCGTTGCTGTACCACTAAGTAGTATAAATACTAAATGTTCGTACTAAATCCATGTGTAATTGGCAGCTGCTTAAAGGAATTAAATCTTTTTAAAGATTTAATATTAAATTTATTTGGGTCAAGGTGTAGAACTTTATTCTCATAATGAATTCTACACGGAAGAATTATAGCCAAAATGATGCTGCTGCAGCAGTACTATCTGAATAGCATATCATTTGATTCTGCTCTAGGACTACATGTCATCACGCACAAAACTCTAAAGGTTCCACAAAAGAAAAGACTTGTTAAAACAAGATTGAATTTATGGCGAAAGGAAGTAGCACAAGATCACTGTGCTTCTGTTGATGTCCTGCTGCTGACAAGCATTAAGAAGTCCGGGAGAATTTTGTATAACTAGTATAATTTTCGACGAGGCGGAATTCAGTCCAGTTACAAAATAAATAATATTGTTGCTAGCGACATACGCAATAAGGATCCATGTAAACAGCGTCTTTTTTAAGGACTTCCTATGCATATCTTTCAATAAAAAATGTATTATCATAGTCATCGTAGTCTAGTAGGTAGTATACTGGCTTATTAGACAAAAAACCCCAGGTCAGACATCTCCAACAAAACCAAAATATGAAAAATATTTCTTCGGCGGCTCCCTCTCAGTAAATTTCTGGCAAAAACTCTGAGAGTAAATAAAAGATGCCATGAAAAGCTTCTCAAAAATCTATCGTTCGGTGTCGTCTTTAAACTGTAGCTTTCGCCCCACATGTATAAAATTAACACACACAACATAAGTGGTGTGAGAAACTAGGTCGCAATCTTGACAGATCTATTGATGCCATTATATGTGGCTGCTGCGGCTTCTCTGTTTTTCTATGACTCTGACGCATCAATTCTGTTTAACTTGACCGATGGCATGTATTTTGTTGGATTCCAGGGTCGCAGAAGTTTTTTTGCTTATTCACATATACCTGCGACTTAATAAGACCCCACAAGAAAAAGCCTAAGTGAGTCAATCCCACGATATTGGTGCCTAGTTTACATTAACTTCACGTGAGATCACTATGACCTTAAATCATTCATGCAATATAGATATGCAATGTGGCATGAACTTGGTATCCAAATCTACCAATTTTGACCCCAAGATGTTAGTTATCATCGGATAAAAAGGTTTTCAAAAAAATATGAACCAATGACAACGTTAAACACTTAATTCGCTCATGCAAGATAGAAATCCAATGTGGAATGAGTTGTGTGGTACCTAGCGCCGCCCCTGTTGAAACTGCAGGTCCTTGGAATTCAAATCATCCAATTCAGTCTAAAGAAGTTTGTATTCATCGGCAACATTTTTCTCAAAAAAAATATGGACCGATGACAAATTTAAATCAAAATCCATACCAAACATTAACTTTTTCGGAATGCATTGGAAGCTCTTGGATCTTTTGAAAATTTATTGTCAGCTCAAATTTAACATTTTTTATTTTTCACTTACCCATTCAGAATGCACTTCCTCGCTAAAGATAATTTTTTGATGAAAATTATGGTCATCGAACCTTCACTTTTATTATTATTTGCGTGTGTTGTTGAACGCTATGTCCCCCATGGTGATTTGACAGATGTAGCTTGAACAAGGCATTAGCAATTGCCAAAGTTTGAAAATCTCTGTTTTATTTATTTACATTGAGTTTCTCCCCGGATAATTTAATTCTTTTAAATTTCATTCACATACTTACGTTGGCCCACCTGCATGTTCACATAAAACGTTGACAAAATTTGTCAACTTAAGACGTAGACCCACAGAATCCTAAACGCAGTGACGCATTAAAGACCTTTTAAGTCATTTACGTTCAGTTCAACTTATGGGTCTATTTGTTGACGTGAAATTGACAACCATCATGTAAGTGTGTATATGCATGGCACAATTTGTTCTCTCTGGATTACATAATAAGTGCGTGTGTCTAAACGTATGTTTTGTGTCTTCAAATGTCTGATTTGCCGTTTCAGCTGTCAAATGATTCAGAGTCAATACAACAACTACACTATAATTATTTGCTGATATACTTACCTATGTATGTGTGTGTAAAAACTCATACATTGAAATATTGGTGTATGAGGGCAATGGCAAGGGTATGCGTGTACATATCCATGTGTTTTAAGTTTAATTTACTAGAATACTAATTAAAGTGTTCGCATAACACGTTGAAATTATTTAAATTCCATACAAATACAAATATTACATGACATCAAATGTAAAGAAAGGCGTTAAAAAACAATTTAATTATTTCACGTTTTGATCATGGTAATTATAATTTAATTGTTCGTAATTTCTATGGGAAGGGGCTGCAATTATAAAAGTATGTATGGCCGTTTCCATACCCCCGTGTGTATTTTATTTACTTTTTTCATGTGAATAAAATTTACATACCGGTTTGATAATGACCCTATATTGTGCATAGGGAATATACAATTCTTTCAATTAATTTTTAGCTTCGAATAAAAAAGACAAGAATTTAAAAGAGGGCATTACCAACAGGTGATTTAATAGGCCGCCTAACCATAGTATAATATCAGCCTTAAAGCAATGATATCTCAATTAAAACTTACCGTTTAACTTCAACTTATGTACGGTTGTGTATGCATTTTATGGTGAAATATGTTGGCTGCCACAGTTTCAATACTCAATACAATTAGTTGAAACCAAATAAGCTGCAATATACATAACATACATACATAATTGAAGTCACCGTAGTCTAGTAGGTAGCCAGGGTTCGAGCCCCAGGCCAGACAATAAAACAAAATACAAAAAAAGTATTTCTTCGGCGACTGCCTCTCAGCAGATTTCTGATCAAAACTCAGGAAGTAAATAAATTGCCAAGAAAAGTTTCTCAAAAATCTGTCGTTCGGAGTCAACTTTTAACTGTGGGTGGTACCACCACTCATGTATAAAATTAACACACACAACATAAGTGGTGTGAGAAACTAGGTCGTAACCCTGCTTGAAGGGTTGAAAGGTCAAACTTTGTGTGTATGTGCGCATATTGGGAATAAAGACAATCTGCAATAGTTCCAGTTCAAAGGAGCATAAGAAAACGGTAAACATGCCCTAAAGATTATCGAAAGATGAGCTTAAGAAGCAGAGGCAATTTTATTTACTCTCAGAGTTTTTGCCAGAAATTTCCTGAGAAGCAGTCGCCGTAGAAATATTTTTTTCATATTTTCGTTTTGATGTCTGACCTGGATTATGAACCGTGGCCTTACGTCTAATAAGCCGACACACTACCTACTAGACTACGGCGACTATAGAAGGAAATATGAAAGATTTATTTTCGGCGACTTTCCCCAAGCAGATTTGTGGCAAAAACAAAAATTCCCATGAAACGTATCTCGAAAAATCTGTCTTTCGGAGTCGACATTAAACTGTAGGGGCCAAAACTTATGGATTGCAAATTAAAAAATTAAAAAAAATTAGCACACACAATATAAGTAGTGCAAGGCGCTAGACTGAAGCAATGTAATGACCAATTATGTATGTATGTTATATACTAGTTTAGTCTTTATATTTTTATAGATTCATTAAATTCTAATCTTGAATAAAGGAGGTTAAGGAATAGAAACAAAAAACTTTCAAATTTCATTTCATTTTCAACCAATACGATGTTTTTTAATTAATTTATTCCCTTTTTTGTTAATCAATGCACTAGTAATTGATCTTTTTACTGAAAATTTCTATTCAAAAATTTTACTGCAAAATTCATGAGTCGAAGTTGTCATATGTAGCTGTATACTGAAAATTAGAAAATTTTCGCAAAAATATTTGCAAACTCATCAGCATGACAAGCGCCTTTGGCAGAAGTTTACAAAGAATATTAAAAGAAAATTGAAAAGAAAAATATTTTTTAAAATTAAAATTTTAAAAATTAAACAAATGACACAAATTTAAATTAAAAGTACTTTTGGTTTAAAAAAAAATTAAATTTTTCTGAATTATTCTGTGCCATATTGAATTTGCCCAGAAAGACAAAATAAAACATCTGGTTTTGATTGATTTTTTTTTTTGTTTTTTTCTTTGTGCATTATTGTGTGAAAGCAAATTAAAATTGAATTTTAATTTTTTTTCTATTATTTTGAAGCAAACGATATATTTTTGTAAACAGTATATTTTGAACGAAGTAATGCTACCCTTGAAGCCAGTCTCCTTGCTAACATGCCAGTATTTACGTAAAATTGGTATACCACAAGCCATACCCATTGGCACGGGTTATACACATATTTGTGATTGCAATTCACGTCCTATTTTACCGGAAAAAGTTCGTATGGGCTTTATACCAGAGACTTGGTTTGAATTTTTCTACCCGAAAACTGGCAAGACAGGACCTTATATGTTCGGCTTAGGCTTGCTCAACTACCTGTTCTCTAAGGAGATTTATGTATGTGAACATGAATTCTATAGTGGCCTGTCACTGGGCATAATGTGTATCGTGATTGTTAAGAAATTGGGCCCAAAGGTTGCCAAATATTGTGATCGAGAAATTGATAAGATCGAAGAGAACTGGAAAAAACAAAAACAAACTGAAATAATGGATTTGCAGAAACTGATTGAACGCGAAGAAGTGGAACAGTGGCGGGCAGGTGGTGCTATTCGTTTAATGGATGCCAAAAAGGATAATATTGCTTTGCAGTTGGAGACAGCCTATCGTCTGGCCCTTGTGGATCTCCATAAAGAGATGGAACGACGTTTGAATTATCATGTGAAGTGTTATCACACAGAAAAGCGTATACTGCATAAGCATATGGCTAAGTGGGTGGTTAAAGAGTGTGCCAAACAACTCCCTAACGACATGGATGATAAGCTAAGGAAACACTATATATCAACAATAAGTGCTTATGCTTTGATGTATAAATAATAGGTGTGGGAACTTTTAATGGAAATCGAGCTTCGGCGTTTAATCTCAAATGACGAAATCATTTTTATAAAAAATCATTAAAGTATCGAAATGAGTATATTTTTTATAGCGAATCTGCTTTTGAATTATTATTCCGTTTATTCTATATGCATTATATTTTTTTAGTTTTATAATAAAATTTGAAATTATTATACGAGATTCACAAGCTTATTTTAGTAACTTAAAGCAAATAAACATTTCAGTAAAAGACTATAGATGAGGTAAATAAGGTAAATTCTATGAAATTTAGAAAATAAAAAAGTTTCTCAAATTCCAGGGAATACCTTCACTTGAATTGTTCACTTATTATCATCAGTTGATAGTCCTTGCCAGAACAAATTGTCCCATTGTGACTGAAGATGTTTCTGTGTTTTTTATGTAAATTGTTTCGTGCACTGCGGGTTGATATAGAAAGCTTATATAGACAGCATTCAAGAAAAGCCAGACATGCCATAATGATGTGTAGAAAGCTTGCAGGGAAGCCCTGTAACAGAAATTTTTTAACTGATGATCAGATTAATAGTGTCTTCTGGAACCATTGTCTGAATAAATTAAACAAACCTGAAAACGGCGCAAATGTAGTTGAACAAGATATATAAAGTGGAATGTGTTGGTATAGGCAGGTCAATGAAAAACTGTCCTACAGCAGAGCTGAAGTCTGTGTTGGATTTAAACCAATTAAATGGCAGAGCTTCCGATCCTCAGCAATATGGACATTGGGCAGCGTATAGGGCATGTAGTTCAAATGGAGGAGGATGATCAGGCGAGACGGGTATTTGACCAAATCGGGGAAGCCCCGACATCGACTGGGGTGACCAATTGGCGAAGTCACGCAAGAAGTAGAAGTAGAAGAAGGATGTGTTAAAGCAGGCTTAAATTCGTTAATCGGGTTGTTGGTCTAGTGTTTTGGCTTATTACACGTAAGACCTCGGTTCAAACCCCAGTTCAGAGATATCCAACAAAACAAAATATGAAAAAATATTTCCTTGGCGACAGCTTCTCAGCAGGTTTCACAAAAATCTGTCGTTCGGAGTCCACTCATGTATAAAATTTACACACACTACATAAGAAGTGTGAGAAGCTAGATTGTAATCCTCTGACTGAAGAGTTGTAATGACCAAATACGTATGTATACTTGTATGTATGCAAAGACCAAAGTTTTAAGGAAAATAGTTAGGATAATCGAAGACAAGTCTTACACGAGATTTATTAGGAGTGTTTCTAACATAATAAGTAGCTGATAGCCCCCTCCTTAATTGTTTTCTGAATTGAACTTAAGAGAATGAAATAATATAGAGTCCACTGATTCTTTTAAAAGAGTGATATTCAATGCCATCCGGCAGTTAAGCTGCCATTCGATCATCTGACTGTTATCAGGTAGCTAAGTAAGGAAAACTTTTGCTGGTGATTGTGATTATATAGAAATTCGTTACAATAAGCAGCTGGATGAGTTTGCAGGCCGTTTTCATGCCGAAAATGGAGGTAACTGATGTATATTGAACGAAAAGACAAAGACAAATGGTTAGGTTAGGTTAGAGGACGTGTACTTGTCAATTAAGAAAAGTACAATACCCGGAGGTCAAATTGGATCATTGTACAACGTCCTAGTTTCTCACACCACTTATGTGTGTTAATTTTTATACATGAGTGGTGGGAACTACATTTTAAAGTCGACTCCGAACTACAGATTTTTGGGAAACTTTTTCAGGGCAATTTTATTTACACTCAGAGTTTTTGCCGAAAAAATATGATGATAATGTAATATTATGAGGCAATTAAAATATTCCAGGAAACTTTTGGACATAGTAATCAATCTTTTGACAGGCAACTGAAGGCTTAAAGTACAATATTTTGAAATGAGTATCGTCTCGAATCCAATAAGTGGTTTATGTGAGAATGGGAATGAATCATCAGAACACATAGTAGGAATCTATGAAGCTTAAATGCATCACAAAACTGTCTTTGTAGACAATGAAAAGCATTCTGAAGTCTGCCAGGATAATATGCTTGGGAGACACTACAAGGATACCCTGCACATATATGTAGCTTGAGGATAGGTTTTGTTCGAGATGTCTGAAATAGGGCTTCTAACTACAGAGATTTAAAAAAATAATCGAATCTAATCGTATATAAAATAACGTTTTGAGTAAACTTTATCAATATCAATTGCACATTCAATAAAACTTTCTCTTTCCTTTCATTTCCATATTACGTAACACCCATGTTTAGTTCACAAGTAATTAAAAAAGAATGCCAAACAATTCAATCAATATCCCCTTATTAGTGTCGTGTTTATCTATTTTGGAGCAAATACTTGATCGTTATTTGATTTTTTTATTTTTTCATTGTTTTTGTTTTTCTCAGCTTTTAAAACAAACATAATACCCTGGCACGAATTTGAAATCCATTAACAACTCAAGAAAGTTTTAAGACTTAAGGATCTAGAAAATAACAAAAACAAAAAAAAAACAACTTTTCTATTGCCATCCACGAATAGAAACATCAGGGATTGCAGGTAAATTGTAATGACCTTCCGTAACACAACGATAAATAAAAACACCTTCTATCAAACTTTTTTGATTTTCGATACAATTTATTTGATTGATATTGGGATTGCCTGGTGTTTGGCTGTTTTCCATGCTGGCTATCAAAAGAAATGGGTTGTTGATGATTTGTTAAAAAAAATAAGAAGAAGAAGAAGAAGAAAACAATGATAGAAAGTTTCTTATTCTGTGGCCTTTTGTTCGTTTTTGTTTCAAGTAGAAAAGTTAAAAAGCAACTTGTTTTTCTCTCAATTCTTGTATAGAATGTGTGTTGAAACGTGACTGGTTTTTACTTGTGAAACATATTTCAACTCCTTCTGGTTTCTTATCGTATCTTGGCTAATGAATAATCAATATGTGTGTGTGTGTAAAAGGGGATACAATTTTGAATAATGATTTTGGTCAGGTGCCTGAATTAAATAAATAACCAAGCACAGCTACCGCATACAATCACAAAATTAATATTTTATTATGTAATGTTATCAAGAAAAACAAAAACAACAAATTATACTCTTCTGTTGCCTTATCTATTGAATAAGAACAATTTGTTTTTTGCTTCTGTTTAAAGCCAAATAAAATCATCAACAACAATGTCTGTCTTATCGTTTGAGTACAACATTATTGAGAATATTCTCATTTTGATTTTTCGTTTCTCGAATTTATAATAATTTTTTTTTTGTATTTGTTGTATCTGTAAATCTAACACTGATATGCCCAGCAATCTCTTCAGCCACAATATGTTTTTGGAATATTTTATGAGAAGGAATAGAGTGTTTCTGCTCCACAAAATATTCATGGCATGTCACACACTTCTCATATCCATTGGGTTAACAGTAGCGTAATGGATTGAAGGGGTCATCTCATCAATAGGGAATGTTGTTTAGGAAATCAGTTCGAAGGAAAATTAAAAGGAGTTTTTACAATAAAAGCTTCATACAATCCCTTCAGTCAGGGTTACGGCCTAGCTTCTCACACCATTCCTGTTGTGAGTGATAATTTCATACATGAGTGGCGGGACCTACAGTTTAACGTCGACTCCGAACGACAGATTTTTGAGAAAGTTTTCATGGCAATTTTATTTACTCTCAGAGTTTTTGACAAAAAATCTGCTGAGAGGAAGTCGCTGAAGAAATATTTTTTTTTCATATTTCGTTTTGATGTCTTACATGGGGTTTGAACCACGGTTACCTCAAATAAGCCAAGACACTATCTACTAGACTACAGCGACTTCAATAATAAAGTCTTAAGATTTCCTTTAATAAACTACAAAAATTACAGAATACCTCAATGGCTCGACAATCGTAATCGACAAAATTGGTAGCCGTCTCGAAGAACATAACTTACTTGGTTCTTATAAGGTCTCATTGTATCACTGGCAGTATCCATCTTTCAGTTTATGATAGCTTATAAAGGTAGGGTTTATTGGGTTCTGTTCAAAATCACCTTTGGTTAGACACGTTCTGCTAACAAATTTCATTCAATTCTTCATCCAATGCTCACAAAGAGGATGTGCTGTGTCATTCTCTTTTTTTTCGTTATTACAAAAACTGTTTGTTCAGGCTTAGCGGATATTTTGTTCTGCGTATATACATATATCAGTTCAGTTATGTCTGATCAATCTATAAGTGGGTTCATTATTCCATCTATCTTCCATCGATCTGGCAAATAAGTGAAATGTGTGTGGTATCGTTCGTCCAGTCTCTGTAGAGGAATATTGTATGAATTCATTTGAATTTTTCCATTGTACCCGCTTGAATGCAAGTGCGTTGGAGCTCTGGAGTTATCTTCAATCCATGAACCATATGATAGTAATGTGGATTTTATCAGATTGAAGAAGTGCTACAGTAATCGGGTATTGCAAGAGAGAATCTAAAAATTCAACTGTTCCGCAAAGATACCACATCCATATTCAAAGATTACTTGGATGACGTTTTTTTGGGAGATGTAAGCCATTGTTAAATTAAAATATATCTGATATGTTCGCTGTAAAACCAGGATCGAAAGGTTAAATAGGTGTATGCGGCACAGCATAACTATAGCTTCTATACTTTCATGCTACTGTGGCACTCATTCTCATTTCTGTATTTACAGTCACTTGTTTCAAACATGTCTATCCAGTTATGGATAGCGCACAATATCTTAGATGATGGAGTTATGTACGCACTTGGTATCATGATAGCCACACATCCTCATGATATGCACAAAGTGATTTCAATGATTCTTTTGTGCAATTGGAATTGAAAAGGTTTAAGGATCGACAATAAGAAAATACCAAAAAATATTAATCATCGTACTCGAATATCACGACATTATACTCGCCATAGTCTAGTAGGTAGTGTGTTAGGTTATAAGACGTGAGGCCATGGTTTAAACCCCAGGTCAGACGAAAATATAAAAAAATATTTCTTCGGCGACTTCCTGTCAGCAAAACTCTGAGAATAAATAAAACTGCCATTAAAAGTTTTTCAAAAAATCTGTCTTTTCAAATCGACTTTAAACTGTAGTTCCCACCACTCATGTATAAGATTAACACACACAACATCAGTGGTGTAAAAAGCTAGGTCGTAATCCTGTCTGCAGAGTTGTAATGACTAATTTTATGTGTGTGTATATAATACACATAATACATACTATAATATTCCTACATGCTTGGGCATGGTGTAAGTTATGGAATCAAAGAGGAAACAATGAAATTGTGCACTAAAGTTATCGAATTTTAAAAAATTAACAGCTTCCAATCCCGCTCTATATAATCTACCCTCTATACTCAACATTTATTAAAATGTCAAGTAGATTCTCTTCTTAAGCAAAAGTCATATACAATCAGAAATTTGCTTGTTGTCGTACAGTTCAGGTGATCGTCTATCATTATGCCAAGATGTTTAGGGGTTTTTAAATTTTTATATCGTTCTGAAGAATTTAAATTTCGAATTTTTTTTCTTGTCTTGTTTAGTCTAGTATTGTGGTCAAAACTAAATCCTTAAATACTTAATTCTGAAATAATGGTGTCCCCCATTTCGATATGCTTCAACATGATACAAACAGTGTTTACATGATTAATGAATTAAAGTTGCCCAATTTGCCTGTCCAGTTTCTGTATATTTTAATTGCTTCCCCCTTTGGTGATTATGGTTCAAAATTCGGTATAGAAAAAAAGAGGGGACAGTCCGATTATAACGAACTGAAAACTGGTGCGAATGAAAGGAATTCTATGTAAATTTTATATGTATACGCTTGCTTAAGGGAAGAAATGGCGCCACGCTTCGAACGTTCTCAAAAATATTTGTTATAAAAGCATGAGGTGATCGGAAGCTGCATTTACTCTGAGCCACTTCTTGTCTATTACAATGTGGTATATTTAGGTTCGTCTTCGGTGAAGAGAAGGGACTCGTCTCACCTTTGTAAAGTAATATATTGAGATCACAGACGGTCATTTATTTTATTTTATACTGGAGCAATGCCTAGTAAAGCTAGCAGGAGAATGTTTTTGCGCAATAATCTTCTGATTTTTTTGTACTTAAAATTGGTAATTACTGACTAAAAACTCTGGCTCTTAAGTAAGAATTTCGATGTTAAAAGTCATTCTCCACAAGCTTGCGAACCAGCTTTAAACTTTTGTCATATGAAATGCCAAAAAAGAAAAAAATCAAAATTTAATAAAGAATTTAAAGAAAAAGAAAAAATGCTTCCCATTACGTTTCTATTCAATGGCATTACACCCTTACAATGCCATATAAAAGTCTTTTTTCAACTCAATTAAACATTTATTTTCCATTTGTTTTTTTTTTTTTTTGTTTTGTTCGTTTCTTTGGAAATGTGAAAATCCTTTTGTGGAAATGTGAATATTACAGAATGTAACCGAAAGAGGATCTCTTTTAGAAGAAGGACTTTGAAAAAAGCGCAAATAAACTGTGTTAACAGGAAACAGATTTAAACCGTAATCATCACACATACAAGAATGTAAGCACGTTACAGTTTCCTTTTTTTTCAAAACTCACACATACATATGTATGTAGGTACATATATATGGTGTGGTAACAACATACTTGCACCCGCTGCTGTGTTGTTAGTATTGGAAGTAGACTATTAAACCATTACTAAACACAACATGTATTTAACGATGCAGAAGTTGAAAAATGCAAAAAAATGTGAAAAAAAGCACTAAAAAAACTGAAACTAAAAATGTTTAAAAGAAAAAACGAAGCTAAAATGACGAACAAAAAAATGTTTCAAAATACAGAAAAAAAGCTTACAAAACATCAGAGACTTCTACATGGTTTACCTTAAACTCAATCTCTTCGGTTACCTTTCAGTTTTTGCTTTTCAAAACGTCATACTCATCGTTCTCACGCTTTACTCCTTTCCAAGTTTTTTTTTTGTTTTTTTGTGCTGCTCTTTGCATAACAGGCCAGGAAGATCATCTGTATACTACTGCTGCATTTATACATATATTCATACTGCTGCTGCTCATACTGCAATTACAACCAACTAGACATACATACATATCCTATGAAATGAAAATGTCTATGGACAGGTATGAATATGCGAAAAAAAATTCAAGTTGGTTGCATGTTCTACTTGCCAAAACATTTTATGCAATAGATAGCTGTTGCACGCTTATGTGTATGTATGTAAGTATAGATGTGAATTTGTGTATCTCGACAGTCGCTGGTTAAACTTCAAATGAATTTTGAAGTGTTGCAAACAGACACATAAAAGAATGATAACTTTGCAGAGGTTTAGAGAATTAACTACTGAAACCGGTTTGCTAATCTTCAAGCATATTATTGGACTCTTTCAATATTAAAAATAAATTCTTCTTCAAAGGCAATCCTCTTAAAAATCGTTATTACACTGACATCAAAAAAATCTTGATCGCTTCTTATTGATTACATCCTTCAAACGAACGAGGATAACAGTACCGTTGTCATAGGAACTAAGAAGTAATAAGGCTGCATCGCATATGTAATACAATATTCAGATCTCTGCGCTGTTGACAGGGTGATCATCAATAGTCCAAAACTCTGTGAGTAAAGATCTGAATTGTGTTGCAGCCTTATTACGTCTTAGTTCCTATGACAACTGTCCTGTTATCCGCATGTATGTATATACAAATCATCAGGTCTGTGCATCATTGTTTGCTAACAGCATAATACTACAAACTGCGTGTGTTGGGCGGATAGTTTTCAATCGATCAGTATTTTGCTGATGTACTCAATCAGTCTGTAAGGTTTTATTTCATGTGACACCCAAACTGATTTATGTTTTCAAACTTTCAAATTTCTGCTTTTTTCCATACAGCAAGCATGCATATATGTACGCGTAAATGAGTTTTCCTTTTATACGGTTTTATTTGGTAATTTTTACTCTTTTCCTTCTTTTTTTGTTTCCATTTGAATTATGCAAAACTAGATATATGAAGAAAAGACAGGTGATGTTTGCCATTTTATAAAACGCATGTTTGCTTTTGGATAACGTGTCTGTATGGGTACTTGTCGAACTTTTCTAATATTTTTCCTTTACTCCGTTAAAACACATTTAGACACACACACACACCAAAACAAACGAATATATTTGAAGCACCATCCAAAAACTGTAGAAAAATCTTTAAAAAGCAAAAAGTCTTCCAAAAAGCAAATCAAAGTTGATATGAACAAATTTTAAAAGATTTATTTCGAGTGAAATTTATTTTCAACTTTAAAAGCGAGATGTTTAAGGGCAAAATAACTCTTTCTATGTGCAAAGAATTATTGTGAAGAGAGTTTTGGAGAGAAAAATGTTTTTAAAAGTACAATTGTTTTTTAAATTTTATCGAATTTAACCTGGTTTATGGAGGTCATATTTATTAAAAAAAATATTGATTTCTCAACTTTATTATTTCCAACAAGCAAATTGTTATTGTCATATAAATTTATATCCTTTACGCCTAATACATATATGCAGATGTGAATTACAAAAACATAATTCACTGTCTATACTCAACTTGTATGAGCTGTAGCCTGCCTTTAAGAAATTTTTATTCTTTAGATTTTAAAAATTTAATGAACTTCTTTCCTAACAGAATTTGTACTCTTTGCTGTTATTTTTCCGCTGCCATTAAATCAATCGATTGAATAGATTTTATTTGATTTATTTAATCACTTCCACATTTTGTTATTGTTCATCGCAATTTAATATTTCGATAATGAAATTTGTATGTGAAATAATACAAAATGCTGACTGAAATCGCTGATGATGATGATTTTGTCATTCAGCAATAAATCAAAATTTGATTTTTTCCCCTCTTTATGATAATTTTTCAATCATCGTTATTTTGTTTCTGTCATTTATTACAATTCTACGTCGTCTCACTTCACACTTGAATGGCTCATTTCCGGATACGGTTTGCAATTGTAGAAGAAAAAGGTGACAGTTTCTTCATTTCGTTGCGAAGTGTGACTTGAGGAGAAGGGAAATCGCAGATTGATGTCTAATATTTGTTGGCTATAAAAATCGTTGTAATGAGCAAAAACAAAAAACGAATAATAATTTGGCATGAAAAATTGATTTTGTTGCAACACAAATCAATGCTAGAAATTATAGTGGATTGCGAGATAAGAGTTTGAATTGATTTGATTTGTTTTTCATTATTCAACTCAATGGCATATTAAAAATGTTAAGATTTTGAAATGTTTCAAGGAGAACACAGAGATTATGTGTCTCACATTTTCAATAAGTATCGCTATAATTAAGGTCACAAGTGATAGGAAGCAGATATTATTTTTAGAATCACGTTAGCAAAAGAATTGAAATCTTGAACATTTCTAATAGTTATGATTTTCTAAACTAAATAGAAGGCCAACTGGAAATATCGGGTGACTAAAGGGTCCGCCAAATAACTTTTTTTTTGAAAATGCTTTAAAAAAAACTACAGAATATTTTCTCAAATTTCTTTTTTATTTGAAAGTATTCATTCAAATGGCTGCCTCGGCTGGCCATGCAGTAGCCTACACCAGAAGATGCTGATTTTGGCAAAAAAAAAATCATCTTTTCAGATAAAGCTCATTTTGATCTTGGCGGGTATGTAAACAAGCTTCGCATTGGTAGCAGCTGGATACCAGGCGTGAACCTCTACTGGAATCATTGGAAGCTTGCGGGGAGGAATATTTCAAGTCACGGCCTGAGCCGAAACCTTTTTGTGAAGTTGGAAGAGAAGATTAGGAAGATGACACCGAACAGCATTCTGAAGTTTAACAAGGTAACAGGATTAAGGGCAGATTGAGAGCAGATTGCAACCAGATAATACACATCACTAAGAATAAATGATATAATATCATTGCTTGCTGCACATTCGGAATACTCTGGCAAATGAAATTCCCAGGACTTTTGTTCTGAACCCCACAACTCTTCTTACTGCTCTTATGAATGGACAGTGTTCGATTGAACGCACATATGTCTGAGAGCATTAGCTATTCACTTTACAACTATCGTAGGAGCTTTTAAAATTCGTGTCCACAAATTTACAGAAGCTTTATTTTAACAAACATAACAAAAAATTTCTTGTGAATCGGAGAAACGATAAAAACAAAATTCGTTTTATCCGCTTCGCATGAAAAAAAACTGATTGAATAATTGCATTAGCACTGTACCTGGAACAATTATTTTGAAGCGACATATGCAATGTGATGTTAACGATTTTTTTAATTTATTTTACTTGCAAACTCTTCTCAAATATTCTAAATAAAATAGTTTGCTTGGCTTTTATATGCCCTCCACTTGACCATGGCCATGCTGCATTGAAAAACAATCTTTCAAAAGAATTTTTGTCGCAACAAACATATTCTAAGTAAATAATCATGCAAATATGATAAATGCATTAATTTGATAATAAAAAGCTTTCTTTTTAAACAATTTGTTTTTATTTTGTTTTATACGTAACGAAAAAAAAACATTTTTATGGAATTGTTTTTGCCTTCAGGTTCTTTGTGTTTCTAATTTAATCAGGAAAACACAAACTGTGTGAACGAAATAAGAAAAAACAATCGAATGAAATTCGATAAAAAAAAAATAATAAATTTCCAAAACAAACGAAAAGACAGACAGAGAAAAAGAATTCTTGAGGAAATAAAAAATTTTTTCTTAAAATCGAATTTAGGAAGGAATGCGCTCTTGAGATCATTATGAGATTTGTGGGAATTTTTTTTAATTATCATTTACACCCTGAGGAAGTATATTCGTTTGATTTGATTTGATATGATTGCCGCATCAAATTAACATATTAGATAAGAATTTTATTATTCATTGTCAGAGATCAGGCTATGGTTTCATGTAAATTTTACTACTTCAAGAATTATGAATTAATTAAAAGCATTTGACAATGCCCCTCTCGAAATCAAAACGCAGAATTCCCACCATTTCATAATAGTTTAATGGCGCTATGTTTTCTTTATATGAAATCAATTGTTAG
The DNA here is from genome assembly GCA_936449025.2 of Sarcophaga subvicina. Classification (NCBI taxonomy): domain Eukaryota; kingdom Metazoa; phylum Arthropoda; class Insecta; order Diptera; family Sarcophagidae; genus Sarcophaga; species Sarcophaga subvicina. Next base: position 105,112,108 of record OW388081.2, on the reverse strand, counting down.
ATCCATTAAGCTTTCGGGGACTAGTTTTCAGTTGAACTTAAGGAAGTTTTGCTTTCAAACGAAATGCCTTCAATGGCAGCTATCATTTGACATGGTACCACAACAATTACTAAGAATTCTCAAATCAAAATCAACAAAGCTATTGCTTTACTGCCTTCTATTATTTTTTATACTTCTCTACGAATTACAGAAACGTGTTAAAAAGTAGGAATGCTAAGGCTGACCTTGAGCGATGACAGACAAAATAAACACAAAGTGATTATTCTATGAAGAGAAAAGAAAAACAGAGAAAGGGTTAAATTAGTTGGAATTAGGAGCTAGCTGGGCACAGCTTACGGAGGTCATATAAGGTCCCTTTGTAATATCATCCTACAATTATTATTCCTGTTTGGCATCTCTCATCTGATATCCTAAAACTAAACAGGAATTCCTGTTTTAAAAGATCTTTACCACTTGAGTTACTGATTTTCGGAATGGGGGGCATAACACTAGTTACTCCTCCTTAGCTGTCTTTCCGACATGGGAGATACCGCCAGAGAGCTTAGTCCTTGCAATATAAGTCTTAATACAATTACTAGGTAATTATTCCTTAGTAAATGGTTTGTCATTACAACCCTTTAGTCAGGCTTCTCAGCTTCTCAAACCACTTAAGTTAGTGTGTTTTAATTTTAAACATGAGTGGCAGGACCTACAGTTTAAAATCCACTTCGAGCGATAAATTTTTGAGAAGCTTTTCATGGCAATTTTATTTACTCTCAGGATTTTTGCCAGGAAACTGCTGAGAGGAAGTTGCTGAAGAAATATTTGTTTATTTTGTTCGAGATATCTGGACTGGGGTTTGCAACATGGCCACACGTCTAATAAATTAACACAATGCCTACTAGACTATGGCGACTTCAAGGGATATGTTTTTAATTTTATTCAGGAGTAACTGAATCTGTTTTCAAAGTAGAGTAGAGCCGAAAAAAATTTTTCAAAATGTCAAAAACAAGGTTTGAAATTCTTTTCTAGTAGCCTAGCACACTACTCACTAGACTGCAGGACCTCTGTATTAGGCAACATTCACAGAAAAAAACAGAAACTAGCAATCGTTGTGACTTAAAATCACTTTTTTTCTAAGTCTAAATCATAATCCATTATTACCACAGTATTCGAAGAGATTCTCAATAAGTTGAGCAGTAATATCATCATTATTTTGTTCACGAACTGTTTCTCTTTTCTCCGTGTGGATTTATTTATTAGTTTTTGTGCTCAAGTTTCCTTTTAAATCCTGCCTGCAGACATCAAGTCCAATCCATCTTAGTCTTGTAATATTTTCTTGTACATTTTTTTTTGCACATTTTTGTTGCCATCTTTTTTTTTTTTCTTGGTTCTACAAACGGGATTATGGATTGGAGGAGAACGAGTTGAATTTATGAAAAACTTAAACTTGCATCACTGCAACTGTAGTACTGTATAGATACTAACACACACACACACACACAGATGTATACATACGCACACACACACACACACCGACTAAATAAATGCAGAGAATATTTATGTTGTGTGCATAAAATATTTGTTATTTCAGGAAAGCAGTAGCTGAGTAGAAAGAATTCGTTTAAGGTTAGAAAAACTCGATGTCTTTACATTCAGTACGTCAGTTGGTTGGTTTTTTAGTCAGTCAGTAAGTAAACATCACAAAAAAACATACATACATTAAAGAGTAACAATAACAACAATAACAAAAATATCTTTAGCAAAAATGAAGCAATTCAAGTGACTTTAAATGCGAGTGACGTTAAAAATGAAAAGTTAAGAAAAATACAAAAAAAATTATACGAAAACTGATTTATAAAGCACAACAACAACAACAACGACAGCAACAGTAACAGTAACATGTACGCCATCAACATCCAGGGAAACAGCTTTTGGCTGTTGACACATAATATTTCGTTATGAATTACGAGAGTATCTTAAAATCTGTTTTCTCTTATGGTTTCAAAATACACACATTCATACATACTTTATCTACGCATGTATAATTTCGCTATGCAGGTATGTGTATATTGTATGTATGCGAATATACGCTTAATTTGAGAATTTTTTACATTGAAATTGATTTTCCTAGAAAATGTATTAAACGTATTCAATTAAAACCTCGAGATATTTTTACCCCTGTGTCTTAATAAATTGAAAAGATTTTTTTGAAATTTTTATTCTTTAGTTATTGTTTTTCCATAATTTGAAGGTTTATTAAGTCACATACAAGGTAATAAAACATTTTTTGGTTTAAAAATCGCTGGGCTGGCAAGGATATCAGCTTTCTTTACAAATAGAGATAGTTTAACAAACGAAGAATGCGTAAAAATAGTTAAAACTTATAACAAAACTCCGAAATATTGATAAGATTCTAAAGAAATTCAAACATATTGGAAGCATTACTGATATGCACAGGCGATTCCAAGGATTTCTCAGCAATTGAGCCTATCTTACGGCTCATTATGGCGCACATCGTATTTGGATTTGTACCTTCATCTACATGCACATACTGGTTATTTCTTGAGCGCTTCCTATCGTTAAATTTAAATAAAACAAAGTGTATGTGTGTCAAAGTCACTGCGGTCTTGTAGGTAGGATTCTTCTTCTTAATTGTTGTGTGTGTTAATTTTATCCACGAGTAATGTGACCTACAATTTAATGCCAAGTCCGAACGACAGATTTGGGTAACTTTTCATGGCAACTTTATTTACTCTCACAGTTTTTGCCAGAAGACTGCTGAGTCCAGTGGGTAGTGTGTTGGTTTATTCGGTTCGTGCTCAAACGAAACTCTGAAGTAAATCAAATAGCCATGAAAATTTGTTCAAAAATCTGTCGATCAGAGTCGACTTTAAACTGTAGGTTCCAAAACTCATGTACAAAATTAACACACACAACATGAGTGTTGTGAGAAGCTAGGCCGTAATAACCTTGTAGGTAGTGGCTTATTAGACGTAAGTGCCGGGTTCAACCACAGGTCAGACATCAAATCGAAAATATGAAAAAATATTTCTTCGGCGACTTTATCTCAACAGATTTCATGCAAAAACTCTGAGAGTCAATGAAACTGACATGGAAAGTTTCTCAAAAATCTGTCGTTTGGAATCAACTTTAAATTGTAGGTCTCGCCACTCATGTATAAAAATTAACACACACAACATAAGTGGTGTGAGAAGCTAGGTCGTAATCCTGACCGAAGGGTTGTAATAACCAATTACGTATGTATGTATATATGTAATGATATAACACGACCAGCTTCAAACGAATTTGAGGAGCGGAAATTATTGCATTATGCCGTGACATAAAGTGGCAATATTTACACTCCAGTTGAGGACCTTCGTTCCTTTTATAATTGCCCTCATGATTTAAAAACTTAAATTTCAATACAATCACAGAAAAACCAAACGATTCTTTTAATATTAAAATTTTTAATTTTATTTTTTCTTTTGTGTCCCCTCACTTTAATAACTCTACAGATATTTCAAAGATTTTTGGTGTGTAAGTATGTAATCGAAAACGAGTATGGGGGAGAGTGTATGTTACATTATTTGTCTGATGGCATTGTTTCGTATACGTTGTCCTTGATAAATGTTTTTCAAAAATCATTAAACATTCTTCTCTTACATCGACAATGTTGTCAACTCAAAATATATTCACTGTCATATCAAGAAATGTAAAAAAAACCTTCTTTCGTAAACAAAGTAAAAGACAGCGTTTTAGTAATAAACATGAGACTAAGAACACATTGACGATAATGATGTTAAAAATATAATGATAATAATAATGATTCCAAATTTCATATGTTTCTCTACCAAAGTGGTTGCTTACGGCCAATTTCTCTTCTTATTATTTCTAGCTATTCGGATATGCTTCCTCAGGTGGTATTTTGGACGATAAGTAGACGTATGTAAATTTTCAAAAGCATGGAGGGATTACTCGCTTAAGCACAGTGTTCAACACAGCCCAAGAGAAAACGTCTTATCCCGTCAAATTCCAAGATCTTAGTAGCTCAACTATGTAGTCAAAATGAAATCTAAAATAGGTTGTTGTATGGATCGTAACACCATCTTCATGAAACCACGAAGTTCAAAATTTTCAACCGCAAGCCAAAAAAAAAATTAGTTATCATACGGCTATAGAACTTCAGATTGACGGTAATTGTTCTCTCAAGCTCATTTCCAAAAAAGTTCGGAACAACAACACCTTCAGATCATAATACATACAGAAAAGCACTTTTTTAGAAAGCAATAGCTTCTCTGCAGTCACTTCTTCTTTCTCTGAGTTCCTATGTTTTTACATATTGACATAATTACCGAGCGAGAAATGAGGCTCATTGTTGAAGAAAATTCTAACCGAAAAGTGTGCATGACTATGACTCATATGTGACCTGCTCACAGTGTTTCCGTTTACATAAACCTTCTTCACATATTTGCTAGTGCAACTCGTTTGCGACTACCTTGTATGGTTTCCTTAAATGTCGATATAGTTAAGCAATTTCCTGAGTCCATGTCTTATGCACTTTCATTTCATTTTTGCAGTCAAATTGTTAATTAAATTGATTCCTGTTTTGTGTCATTTAACATCCGTAGTATTTTCCTTAGACAAAGAAAAACGAAATCTAAAAGAGAACGTATTTCTCTCGTAGCCAAGTTTCACATACATAGGTGGGCAATAAATATTTTTTCGCAAACCTTTTGAAGTGTGATTTACCAATTCCTTAACTAACAATGCAGCATGAACTACATACATACACACATAACTGGTCATTACAACTCTTCAATCAGGATCTCACACCACTTATGTTGTGTTTATTAAGTTTTATACTTGAGTGGTGGGACCTACAGCTTAAAGTCGACTCCGAACGACAGATTTTTGAGAAACTCATGAGAATTTTATTTACTCTCACTGTTTTTCTAGAAATCTGTTGAGAGAAAATCGCCGCAGAAATATATTTTTATTTCGTTTTGTTCGAGATGTCTGACCTGGGCTTTGGACCGTGGTCTCACGTCTAATAAGCCAACACACTACCTACTAGACTATAGCGACTGCAGCGTGAACTAACTTATCGTTGTTACGTTATCTAAGCTGCAGAATGAATTTACAATCTCGACTGGGTAGTCACAAACAGTGAACGTAACGTAGTCCTTGTGTGCAAGATTCATAAGCCTTATTGGTTTTTAAACTTAAGCTCAGCAGACAACACATCTTCATATTCCAGTTCGTAATCCTTGATTCATTGCAATTGAATCCTGTATTTATGTGTTAAGTCGCCGTATTCTAGTAAGTAGTGTGTTGGCTTATTAGACGTAAAGCCAGGGTTCGAGTACCAGGCCAGACATCAAAACAAAATACAAAAAGTATTTCTTCGGCGATTTCCTCTCAGCAGATTTCTGGCAAAAACTCTGAGAGTAAATAAAATTGCCATGAAAATTTTCTCAAAAATATGTCGTCCGAAGTCGGCTTTAAACTGTGGGTCCCACCACTCATGTATAAAATTAACACACACAACATAAGTGGTGTGAGTCGTAATCCTGACTGAAGGGTTGTAATGACCAATTATGTTATGTATGTATGTTTATGTGTTATGGTCTGACTAATCAGTTAGTTTAAGGTAAGTGGCTGATTATGCTCTGTATTCACTGTAGAGGCATAAATTGAAGAATCACTTGTTCCTTTACCGATTGGTAGTACTTCCTCTATGAATCCAGATATTTGAAGAGTAGATAGTAGAAGGTGGTCCAACTTGTATATTAGTCGTTACCGTTATGTACCGTTTCTAGATGCTGCCATGATTATTTTAGTTGGATATTCGATAATACCAGTCTCATATGGCACACAATCGTCCAAAGACCGAGCAATTTCCAGGTCTCGACTGAACCCTAATCGGTCAATCTGTCATATATTTTTTTTAATTAGAAAAAATTTGTTTCAAGTGTATTGAGAGTATTTTTATTCCATACTTTAAAAGCAGTAACTGATGATAATTATTACTTCGATAATATTTATTTTTTTGTGCTAATGTAAGTCTATCTATAGTTACTGCGAAGATCAAAAAATTTTGTAAGTCTGGCCTGTGCACGATTACAGTAAAGAACATATTTTAAAGATATGACTCCAGTAAATTAAAAATTTTAAAATGAAATTTTGTGAGGGTCGTGTGTTCGATGTCCACCAGAGACTCTGGTCTGTGACACTACACCGAGCACATAGTCAAGTTACTTCGCTCGTATAGAATTAGGATATAATTTGTAATTGTATTGTAATTAATAAATAAATAAATAAATAAATGAAATTTTACTTTACATACCTTCTGAAATACTATTTAACTGTTTACAATTCCCGTATGCACATTAAGTAGAGAATTTCAAAATTTTTAACTCCAAAGTCATGTTGTGAAATGCTTTCGAATTTGTTTTTATTTCAATCTCTAATGCTGTTGTTATTTTTCATAATATTTACATGCAAAAAGGAAATGGTGGGAGTGTATAGGTTTGTCAAGGTTTCATTCATGTATATGTATTTTATACATACACATACACATACACATACTCAACCATACATACATTGTATATTCATGGAATATTTGTAAGCTTAAAAGAGAAAATTTATATATTTTGTAGAGGATAATGGTTTTGCTCTTTTTGCGTTGAAAATTGTGTCTGTGAAAACTGGTGTCATGAATTATGGTTGTAATATTTTATGTAAAATATTTAATTTGTCAGTTCTTTCTCTTATTTTTCTCTTTTATTTCTTTTTTTTTGTTCAACGAATTCACATACAAAAATATTTTTTGCGTGTTTATGTTAATATCTCTACATATCGTATACATTTCCAACGTACAGTTAAAAGCATTTGCTGTGAAGCACTTGAAAAATTATAATTTTTTGAAAAATATCAAGTGACGAAGATTACTGCATTAACTGTGTGTTTAATTTGAAATTGAAATTTGTTTCTTAAAAGAGTATTTTTTCACTGAGGGAAGTAGATTCCTATATATAGGGCATCACATTTTCGGTCACTTTTTTTTATGAAGTCGCCGTGGTCTAGTAGGTAGTGTGTTGGCTTATTAGAAGTAAGGCCACGGTTCAAATCCCAAGTCAGACATCAAGATGAAAATATGAAAAAAATATTTCTTCGAAGACTGCCTCTCAGCAGATCTCTGGGAAAAACTCTGAGAGTAAATAAAATTTGTCATTAAAAGTTTCTCAAAAATCTGTCGTTCGCAGTCGACTTTAAAACTGTAGGTCTCGCCATTCATGTACAAAAATTAACGCACACATTATAAGTGGTGTGAGTAACTAGGTCGTAATCCTGACTAAAGGGTTGTAATAAACAATTATTTAAAAATTATGTATGTATGTACTATTTAACTGTTTCGTGGCTCGTAAAAAATTCAAAGGATTCAATGAAATCTCTGACGTCATATGTCATGTATTTGAATCCATATTTCTCAGTATGTCGCGGAAAAAGTGAATGGCCAGCACTCAAACTATTGCTAAATACCCCAGAGACTGTAAAGGACAAGCTTGCAGATAGCTTGACATTATTTACCGAATTCCGGTTATTAAAAAAAATCCGTGCTTGGGTGGTACATGAATTTAATATAATAACCTTGGTTGATCAAATTCTAAATTTGAAGAGGTATACTACTGAAATAGAAAGAAATCGAAATATTTTATGTACGATAATTACATACATAATTTATCATCACAATCCCTTCAGCCAAGATCACGACCTAATTTCACAGGTCGTTAATTTTACACACGGAACCTAAAGTTTAAAGCCGGCTCCGAACAACAGATTTTAAAGAAACTTTTGCAAGGTCATTTTACGATTAATTCTTGTCTACTGCTTACAACTTAAAGTAAAAATTAAACGAAATAAAGTAGAAGTTGAAGTCGCTGTAGCCTAGTAAGTAGTATGTTGGCTAATTAGACGTGTGGCCATGGTTCAAACCCCAGTTCAGCCATCTCCAACAAAACGAAATATAAAAAATATTTCTTCGGCGACTTCTTCTCAGCAGATTTCTGGAAAAAACTCTAAGAAAAAAGAAATGAAAGTACTATGAAAACTTTCTCAAATATGTGTTATACTGTGTTGGAATTATGAATCTACCAGAAGAATGGCTAAAGGCCAGTCGCAACTTATAACTGATTTTCGACAAAGAAAAAAATTTCATGTTTAGGTGCTGCTATCCGTATGTTATGAACTGTATAGTATTTGATTTCAAAAGTATTCTTTTTTTTATTCATTCGTTGTGCATGACTGAGCGTGTATGTAATGTTTATTAAAAATGAAAATGTTTTACTCTCATCCTACATAAAATAGTATTTGTCTGTTTCTTGGCAGTTTATTAATCAGTTTTTTTAATTTAGAAAAAATCAATGAATTTCTATTTAAAATGAAAACATTAGGATAAAGTATTAAAAAAATATTTTAAATAGCACAGTCCCTTCTGTTTATAAGATTTCATTGCAAGTTTGTAAAAAAAAAGGATGAATTCCCTCTGGAATTGATTTAATAAATATTATTTTTAAATATTCAAAATTATTTCCATGAAAATGAATATCCTGTGCAAAATAAAAATTTTTAAAAATAATGAGTTTTAATCAACTTTGTTGTCTTGAATAGAAAGTGAAAGTTTTAATAACTCTGTGCTGCTAATGAGCTTCAATTAATTTTTATTTTTTTTTCGCTGTATCGTGCCAGCTAGAATTGTTGATGGCTCAGCCATCCCTATAGTTTTATGATGGTGCATATTCTATTCAAATCACGTTTAGCTAGACACTGTCAATGAATTCTGTCAAGAATACTTTGCCCAAGTATCCGACGTTGGCAGACTTTCTTTATCATTACAGCTTCTGCAGAAGTCGCTATTGAGATAATAGCAGAGCATGTATATCCAGAGGCAAAGTCCCCTTATTACTGCTTTGAGGTTCCTAAGATAGCTTCTTGTCAGTTTTAATGCAAAATTTTGTTCTGAATATATCCATATCGTACCAGATCTGTCTGATGTCTTTTCAATTGGAGCTTTTCTTTTTCAAATGAGTGTATTTAGACCATATGTTTGACCCCCTTGAGATCTCCACCCCTCTTAGGTCTTCACTTCAATTTTCTATTTTACCAGCCTTTAAAAGTGTGTCAGTTTTGCTGTTACCGTCAATGCACCTATTTTCAGAAACCCATATGAGAGTAACCATCGAAAGTTTCGCTAGCTCTCCAGCATTTATAGGCAATCTGAGATATGGTGTACACACTCTCTAGGAATTTATTGGCAACATTACTGTGCACCGGATTCGCACAGCAGCATCCTTTATCTCCATTATTTAAACTTGAAGAGTACTACTGTAATCAGATACAAGATCCGACTTTGCCGGGTGATCTAAATCCGTCACTAACCACTTGATTCATGTTATCTGGGACGTGCAAACCATTACCGTAACAGCATACATATATCCTGTATTTCCAATGTAAAGCAATGATCAAAAGTGCGCTCAGCCATAGTAGAGTGAATAGGTTGGCCTAGGTTTATATAACTTCTGTGTTATCGTTTTCTTCATTTTCTCTGCGTAACATTTAATGTGTTCCGAAAAAGTCCTGGTTTCTGGTATGGCGGTCTCAGCGATACATATTTCTTTAAAAAATACAATTACTACGGCATCCCTGTCTTGGTCAAGCACTATAGGTTCATGATTATCAACTTCCTTCAGCTAAAATTTGATGATCTGACCAGTAGCGACATGTGATATTCTGCAAAAACGCTTTGAGGACCTGGCCGGCTCAGGCTGAGGTGATACGTAAAAAAAAGCAAAAATATTTTGTGTTCGTTTTTAGCTTTTAACTTCTGTACGCATGACCATTAAAAAATTGAATTTAGTATGTACGGCAAAGTTTAAGTTTAATGCATTACAAATACGAAGGAAAGGATGTTAAAAATTAATGCAAAAAATATTCACAAGTACTTTTCCTCTTATTCAATTTATTTCATTTAATTTTATTTAATTTCTATATACATGGCATAAAGCTTTTAGTTTTTTCCGTTTTCCGTTTCTTTCACGCCAGCACAGTTTTAAGGAATCTTATGCAAAACGTGCAGCGAATTAAATATTTTTCTATCGTGTAAAATATTTCATTCTGTTCCATTCTATTCTACACTTTTTTTCTTTATTTTCCTTTTTTTTAATTTTCATTGTTGGTCTTGCATTTTCTCTCTCTTTTTTTTTTGTTATTTTTCAAATTATTTTATTTGTACAAATTTGTGTTTTCCTTTGAATTCTTTTTGTATTCGCATATTTTGGTTTATTATCCTTAATGCGTTGGAGTATTTAAAAAAAACAAAGAAAATTCATGAAGTAAGGAATTTCATGAAATTCTTTCCTCCAAAAAAAAAAAACACTCTAAAACACTGGAACATTTTGCAATGAAACGTTTTTTTTCACAAAATCTCCTCCCATTCGTGGGAGTTGTATACAAAATGGAAAAATTTTTGGTGAAATTTCACAAAGAAAATTGCAAGAGAAATTTCATAATGTAATGACCACAATATTTTGTATAAGAAAATAATGCCAACAAAAACAACAATATAAAAATATAAAAAATAATCCATATTGATGTACAGAAGCAAGTGTTTGTTTGTTAATTTATTTCAAAGTACATGTCTGTAGTGTTGTGTCCGATAATTCTAATCCCTGATTGTCTGGGCATGCAATTTAAAGTCGACTCCCAACGGCAGAGTTTTGTAAAATGTTTCAAGACTTTTTAGTTGAATCTCAGAATTTTTTCCAGAAAAATGAGATGAATCTCGCCGATGACATATTTTTTCATATTTCGTTTGTGTTCGCGATATCTGGCCTGGGGTTTGAATCGTGTTCTCACCTCTAATAAGCCAACACACTACCTACATGACTACGGCAACTTTAACTAGGATTTTATTCAAGCTAACACACCTCGAGAAATTCACTGTTCTATTTTGAGTGTTGGTATGATCAATGGTTACGCAATGGTGCTAATACTTGAAGATGTCGGAGGACTATGATTTTGGTCGACTGTGGACAAACGTGGCCCGCAACTTGTGGTAAACTTTCTTTTTTGTTGGTTAGCTTTCAAAATTTTTTCTAGTAAGCCATGAGAAATATGTTTAGTTTTACAATACATACATTCATACCAATTATGTTGGTCGTTACAATCCTTCAGTCAGCATTACAACCTAGCTTCTCACAACACTTATATTGTGTGTGTTGATTCTATCCATGAGTTACGCCAGCTACAGTTTAAAGTTGACTAGGAACGACACATTTTTTGAGAAATTTTCACGGTAATCTTATTAACTTTCAGAGTTTCTGCCAGAAGTATGCTGAGAGGAAGTCGTCACTGAAATATTTTTATCAGATTTCGTTTTATTCCTGATATCTGTGCTTTGGATCGTACCCTCACATATAATAAAACAACACACTACCTACTAGACTACGGCGACAATACCTCTTTCAATGTTCGATCGGCCAACAACATATCGAAAATTTCTTGCAATGTTTTGGTTGTAGAGACCTCATTTAGGCATTCTAGGTGCTTATGCGACCCCAAATAAGATCAGGAAACCTATTTTTCCAAGAAAGAAAAGAAATGTGTAATGAAAATACGAAATTGCTCCTCAAGTTAATATAGTCTACAAAGACTTTGAAATACAAACTAAATGACACAGCTTGATGTCAACTTACAGACGTCTTTTAACAGAAGCAGGATTGTCTTTCATTTAGCATTTGGACAATACACTCTATTACTCAATTAAGCTGCATTCTTTTCAGCACAAGTCTAGCCTGATTCAAGCAATGTCAACAGATGTAAAGCTAAAGTTTAGAAACTTGTTTCGAGTTTTCACGGTTTAAACTCATAGTTGTTCAAAGGCGCTACATGATTAGATGTCATAGACTAAGTTGTGCATGATTTCACTACAACAGCTAATTTCCACTCAATTAAAAACAAATTACTTAATTACAGCTCTATTTAAGCCAGTCTAACGTTTTTATTTGAAAAAAACATGGTATTATGGGCTCACAATGAAGTTCTCAAATTTTTACTCAAACAACAGCTCAGCATTGAATCTGGACATAATCACTCTTCTAACATTTGTTTTCCATTTTTCTTTACCACTCACCATCCACGAGATTATTTAAGTCTTTAGAGTGAAAATATTTTTGTGGCGCGTGTCATTGTGAGATTTTCAATGTATTATGAAATAAAAAATTAAAAAAAAAAACTAAAGAATCTGAATCTGAATCTAAATAACCTAAATAAACTGAAAATAGAAAAAAAAAACGAAAAACTGGTAGAAGCAAATAAAATAAAATATATTTGCCAGCAACCAAAAATCTTCTTTTCTTCTTTGCATTACGCATTCTATAGCATTAAATGAAACGCAATCCATTACTTCATAAATGATCCCGGTTTTCTTTATTTTTTCTGGGTGTTATTGTTAGCCGCTTACCGCTTTTACGGTTTCCTCTGCATTTTCTGCATTAAGCTGTAGAAAGTGGTTTGTGCGGATTTATAAAATGAAGTTTTATTAAATAAATTAGATTCCATGCTTGTGCATTTATAAGCAACCGCTTTTCCTTAATGCACTTCGTTCCTATTGAGTTGTCTTGAGTTGAGTGTACATTTGCGAAAAGTAATCAAATTTTATTGTGTGTAAATTATGGTGAAGATTTTGTACCACAATGGCCATCAAATCATATATTTTAGGGACAACATTTTAATTAACTGGAACCATGCAATGTTTTTCGTATAAACACAGCAAAGAAGTTTTTGCTAAATTGTTCTTCATTAGCGAAAGTACCTTTCTTTGCAAGTTTTTTTTTTGCCTTAAACAAATGAATCTCTACACTAAACTGTTTAAGTAATACATACATACATACATACATACATACATACATACATACGTAGTTGCCCATAACAACCTTAAGCCAGGATTACAACTAGTTTCTCACACCACTTATGTTGTGTGTGTTAATTTAATACATGAGTGTGGGGAGCAACAGTTTAAAGTCGAAGGAATATTCGTTTAAAAAACAATTAATTTTTCTGAGAAAATATCGGGGCTACATTTGTTAAATTGCTTCTCATTTATGCAGTCTGTTTCGCTAAATTACCATAAACGACCATAGACAACGACATATGTTCGCTGAGTGGACACTGGAGTAGTTGACAAGTGAACCTAAATTTCTTTAAAAAAATCATGTTTAGCGATTATGCCTATTTCTCAATGAATGGATTCATAATTGGTCATTCATTCCCTTCAGTCAGGGTTACAACCTAGTTTCTCACGCTACTTATGTTGTGTAGGTTAATTTTATACATGAGTGGCGGTACGCAAAGTTCTCCGAATGGCAGTTTTTTGAACAACTTTTCAGGGCAATTTCATTTACTTTCGGAGTTTTTGTCAGAAATCTGCTGATGAAGTCGCCGAAAAAATATTTTTTCAAAGTTCATTGTGTTCGAGATATCTAACCTCGAGTTTGAACCGTGGCCTTACGTCTAATGAGCCAATACATTACCTACTAGACTACGGCGATAGGTACCTATGTAACCAAACACACATTGTCGAATTTGCAACATTACCAATCCACATGAGATACAGAAGCTCCGAAAGCATTACGAAAAAGTCTGCATTTGGTATGAATTTTCGGCTGAGAAAGCCATCAGACCACCTTTCTTTGATTACGACGCTGATTAGGCTACTACTGTCAACGGCGAGAACTGTCAATGATTACCAACTTATTTTGGCCTAAATTGATTGACTGTGACACCAACCACAATGTGGTTTCAACAGAACGCTGCTACGTGCCACTAGTTTATGCCACATTGGTTATTCTGTGGTCACCTCAAGTGGAAGTGGTGTGAACTAGTCACCGAGATCGCGCGATTTGACTCTGTTAGACTTTTTAAGTCGTATATACGAATAAGTCACAAATTACAGAGGCTCTTAGGACCAACATAACCCATGCCATCAATCAAATTCACCCTTTTTCATGCACCGGCGTCAAATTAACTATTTCGGTAGCTTTCAGTGAAGTCTTGGCGGCTTCATGACATGCCTTTTAAACGAATAAAATATTTTAATGTACGTGTAGCCATAATGTAGCCATAATTCTGATAAAAAAAACAATTTGGGAGTTCAAATGTACAAATATACACAAAATAACCAGAAGGAAATTTCTGTAAAATTGGCAATGAAGATGGGAGAGTTAAACAACGGAAATTAGTGGTCAACTGTAACCTAAGCCAGTACCTGACAAAACAAGGTGATTACTTAAACTACTAAAGTACATAGGGAATGATATCTCTCCATGATGTTTCTAATTGCCAAATCAATCGACAAATAGTGCTCAAATACATGAGATTTGACGAAAAGTGAAAGGAAATGGTGTTCGAAATTTGCCAGATCCTGACAGTATGTAATGCAATAAAGATAATGCTGCATTCCGAATAGAATTGGATAATGATGAAGAAAGAAATTTTAAACAATCAACTAAACACTGGGAATGGCAATAGAAATCATGAACTCTTTACGAAATTCGTGCATGGAAGGGTGACAAACAAAAATGACTAGTCGCTAATTGGCCCAAAAAAGCTTAAAATAATCAACTAGACATGACCTAATGATAGTCGATAAAAACTACGCTTAGCTACAAACTAAAAAACCTGTTATAAACTATTTTTAAAGTATTTAGTTGTTGGAAGATTTATCCCACCTGCTTAAGTCACCGTAGTCTAGTAGGTAGTGTGTTGGTTTATTAGATGTAAGGCCCGGGTTCAAACCCCAGGTCAGACATCAAAACGAAAATATGAAAAAAAAATATTTCTTCGTGTAAATAAAATTTCCATGAAAAGTTTCTCAAAAATATGTCGTTCGGAGCCTACGTTAAACTGTAGGTCCCGCCACTCATGTCTTAAATGAACACACACAACATGACTGGTCTGAGAAACTAGGCCGTAATTCTGACCGAAGGGTTGTAATGGCCAATTATGTATGTTATGTATGCTTAAAAGTTTAGACCTTGAACGCTCTTTTTCTGGCATACACTTCATTTCAGAACAGATTAATAGAAATTGACTATGTTAAGTTAATGGCCCGGAAAAGCATGATTCATTGGCCTGCACTGAGAACAAGTTCTTAGTTACACAGCTGGTAAGTATTAGAACATAACAGTTACAATTCACTTCTTTTCCTTCCTTAAAAGAATGCTTTGCGTCCATCTAAACTATTACACTTTTTCAGCAAAATCAACTGCAGTTCGTCACTTTAATGGAAGAAAGGATTGCCTATTCACCGAGAAGAACTAAGTATTTTCAAAAAACAAAAAATTTGGAAACTAATTTTCAAAAACTTTCAACTCTTCTTTTAAAAATTTTGCAATTTTTTTCTTCCATAAACTTATTTTCACATCATTAATAAGCTGCCTTCAATGCTCGTAATATGGGTAATTGAAATGAGCAGTGCGTTTGGATGGAAGGAAAATTGATTGGTCGCACAGAGTTTATTTTGCTTAAAGCTACTTATACTTCTACAACTATAGCTGCTGCATTCTTATCCATTTATCAATGTGTCAGCCACAACGATAAATATTAAGTTTGTGTTCTGCCCTCTTCCTATTTCTTCTTGTCTCTTTATTACATCCGAGCATAAAATGCTGACAAAAAACAAAACTCAACTATCCAAGTCGAAGCATCGTACATCCAGCATCCTTATAGTTTATATGTATGTAACCAATACTTACACGCATTAAAGCGTTAACATGTGCGTGTTAGTGCTGCTACTAACGTCCTTCAGGGTTATATGTACGCATTATAACTAGTTTTTGTTCTTTTTTTTTGTTTTTGGTTTTTAAGAAATTTTCTCTATGTATGTGTATATATGTATGGATGTGCGAGTGTGTATGTATGTATTTGTATACATTTTTTTAAACAAATTTTTATTTTGATTAAATTTTTTTCTTTCTTTCACTATATGCTCTCTATTCTCTTCATGTGTATTTTGGCAATTTATCCTGCAGTTGGATTTATTTTTGGTTTTTTGTTAGCCAAAAAATAAAATGAAGAAATATAGACGAGTGTGTGTGTATGTGTATAAAAGAAACAAGTCAATCTGCAGTTGCAATTCATTTTTCAAAATTTAATTTGATTCATTCATTTATTTTACTGTGCACAATTTTACAGTATTTCTGTGTGTAACAGCAAACGCAAATATTGCCACCGCTACTTTAGTACGTATAAAATAAAATAATGAAATTATTCGATAACCCAGTAAACATTTGGAATGTCAACTTAAAAATATCCTTTTAAGTACAGGAGTTAGGACACTGTCTGAATAACAGATCCGCTTCTCTGTTGTCACTGACCACAAGATTACCATGACACCCACATATGAAGATATCTAATTTCCCTCGGTGTTGTTCTGGCCAAAGGATGACCTAAAATTTCTCGCTTTTTTATATCCGGTGGGCCATCTATCGGTTTAAATTTTAACCATCAGTTACTCCCAATCTAGCAACACTTATGTCATTCTATTCTGTCACAAAATTCAGTATCTTATCTCCACTGAACGTAATGAATCGATTTACGCTTGAGTAACGTTGGGATTTATTGGAAATTTACTTCCAAAACAAGGACAATTGGTCGGCAATTGCACGAAAATGTCGCACAAAATTTGGTCGCAGAGGAGGACCAACACTGCCTGGTATACGCAAGTTTATTGCTAAAGTTCGTGAAACTTATTTCATTGTTAATATATCAAGACATGTGCGTGCTCGTGGCTGAGAGTGTGCATGAGAATCCATCAACATCAACATCAACTCCTCATCGTTCTCAAGAATGGCACATTTTACGCATTAATTTTCGTCGAATTTTGCGAAAAGATCTCGGTATTGCGCCTTAAAAAGTTCAATTGATTCAAGAGTAGGAGCCGCATGACCATCCGCTTCATTTTCACATCGTACATATATTTTCGTATGAAGCTCAATTTCATCTTGGTGGGTACATTAATAAGCAAAATTGCCGTACTTGGGGCTCAGAAAACCAACACGTGGTCTTACAGAAGCCAATGCACTCCTTACGAATGATTGTTTGGTGCGGCTTATGGAGCAGAGGCATCATTGACCCCTATTCCTTTGGAAATGTGGACGGAGCAATCGTTACGGTTAATGGAGACACCTATCGCATCATGATAACCGATTTGTTTGTACCCGCTCTTCATGGTATTGATGCAAACAATGTTTGGTTCGAATAGGATAGTGTGACTTGCCACACATCTTATGCTACAATCGATTTATTGCGTCAAACGTTTGATGGCCTTTTAATTAGCCGAAATGGTGATGTCAATTGGCCACAAAGAAGCAAAGATTTGACACCGTTAGCCTATTTTCTGTGGAGCTTCTGTTCAAGAAAAGTGTTCTGCCAACAAAACAGAGACAATTGAACATTTCAAGGCTAACATTCGTGATGCCATTGCCGAGATACGACCCCATACTCACGAAAAAGTGCACGAAAATTGGCCCGCTTGAATGAGGTTATGCAAGGCAAAGTTATCAATCTTTAACATTATTACAGCAACGTCATCAAACGAAGTAATCAAATCGACATGAGTTCTGTAACTGCAAATCATGGGCATTCCCTAACTGCCGCAACTAATATTATTCACTTGTTCACTGGGTTTTACACTCTCTGTACTAGTGGCACTATATACATCCATATTTGGGTTTCTTCATTGCGGCATTAAATTTCATTTTCAACGATTTTATCCCTACACATTCGTAAATGGAAATCGTACAAGCTAACGTGACGAAAAATGAAAACTAGCGAATGAAGTAAAATTTCTTTCCATTTTTAAAAAAATTCCGTATACATGTGGCACTCTTAAGTGAAAGAAAAAAAGACCGGAGGTTAACTTTATCCTCTGATTACATTCACACCGTGTCAATGGTTAAAATAGTTAATGTACCATAGAGTTCATACTGCTTCGGCAACCGTATAGATGGGTTGAATGGGTAGATGGAGATGGCTAGGAGACCAGATATCAGAGTTGTATTGTTGGTTTGGAGAATGATACACAACTTCGTGTTGGTTTTACAGTTGATTACTTCGTGCATTTTTGAAGTGATGGAAGGCATTCAATTTATTATAGCTTGGGAATGCACAAGTCCAAATGCGAAATTGATTTTTTGTTTCTTAACGTATTAAGAAGTAAATTTGTTATAGTCGCTGACTAAAATTTCAGCATCTCTTATTATTATTTTTTTTTTAGATTATTTCATAAGAACAATACTTCCTCTTCAGAATAAAGTATTTACACAAAAATCATGTTAATTATTCAAAAATTTAAAATGTTTAGTAAATTATATCCGTGCACTACATTGTTTAGTTTTTAAAAATTTAAAAAAAAAGAATACAAAAAATAACACTTTTCTTTAACGGCGCCCAACAGAAAATAGTTCAACGGTAACAAATCGCAGCTTCTTGACGGTCAATTGAAATCACCATTTCGGCTAATTAAACGGCCATCAAAAGATTGAAGTAATAAATCGATTGTATTATGAAATATGTGGCAAGTTGCACCATCCTGTAACAATCAAACATCGTAATTTTTGCACCGTACTCATTATCAAAAAAAAATATGGGCCAATGATGGCTCCTCTTCACAAGTCACACCAAACAGTCACTCGTAATGGTCTCGCTTCTGATGTCTGAAATTTTTCTTAATTCGCTAGTTTTTATTTTTCGTCACGTTAGCTTTCCATTTACAAATGTGTAGGGATAAAATCGTTGAAAATGAAATTTAATGCCGCAACGAAGAAAACAAAATATGTATGTATGTGTATAGTGCCACAATTACAGAGAGTGTAACACCAAGTGAATAACAATTAGTTGCGGCAGTTAGGGAATACCTATGATTTCTTGTTACAAAACTCAAGTCAATTCGATTACTTCGTCTGATGATGTTGCTCTAATAACGGTAAAGGATGATAACTTTGCCTCGCATAACTTCATTCGATCGGACCAATTTTCGTGCACTTTTTCGAGAGTAGGCGGTAGTATCTCGGCAATGGCGTTCAAATGCTCAATTGTCTGTGGCTTGCCGGGAGAACACTTTTCTTGAACAGCCGCTTCACAGAAAATAGGCTAACGGTGTGATTACCATTTCAGCTAATTAAAAGGACACCAAACATTTGACGCAATAAATCGATTGTGGCATGAGATGTGTGAGAAGTCACACTATCCTGTTCGAACCTAACATCGTTTACATCAATACCATGAAGAGCGGGTTCAGAAAAATCGGTTATTATGGTGCGATAGGTGGCACCATTGACCGTAATGGTTGCGACATTTTCATTTTCAATGAAATATGGGGCAATGATATCGCCGCTCCACAAGCCGCACCAAACAGTCAGTCGTAATGAATGCATTGGGGTTCCATAAGACCATGTGTGTGTTTTCTGAGCTCCAAATACGATAATTTTTCTTATTAGCGTACACACCAAATTGAAAATGAGCTTCAACCGAAAAGATGATGTGTTTGGTTTGATAAGAATAAAGCGTTTCATTTGTACTTTTTAACAGGAAAATTGACTAGGTATTGTAACGCATGTTAAAGAAACCACAAACTAAAATCATTATAATTTTATTTCAATTTAAATTTGTAATGTTCCAATTAAAATAGGATTATGAACATAACCTTCAAATGCTTTTGAAATAATACATCCTTTAATGTTTAATAATAATTCCCTAGAAATTAAATTCGTTCCTTGTACACTTTTAGAATTCAAAAATAAATTTCTATGATTAAAACAAAATTAACAAAACTTTCAACTGAAATTCTCTGCATTAATCAGTTATCATTATCAATTTCAAATTGTTATTCCCTTGCTGCACTATTTGAAATTAAATTCTCCAAAAGCGTATTTAGACAAGTGAATTACGTAGAAAAAGAATTCACCATTTCTTACACAGCATTTTCATTTTGACATGCGATAATTATTTATAAAGAAACACAGTTTCTATAATTTAATAATTTCTGGTTAGACTGTAATTCTTTCTGTTTCTGGTTAAAAACTAGAAAAAGAAAAATGAGAAGCAAAACTTTTCTTTACATAATGAAATTAACATTTTAAATGGGTACTGAGAAAGAACCCTTCAATAGCATCTTGGGAAAATAAGAAAAATTAACACAAAAATAAAAGAACAACAAAGAGAGGGAGAGAGAGAGAGAGAGAGGGAGAGAGAGAGAGAAAGTTGAAGAGTGTGATTACGGATTGAGCAGAAGTAGAAAAACTTTGAAATTCATTCATTAAAACAGTGTTTTTTTTTTTGCTTTTCTTGTCTTTAACTTTTCTATTCGTTTGTTCTTAACTAAACTTTATGAACAAATTATCCTTTTCCTTTACCAACACCAGCAAAAATTGAAACAATTGACTTTATTAGTGTAACAGCGTGTATGGTCTGACTGTATGTTTATGTGTATTTGTTCGTTTGTATTGTATGTGCGTGTCATGTGGCGTCAATGTGTCAACCATTAACAACAAATGTCGAAGTCAGTTATAACTTTTTACAACAACAACAAAAAAAACCAATTCATTTGCTTTTGTTGTTGTTGTTACAATATTTTCTCCATCTTTTTAATCGCCATTATGGACTTTCAAACTCAAACACTTTCCTTGCCTTTCCCCATCCTTTCTGCATTAATTCTCGTCAGCTATAGCGTTGCGTGTTGGTTCATTTCTTTGGCTCTTGGCATTGCTGTTACTTGTTTTCGAAAAAATACACTCCAGCTTGATTTTAAATAAATTAAGTCAATAAAATATTATAAAAACTTTACCCTTTTAATTTATATTAAACATTAATTTTTACCTCCCACTCTCTCTCTCTTCTCCCTCTCTCTCTCTCTCTCTCTGTCTTTATTGTATTTGCACTTTACGTCTCTTTGATTAGCAGCCAAACTTAATAGCAGTAGAACGGCACGACTATTTAATACAAATACATCAATAGCCATGCAATGCCTGTAATGAATGAAGTTGATAAAGTGTTTTCCTCTTTGTTAACTTAACAGTATGAGAGTGTATTTGTTTACTTTTCAGGTGTATGTATGTACTTCTTTGTTTATAGTACGCGTGTGTGTGTGTGTGCATAAGTATAGCAATTACTGGCAGAAGTTTTAAGTATTTAAGCGGATGAAAAAGTTTTTTTTTCGCTTTTACTTACTCTCCTTCTCTCTATTTTCCGTTACTTTTTGGTTGAGTGCATGTGTTTGATTTTGATTTGTCTTGACGATAGAACAGAATTGCGGCGTAGCGATTATTTGTAAGTTGATCGTCCTAGAATACATTCTTCTGATCGCACAATTCTTTTGCTTCAAACTTCGCTGATCAAGGAAAAACAATGTCATCATTCTTTCATAGCCTAATACTTTCTATTGACCAAAATCGACATGGAATAACCACATATAGAAAGTAAAGTTACGGCGCAGGAGCTCAGAAGCCCAGTATAGGCAGTAAGCGTTAATCTGCTCTTGTACCGTAGCAAGAAGTCGATCGTGAGCAAATCGCTTCAGAAGAAACGGGTGCAAATACACAAGCTAAAGAAGGAGATAACATAAAACCCAGGCGGGCTCCAAGCCACCCCAACGTTTAAATACATGTGAGGGCTGCGATCGGAATCTACAGACGAAAGTTTAACGAAGTCGGCAAAATGATTGATGATGTCAGTGAGAGCATTTCAAAGCTCACTGCCAAGAAGATGTGATCGTTGCGCACACAGCCATGTAAACTGACGAAAATTCATAGACAAATAATATTAGTTGAAGTCCAGAAGCTTCCACAGAATTTATAAACTCTAACCACCTCATCCGAGATGGAAAAGAGAATACGGTCTCCTGAGGAAACCAAGTCCGGAAAAACACCTAAGGAGAGGAAGAGCTTCCCGCCAACAATCCCCGTAAACAATCCAAACCGGTATATTCCAATCAGAATCCTGGTGAATGAGGTAAGGCTGCTCTAGGTACGGACATGACAAGCACCTTAGCCAAATCTTGTGCAATGTAACGATCTATAACTAAGAAAACCAATTCATGGGGGGAGAGCACACTATAGGCGAATAGTGGGGAAGAGCCGCCGTTTAAAGCATTCGTGAGTAGAAGGAAATAGCGAGACGATCTCTGGCAAAATTCATAAGATCTAGCACAAGGAAGTGCATGATCTGGTGAACAATAAAATATTTGACTATGTAATGGAATCCGCCATGCTACTTCAATTGGCTTCCGAATATTTCGGAGATAACACTATACTAGACGAAACTCGTCGCAGAGGAATGGACGGAAAGAAGTTAAATTATTAAAAGTATTCCGAATGATAAACGCTCAACAAGTCTACATGATGGCTTGATTAATCTTCTCTCCTTCAACCTACCTACCTACTTAATAACTTTGTTTTATACAACACTTTCTTAAAAACTCTATGGCATGCATACACAAATACATAATTGATCATTGTAACTCTTCAGTTAGGATTACGTCCTACCTTCTTACAGCACTTTTGTTGTCTGTGTTAATTTTATCTATGAGTGACAGGACCTACAGTTTAAAGTCGACTCCGTACGATATATTTTTGAGAAAATTTTCATGGCAATTTTATTTTACTCTCAAAGGTTTTGCCACAAATCTGCTGAGATAAAGACACCGAAGAAATCTTTCTTTCATATTTCATTTTGTTGAAGAAGTCGGACCTGGTGTTTGAACCATGGCCTCACGTCTAATAAGCCAACACACTACCTACCAGACTATGGCGACTTCATGCATCTTTTTACATTGACAGCTCGAAACTGTTTATTGTAGTCAACAAGAATATAAGTCTGGGGTTGTTGTCAAGTTGCTGTTAAAATAATTATTTTCATATGCACATACATATGTATTCTATTTTTAACAACTTGCAGTTGGTAGCGCTGTAGCCTTGAGTGTGCTTATAGTTAAGATTGTTCAGAAACTAATGAGTAAATTATGTTTTAAAATATATGTTTAAAACATGACTGCAAAAATTTAATTCTGAATAATAAGGATCCGCAATATTTCAATATTCAAAGACTTTGTATTATATTTGCTGTACAACGCCGCAGAGGACCAAAATAAAAACTAAATTTCGAAAATTTGTTTTCCCTCCCTTAAACTTATTGAAATTAGAAATTCTTCTTATTTAAAATTCAATGCTAAAGTTTTACTTTTTCTTCCACTATGAGCAAAGCCTCTTGCCTCTTCAATGGTAATTAAAATGTTTGAAAATTTTAAACATTTTCAACAGTAATTAGTTTTGTTTGTCCAATCAAAAGAAAGAAAAAAATAATAAGGGGACACAAATAAAATATAATTTCTATTTTAAATTCAATTTACGATGATTGTTTAACGAGTTTTCATAAATTGTTTTTCGATGTTTATTTTAGTGGCTGTTTATTTACACTAAAAATAACAAAACACACCCATCTGTACACAATAAAATAACAATACACGCAGCAGTGAATACGGTGACAGGGACCCTGTCTATAAACGAATTTAATCAAAAAGTTCAAAATGTTAATGTTTTTATTTATTTCTCTATTTAGTTATTTATTTATTTACGTACATATTTATTTATTTATTTTGTTATGCTGGCAAAGCAACAATAACAATAACAATAAAATGTTTATAAATTTATTGAAATGAAATTAAATTGAAATATTGAATGAAAATAAATGAAATATTTTGTAAAATTTATTATTGGTTTGCCATTGTATTGCCAAAAATGAAAAAAAAAGTGCTAGAACGTAGCAAACTATTCAGTTCGTTTTTCACATTTGACCACTGCAGTGGTATTTGTTTTTATTTAATTTGAATATTTAATTTAATTTTGAATCCTTTTTTTTGATGTTTTTGTTTGTATTTGAATACACGATTAAACAGAACAAGTGTTTTATGTCTTCACTAATGTCGCTCTAATACTGCCATAAAACAAAAGCGCAATTGTAGTATTTTATTGATGCTGGCTTGTTTATTTGTTTCTTTGTTTTTGTTTATTTATTTATCAAATATTTATTCAAATATTTTACAATTTATTTTTTTTTTGTTATTCTAAATAGTTTTAATAAAATATATAAAATATAATCCGGCAGTAACATAATGCTTTCATAGGTTTTAGTTATTCCCGCAGAAATAATATTGATTTTCCTATGATGAGTATTTCTTCAGTGATGGCGGTGCAGAATTCTCTTTGCTAAAAAAAATTTGGTATAAAGTCTGTACTCTGCCAATAATATTTTGTTGTAACAAAATCAAATATTAAAAAAATTTAAATGCAAAGCATTTTTGTAAATTTTAAGCATTGTGAAACTTGTTCGACTATAGCTGGGATATTTATCAATTGAGTTTAAGGAGATGACAAATATGGTTTAGGATCATTTATTATCATTTACTCTTTAAATTGCTAGGTTGGTGTCCCCACTTACAATACGAAGTACGCTACATTCGCTAACAGTTAACAAACTAATAACATTTTTCTTCATGTTTTTTCAAAATTTAAAAACAATTGAGGGGCTTCATACCCTTCTGGGAAACAGCAGGAATAAGTAACAAAAGTTTATCGTTACTACATCGTAATATAAAATAATAAAAACGGCATTGATAAATATCAAGTTTATCACCTAAAGCCTACTATAATGGATCACTTAACTGTTGAATTGAAAAAAAAACCTGACTGACGAAACCGAGAAACACAATATACACGATGTTTTCCTTACCTTTTTAATTCGGACACAAAGTGCAGCTAAAATAGGTGGATTTCTGGGTAGATCCCAACAACCTTAACGTTTGTGAGTTTTCGAATTTGATGGTTTGTAGTCATCTTAGTCTTGTAGGACACTGCCTATATATGTCTATGGTTATAAGGTTCTTACAGGCGTATAGTGTGAACGACTGAAGCCACTCGTCAAAACACTGGTTGGACCTTATTAGTGCGGCTTCAGACCTGGCAAGTCCACCATCGACCAGATCTTCACACTACACCAAATCCTGGAAAAGACCCACGAAAAACAAGTCGACGCACACCATCTTTTTGTCGACTATAAGGCTGCCTTTGATAGCCCCATAAGGGATCGTGTTTTTGCCGCAATGTCTGAGATCGGTATACCTGCGAAGCTGATAAGGCAATGCAGAATGACGTTGAGCAATTCCTGCAGCTCCGTCAAGGTAGGAATGGATCTCTCCGAGCTTTTTGATACCGTGCGAGATTTCAGACAAGGCGACACCTTATCATGCGACCTTTTCAACTTCGTCATAGAGCACTATTTTTCAAAAAAGTGTCCAGTTGCTTGCGTACGCTGACGACATTGACATCATAGGGGGTACCAAGCGAGATGTAACTGCTGTCTTTAGTGCCATTGAACGGGAGTCTACTAAGATGGGTCTGGCAGTAAATGAGTGCAAAACAAAGTATATGTTATCGACAAGTAGAGACGTGCGGCGTATTGATTCTTGGATTACGGCCGATAACTATACTTTTGATACAGTGAAGGAATCTATTTATTTTGGCTCCGCCGTTACCACCAAAAATGATGTCAGTTTAGAGATCAAGCGCATTATCACTCTTGCCAACAGGTGCTACTATGGTCTCAATAGACAATTGAGTAGCAGAGACCTCTCTCGTACGACAAAACGTAAGTCTTGTAATACTCTACAAGACGCTCAGCCTACCCATGCTTCTTTATGGCGCAGAGGCATGGACCCTATTAAGCAGCCTTAAAAGTGTTCGAGAGAAAAGTCCTACGTAAGATCTTCGGTCCAGTGCGAATTGGCGATGATTTCCGCAGCCGATCCAACAGTGAGCTGTATGAGATCCTCAACGACGTTGTGCAGCGTATTAATATCCAGCGGCTGCGCTAGCTCGGCCATGTCGTTCGAATGGAGGAGAATGCTCCGGCGAGACGGGTATTTGATGCGGGAATCTACGGAAGTCGGCGAAGAGGACGACTTTGTATCCGTTAGAAGGACCAAATCGAGTAAACCCTGTCATCGATTGGTGTGACCAACTGGCGTAGGCGCGCAAGAAGCATAGTCACCTGGAAGGATGTGTTGCGGCAGGCCGAAATCCGTTAATCGAGTTGTTAATGGCCAATTAAGTAAGTAAGTAGGCAAGTGTTGGCATATTAGGCGTGAGGCCACGATTCAAACCCCATTTCAGGCACTGAAGGGTTGTAATGATCAATTTTGTATGTTATGCAGTTGCATGGAGCTATCAAACTGATTATCCGATTATCCAAAAATCCGATATTTACTTCATATATTATGGTTAATGTAGTAATAAGAGCTCCTTGCCATAGTTTAGTAAGTATTGTGCTCTGTAAGTATTGTAGCTCTGCTGGTGTGTGCAGCTGAATTATTGCATCAATTTTTTATAGTAGCTTTAATTGATACTCTTTTTATAACTGGAAATTTCGTTGAAATTACAACTGCATTAGTGTTAAAACATATGACATTGTTTACATACGACATGTTTACATATGACATGAGATTAAAGTCAAATAATTTTCTTTTGTTTTTAAATTAATAACTTAAGAATTGTAACAAAAAAAAATTAAATAAAATCCGATCACAAATCATTTTCTACGATTATGAATTCATGACACACGCATGTATGTATTTTTGGTGTGTATTTTAAATGTAATTCCAGTTTTTGTTGAATACAATGTAATAATACACTGTGCAATAAGTTTAAATAAAAAGTTTCTATAGGATAAAGTGTTATAGACAAAGGATTTTAAGAATTTTATTTTTTATATTCTTTTAATGAATTTTTAAAATATTTATTGAAAATATTTTTTTATTATTATTTTATGTTTTTTTTTTATTTTTTTTTTTTCTTTATGAAAAGTAATAAAATACTGTGGAAAATATTTCTGTAGAATGGTGTTTTTATAAAATATCAAATATGCAACTGTGTTATCGTTGCACGTACATATGTACATACATATATGTGTATGTATGAATTTTTTTATTTTTAATATTAAAGTACATACACGTCCATTTATTCATATTCATTGAATAAACGAATGAATGACATATTGTGGCAAATATGCCAATAACAAAAACAACATTTAAATGAAAATAAAAATACAAATGAATTGTATTACATTCTCTTCTATTCATTATTAATTTAGAGATACGAATAGAATCGTAAATCAAATGCAAAAAAATTAAATTATTTCATTTAACTACAGTTTGAGTTGTAATTAAAATTTTATCGAAAATTATAAACGAGAAGAAATATTAAAAAACCTTCAATATGGAAATAAAAACTTTAAGGAAAACTATAGTGAAGTGAATAGAATACGTAATATGACATTTAAAAGATATCTTTGTTAAGTTTTTTTTTGTTACTTAAAAGACTATAGAGCTGTCACAAAGTAACTCCAATTTTCTTATAAGTTTTTTTACTTTGCTTCAATTGCATCAACAAAGTTTTTCATGCGGTTAGTCTACTATAGCACGCTTAAAAATATCATTTGGAACATTACGTGATCATTCTGATCAGATATGTTTTTAAGTGTGATTTTTATCTGTGTTACTTTACTAGAATCTAACACATTCCCTTCTTCTTCATAGACATATGGATTACGTGCTCTTGTTTGGCATTGTTTTATAGTGTCATGCATTGTTACCAAAACAGGCAATTACTGTAACAAAAACCCAACAGTAAGATAACGAAATATTAAAAAGAAAAAAATAACAACAACAAATCAACACTAATGTTATGGAACTTGCCAAGCTGAAACTGGATGCAAGATATGTAGAATGAATGCTAGTAAAAAGTATATAATATTATTATGTTACGGATTATAAAATCGTCAGTTAGATCTATATAGTAAACGGGTTGAATATAAAAATTAAATTATTTCAGCTTATATTTGTATCTTTTTATGAATCCTACTTCCGGTCACTCAGTGATTTTAGAAACTATTATTGCATTTGACAATAATCGTCACAGAGTAAAATATTCATGGCTTTTAAACTATTTTGTCTAAGCATGATGTCTCTAGCTATCTTGTTAAAATCATACATACATAACATAACTGGTGATTACAACCCTTCAGTCAGGATTACGACCTAGCTTCTCACACCACTTATGTTAATTTTATACATGGGTGGCAGGACCTACAGTTTAAAGTCGATTCCAAACGACAGATTTTACAGAAACTTTTCATGGCTATTTTATTTACTGTCAGAGTTTTTGCTAGAAATCTGCTGATAGGAAGTCGACGAAGAAATATTTGTTCACATTTCGTTTTGTAGGAGATGTTTAACTTGGGGTTTCAAACGTGGACTCACATCTGCATACTAGACTACGACAACTAACCGATTAATTTAATTATCAAATGAACATTTAGTATCCTTTAAAAAAATTGACTTCAGCTTAAAATAGGTTACATACATACATACATACATACATATGTTCATTATAACAACCCGTCTATGAAGCGTATGAGTACTATGCAATTAAATTAAAACCTAAAATTACTCATACGCTCCAGGGGGGTTTACAAAAGAAGTGAAATGAAGTAAGTATGTATATACATATGTACATATGTTTGTATGTACTAATACTATTCAATACAATCTCAATACAATACTTTTAATTCTTTTGCATTGTACAAGTATTAGTTTTGCCATCAAAATACAATCAGGATGCATTTCATAGATAATCCTCTTTTATGTCCTTTAATTCGATTAAAAAGATTTTTCGAAACGAAACTTGAATTTAGAAGATTGGCCATTTAAAGTTAAATCGCATTAAATAAATAAGAAATGAATTCGGTTTTTGTTTTGTTTTTTTTTTTTAATTTAAGCCGTCTACTTAAATTTTAGATTTATTGGATTTGTTGGTAATAAATTAAGGTCATCCATTTAAGGGATTTGTGGCAGCAAACAAATACAAATCAAATAGAAACAGAAGTAAAAAACGTGAAAAATAATAATTTTGTAGTGACAGCTTTTTCAATTAATAGGAGCCATGGAAGCCGATGTTGCAACTGTTTATGGCGTATTCTGCATTTGGATTTGTCATTTCCTTCATACAATGTTCAACTAATGCAACAATTGAAACCGATTGAATATTGAGTACTTAAGCAACAGGTTTTAGATGCTAATTCTTTGGATAAAAGTGTCTTCAGCAATTAAAATTATTTCTTTTCGATGTCAATGTCAAGTGCTTGGGGAACATATTGAATGAAACTGTAAGTGCTTGTTTGTTGCGCATTATGGTCTAAAGGTGGCATATACATACATAATTGGTCATTACAACCCTTTACTCAAGATTACGACCTAGTTTCTCACACCACTTACATATGTTGTGTGTGTTAATTTTATACATGGGTGGTGGGACCTACAGTTTAAAGTCGACTCCGAACGACAGATTTTTGAGAAACTTTTTCATGGCTCTTTTTTATTTACCCTCAGAATTTTTGCAAAAATTCTGCTGAGAGGAAGTCGCCGAAGGAATATTTTTGCATTTTGTTTTGAAGCCTGGCCTAGGGTTTGAACCCTGGCTTTTCGTTTAATAAGCCAACACACTACCTACTAGACTACGGCGGCTTCGAAAAAAATGACTCTGACAGAGCCTTTACCGGCACGTTAAGACACTTTGGTCGTATTATGATGAATTAAAGATTACGAAGTGGATGGTATATAGTTTTAGGACGATGCAATCATCCACACAATACGACCGATTAGGACTTTATTGCATTAGAAGTTCCCACAAATAGTAATTTCACGTCTTAGTGCAATGGGGTAGTCATATAGCCCATTGTATTTCCCAGTGTGAGGTAAGCTTCCTTGTCATGACTCGCTAGTTGTCCATTTCCCTTAATGGGACATTTGCCACTACGCCCAGATCTTCAAACATACTGTCACCCAAAAACCAATGATGCCTGTCCTCAAGTACAGGGCACTCGCATAAAAGCTGTTACACCAATAATGAAATAAAAATTTCATCGGAATCTTGGCTCTACATGAGTTTTATTTAACTTTATTTTTGAAACAGAATAATGGATGAGACTTACAACGAATTTGTCAAAGAAAAGTTTTAAATTATTGTGGTATGGTATGATTTGTTGAAGTCGCCGTAGTCTAATAGGTAGTGTGTTGGCTTATTAGACGTAAATCCCGGGTTCGTATCCCAGGTCAGGAATCAAAACGAAATAAGAAAAAAAAATATTTCTTCGGCGATTTCGTATCAGCAGATTTCTGGCAAAAACTCTGAGAGTAAATAAACCTGCTATGAAAAAGTTTCTGAAAAATCTGTCTTTCGGAGTCGACGTTAAACTGTAGATTCCGCCACTCACGTATAAAATTAACGCACACAACATGAGTGGTGTGAGAAGCTAGACCGTAATCCTGACTGAAGGGTTGTAATGGCCAATTATGTATGTATGTATGGTAAACTTGGGTGAGAAAAAATTTTTATTTGTATCACTTATATTATAGTTTTAATTATGATTTGATGCTGTAACAAAAATTTGATAATTTTTTCTTTTTCAACAGAAAAAATGTCTTGGGACTCTTCTTATAATGATGCCTTACATATGACGAATTTATAAATTCTATAAAATACTTGATGTCTTTGGCTTGAGATAAGTGGTTTTATAAACTGTATTCACACACACACAACAAGAATACATACATATGTATATGAAAATTGTTCGGCTTTTATTCCCATACCATTTTCATGACCGAAAAAATGTCTTCATTCTGTTTTATTTTGCCCTCTTTTGTTGTAATTTCATTAGAAAAAAATTTTTTATGATAAATGATGTGCCGAATAAGAATTTCTAAAATGTCTGCAAATGTTTGTGATGTTTTCTTATTTTTCTTTTTTCCTTTACTCATACAACCGAGTTTCTGTAGATTTTTTTGTTCTCTATTCTCTACTTATAACTCCCTTAAGTATGCTAATAGTTGAAGAATGATAATAATAAGAGAGTTTAACTTGAACATGGTCAATACAAACATGAACACACGTATATATATACTAATATATGTATATGCGAGGTGGGGTCACTATGTTCATAAAATTATATTAGTTTTCAATCGGTATTATTTCTTCATCCTTTTCAAATCTACCATAATTATTGTGAGATAATTTCTTCGTTCTAACGCCGAGTAATTTTTTAAGTTTTATTAACAATAAATAGTCCCTCGATATTTTATCGTGTGAATTGTATGCAAAAGGTACATGTGCGCAACTTTACATTGGTTATCTCTTTAAATAGACTCGATAAGCTGGCTGGACATAGACGTCCGTAAGACAACTTTATGTAGTCTTGTTGTCTCTTTAAATAGACTCGATAAGCTGGCTGGACATAGTCATGTCCGCTGGGATCCCAAACAATAGTTACCATTATTCTATTAACTGTCTTACACACCTCGGTCTTTATTTGCTGTAATTCAACCCGAGAAACAAGCTGTTTTGATAGTCAGACAACTAAGTTTGTAGCTGAGGGAAAGCAAACCCATTGTGCTACCACATTTGATAACATCAAAAGGCTTATATGTACACCATTAAAAATAATCCTCTACCATAAGCCAGAGAGGGCAATATCTTCAATTCCGATAGTTCTTTTAAAGCTGTCAAAAATGGAATTTCTAGTATCGTGACACATTAATTGACAGACAATGTTTTCTTCCGAACCGTAACTTCTGTAGAAAACACACGACAGGCATGCCTAGTGTCATGTGGTGACAGATATCCCATATTAGATCAAGACAGAAAATGAGCCTTTTCACCAACCTTGTGTTAAGATTTGACTGGTCGTTAAGCAGATCTTCTCTTTTTTTCCCAGGATACGTTTTCCAAAAGCGGAATTTTTCTTTAATTTACGGCTAATCAGTGCCAAGATGACATGTACACACGGATCATATTAATCTGCAGCACAGTTTATACTGAGGTAGCCAAATATTGAAGCCTTATAGGTTGTATTTACGAACAAATTTAGATATCGATACGCTCGAAAAGGACGAAGATCAATCTGGCTGCCCTAGTACACTAGTAGATATATTCCCAGGTGATATTGCGCTACTAAGCAGCCATATAATCATATAATTGACATACGTCTTGAAGGTACTGCAGTGTTCCAGGAGTCTGTATGAGTTCATGATATCACGTCATTCTAATAAGTACCACTTAGGGTAGTAGGGGATCATATAACTGAGAATGAGGATTCAAAAGTATACGGATCCAAAGAATAAGGAGATTCAAAATAAAATACTACCCCATGTGAGATTAGTAAGGCTTCCACCATTTCTCACACTTTTAATCCTTAAGCGTACAACACTATGTTGCGAATTTATTGACTGGCTTTAAATTTAAAGATCTCAACTGGAAATTCAGAATGTTCAGCAAAATCTGTATTGACGAGAAATAAATCCAGCAGAAGGAATTGTTTTCCACTGAAATTAATGCAGCAGCGTTGATTTTTCTCCCAAAAACAACATGTCATGAGCTCACACCCTTCTTATCATTTTCCCCTCAAATCACGTCGTAGATGGCTTTCAATTACAAACACAATGTAAGCTACGCAACTTCTTCAAATTATGACAATCGCGAAGTGACATACAAAAACTCATGAACTCAGTGACCTGCCCTCGTACATCTGATGTATGGACATGAACACATGTCTACATATATGTTTTATATATAATTTGTCTACTTATGTCGGCCTTCTTGTTTTCTTTCTTTCATTTTTACTTTATTGACTGTTTTTCTCTCTCTCTCTCTCTCTCTCTCTCTCTCTCTCTCTCTCTCTCTCTCGGTCCCTCTCATTTTCTCTCTGTGGCACACTTATTCTTACATGCAAACACTTGTATTTAAATCTATACAATTTGATTTATTCAGCTTTTTTGTTCAGATTTCGAGTAGGTCTGTTATATTGCAAAAAAAAAGGCAAGAAAGAAAAAATTTACTTGGAGTTTAAAAATGTTATATAAACTGTAGAGTATATGAGAGTATTTCTAGAGAAGCTTTGTTTGTGTATTCATGCATAGGTATTCCTACAATGTACATACGTGAAGTATGTGTTTGGGTATATTAAGTAGTGCTTGTTGGGTGCCCTTTTGACTTTTACTTTTAAATGATTACAACAGTTTAATCTTTCTTTTTTTGCCTCCTTTTTTTCTTTTTTTTTTAGAATAAAATGCAGACAAGAAATTTATTTGTGCTGGAGTTATTTTGGCACAGTGTTTTGCATCGGGAGAAAAGGATTTTCTATTGGTCATTACAACCCTTCAATCAGGATTACGACCTAGCTTCTCACACCATTTATGTTGTGTGCGTTAGTTTCATAAATGAGTGGCGGGACCTACAGTTTAAAGTCGACTTCGAACAACAAATTTTTTAAAAAAAATTTTCATGGTAATTTTATTTACTCTCGGATTTTTTGCCATAAATCTGCTGAGAGAAAGTCGCCGAAGAAATATTTTTTCAAATTTCGTTTTGATGTCTGACCTAGGGTTTGAACCGTGGCCTTACGTCTAATAAGACAACGCACTACCTACTAGACTACACACACATCGTACTACACTATTGCAAGTCTAATCACATAGGTTGGCCCATCTATCGGTTTAAATTTTATCCATCTGTTATATCCAATCTAGCAATACTTATGTTATTCCATTCTGTCACAAAATTCAATATATTATCTCCACTGAAAGTAATGAATCGATTTACGCTTGAGCAACGTTGGGGTTTATTGGAAATTTATTTCTAAAACAAAAACAATTGGTCGAAAATTTCAGGCAAATGGCGTACAAAATTTAGGCGCAGAGAAGGAGCAACAGTGTATGCAAGTTTACTGCTAAAGTTCGTGAAACTTATTTCATTGTTAATGCGTCAAGACCTACTCGTGGCACCAACTCGTCATCATTCTCAAGAATTGCGGTGTAAGGCGTTACAAAATTCAATTAGTTCAAGAGTAGAAGCCACATGACCATCCGCTTCGTTTTCACTTCGCTAGATAGGCCAAAGAGAAACTGCACCATGCTTCGTAGGAAGCTCATTTCCAACCTGGTGCATACATAAGTATGAAATTTGCCGTATTTGGATCTCCGAAAACCCACACGTTGTCTTACAGAAGCCAATGTACCCATTACGAGTGACTTTTTGGTGCGGTTTATGGAATGGAGGCATCATTAGCCTATATTTCTTTGAAAATATGGACAACGCATCCATTACTGTCAATGGAGACACCTTTCGCACCATGATAACCGATTTTTTTGTAAGCGCTCTTCATGGTTTGATGTAAACTATGTAAACAGGATGGTGCAACTTGCCAAACATCTCATGCCATACTCGATTTATTGCGTCAAACGTTTGATGGCCGATAATTAGACGAAATGGTGATGTCAATTGGCTTCGATTTGACACCATTGAACTATTTGTTGTGGGGCGCCGTTAACGAAAAGTGTTATACCGACAAGCCGAAGACAATTAAACATTTGAATTCCAACATTCGTGATGCCATTGCCGAGATACAACCAAATACATTCAAAAAAGGGCACGAAAATTGGTTCCATCGATTGAGGTACTGTGAAGCAAATCGCGGCAACCATATGAATGAAATATTATTCCATTTCTAACCGGAGCAATTGTACTTCACAACAAACAATATTTCAAACCGTTTTTGTTTTATTGCATTTTTAAGTTTAAACTTTTAAATGGCCCACCCTAAAGTAGATTATGTTCGTATACTGATATAAAAAACTGTGGGTTTTTATCTTTATTTTTGTGCCATTTAACATACTGTGGCCTATTCCATCCATTTCCTCTGCTGGGTGTAGTATTTTTCGTATGTGATTTTCATTTTTCTTTCGTTATAATTTTTTCTGTTTTTTTTTCGTTCGGCAGAAAAGATTTATGATCATCAAAGGGAAACTAAAATATTATTATTGAAGTGTATAATGATGTGATTGCCTTTTTACAAGAAAAGGCAATTTCTAGAAAAATTATTTCTAGAAGCGGACACAAGGAAATTCAAGCAAATTTGCATGATTATTTGAGAAGAACTAATTGGTCTCAGTCATGAAATGAAATTCATTGCGTTTCATGTGTGTGCATTGAACCAAACTTCAAATCATTTAAAAGCATTGTTAATGCAAACAAGCACTTTCATAGCCATTGTTAGAATTTTATTTTTATTTTCTTTTTTTTATACAATAAAAATAATAATCATGCCTAAGGGAGTTACTTCCACAAGCTATCATATTTAAATATTTGTATTGTATTAAAATTCTAGTGAAAAAACAACACAAGTGAACAGAATATATTTATCAGCTGCAGGTAATTCAATGCGTTGAAAAGGGCAAATGTTACGTTAAAGTATTGAACGTAAAAAAATTTTTTTTGCATTTCCAATTTACATGGAACTCTGCTTTGTCGTTGGTTTTGTAGCATTTCTCTCTGCAGTCTTTTTATACATTTTCTTAACTCTCTGCTGAAACTTTTCTAATTTAAAAAAGATGCGTGTTTCTACTACTTATCCAAACATGTCCATGATATTAAACTTTAAATGTTGAATGGCAGTCACTTAAAAGAGTTTTTTAATTTGATTTTATTTTAGAAATAAATTTGCATTTGCGTGCATTATCGTGCCTTATGTGTAACAAACCACAAGACAGACAACAATCTCCGGTTGGAACTGAACCTACAATCCTTACTCTGAAACACTTTCACTCACTAGATCTCTAAGGCAACCAAGAAATTAATATTTATTTCAGAAGGAGGACTCATTACAAACTTTTAGTCAAGATTACAACCGAGCTTCTTGTCACACCACCCATTTTGGGTGTGTAAATTTTAGCCATGAGTAGCGGACCTACACTTAAAAGACGACTCCGAACGATAGGTTTTTGAGAATCTTTCCATGGCAATTTTATTTTCTCTCAGAGTTTCTGGCAAAAGTCTGCTGAGAGAAAGTCGCCAAAGAAATAATCAAATTTCATTTTGTTGGAGATGTCTGACATGCGGTTTGAACCGTGGCCTGACGTCTAATAAGCCTGCACATTACCTACAAACTAAGGTGACTACAAATTCTAAAATTCACAAACGTTGAGATTAATGGGCTCTACCCAGAAATCGATCTATTTGAGATGCACATTGTATCCGAACTAGAAATGTAAGGAAATGTAATCGTGTATATTGTGTTTTTGTGTTTCTCTCTTAGTCAAATGTACTTAGACTTAATTGGCTTTAACAATACATTTGTCGGATTTCAGCCTGTTTTAACAATTCCTTTCAGGCGCCCCCTGCTACGCGCATAGGCATGGTCGAGCCAACATTGCAGGTGAATTTTAATGCTCTGAACAACATTCATACCGTCGAAAAACTCATATACCTCATTGCCTGTTCGGAAATCATCACCAACTCTTTCTAGACCAAAGATCTTGCATAGTACTTTTCTCTCGAATACTCCTAAGGTAGCAACATTGGTGTTTAATAGCGTTAATGCTTCCATCAAAGAGAAGCACTAGGAGGATGAGCAAATTATAGAGATTTCATAGATTTATTAGTACAGCCATCTTTTCGCTGGTAGTATGCAAGGAACAAGTGTCTGGAGATAGCAGCTTATGTCCGCAAGCCAAGAGTATCAAATGCCATCAATACAATAAGATTAACAGGACAAGATCAACATTGGCAAGAGCTGCGTATGCATTGTCCAAAATTATTTTCTGGGAAAAGAAGCAGTATAGTGAATACAGACAATATCTGGCAGGAGTTATACATATAGACGTACATAATAAGTCATTACAAGCCTTTAGTCAGGATTATGATCTAACTTATCACGCCATTTCTGTTGTGTGTATTAATTTTTGTGGGGCCTACAGTTTAAAGTCGATTCCGAACGACAGATTTTTGAGAAACTTTTTTTATTCTCAGAGTTTTGCCAGAAATCTACTGAGAGGAAATCGCCGAAGTAATATTTTTTTCATATTTTCGTTTTGATGTCTGACCTGGGGTTTGAAACGAGGCCCCACGTCTAATGAGCCAACACACTACCTGCTAGACTACGGCATCCGTATACATATAAATCTACATAATAATTGTATGAAAAACAGTAACCCCTGTTCTAAAGATTGGTTGTGATTAGTAGCCCATAAGCAAATCCCAAATATCGACAGTAAATAAATCGAAATCAGTAATCAGTTTGAAATGCGATAATTGGCGAACA
This sequence comes from Sarcophaga subvicina, assembly GCA_936449025.2. Classification (NCBI taxonomy): domain Eukaryota; kingdom Metazoa; phylum Arthropoda; class Insecta; order Diptera; family Sarcophagidae; genus Sarcophaga; species Sarcophaga subvicina. The sequence continues at coordinate 105,074,815 of OW388081.2, read as the reverse complement.
CTGAATGGAAATGGAATTCGTAATCGAATAGATTCTAATAATCGCAAATACAGAGAACACGATGACAATATATTTTCAATATCTCAATGCTTTAACGATATCACGGGGCACTGCGAGATTAGATCGCTGACAGTGATCTGAAACAGATCCCAGCCTGACTATTGCAGGGTATGTTGCAATGAGAAGGAGTTGGAGACTATCGAACACCTCCTCTGTAACTGCCCAGCCCTCAGTAGGTTGAAGACCCTAGACAGGGGCTTCTTTGAGGGTTTGAATTCAGTGTAGAGAGCCAGCATCAAGGCTCTCCATAGATTCATAATTATCTTGAGCTGGTTGAGAAGTGCTAGGGCTTCATTAGTGTAGTCGCGCTCTCCCCTGTGCGTTTGTTGGTCTATGTAATTCCTTCGCTTCCTATTCTCAATTTCCTAATTCCTCTCCTTTTTCCTATCGCCTCTTTTATTCTCCCATCTTAAGGACGTTTTGTACAATGGGCCAACTTGATCTCCGGGTACTGTACTTGTCTCATTTGACAAGTACACGTTCTTACGTTAGACTGTGAGAAAACTGTCTGCAAGAAAGTGTAGTATTGACGATAACGGTAAATATAATCGGCAAGAGTGAGACAATACCAAAACAAAGCAGAAATCAATTAAGATCACCTTCTACACCAAAGTTGAAAAACTCTGGCATGATAAATTAATGGAAGCAAAAAAACGTAAGTTATTTTAGTCATTGGATATGGCAATATAAGCCCATATGTTTATTCAACAAATCATTACTAATTTATTATAGTAAAGCATTGCTTCTTTCGCTCATTATTTAAGCAGTCATGTGGCGTGAATTAAGTTTCCTGGTTTTATAAAATACGACAGAACTAGTACGGCAAATTATTTGTCTCCTTCTGTATTTAATCCGGGAATACTTGGTGGAATTAAACCCACTAAACATTTATTTCTTAATATGCAGTCCATTCCTTTGTCAACATACTTATTTATTAAAATAAATTTTGCCATTACTTTACAATTGCTTTATGAATACACTTATTAAGGCTCTGTCATTCTAAAACTATAATATTTCAAGATAAAAAACAAACAAAAAAAAATTGTAAAAGAATGACTTGCAGAAAATTATGTTTTTAGCCGTTCGTTTTCAAAACAAAAGTTTTGGTCCTTCGCATACTGTTGTACGCAATGCTACAAGCCAAACGTATCAAGGGAAAAACATGCTACTTTTTTTTGTTTTGCTACTTCCACCAAGAACAACTGTCAAATTGAATTTTTATAAAGAATTTTTCTGTTGAACTAAATTATTTCAATATTTTTGTTCTTTCCAAATGGGAAGTATACCTTAACAAAAAAGTGAAAATTTTTTTCTATTTTAATACAATCTACTTGCTTTGATTTTATGATTTGATTGCAATTTGCCTTTAGTTTAAGGGGTATACATCCCTCGAAGAGCTTAGTTTGAAACTCTGGCCACTAGCACATGACGAAAAACTAAAACCTAATTTTAGTTTTAAGCTTTTTTTATTCCTCTTCTTAAACTACGTGTTTGGATAAAGTAAGAATAGAAAAAAAGAACAGTAACTTTCAACTATTTTCTCTCATTGTGTTCTCTTAGCCTGGCAATATAAATTTTTGTTCTTGTAAAATATCCGGAATTTTTTTCTTCAACGTTATTCATTTGACAGTTAACTTTTTTTTCTAGATTTTACTGTTATTCTTTGGTATAATTCTTATTTTTCATTTCTTTTCATTTTCTGTATTTTTTTTTTGTCTTTGCTTTTGTCTTTTTTATTTAACACAAGAGATTCTATGTTGAATTAAGCAGTTTTCAGTTTAGCATTTCAACTGGTATTGAAAAAGAAAAACCACAAAAACAGGAAAATATCATTAGAAAAATCACGGGTAGAGTGGTTACATCTCGAACTATGTGATACCGTATCCTTTACAGCACATTTCCTTTGTTTTAGCTGCCAGAGTGATAGCAGATAAATCTGTCATTGCCTAGAAACATGGCTCCCAGAGGTCAAATGGTGGTTGTGGAGGAACTTTTGCATAAACCTGGCTCTGCTGAATCAAAAGGCTACCTGTGTACATACGATAGAATAAACCAAGCCATTATCTAATTTAATGCAACTTAACTTTATAGTTTCCACTAAGGCAAGCAGTGAATACCACAATCAATATTCAATTCGGGTATCAAACATTCCCTAGAGGAACCAAACCATGTCCAAAATATATCTTGCTTTTGCAGTATTCTTGCAGAAAGCTCCATAGTCTAGTAAGTAGTGTGTTGGCTTATTAGACGTAAGGTCTCGGAGACTTCCTCTCAGAGTAAATAAAATTGCCATAAAAAGTTTCTCGAAAATCTGTCATTCGGAGTCGCCTTTAAACTGTAGGTCCTGCCACTCATATACAAAATTAACACGCACAACATAAGTGGTGTGGGAAACCATGTAGTAATCCTGACTGACGTATTGTAATGGCCAATTATGTATGTATGTATGTATGATGCCAGATACGAAATTTGATTTACAAGATTGCTAGAGAAGCGTTAGGTTTAGCATATACACTCCGATTGGAGATCGATAAAACTAATATTTCGGAAGAGCTTAGACAAGGGGAAGAAAGAGGAAATTTCGAAGGGAAAATGCTAACTTCACCAACAATACACCACATGTTGACGACAACAAGATTGTAGAAAGATATGTAGCCTTCACAAATACAGGGGAGTTGTACGGCTTACAGGCAAACAGCAAAGATACAAAAATTTGGATCGTTAAGAAGATTTGACTGCCGTTCGCAGTCGATTTGAAACTGTAGGTTCCGCCACTCCTGCATAAAATGTTGTGAGAAACTAGGTCGTAATCCTGACTAAAGGATTCTAATTACCAATTGTGTATGTATGCATGTAACTTTACAGGAATATGGCCGATTGTTTTAAAGTTATGTTATGACACTACTATTAGGATTTCCTACAAACTTGGCAAAATGGTTTCTTAAAAACAAAACATGTTTTTTCCCCAGAACGTAGCCTACGAACCCTCTACAGCATTTACATGAACACCAGCACGAATATGTTCTATTCGATTAATTTTAAAATTGTTGCCAACTCACTATGGTAGTACACAGTGTACATATATAAAAATTTATTTTTTATATCAACCAAAAGGGATTTGAATTGTCAACCAAAAAAAAAAAAATAAAACCCACTCTCCTATACATCGTGTGTTCATTCTTGTACAATCATTGAGTCAGTCCCTTAGTCAACCAATCGGTATTATTTTCAGTTCCTTATTTAATTCATTGCATTTCATTTGTTTGTTTCTCTCTCTTTCTCTATTTATTTCATTTAAATTGATTTTCATTTTAAGCAAAAACAAACGAAAAAAAATGGGAAAGTATTATTGCTAGTGTAAATGTATGTTTTTGTTTTTATTTTTTAACCTCTAACCAATTGTCATCTTCTCTTCTCTTCTCTTTTTTAAATGTGGCCATATAGTATTCGTATATTGTTGTCTCTTATCTTGGCTTTTAGGATTCTAACTTTTTTTAACTTTTTTTCTTGTTTTGCTTCTTTGTTTTCTTTGGATTCTTTATGGAAATGAAATGAAATTGAAGCCATTATCACATTAAAACAAAATTGAAATATATGTACATACATACATACGTCAACATCAGTTTTATTTTCGTTATTTGTTTATCAACACTTACTAACACAACACGTGTGTACCTGTAAATGTCAGCAGGACAGGAGGCAAACATCGGCACACATATGAGTACACTCGTCAACTATACTATACTTGTGAAGTTACATCGTTTCAGCAGAGCATTAAAAGAATGAAAAGAATTTAAAATTCTATCCACTACTCTATGGTAATTGTGGTTGTCGTTCTTGAAATATTTTTGAAGAAAATCAAAGCCATGAGCATAAAAAATTTTAGTTTGAAAAATAACATGGCAAAATGCCAACCAGACGATATAGCGTTAGAAATAAACAGAAGAGCGACATCTGGACGATTATATCGATATAAACATGTTCAGAAATATCCAGTTTTATCAAGTAAAGATGTAACATGATGAAAATACAACAATTCACACAAGGTTCTGTTTTTATTTAGCAATGTGAAATCATGGAAAGTCTTTAATACAAAATTACCAGCTATGCGTCGTTGTAGAACCACCATCCTTCGAAGTTGGCGGAGGTATTAAATCTGATCTAAGCAAAGTTATCTCTATTCAGTATCGCTGTAACTCTAAAGTGTTCAATCAAAGTCGATTTACAAACAATCTCCTCTACATATGACAACATATTCGGAACTACACTTTCCGGTTATACTCAAAGGCGCATTATTAGCTCCAAATTATCTCTTCGATCCTGCAATAATGGTTGGACAAAAAGAATACGCCGAGCATCCTCTACAAGTTCATCATTACAACTCAGGTAAAATAGGAAATTGTGATGATAATATGTGGAACAAACAGGATCTAAGAGAATACGTTCACCTTCCCTTTCCAGTAGCTGAGCAAAGGACAGTTAAGTACACCCAAATCAACTATTAACAACAGATCGATAGGCATCATACACAGAACGACGAAGACTACTTAGTCTGAAAAAGATCGGAATGCATTGTACATGAAAAGTAATTTCATATGAGTGATGCATATAAGTTAGTACTCTTTACTATACCAGCATGGTCATGTATTGGATCTTTCAACAGGGACTTCCAATTCGTCAAATTTTATCAACATGCGGTTTCACCAGGAAGAAACTCAGGCCACATTAGATATTCTGCACCAGCGATTTGAGGGCATGATCATTTCACGTGAAGATTAAATTACCACTTAGTGGGTGTGAGCAAAAAAGGCACAAGCCACAGTCGTCCCATAAGCCAAAGACATAACCCTTGCCATCATTCAATTTCCTCCGATTAATGCACCAGAGTAGTAGAAAATTGGACATATTCTATGCACTCATGTGACTATGTTACATTCCATAGATAATGCCATCAATAGGCCTTCCAAATGAAACAAAAATTTCGATGATATCACACACACAAACATTATTTCATTCAAAATTAAAAATAGGAAGCACATAACGAAAGACCCGATATAACCCTACAGAAATATATTGAAGCCAAAATGACTTAAATTTGTGTCAAACAAATCTTTCTGAGAAACATGCACCGTAAGCTATCGAGTAGACGTAACCATGTGCAGATTGATTCACATTTAGTCATCTGATCAATCATCTGAAAGATCACAAGTCCATAAAATATGGAAGGCATACAGGATGGAAATTGTGATAAAAAGAGAATACGTTAAGGTCGGCTAACACTATTGCTCTAAACTGCAACAATCTACAGCACATACAGTGGCACTGTCGCCCTGTCCAAGATCTAAATTCATATTGTATAACAGCCGCAAAGTTTAAATGTAAGTCTCTACAAACCCTGGTCTACCAACATATTTTTTCCAATTTCTAGAATACATTCTTTCAAGAACTGTATTATGCCTGCCTTAATGGGTGGACTCGATTGTGCTTGGAGCATATTTGACAGTGTATCAGTGTTTTTTTTTCATTTTTTTTTTACTTGTTCGTTAATGTAATTTCAAAGCAAATTGTATGTACTTTAGTATTTAGTACGCTTTGTTAAGTAACATACTCAACATGCGTTGATATATTTACTAACACTTTATTATGTTTTTAATACATTTTTAACTCCATTTCGTTCCTTTCTTTTTCTTTTCAATCTTCCAACTGACACTATATCCACTACAGCTTTACGTTATAAAATGCTTTTATCCTGTGCACAAAATGAAAATGGAATACAAAATTAAAATTTAAAAAAAAGAACAACAACAAGGTGTTTTAAGCTAAATATAAAGCGACTTAAAAACACACACACCCATACAAATAGTCAAAAATGATATTTACCATATGTCAGAGGTATTGTTGTAAACAGTCAGGGTTTGCTAATTAGAAGTGGTATGTTTTCTACTTCAAATAGTACGAACTTTGGTAAATAAATAGTCTTACAAGCATACTAGTTAACGACATTTGAAGTGCTACCTATAGCCCTTCTAACGGACAATGACTGTAGGTCTATTTTTATTAAGTTAGAGTCTCTTATATTATTTAAAAGCTCTGAGAAAAATTATTATTTCTGTGCACTTGGAAGAAAAATCTCAACCAGCCGATATAACGTCTATCGATACTACTTCATTCAACTGAAGAACTGAGACATTCTAGTCTAGTAATCCATCATAATACGTAGATCAATTGGCAAAAACTTTAAATATGTTTGCGCAAAACCTTAAAAAATTTACTACAAAATCCAAAAAATTTAGAACTGATCGGCCTTGCAAAGGAAAGCTTGAAAGTTTGCTTTTTGAATGAATATTGGTGTTTCAACTAAGATTGGTTTTTCAACCAATCTCCCCTAATATGCGGTATTGTTTCAATTTATTCGAAGAACGTACTTGTGCTAAGACATTCTCAACATCGTCATCAGTATGTGCTTTTGATCGTTGTTATGTATATTAATCCGAATTCACAGTGACCATGCACATGTACCCATGAGCACTTTTTCTAAAGTTAGAGTGATTCATACGAGTATAAAGGAGTTACTCACTTCTTATACCACCACAACAGATTGTTGTAAATTATAGTTAATGTAATAGTTTAAATAGTCCATTTAAACTCTAAAAGAAGCGAACTGAACGTTGTTCTCGAACTCATTACTGGACTTTGACATTGTGTTTTGATCACTGATGCGACATACTGAATTTTTTTTCGTGTCCAACTACATCTGTAACAGTTGCAGGGGCAAAGAAGAGAAGGAAACGATTGGGTGTAGACTCATCGGAAACATTTCCAGCGTTTCACAGGGAAGAAGAAAAAATTTAGGCTTCTTCCAGGCAGTTGAGCTTACGGAACCTTTCTAATTATGAAGGAGCTCAATTAAAAAAAAAACAGGATAGGGAAGCCCAAAGCATATTATTTGACTCACTGATCGTAACTTTAAATGATGAATTGGGTATAAGAAACGTTTACATAACATGAGTACCACGTTTATTCTCAATCGATCACAAATGCAGTCGTCAGTCAACCTCGCAGAAGTGTTTGGCGTTGTTCAAACGCAATATGGTCGAGTTTCTGTACAGTTTTGTAGACGTCAGCGTAACGTAAATGCAAACCAGCTCACCAGAGACAACAAAGCATTCAAAACAGTGGGTTTCTTGATTCAAATACTCGTCAAAGGATGTCAAATTGGATTGGCAACCGATTATAGGATGCATGCAGTATAATCCACATTGAATATTGATGTGAAAACACATGATTATACTCCACCAAGAAAAAACAATGTACTGACTGAACATATGGCAAATTTCATGTATCAGGACTGTTGTCAAAGAAATTCGATTCTAAAGATATATTCATCTTGCAGACAAGGAAGGTCCAAAAAAATTGGTGAGGCCATAGACAAGGTCTACTCTAAGGTATGGAAGATAAAATGATTTGTTATCCTAAAGCCTGTGTATTATTCAAAAACTAACGGAATTATTAGCGAACATTTGTGTGATTGAAGCGCTTTTACCGAGTAAAATTCTACCAAAATATCTCATTTGTCTTGAGGATTAAAACGCTATACTGTATGCGTATAAACTAACACTTTTTTAATGTTTCTAATTAGCTAACAGCCACTGTATGCATATACTCTTATATTCTATTAGAAAAGGTAATAAATAGAATTAGTGAACGTGTAGAAAATGTAAAAAGTGTTTTCCTTTTAAAATTAAAATCTTAAGCATCGCTAATGTTTTCAACACTCAAGTGACAGCAACACATTGTGCTGCTCATTTCGATTTAATAAACAAAAAAAAAACATTTCCTAAAATGACTTTAAGCACTTTTTTGCTTAAACAATTAAGCTTATAAGCATTTGACTATTATTAGGGAATATATTACTACTTAAGTGGCTAATTAATGCCTCTTAACTCACCTGTACTCACATACAAAGTAGAGAAATTGAATTTTTAAAAGTGAATTGTTTTTTTTCAGGAGCAGAATATTTGTTTAATTAGGCAACATGTTTAGATTGAATGCAGTTATGTTTGTGTCACGAAATTCTTAAAAATAAGTCTTTTTTAGATATTCTTGCCTCCATCATAGAGAGGAATATTAGTGTCACGGTGATAAACGTTTTTATTGAAAAGGTGATATGTACTCGTATACCATTCTAATACAGAAACAACTCAATAATTTAAGGAATAAAATACTTAAGCTACATGTCCCCTTCGTGTTCTTTATTTAGAAAATCCATGATCACACGAGAAGAGCAAACCAATAACGACCCTCATTGGAAAAATATTGGCATGCAGGGTGTAAGGATCATCATCACAACATTGTATACAAAAACCAAGGGAGGAAATCATTTTTGGACAATGATGGATGGCCACTTTCTCAGTCTAGGATCTAAGACAAAATTCGTGCCTAGCTCAAAGAGTTCACTACGTCAAGGTAGTAGTGATACTCATATGAGATTAAAAAACTAACGATTGTTATATACTAATACTAGGCTGAATTTAAATGGTTAAAAGTGTGACGAACTAGGTTGGGTTTAGTACGTATGCGTTTAACAAGCCATGAGTAAGTCTTGCGGCGAATCATACACGTTGGTAGGGCCACCAATGTCTTTCGAAGATTCCCAACCTTTAACTCGTAAAGCTATACATACATAACTAATCACTTCAACAGTACAGTCACGATTACGACCTAGCTTCTCACACCATTTATGCTGTGTGTGTTAATTTTAATACATGTGTGGCGGACCTACAGTTTAAAGTCGACTTTGAACTACAGATTCTTGCGAAAATGTTCATGGCAATTTTATTAGCTCTCAGTTTTTTTTGTCAGAAATCTGCTGAGAGGAAGTCGCCAAGTCATATTTCGTTTTGATTGAGAAACGTGGCCTCACATCTAATAAGCCAACAAACTACCTACTAGACTTCAGCAACAGACAATTCGTCGACATAATTCCTATACAGGAATCTTTCCCAACTACTTAATAACAGAGATCAACAATGGAGAAGAGTACTAACTGGACTTTACTAGTTCTCCTTCAAAGTTATTATTTTATTGACATACTCTTCCCTCATGTGCAGTTTTTAGGCATTGACTTTGACATCATACCACAATAGAAGTATGTGGTTCATATAAACATTGTTGTGTGCAGTAGTTTTCTTAGGCTTATAATCGGTCCACAAATTTTAATGCAAATAATAATGGAAAAGCAAAAACTTGTAGATCTGGCGCATATTCTTACCAGTTCACCAGCAGCTGTATTTCTTGCAAGACCTACACTTTCGTTTCCTTCCAAACTCACATAAAGATAAAAAGGCATTTAAATTACCCTCAAAGCTGTCTGCTAAACCTTTTTCATTCAAAGTGGTTTCCTTTTAAAATTCACCAACTATCAGAGACTAGTTACACTAATTTGCAAGAAAACCGTGGTGAATAGTTCTTTAAAACAAAGTGCTCCGAGTCTTCATCTTAAAAATGATATTATCAAAGATGAAACCGCAGAAACAATATCCCAGCTTTAAAAATTAACGTATAATACTGTTATTCCCTTGAACGTAATAGCAAAAGACTTTAGCATATGTAAACTAACACATCATTTGCATTTCTAACAAATGAAAGTTAGGGTAGGTTAGGTTAGATTAGCGGGTAGCTTGCCGTTCACAGGCAAGTTCACGCCCATTGTATTACCCAGTGTGAGGTAGGTAGCCTCCTTGTCATGATCCCTTAGTGGTGGGTTTGAACGACCCAGAACTTTGGATAAAACTGGCCAGTACCCTGGCCATGCCCAGATCTTCAAACGTTCTGTCTCCCAAAAACCGATGACATCTGTTCTGAAGGTAGGGCACGCGCATAAAAAGTGAAAGTTCCGCAAGAGTAGAAAATGGCGAGTGTGAGTGTGATAACAACAAAAAAAAATGTTAATAAATGAGATAACATAGAGTACAACCACCAACATAACCTTCATTCTGGGGAAACACTTTAAAAGTACTGTATACCAAATGCATAGAAATTTAATTGTACGCAGTCAATTACCTTAAAATGTTAGTCTTGTTATACACACACACACACAAATGATTTTATCTGGCAACTGACATGTCTTCCATTATGAGTATTTCAATTGCTGTTACAGTTATCATCAACAGAACTTTTTATCACACCAATGAACGACAGTCGTTATGCTTGCTGTATTGCCATATTGAAATAAAATATTCAAGTCTGTTTGCGTTTATCGTTAAATCGGGAAATGTAAGTCAATTTAAAAGATACGAACACCAACACCACCATCAGAATTCTGTAACTGAAGAGAATATAATTTTGTACATAAACCGTCTAATGCCTACGAATCCAATGCAAGAGCAGTACAAGGATAAGATATAAATTTTATATACAATCCTTATAACTACAAATCAACAAATCACTTTGATTCTCTTGCAATAAAACCGTAATTTGTGGTAGTAACAGCATATGCATTAGTGAAAGTGTGTTCGTGTGTGTGTTTCTGTGTGTATATACATATATGTATGTATGTCAAGCTGATTATCTCTCAATGATATAATCATTAGAAACCAAGAAAATCCACATTCACAAAGTAAGTTGCACTCATTTCCCTTATCATACAAGAGGTTTGTTGCACTTATATACATACAAATGTTGACATTATACAACAACCACTCGGACTAATCATATGAAATCCTAAAAACAACTATTGAGACACATACCATAGATTTTAGGCCTACACGTATATATGGTTTTAAATAAGATTACTTAGCTTTAATTGCCTTTAAATTATATCTTGTCCAGACAATGTCTTAACTGATCCTGTAATACAAATACGTGGGCGATCACAACAAAGAAAACCCAATCATTTTAAGAAAAAAAATTTTGAATTCAAATGTATAGCAGGTGTGTTAGTTATTATAAAACTTAATAAGTTGGTGCAGTACTCTTCGTTGTCTGTTGATGTCATTATCCTCGCCTTTTTGAGTTTTTGGACACCTAGCCTACCGCTTTAACAGATCTAACAGATCTCAGATTTGGTTACAAATCGACGAAAGCAAACGGCTTCATAGTCGAGTATATCAACTGCAAAGAACGTCTACCAGACAAATTTCCAGACAGAATTTCAAGCCAATGAAATATATGTGAGGACCTCATCTACATATTTTCAAGTGCATCTCGAAAGTGTTAGATGGTAGACGGTTTTATTTACATGAAGTCTCTGACGGAAGAAAAAAGCGCAAAGTATGTTGAAACGAAGAAATTATGAAACAAAATGAAGAAAACCGAGAGAAGAGCAAATTTTCTCTTTATTGACATAATTATGCCCTCGGCGCCAGACCAAATTGTTTATCCTCCCTAACAGCACCTTATGAGATAACTGAGGAGAGTACTTAGCTTACTTTGTCAATCATTACAGCCTAAGGTATCACTTGAAAAAATCCTCATATAGGGGCTCTACCACATTAGTGTACTAGGTTTCGTACAAAATATCTTCTTTTGTTCAGTGTAGAGTATTGAAACACATTTACGAGGCACCATCTTCCAGACAACTTTTTCATCTCCAAATAAGCGATATTTAAGTAATGAAAATCTAACCTAACCTAGCCTAATATTCGCACATTCCGCCGATAACCATTCAGTTGTGATTGATTTCTAGTGTCTGTCGCCGTAATATGGTAGATAGTGTGTTGACTTATTAGATATGAGGCCACGGTTCAAACCCCAAGCGATTTCCTCTCAGAAGTTTTGTAGCTAAAACTCTAAGAGTAAAATAAAATTGCCATGAAAAGTTTCTCAAAAATCTGTCGTTCAGACTCGACTTTAAATTGTAGGTCCAGCCACTCACGTATAAAATTAACACACACAACATAAGTGTTGTGAGAAACTAGGTCGTAACCCTGACAATAGGGTTGTAATGACACAGCATTACTGTCTGTCTAGTTGGAAAAGTTACTCTTATTGTTCAGTGACTGGCCGACAAAAACGATAACAACACTTCTGGAAAGAAATTAAACGTTCCATCACAGTATTGGTTGTTCTCCCATTAGCTTACGAGCTGTTCTCTTCCTACAAGTTACAAAATTTCATTGGCTTTTTAAAGGGATAGCAGTGTTAGAAACAGAGCCAAAGCCAAAGCCAAATAAATTTTTGTTAGCGAAAGGATTAATTTTCCTTTTTTTAATTTCTTTCTTATATTTTAATACGCTTTTATGGGAGAGCAACATATTCATAATTTTCCTGCAGATGAGCTTTTAAGCGTTTTATATGGTATGAGTTTTGGGGTGCATATCAATGAAATCTTCTGTTATATGATGGCTTAGGGTATTATGTCAATTGCATAACGCCCAGAAGCAATTATCAGTGTATCTTGTCATGTGCAATATCATAAATCAACAGGTGCCTGAGAGCTAGCAGAAGGCAAGAGATTATGATTAAGTGTGCAAATAATAATTCATGGCATACAAATGTTCTCAAGCTCAATAGTTGTAGAAAGTAAAACAGAACGTAAAGGAATGATAAAAAAAAATGTAGTAAAAGTGGTGAATACAATTTAAAGAATAATCCTACAAATGACATTCTTTATAATCACTGCAGCAACTCTTACAATGTAACGATTATATTAAAACTGTCACATACTGTCGTTATCGATTACATTTCAACTTTAGAACAAATACATTCTCAAATGCATTTGCAGCAAATGTTTTAAAGAGTTTGCTGTTGCTGCACATTAAAAACACACAATCGTCATGGCAAACAAAAGAGAATTAAAACAAACACATTCAACTTAATAAAAATCACACACACATTTCAACAGACATTCTAATAATTTTACTATCACACCCGCTCGTTGTGGTGATGACAGCAAATTAGTTGTGAAAGATATATGTATGTTTCTTCTCGCTTTCTTTTTACCACTGATGACATTGTTGTTGCTTTCGTTTTGCATTTACAATAAATAATGTAAACATTTACGATTAATTCTGTATCAGTGTTGTTAAGTCGCAACACATGACGTATTAATATAACAGCACCACAAACAGTCTGCAACAATAATAACAACAATAGAATATTAAATGATAAACCAATGTTTTGTCTCCATTTGATACATAATGGGAAATATCTGTTTAGAGGAGAATACCACAATCATAGTGTCACTGTCATAGAGTGTCATCTGACAAATTGTTTTCTGTTTAAACATTTACTGTGTAAATTATGTTTTGCAATTTAACAACTGGGTTAGTTCGTATGTGGGTCAAGTTGATGTTATAATGAGAAAATTTATAAATTAATCTGGTTATGTAGTATTTTTTACTTGCATGACATAATTGTTGTGTGTGTTAATTTTATACATGAGAGGCGGTACCCTTAGTTTAAAGTCGACTCCGAACGGCAGATTTTGGAGAAACTTTTTTATGACAATTTTATTTACTTTCAGATTTTTTGCCACAAATCTGCTGAGAGGAAGACGCCGAAGAAATATTTTTTCATATTTCGTTTGGTTTGAGATTTCTGACCTGGCGTTTGAATCATGGCCTCGCGTTTAATAACCCAACATACTACCCACTAGACTACGGCGAACAGTAGTGATAGCTAAAAATTTAATAAGCAAACCTAATCCGTATATATAAAATTATAAAAAGTATTTGAAGCAAATCTGCTTGTCTAATAAGGCATAAAAACCAAACGAGTAGCAGGATCACCATCAACACCAGCGCTGGGTTACGGTTCAAATCCCAGGTCACACATCTCTAACAAAACGAAAAATGAAAAAAAAATATTTCTTCATGGACATGCTCTTAGCAGTCTTCTAGCAAAAACTCTGAGAGTAAATATAAATATGAAGAAATATTTCTCAGAAATCTGTCGTTCGAAGTCGACTTTAAATTGTAGCTCCTGCCACTCATGTATAATATTTACACATTTAACTTGAGTGGTGTGAGAAACTAGACCGTAGTCCTGTCTGAAGAGTTGTAATCACCAAACATGTATGTATGTATGTATGTATGTATGATTATAAATACGGAAAATATACGATATATTGTCTAATAAGGATGTCAATTCTTTCTACTACCTGGAAAGAATAAAGCGTAACTCGCTTTATCGAAAGTGAATATAATTAATTGCATAAAAAAGAGACTGAATCTGTGTAGAAATTGTAACACATAAGATGCTTTTTAAGGTCAATATGACATACATTTTTATTTTATAAATAAAAATCGTGAAATAAAGAAAATGTTAGCTTTCACTAAAACTCTAGGGAGGACTCTTCACAAATACTAAAGCCATACCATGTCCAACTTAACACTCAACACAGGCACACAGAGATCAATGACAAACTGCATGACGAAATATACTGGAACAGAGAAAGCAGTAGGCGCAGAATACGACCTTAAACCCAAAAACCAAGAGCAGGCGAAACCTAATTCAACGCAATTGATTAGATCGTATGTATTGGAAAACAGTTGTTAAAGCCATGTATATACTACTAGCTATACTTATGTATACCCTCCTAAGTTTCTTAGGCGTATGAGCGATATTCAATTAAATATTTAGCATACGATGTAATGTTATTTTTTCAAATTGTCGGTAGTTGGTTTCCAACATGTAATAATGTTGATTGCGACAGGACTACCTGGCACTTTACTCTAAAATTTTATTAATTAAGGAAAGTAAGTCTCTGTTAAATTAAATGTGATTTCTACTATTATGTAGTGGAACAGCCATAGATAGAAGGCAACAAATTTTTCGGTACATTTAATCCAGAAATGCTTTTGAATTAAAATTTTTTTTTTTGGTTTTAAATTCTATTTAAATTGACAATTTATTGTTTTTCTCTTACTCAAGACAGCAACAATTTATTCCCAAGTTGTTTTCGACAAATTATAATTAAAAATGGAATTATTTATTAGCTTTTATGGCCATTTTAATAACATCTTGAAGAAATGAATTTAAATTGCAATAAATTTCTAACAACTTCAAGTGATAACAAGGCGAAGGCAACAAATATTACGTTTCTAATCTAAACTAAATGTTTAAAATATGTTTCGTTTTGTAAATTTTAGGATGACTTTAATTTAATATTTATAGTGTGTTTAGTATTGGAACTTTAAAGTTACTAATGACTTATTAAAATATTAGTGCATATAAAACCTATCTATGTACTGAGAATCACTTTCAATCACAAATTAAAAGAAAATTTTGTCAGGCTTTGGATATCAAATAATCAAGTTTATGATATTTAGTATATCCTGACTGTGATACTGTTTACTGTACCTAGCAAAGTCATAACTTTATAGCGGAGATGGCAAATTTTTCATACACCGACGATCAAGTCAATTATCGTGAAAATTGTTACATACATACATACATACATAATTGGTCATTACAACTCTTCACTCAGGGAGTTACGACCTAGCTTCTCAAACCACTTATGTTGGGTGCGTTAATTTTTATACCCACAATTTAAAGTCAATTCCGGATGACAGATTTTTTTTCATATTATTCATGACAATTTTATTTACTCTCATAGTTTTTGCCAGAAATCTGCTTCTGCTACACAATTCAAACGAGTAAATCACAGTTAAAAATCTTTTTGTGTTCAAGAAATGTCTGTTAAGATTTTAATTGAATTCCCAGTTAAGAATCATGTTTCACACTCTGCTGTGTAATCCTCTGTCAAGATCATATGCAATTATGATCATAACAATTATGTAAAGAAATTGCCAAAGGGAATAAAGTTTCAGTGTGGCGGGGTATTAAGCTCAATAGGAACAACTGCAACATGTCATCAGGCAAACAATTTAAACAAATTTTAATTCAAAAATCATATTCATAAGGATGATGCATATTACACTTGTAATTGACATGGCAAAGGATCTTATTACATTATCAAGATGTTTATTGACAGTTTTACACCAGAAGAACCGTCGATCCATGTAATGGCACTAAGAAGAGGCCACCATAGTGCACTTTCCGAAGTAAGCAGGTCAATAAAACTACCAATTTGAAATGCAGTGATAAGTGGTTTCTGTTATTGAAGAGATAACGCAGCTAAATCTTGTTTTGGTTTTCGTTGTTGATGTTACTCTCTGTGGCCTACCTGGCCTCGAAATCCCTCTTTGACAATATATTTGCAGGAAATTTAAACTTCTTAATTAAAAAATTCATATTTATTCGTCATTCCGATGTTAAAACCGAAGCTACTCCGCTTTAGAACATTACACCAGATCACCTGTTATTCTACTTACACTTCATCGTAAAGGTGGCAAAGCTATGTAATTTTTACCGAATCTTTTGAATTAACATTCTTTAAGAGATTCAAAGTTTAGTAATACGTCAAGAGATTTAAAAAATTTTATTCAGATTTAGTCCGATGGTTAGTCCCATTACAGTCCAGTGTAAGCTATTTAGGTTTGGTTGTTTGCTTGATATGAAAATGGTGAAAATGTTAAATAGCAAAAATCGTGCCCGGTTATATTTCCTTCTGCAAATATTTACGATAGTTTCTATACTCACACAAGATTTAGTATATCTACCAGATCTGTAATATCTCTGCAACCTCTTAACAAACTTCTTTTTAATTTTATTTTTCATTCTAAATTGTTTCACATGTTTTCCTATTTCTTTACGTCATTAGAATTAAAAAGTTTGTGCCTTTTCCTGTGTCACTGTATGACATATACTACATACATATACTACATAGTACATATACTCACACATAGTACAGCAATACATAAACATAATGAAAATAAGTGTTCGCTGTCGATAAGTTTTAATTTTGTTGCTACTTCAAACGTTATAGCTGCTATTAATTGTCATGCAACATTTTTAATGCAGATTAATATTGGCACTTGCTCTGCTCATTTCAAATTTTTATTTTCTCTTGCTCTAGCTCTTCCAATGTTTCAAACCCGATCTATATAACAGTTATACTCATTAGTTCGTTGTTGCCAGTAGTAGTTAACGATTTACTAACATTTTAATAGTGCTCTCTCTCTCTATTAGAAATAATTTCTCATTGACCAACTTTTTATCACTACAATTGCGAGGCATTGCATTGTCATACTATCTCTTCCCATAACAAATGTGATGCATCATCAGCTTACTTTCGATGACATTCACATGAACTTATACACAACTGCACACATAAATTTTAATTAATTTGAGAAACAACAAACCAACCCGCTCACATACAATTGCAAAATAAATAAGAGATCTAAACATACATTCGCATATACAGCTACGGTCGCTGGTAATAAAAGACGGCAAATATTGAAATATTAATTGAAATCCAATGTGCTTTCAATTGATTCACTGCTTAAACATACGATTGATTGCAAACAATTGCTGTGGATATTATTTTATTTGATTATTTTAATTGGTTGATTATGATAAGAGCAGTATTCCGAGAACATTTTTTTCTGGTTTATTGAAAATATCCGTCTAAAAAATTTTCCCCGCCGTCAATCCTATAGATTTTGTCAAACAAATTATTTCGAATTTCGTAGAATTTCTGACACCACATACTATCACTTAAACGTAATACGTTGACGATTGAGGCATTTCGAACAATATTTTTACCAATAACAACAACGAAATAAAGCCGCCGTATTCTTTTAGGTAGTGTGTTGGCTCATTAGAAGTGAGGCCGCATTTCGAAACCTCAGACATCTCGAACAAAACGAAATATCAAAAAATATTTCTTTGGTAATTTCCTCTTAGCAGCCTTCTGATAAAAATTCTGAGAGCAAATAAAATTGCCATGAAAAGTTTCTCAAAAAATCTGTCCTTCAGAGTCGAACTTAAACTGTAGATCTCACGTATAAAACTAACACACACAACATAATTTTTATGAGAGTCTGTGTCGTAATGCTGAGTGAAGGGTGGTATTGACCAATAACAAAAACACAGAGCTTTAAACATTTTTAAATTTTTGCATTTCAAAGGCTTATGACAGAATACAGTAGAGAAAACAAACTTCAATTGCTTGACCATTAACTTAATCTAAGAAAAAAAAACAGTGGATTCATGTAGACTGCATTGCTAAAGATATCGCATAATATACATAATTGGTCATTACAACGCTTGAGTCAGGATTACGACCTAGCTTCTGACATCACTCAAGGTGTGTGTGTTAATTTTTATACATAATTACCGGGACCTTCAGTTTAAAGTCGACTCCGAACGACATATTTTTCAGACATTTTCATGGCAATTTTAATTATTCTCTGAATTTTTGCCAAAAATCTGCTGAGAGGAAGTCACCGAAGAAATATGTTTTAATATTTCGTTTTGTTGCAGATGTCTGACCTGGAGATTGAACTAAGAACTCAGCTCTAATAAGCCAACGCACTATCTACTATACTACGGCGACTTCCCATTGCTAAATATACTGCATAATCTTTTTAAGTAAAGTGCAGTGTAATCGTATTTGATTAATTTGAATTTTTTTAATTGTATACATATGTACAGAGATCAGTATACACTAATGGGAATAAGTTTTTTTCATTCTTTACATAAATATGTATATGTAGAGTATACAATATGTCTGTTACTGATTCCAAATGAAATTGTGTCATTTCAAAAACATTGACTTCTACAGCTTCTTCTTGTCCAATGTCATCATTCTATTTTATTTTAAATGTACGACTAGTAGAATAAGTTCATCAAATATGCATGTATCTGCTGATATACTTATGTATGTATGTAATCTTTGAAATATCACTACACAGTGGGTTGAGACGGTCGTATTTATTCATTTTCCTTTTGCCTGAATTTATAAGGTTATATGCAATGTAACAAAGAAAAAAAAATAGTAAAATATTATGAAATAATAATAATAAATACAACACACATAACACTGTATGACACTACTTTCATTGGCAATCACCTTATTGTGAATCTCCCTATAATTTCGAATTTTTTTATTACTTTAAATAGGAAAACTTTTCAATGAATCCTACCTATTGAGCATGACAGCAAAATCATAATTGTGGTCTTTAGTTTGGATTAAACCACAAGCAATGTCGCTCTAAGTCATATGTTTTAATATCCGTAGCGAGTTATCCTTACACACAAAGGTACTAGGACTTCAAAACAGTATACAAATGACATTTTGGATGTTAAAAATCCTTTGTTTGTTATCGCTTAGGCATTTACATAAAAAGGTTTCTTTTGCTTCAAATTTTTTTAATTTTGGTGGGACGATTTACTTTGCTTTCTCAATTTGAAAAACAGTCCAACGGAAGCATATCGATCACACAACCAATCTTATTTTGAATGTATTCTAACCCTTTAAGTAAGCAAGAAATGATTTGTGGGTATAAGAAGTTATGTTTCTGAAACAGAAGACAAAGATAATCCAATTCAGCAAGTAGGTATTGATTGTTTTCAAACTCAATAAGAACTTGCGAAATCATTAGGACCCAGTCAATCTGTAATTTCTAATTGTTTACAAGCGGCAGTTCGTATGCAAAAGCCAGGGAATTACGTACAGTTTTTAAGCCGACAGGCATTGAAACATTTGATCTGGAGAAATTGTGACAGAAAGTCACAGAAAAATTGTGTCAAAAAACGCAAAAGAAATTGATTCATTAGCATCCAGAATACCCACATAACATGAAACCGTATTGTTCCATTGTGACGAAGGCTGCCTTCCAAAATGTTAGTTGCTTTGTGTTTGAACAAAGTATCGTGTTTCATAATGCCGCTGTACAAAATATATACAATATATTCTATTTCAAAACGTCGTCAATGTGTATTTTTAACGTAGTCAAAAAGCAATCAGTTATCGGATTTATAGTTGATGCATTGTTTGGTTACTTTGCATATCTACATAGTTTATATACAGTAGTAGAACTGCATACAAACTTTGTATTGATACAAAGCATATAAAAGCATATAAGCATACATACATACTCGTACATAATTGGTCACTACAACTTTTCAGCCAGTATTACGACCTAGCTTCTTACACCTCTTTTATTGTGTGTGTTAATTTTATACATGAATGGCAGAACCTACAGTTTTAAAGGCGACTCCGAATGACAGGTGTTTTATAAACTTTTCATGGGAATTTTTATTTACTCTTAAAGTTTTTACCATAAATCTGCTGAAAGAAAATTGTCGAAGAAATATTTTTTTTAGTTCGTTTTGTTCGAAAAGTCTGAGCCAGTGATTTGAACCGTGGACTCTCGTATGATAAGCCGACCTACTAGAGTGCAAACCAGTTAAAATTATTTGGAAATACTCGTTTGTTTTGCCCTACATGCCTTGTATATCCTAGACCTTTCACCGCCTGACAAATATTTCTTTTGATCTCATTGCAGGCTCACCTCGATTGGTTTGATATGTGCTTCGAATCATAAATGAATAGAAAAAGGCAGTTGTCTTAACATCCATGTTCCCATGAATTCTATTTAAACATATATACATATGTAAGTAAAATTGTATGTAAACAGCAATGTATTTATCTATTTACAACAAAAGTAATAAAGCTTGTGGGTCTATAAGATAGATGTTACATACAATTTTTACATTCTATAGGTTAAGACGTAGGGTACCACATACTAAGGTCTCATCATCTGAACATGAATTATTTGTTTAAATTTAATTTTCATAAGAATTTAAATTTCTTATTCAACCACAGTTTTAGCCAACAGAGTCCCTTGTTAGTTAAAGGATACCAAGAACTAAACAGTCGAATATCCTTAAGGCAACAAAAAAATAAAGAAGTATAATGCTCATAAAGGACAAACAAATGTTAACGACATGACACATGCTTACATACTCTTCTAAAGCGAATACTATCAACTAAACAAATGCCCGGGGGATATGAGCGACAAAGTGAACGACAGATACAGAAAAAGGGGAAAACAAGCAGATGAACACACATACACACATACACACAATTAAAGTGTCATGTCACATGACATTAAGATGATACACTAGCCCCTCAAACAAATACCCAAACAAACGAACAAACACATGTATGGCATGTTGTATGACAACAAAATGAATGAAGATTTTTCCATTACCATTGCCATTACCACAATATTTCAATTGGCTTTTAACCAAAAACTTTTATAGAAACATTGTCTATTATCAGCATCAGTCCAAAAGACAATGAGTTGACAAATAGAAAAAAACACAAAAACAAAAACAAACGAAAATGTAACGACAGAAAAGCGTTATCGGCAACCAGAAGCCAAAAGAAAAAAGAGCAAGAATTTCAAATTGAAAATGATGAAAACAGTCAACAAAGAAACTGTCATCACACCCGTTTAGAACCCCTTAAAAATCGACAAAAAGCAAGGAGTGAAGTGGTAGTGCTTAAATGTATGATTTGTGTTTTCACTGGAAATCATATTAAATCATCCAAACAAATCCCTGGCATTCATATTCTCTCTCTCTCGTTTTGGGAAATTTATCCAAGTGTCAATACTTTGAAGGGTCAATTAAATTCAAATCAAATTGTAATTGAAATGTAATCGACAATCTTTATGAATTTACAAACTTTTAACATTTTCAAAAGCTTCTCTTTGTTTCTCTTTTACGATGACAACCTATAAGAGCCAACTGTCTATAAATTAAGTGAAAAGTAAATGAAGAAAATCACTTACAAGGTAAGACTCATAATCTGTTTTCAATACGAATATTCAACAAAGTGTGGCAGGTACATACATTTGTATAAAAAAGACGAATGGTCTAAAACTGGTTTGCAGGCATTTAAAGAAAATGTGACTGGTTTACAGTTAACAGTCAAATTTATTACAATACAGGAACATATTTTACCGTATCATAGCTTAATGAAAAGGTCAATTGGAAAACTTTATACATTTTATAAAGGGTGATCGATACGAAGGCAAATTGGTAAACATAGTTCTCTCCAAAACTATCCCAGAATCCGACACTGTATGTGCTTTGCCATCTGCTAAAAAGGACAGAAGATAATATAGAATGTTCAGATAAAGACCTGAATTCATAGGACTGTCTTGGAAGTGAAAGATTTGCTACAACGCGTAGGCAGTTGGCAGAAGCAGAATCACTTGAAGAAGTGATCATCAACCTTGTCGTAATCATTTTACACGGCGGTGATATTTGGAAAATGTCCAAGCATTAAAAGGCACCAACTCATAAAAACAAGGGACATCAGGAGTTGCATGGACTCTCTACACCGTCTACATCGACACAACACCCGTCTCTAGTTCCGGGCCAATATGGCATAGAGGGAAACGAAAAGGCGGACAAACTGACACGTAAGACATCGGAGATGTCTAAGAAGGAGACGATAGGGTGGATATATGCGCCTCTACAGAAATAATTTTCGAAATTGGAAAAAGCAGCATAGAATTCAACAAACCCTGGGTGCCGAATTTCAAATCTGCTATGCCGACTAGTGGACAGCGGATGAACCAGGAAACTACTTAAGTTCAACAAGAAAACGCTTCGCATTCCATTAGGAATTCTAACGAGACACTGTGCTATTGGCACTTTCGCTGACAAGCTCGGTCTGCCCCACCAGGATAACTACAGAAGCTGCCATTATGTGGAGGATACGGAATCGGTGGAACACCTTTTGCCTGTGCCCTACATTTCAGGACAGATATCATCATCAGTTTTTGGATGATAGAACGTTTGAAAATCTGGGAATGTTGGCGAACGTGCCACTAAGGGATCTGGTCGGTTTCATCCAGATGTCGGGGTAATTCAAACTCAACACGAACGGATCCTGACAAGGGGGCTTACCTAACACTGGGTAATACAATGGGCCATATGGCCACCGAGTGAACTTTCCTGTGAACGGCTAGCTAACCTAAAAGACCCATTGATTTTGGGTGCCTCGATGCCCTAATCGTTAGTGAGCTGAGGCCGTGGTTTCGATTCCCACCAGAGACTCTGGGTATTTGGGATAGTCTGATTGTTTGTATGGCATTATATATGATTCGAAAATAAATCTTGCGCACCCTACCCGTCGTTCATTTCTCCTCTAACTATCTTTCTTGTATTCCAATACACTGCATGAATAGGGTCAAATAAAACAAAAATTACATCAAAATTAAATTATTTTTAAACCAAAGCAAACACACTGTCTGCTCACAATACATTCAAGAATAAATGCAAATACAATTATATATGTATGTATGTATGTATGTATGTATGTTGATGGTACATTTAAAAACGATTGATAATATTTTATAATTTTCAATCCTTTTTTTAATTTTTTTCAGATTCTGCAAAAATAAATAGTCATGTTTAATGATTGTTATTACGTGTGGATATAAGTCACTGCTCTGATTTAACTTAATAACAACTAGGTATCATATCCAATATGGTGCGTACACATATGTATGTACATATGTCCATTGTACATACATATTCCATCTGTATACCATACTTTTTTTTAAATGGACTTGTTGGATATGATTTTTATTAATGGTTTGTTGCATTGAAAAGACTTTTTTTTTGTAATCTTTTAATTGATTTGGAATATGAAATGTATTTGGACGTACAAAAAGAAATTGAAAAAATAAAAATGAAAGCATCATGAAAGTAAATGATAAAAATCATTTAAAAGTCAATTAAATATTTAAAGTTTAATTTCTGTTACCAAAATATTGGTACGAACAATTAATCGAATGTTTATAGCTCAGCAAAAAAGATGAAAAAGTTGTAAATGTATTGACTTTTCAATATAAATAAAGGGGTTGTTGAAACAATGCTCAATAACTTATTTAAATACACCCAAACCTGTTTTTACACGGTTTTATTTTACGCGAATTTGAAATAACACGGTTTTTTTTAACAAATTTGCCATTTTTTTGGTCGCTCCTTTTTATACGGATAAAATCGTTTAATAAAATAAAAACTCTGTGTATACTATTGAACTAAATCTGTGCGTTTTTATAAAGTTATTCAATTTTATAGGCATATGTAGGCTGCTGCATCAATCCTATGTATATCTCTTCAGTTTCTTTATACACTTACATACATACATAATATTTGTCTTTTTTTACGCGTTATTTTTTTTACACGGTATCCACTGGAACGTATCTACCGTGTACAAAAAGGTTTGGGTGTACATTTAAACTTGTGAATTTAAGCTCTCTTTGTAGTAGCATTGATTTAATTGAGTATTAAAATTTTTTATTTCATGCGTTAAAATCGTTGAAGCATATTCGCAATAAGTTTCGATGAGTAATCGACGTGTTTCAAGTGCTTTTTTTTTAAGGTAAAAACCCTTGATTCAGGGTAATCACAGCCCTTTATTCAGGAGTACAAGCTAGCTTCTGATACCACTAATGATGCGTGTATAAACTTTATTCCTTGATTTGTTGCTATTTTCGAAACAAAAAAATTAAACTTTGTTGTCAACACTACTTCCTTCTACAACTAAATGAGAATAATTGATAAACGATTATCCTCTAAAATACGGAGTATAATTAAATACACAAACCATGCGTGAAATATGCACCATCAGTCGTCGTACATCCAGGATAATTAAATTATACACTTAAATTAGAAATTGCTGAAGATGTGGAGGACACTAATGAAAAATATTCTCTGTTTCAATAGTATTTCAAATGATACTCGACAGCAAAATATTTCTCTTTACTTTTTGATCGTCATATCACTTGAGAAAGCTGTATCGACGGGGATCCGAATGTGTTTCA
Source organism: Sarcophaga subvicina (assembly GCA_936449025.2). NCBI lineage: Eukaryota > Metazoa > Arthropoda > Insecta > Diptera > Sarcophagidae > Sarcophaga > Sarcophaga subvicina. The sequence continues at coordinate 105,050,054 of OW388081.2, read as the reverse complement.
ATGGTGGCTAAGATAGTATATACATGTATGTGTTAATTTTATACACAAGTGGCGGGACCTGCAGTTTAAAATAGATTAGAAAGAACAGATTTTTGAGAAACTTTGTTTTGAATTTTATTTATTCTAAGAGCTTTTGGCCGAAGGCTGGTGAGTGGAAGTCGGCGAAAAATTATTTTTTCATATTTCGTTATGTTGGAGAAGTCTGACCTGGGGTTTCAACGGAAGCCTCATGTCTAATAAGCCAGCACACTCCCTACTAGACTACGGAGTCTATAAGTTGAAAACATTAGCATGCGTCAATGTGCGTCAATATGCGTCAATGTACGTTTATCATAAAAATCGCTTATTTTAGATAAGTATATCATTTCATTTCGATAATTAAAGTAAATGATTGGAGAATAATTGGCCATGAGGCCTCGGTTCAAAGCCCAGGTAAGACATCAAAATATTGAAAAATATTTCTTCGGCAACTTCCTCTCAGCCGATTTCAGGCAAAAATTCTAAAAGTAAATAAAATTGCCATGGAAAGATTCTCAAAAAAAAAATTTGTCGTTTGCAATCGACTTTATAACGTTAACACTCTCAACATACGTGGTGTCAGAAGCTAGATCATAATCTTGACTGAAGAGCTGTAATGGCCAGTTATGTACATATGTATGTATAAAACCTTAGACGTGGAATGATTTTAAAACAACCGAATTTAGCATTCAAATATTGTATTTTGCAGCGCATTCAAAAGTAAAATAACTTTTAAAGTTTATTTAAATCAACGGCATTTCGAATATTTTTAAAATTTTGCAACAAATTAAAACAAGCATACTTGCAGGAAAAAGGAAATACGAATAAAAGCAACAACAGCAAGAACAGCTACAACAACTAAACTACAAAAAACAAGAAAAACCAAATCAATTGCGTGAAACCAATGAAACGACAATCAACGAACTGCTAAAGACGAATTCAGTATCAATTAGTTGATGAAGCATATAAACAGGATGTGTTTTAAATGTATTTCCTTTGTAAACAATACCCCATCACACAATATTTTGTTTCCGATTTCATTTTCAGTTTGATTATCTTTACATTTCGATTCAAATGTATTTGTTTGTGTATAAAAAAATTCTGTTTCTTTTGGTTTCATAAACAGCACAGGATAATAAATTATTTTTGTTGAAATTCTTTTATTAACGTTTTCTTTTATTACCAATTGGTATTATTAAATATTTTTGTTGCTTTTTTTGTTGTACAAAATGTAAATAACATTTTGTAAGTTTAGTAAGAATGGTTTCAGCATTTGAAAAATAAACAAAACCAATGTGTCTGATATGTTATTGAAAAACGATTTCTCAGTGAAGTGGCACATCGTTCAATAACACAAATACAAACACACTTACAATAAAACTTTTAAATATTGCTTAATCACGCACATATGTATACCTTATTTTTCTCAGATTATCATACAGGTTAAAGGGTGTGATGATGTTTGTGTCAATATTCTTTATCGCTCTATATATTCTTTCATTTCAGCAACTTTCGAATGTTTAATGAGGATAAAACAATATTTAAAAACAATATGTGGTTGTGATATTTACTTACTTTTCTAACTCTTAAGAGATTAAATATGTACGTGTATTTGCATTTTTATAAACAATTAAATAAAGCTCGGCCTGTTTCGCTCCAGCCATTTTACTGAATGCTTGCTTTGGAAAAACGACAATAAAAACAAATAATAACAATGCTAAGATAAAACTACAATAACAAAATTACATAGAAAAGCCTCAGACGATAAAGTAGAAAAGAATAACAATAACAAATCAACAGAGAGGTTCTAGAAGTTGTCAAATTGAAATTGAAAGAAATACAAATAGAGTAAAACGTAATGTTTTCACTGAATAGTAGCAAAAATAGTAGAAATTTAATAAAATTTATAATAAAATTTATAGTGTGGTATTATCAATCAATAAATTTAAATATTAACAGATTTATCTTTATTTGTTTTTAAAATAAATTTAAATTTTAACAATATTTACTCTTTTTCTGCTCATTGTAGGATTGACGAGAACGTACATACGTACCTTTGTCAGGATTACAACCTAGCTTCCCACTCCACTTACGTTGTGTATGCTAATTTTTTACATGGGTGGCAGGACCTACAGTTTAAAGTCGACTCTGAACGACAGATTTTTGATAAACTTTTCATGGCAATTTTGGGCATCGTGCCTTTTATAGACGTAAACAAAATAATAGGTTCTTTCAGAGTAATATCAAGAAATTTTGGTTGGAATGAGATGTATTAATTAAGCGGTTGATTCAGATGGTTAAAAAAAGACGTGGAAACTTAAAACTTAATTTATATGTATGTTTCATTATTTACCATACACATCAGGTTGGAGAATCATCAGAACACCCCTGTGTACCTATGTTTTCCTTATTTCCAAAATAAACATACTGCCACACATAGAAATATATTACCATTCAGTACTTATTCGTTACTTTTATTTTAAATATTTTGCTGTTATCGTTAAAATTACCTTTGTTTCTTTTCTTTCTTTTTTCAATATGTTTTCAATTACTTTTCCACTTATTAATATTCCCTTTCTCTTTCCGAATTTTGTATGATTCATGACAAAAATAAATTAAATTCTCAAAATGTTACAAAATGTTGCAAATTCGATAGGAGTGGTAGGCAAACGAAAACAAAACAATGGTAAATAATCAAAACAAATGATATTGGAAATTGACAAAAAAAAGAAAACAACAAAAGCATTACGGTATTCCAACATGCATACAAAAATACAGAAAAATTCGAATGTTATGATGAAAAAAAAACGAAAAAAAGAAACTCACAATTGCCTTTCATTTACTTCTGTAGCATTAGCAGTTCTTAATGTCTTTAAGCAGAGATTCTCAATATTTTTAAAGAATATAACACAGGGGTAAATAGTTTATTCGCTTCAGCTGTTTGACACAAAATTTAAGCGTATTTCGGCATGGCGTAGAACTGATGTCACCATAATCTAGTAAGTCAGTCTTCTCCTGAAAACGAAATATGGAAAAAATATTTCTTCGACGGCTGTCTCTCAGCAGATTTCTGGCAAAAACTCTGAGAGTTTGAAAAAGCTTCTCAAAAATCTGTCTTTCGGAATCTACCTTAAACTGTATATTCTACCACTCATGTATAAAATTAACACGCACAACAAAAGTGGTATGAGAAGCTAGGTCGTAATCCGGACTGAAGAGTAGATAAGGCATTGAAAATATCAAAAGAACGTATAGGACATATCGTACATAAAAGTTTGGATATGCGCAAGCTTTGAACATAGTGATTGCAGCGACAGTATCAGCAATTTAATGATTCTGAGCAGTGTTTAAAGCTAAAATATTGAGAACCTCTATTTTCATTACGACTTTAGCACTTCAACTAATTTCTTTAACCCTCCCAAAAAGAGTTTTTATTTCACAGTTTATGAATAGCAATGCTCAGACTATTTCATTATTTTATTCTGTTCTTCATTTGTATTCAGTTTTGTTCTTAATTCTGGGGAATTTCTTATAACGCTCACAATTGGGAGGGGATGGTGGAAAAAAGAAACTTTTTAATTTGACTGACAGTAAAAAAAAAGAAATTCTTTAAATGACTTTTCACTTGTTACGCCTATTAAAATATGAAGCAAACAATTAGCCGGAGTTTTCAAGGGGTGGTACTAAAAAGAAAAATCCTTATTTGGAAATGGAAAAAGTTTTTCAATATTTTTCTTTTCGGTATTTCTCGATGAAAAGCAAAAAATAAAGAAAATCTGACAGAATTTTAATAGAATTTCATTTATTTTATTTGCCTTTACATTCATGGAAATTGCAGTTGTAAGTGAACGATGCGATGATGATTATTGAAAAGGAAAATGTTAATAAAGGGAGTAGTTTATTGAAAACAAAAAAACTAACCTTCATCTAAATCGGCTTTATTTTATAAACTATTGTTGATGAAAAACAAAATCGAATAATTTTTCTGAATTTACAAAACCCACAATCAGAAGGATTTTGTTTTTTCATACAATACAAGACAATAAGTTTGCTAATGAGTAGCATGTAGCATGTAGCAAACTTATTGACTGTCTATCTAATAGTAGAAAAGTTGAAAATCTAATATTTGCTTAATTTATTACACAAATTTCTAAGGCCTGTATCATATCATCACTTTCATTTTTGTGCCTTTTGTTTGTCCCCTCCTTAGATTTGCTTGGTATTAATTTTTCATTTTCAAAATATCAATTGTTGTTGAGCAAAAGTCTATCATAGTTTTTGTGCACAGCATACTTGGATTGTGTCAACCCAAATTTACAATACGCACAGTGAGCTAAAACCCTTATTAAAAATTAAAAAATGTTTGTTATTGATTTTTTTTAAGAAAACACAACCAGTATTGCATTACAATGATTTATTTTCCATTTAAGTAATTTCCTTTCTGCTTAAAGCTTTCTCTTCAGTTTCTTTGGTTATTTAAAGTTCTTTCTTCTGACAGGTTTAATAATAATACTAATATTCCACAAGACGCTCATCCTCCCCCGTGCTTTTTTATGACGCAGAAGCATCGACACTATTAAGCACTGATGCAGCAGCTTTGAGAGTATTCAAGAGAAAAGTACTACGTAAAATCTTCGGTCCAGTACAAGTTGGCGATGATTTCCGCATTCGATCCAACAATGAGCTGTATCAGCCAGAGGCCGTGTTGGCTCAGCCCTGTTGCTCGTATGGATGAGGATGCTCTATAACGAGACGAGTATTTGATGCGGAGATTTGCGGAAGTCGGCAAAGAAGACAACCTTGTTTGTGTTGGAAGGACCAAGTCGAGGAAGCCCTGTCATCGATTGGTGTGACCAACTGGCGAAGCCCCGCAAGAAGCAGGAGCGCCTGGAAGGATGTGCTGAAGCAGCCGAAATTCGATGGTCGGGTTGTTAATGGCCAATTAAGTAAGTAAGTAAGATTATAATATCCATGAAATCTACGAAGTACAAAACTTCGCAAGCTGATTTTGAAATAGCAAAACAGTTTGACATTCTCATCTGTCAAACAATAGTTATCGATACCGATAATCCTCATGCTACTAAATGCTAAAAAAAAAAACAATTCCAATTCCTAATCACTTTAGTATTCCTGATATTTATTCTGAGCTTAATTTTTCTAGCATTTACGTCCAAAAGAATTACTTTTGTGTGGATGCCATTGAGTTTTTATGCACGTAAACAAATAACCTCCTATATCGTGATGAATATGAAGCGTATGCTATTAGGCGATTTAGAATTTGTGTTTCTAATACCGCAATGTTCAGAACTGAATAGGAGAGAGCGTACATTTTGCTCTCTCGTACATTTTACGAACGAGGACATAAATACTGTAAATTACTCTGAGAGCCAAGTACGGGAGTTCCTTTAACAAAAGCACACTTTTACGTGATTTTTCCAATTTTAACCGTCTGATAGAGTTTTCGTTGGCTTTAAATCTTAATCATCCCCTACGACTACTACGACTTTGTAAAATTTTAAAAAATATACTGACTTCAAAGAGTGTATACCATATCGAACTCCTGATCGTATTCCCGCCTGCTGTCTCCGTAGCAATGTTTAAAAAATAAGCCAATAAATTCTATAATTTTTTGATAGGTGTAATGCAGCGCGAATTCATCAGTGTGTTGGCTTATTAGACGTAAAGCCAGGGTTCGAGCCCCAGGCCAGACATCGAAACAAAATACAAAAAGTATTTCTTCGACGACTTCCTCTCAGCAGATTACTGGCAAAAACTGTGAGGGTAAATAAAAAATTGCCATGAAAAGTTTCTCAAAAATCTGTCGTTCGGAGTCGACTTTAAACTGTAGGTCCCACCACTCATGTAAAACATTAACAGACGCAACATAAGTGGTGTGAGAAACTAGGTCGTAATCCTGACTGAAGGGTTGTAATAACCAATTATGTATGTATGTATGTAATAATCTTTCCTGCTTCCGAAACTGTTCTTTTGAGAGAGGAGATAATAATCTGTGTAATTACGGTACTATAGTCGCCGTAGTCTACCATATAGTGTGTAGGCTTATTAGACCTGAGCCCAGGTCGGACATCTCCAACAAAACGAAATACGAAAAAAATATTTCTTCAAAGACGTTCTCTTAGCAGATTTGTGGCAAAAACTCTGAGAGTAAATAAAAAATTGCCATGAAAAAGTTTCTCAAAACCCTGTCATTTGGAATCGAATTTAAGTAGTAGATACCGCCACTCATGTATAAAATTAACATACACAACATGGGTGATTTGACAATCTAGGTCGTAATCCTGACTGAAGGCCTGTAATGACCAATTATGTACGTATGTACGTATGTAATTACTGTACCACAATTGTTTTGCCATATATTAGCAACTCAGCAAGATAAGAAGCTTTCGAATAATTTAGACTATGGAGCGTTATTGTAATTTCGTGAAATATTTGGGGTATATTTCTGCAGTGATTACCATGTAGACCGCCTTCTGCATAGTAATTTCGGTAGCGATATCGTTGATCTCTGTGGGCCCTAAGAAGTTCTGCAATCGCTGAAATATTATATAATAATATTGACATCATCTCTAAATTCGTCATTCAATATTGCTGAGGCCCTTATTTTTTACTCCAAGATTTTTAAGCAGCATGTTGCCAGTAGACGTCTCGTTGTGAACAAAATACTTCCCTAAGAAACATCAGTAGAAATTTGTTTTGCACTTGAGGGACGAGTATGTATCTGGTTATATTTCTTTAGAACGTTCTATTCGTTAAATGAACAATTAATGAATAACTTGTGTATACTGGATAACATAGTATGTATTTTATTAAATCCTTGAAAAATATCTCTACTGAGTGATGAACAGAGTGTTGTAAAAAAAAGCAAAATGCTTCCGAAGTGTGGCCTTAATAATAAAATATTGATTTCGTAATTTTATTGCAAATATAATCTGAAAAATATTTGTTTTTAAAAATAAAACTGGCTCAAGCAATAATGTATCCCACCAGTTTGACTATTTGCCCCATTGTCCATTGCTTTAACCCTGTTAACCCCGCATACAATTCAAGTGATAGTTCTCGAGATTCTTGTTAGCTTTTCAGTTACACACTTCCCTCCAGATACAAACAAGACGAAGACGAAAATGATGACAATGTTAATAAAGTGCCTATGAAAATGATGATTATGAAGATGTGAATCTAAAGTCATGCTAAAGTTAAGCTACAACATGAATATTACAAAATCAAAAATTATTTTCCTTCCTCTAGCTAGTTTTAGTCACAAACTTGTCTTCATTCTTCATAGAGAAGCACAGTAGCTACTGGGTAAAAATGTATTCCAATGTATGTATGTATGTATGTATGTATGTATATGATATACTGTCTGCATTGATATCAACTGATTGGGAGCATTCGCATTCGCATTTGAATTTTCAAATATGAAAATATGAATACATGAAGGAATACGATGGAAAGCGAATATGAATGCGAATGTGAATTGGATTGTAAAACTTATTTTCTATTCTTGTTTTTCTTATTTAAGCATGCATATGTATGAGTATACCCAAGAGTAATGCTTAAAACAGTTTCTTAGCAATTTTGTAGGTTTTCATCTTCTCTTTTAACTTTTTTTCATTTACATTCTCTTGCTGTTGGATTCTTTTAAATTTTAAATGTAAAATATACACACGGAACCCTATATAGGGGAGGTTGTAGGGAATTCGACATTCTCATGTACATTTTTGCTGAGGAACTTGTTCGTTTTTTTCTTTTTCTGTAGCAAATTTTGTATAGGCAAACAGCAAAAAAACATAAGTAAGACAATAATAATACCCTACATGCAGTGAATTTGACAAAAAGTTTTCATAAATTAGTTCACATTTGAGTGAAATTTTCATGAGAATAATAGTTAAGAAAGTCTGCTTAGAGAAAACTAAGCAGCCAGGTATACGTGCTTTAGCTTCACAATATATATTTTGCAATTAGACGAATATCCACAATGCTGCAAACGCTTATTTATAGCTGCCTGGAGAAGTTTTCATTGTCTATTGGAACTGAAATTGAACTGGGTCTACCACGTAATGACTTTTGATAGGATTGTATCATCGAGATGTTTGCGTACGCTGACGACGTTGACGTCATACGGCATACTAAGCGGCAATAAATGAGGGAAAAACGAAGTATATGGTGTGTACAACAGTCAAGGAATTTATTAATCTTGGATTCGCTGTAACCACCAAAATTGATGTGGAGATCAAGCGCACTCTTGCCAACAGGTACTACTATGGTCTCAATAGGCAATTGAGTAGCAAAGACCTATCCTGTGCGACAAAAGACGCTCATCCTCCTCGTGCTTCTTTATTACGCAGAGGCATGGACACTATCAAGCACTGATGCAGCAGCCTTGATAATATTCGAGAGAAAAATTCTACGTAAGATTTTCGCTCAAGTGCAACAATCATCTGTATGAGTTCCTCAACGACATGGACGTTGTGCAGCGCATTAACATATAGCGACTGCGCTGTCTCGGCCATGTCATTCGAATCGAAGAGGATGCTTCGGCGAGACGGTGTTTGATGCGGGGATTTGTGGACGTCTGCGAAGAGAACGACCTTGTTTGCGTTTGGAAGGACCAAGCCCTGTGAAAGCCCTGTCATTGATTGGTGTGACCAACTGATGCAAGAAGCAGAGGAGCCTGGGAAAATGGGTTAAGGCAGGCCGAAATCCGTTAATTGGTTGTTAATGGCCAATGAAATAAGTAAGTAAGCATTGTAGCATCACTTTACTTCCTCTGTTATTAACCTGTATTGTCCAGTCACAGGGAACTTAATCCACAACGTCTTTAGTTCTGCAGACAAAAGAATTCGTCGCCAATCTTTTACGCTTTTCTTCAGCTTCATTAATTCAGTTTTTCTTACCAAACAAATGATTGATCTACTGTCGCCGGACCTATAATGAAAGCTTTTAGTGTCTATGTTGGTGTCTGTGAAAATGTATGTGAAGTGGTGAAAAATTTTGCTCCTAGAGTTCTACATATTTTTCCAGGCATTTTTTTGATGTTAGTTGTTTAAATTGTTCCTACTGGAGGCCAAAGGGAATTTTTGGAGATGATTTCAGTCCTTTAGACACTACTTACTAGATCACGACGACTTCCAATTTTTTATTTAATTTTTAAATAAGATAACTACGATGAATATTATGTGGTATATGGTAGGCAACCACTACAACATGTCACATTTGATAACGCCCAGTTTTAGTCTGGCAGATCTACTCGAATTCAATTCTAAACCCTGACTTCAAGCTCATGTCCTGAAAGCCAGTACAAAAATTTTAACAGGGAACAATCTAGGATTTAAGGACTCCCTTGACTGCGTTATGTTGCTCTTCCATGGAGATTTGTTTGCGTATTTTGTAGAGGAAAAATGTAACAGAGTTACAGAATTAAGGAAAACACCTAGCACCCACCATATAAAACTCAACTAAAAAAACGATGATGGTTATCAGTAGTAAAACATAGTTAATAACCATCAGTAGCATGCCCATAAATGATTACACTGCACAGCACTGGTTAGGGCTTTATGTTGATGCAACACAATTTGTACTGCTGCGGCAAGTTGATTCGATTTCATTTCATTTAAACTCTTTCAAGAAAATTGCATTTGCATATTTTTTCGGATATCTTTCTTTCGTATTTCCTTATAACAACGTATTTTTGCCTACAGAATACATTTTAACCATGAACTCTATTACGATGCCATGAACATACAACAGAAACGGAATCAGCAGCAAAGATGCACAGTTTTCAAGTGTATGGCAAAGATTTAAAACCGAAACATGTTTGTTTGCATGTTGCCACAGAATAACACCGAGTGGTAAACAGAACCTTAAAGTCTGAAATCTAATAGAAAATCTTTAAAATTTTCATATATCATATGTTAACAACACTCTTTGAAATATCTGTTCACATACATAGTTGATGGTTTTATTTGAAGTATTTTTTCGTATGAAAATTTTCCAATCAATTGCCTGTTTGGTTGTATCTTCATTCATATTTTTTTTTATTTTTTATTGCCGGTTTGTTAGATCTCTGGTCTCTGTATTTTGTTCCCTGCTGATGCTGCTGCCGATGTATTGCATTGCTTGCCTTTGGTATTGGAGCATGGAGTTTTTCTTTCCTTTCTAAGGAAATTCTTATGTAAATATTGACTCAATTCATTTTGAAAGAGCAATTGCATTTGATACTAAAAATTTTACATCAATGGAAATGTAATTATTTTTATAAGTGTCATGTCAAATATGATTTCAAATCAGCATCAGTACGTATGTATTTAAAAACGGATGTCAAATAAATAGAATCAGGACTTAACTTAAGCAAGTTGTAGTTATACAAAGTATGCATGATGCACAAATTTATATTATAAGTTTAGTATGGGGAATTATACAATATTTTTAGTATAAACAAACAAACATATAAACGATGCTATCAAGAAAGCTGCCACCAACTTTAGTTCCATCACGTTCATTCGTGCGCGTGCTTCTTCGGTTTTGGTACATGTTTTTGTTGCAATGTTTCCGTTTTACAAATCAAGTTTTTTCTAGTCAATCTAGTGCCATGTCCTAAAATAAAATGTTTTCCAACGTTCTCGGCGAAAATGTATTGTAGTGGGTTTCTTGAAGTCGCCGTTGTCTAGTAGGTAGCCCACGGTTCAAACCCCAGGTCAGACATCTCCAACAAAAAGAAATATGAAAAAGATATTTATTCGCCGACTTCCCCTCAGTAGATTTCTAGCAAAAACTCTGAGAGTAAAATAAAACTGCCATGAAAAGTTTCTCAAAAATCTGTCGTTCGAAGTCGTGTTTAAAACTAAGACACAATATAAGTGATGTGAGAAGCTAGGTCGTAATCCTAACTGAAGGGTTGTAATGACCAATTATGTATGTATGTATGAATGTATGTATTGGATTACGCATTTCTTAGTATTCAAGACGTGACATCTATTTCTGATTTGGGTGGTTGATGATATTCTCTCTAAGGGCCCAGTGCTAGTGCCAATTAAGTCCCTTAATTCTTTCAAAAAAATTTTATTAAAAAATTGCCTATAAACCTAAGGCCTACTACAGTAGAATAGTAATCTATATAACCAGAAACACTTTATTTACAAATCAATGAAATAATAATAAGAATTCAAACGAATTGCTACTATCAAACCTTTTGGTTCTGATATCATGAGAATCAGGATTCCATGGATCGTGTACCTGGTGTTACACTATGATGTAGCCCGTTAATTTTAAATCGCTGAAAGGCTTAAACTCAATATGGATTACTTTCCTAAGCAGATCACTTATACTTACTTACTTAATTGGTCATTAATAACCCGATTATCGGGTTTCAGATTACCTTAACATACCTTTCCAGGCGCCTCTGCTTTTTGCGAGCCTATGCCGGTTGCTTACACCAATCGATGACAGGGCTTCCTCGATTTGGTCCTTCCAACGCAAACAAGATCGTTTCCTTCGCCGACTTCCGCAAATCCCCGCATCAAATACCCGTCTCGCCAGAGCATCGTCATCCTTTCGAAAGATATGGCTGAGCCAGCGCAGCCGCTGGATGTTAATACGCTGCACAAAGCTCATTGTTGGATCGGATGCGGAGGTCATCGCAAACTCGCACTGGACCGAAGATCTTAGGTAGGACTTTTCTCTTGAATACTCTTAAGGCGGCTGCATCAGTGCTAAATAGTGTCCATGCCTCTGCTCCGTAAAAAAGCACCGGGAGAATGAGCGTCTTATGCAGCCCACACATAAGAAGACATAAATCACTAGCGTGGCTTGTTATCATATCTTACTAACTCAAGTAAAAGTCTAGTAAAATATTTAGGTACGGTAACACACCCTTCTTGAAAGTTGCACCACTCAAGGGAATTATAATAATTCCTAAAGGAAATCATGTTGAGTCAAAATTAAATCACTTTTGAGGTAATTTTTATCCTGGAGAGTTCAGTTAAATATGACAGGAAATGATAAGCAAAACACCCCATGTCTTTATGACAAAAACCGGGCACGAAAGCATGAGGAGAATATTACACAATTGCTTTGCATTAGGAAATGCCTAATCAATCGGCATGCCTTCCAATAGAACAATGACCTGTGAGAACGGCAATAGTGTGTCGAATCAAAGAAATACATATTCTGGGTAACAATCCGAAAAGTATTCTCTATCTCTGTGTATTACAACCCCTGTAAGACGTACCTTTAAATGGTATGAAATTTCACAGAAAAATTCTTGACATTCATGAACTAACGTGGATGTAAGAATGATTCTTCGTATGGAACTTGATTAAAATCTGATTATTCGAGTAAATCAGAAATCACAAGTTGAGAGAACAATAGTCTCTAGTTGGAGCCTCAAAGCCAAACTTCTTTTTAAAAAAATTATAAAGAACCAAGTGGTCTAACAGAGCATGGTGACAGTTTTCCTGGATTACAGAATCAAGAGCTCAATCTTCTGCTTCAAGTTGAAGCCAATTGAGTATAGTTAACAAAGCCAAATGTTTAGTAAGCATAACTAAAAATTTGAGGTTAAGATGAAATATAACTGTTTCCACAAATCTTTTCATGACTTTATACAAAGATGTGATAACAGCATCAAACATTTATTATCTGTAATCAGTTTCAAGAGTTTTTAAATTCCAATGTCATAAGACGAATCTTAATACGACTTTCCCATCCCAGATTTTTATAGCTTCGTTAAACTACGTCTATCTAATGTTATTTGAAAAAAATTTTTCTAAGCTATTCTGAACATCAAAACAAATTTGTTTGGCTAACATAAGAGTGTCAATATTATCTTTTTGCACTCAGCCTACACTTGTCACATTTTGAGAGAAATATTTTGCCAGAATTATTACATGAAGATAAACAATTTAATTTTATCAAAAACCGTATACTGCACCCAAATTTATTTTTTATTTTATTTTAATTTCGTTTTTTCTCCTCCAGTCCTTCATTCAATTATCCAAAAAAAATCTCTACTTATTCGTCTAAATCTTATGATAAATTTCCCTCAACTTTTCTTTAAAAAAAAAAATATACATTGCCATCAGCGTACGTAGTACAGTGGTGGTACTACATTGCACAGTAACTAGAATGTAATCGTGTGGCATATTTACTATAGTTTTTGTTGCATGTTTTTATTTTCGTGTTTTCCCTTTTACCACTTGTTTACAAAAAAACATTTTTTGAAATGTTTGCTTTTAATTAAGTAAACAATTGTATTGTATTGAAATTATTTTTTTCCTCTCCCTTTTTCTCTTCTCCATTGTTTCATTCCTTGCTGTACTGCATGTTTTCACTCACACAAGTTATTTTCGTTGGTTACATAAAGATTTTGACTTGAAATTTTTAATTGAATTTTGGCATGGTTTCTTCAGTATCATGATTAATGCTAAACATTAGGGCACAACATATTTGCATATTTCTATATGTGTATAGGAGAAAATAAAAATATTTTCTACTGCTTTTTCAGGCCTGTTTATCTCTGAATCAACTATACAAGAAGTTATAAAAGTATACGAGTTACATTTTTAAGATTCTTTTGCTTTTAGGAAAAAGTAATCCAAAAAAAAAAATGCTGGAAATGTCCGAAGGCTATGTGTCAAGGGTGTTTGTAGGTAATTACAGAACATATCCCAATATTACCGCCAATGTCATCCTGTACTTAGTGCCGATACATTTCGACATTTGATCGCTTTTGACTCAGAGTAAACATTCAATCTCTGGTGGAACTAGATACAGACCCAACCTTACGGAATGTAGGTCTTGTAGGTTGGGGTTTCCTCCTCATCCACCAATCTTCAAGCAATTCTTTCTGCAGGAAATCTTTCCGATTTTGCTACCATTGAAAACGGCCATCTTATTAAGGATACATCTTTCAAATTAGTTGTCATTTATTCAGTATATTTTGCCAAATCACCATGGGTGACCATTGACAACGATATTTGTTCGCTAAATGATCTAGTGGGTAGTGTGTTGGCTTATTAGACGTAAGGCCACGGTTCAAACCTCAGGTCAGACATCAAAATGAAAATATGAAAAAAATATTTCTTCGGTGACTTCCAAATAAAATTGCCATGACTAGCAAATAAAATTGCAGCAAAAAATCTGTCGTTCGGAGTCGACTTTAAACTGTAGGTTCCGCCACTCATGTATAAAATTAACCCACACAACGTAAGTGGTGTGAGCAACTAGGTCCATTATCTTGACTTATGGGTTGTAATGACCAATTATGTACGTATGTAAATGTGATTTGAAGCAGTTGGCAACTGACTCGTATTTACATCAAAAAATTCATCTTCGGCAATGAGGTTCATTCCTAGTTGTATGGGTACATCCACAAACTAAATTGTCAAACTTGGGAAGACACCAATACGCATGATATGAGAGCGTCCGTTACATTCCGAAAAAGTCAGGCTAACTTTCTTTAGCCAACGTGGCTGCGTATCACACAGCTCATTCAACGTTGAACATTCTGCACGACCAACTTAAGGGCATAGTGATGTACAATGACCTCAGAGATCGCGTGTTTTGAACCAGTTAGACTTTTTCTTATGGGGTGTTCTTAAGTCGAAAATGTATGCGAATAATCAACAAATCCATAGCCACCAGTCAAATTCAGCTTGATTTATGGATACTTTGAATTGGGTCCAACCATAGCAGCCAGGGCGGACATTTGAACGACATTATATTCCACACTAAATGGCATCAATAGATATTTCGACAAATCAGAAATTTCGATGATAACCAACACTTACTTTATTTTATTCGAATTAAAAGCGCTTAATCAAAGAATCGATATTTCCTAACTCCTTCCAACTGACTACTATTTGCTTCGTTGATGTAGTACGCTCTCAATGAGTAGTTCTTTAGCAATGTTTTGTCCCGTAGTCTATTAGACAATTTGCTTGGCTTATTAGACGTGAGGCCACGGTCCAAAGCCCAGGTCTGACATCTCCAACTAAACGAAATAAGAAAAAAAATATTTCTTCGGCAACTGGCTCTCAACAGATTTGTGGCAAAAACTCTGAGAGTGTAAATAAAATTGACATGAAAAAGTTTGTGAAGAAATTTTTTGTTCGGAAGCGACTTTAAACTGTAGATCCCACCCACAAAATTAACACCCACGACATAAGTAGTGTGTGAAACTAGGTCGTAATCCTAACTGAATGATTGTTATGATCAATTATGTATGTATGTAATGGAAAAATTTTCCTGAACACCCTAATTTATTTGTTTTTTTGTTAATATTTGAATATCCTTTAAGTATACTTTAGTGTTAGTAAAACACATACATTTAAAGCATCCCTCTCTATATCGTAGTGTTTGTTCTTGCTGTCTGCTTGTCAGTTAAAAATGTTTTTAAACAAAAACAACAACAATAATAACAACAGCTTGTTATAATAACAAACAATATACACTCAATATTTTTTTCAATTTATTTATTTTTCTTTTTTTACAAAAGAAGAAAGGTTTTTATTCTACAAAATTTATTCTATTTTTTTAATTTTTTTATTTTTTTTCCTCTCATCAATATCAGAGAGAAATGAACCGAAATAAAATGATGCTCTGTTTTGTTTTTTTTTTTTTTGTTTTTATTCTTCATTTCTATTGAACATTCAATGTGTTTAGTTTCTTTTGTTGTTGTGGTTACTTTTTGTTCGTTCGTATGTTTCCAATTTAATTGTAAAATAATGATTACAACAAGAAAAATTGATTTTTATTTTCTATTCTCCTTTTATTTTTAAATTTTCAATAAATTTACTATGTCACTTCGTAAGGATATTAAAAAAAAATAATTTTCTAAAAATAAATTAAATAAAATAATATGAAAAACTAAATTTAAAACTTATGTAGGTACTCACAACCAATGTCGTATATTTTACACCTGGTGTGTATCTTTAAGAAAATGTACTATAGTTTGTCATTTATATAAATATTAAATAAAGTAACAATAAAAACCAGATTGACTATTTTATTGACAGATTTAATTTAAATTCGTCAGAAAATTAATTTTATTATCCTTATTTGTTAATACCACACACTATCAATAGATTGGGAAATATTCAAACCAAATAGAAAGGACAATTAAATATTGAACCACATACAGCATAAATGTCACACCATAAGGGGCAAAACATCCATGTTTCAAAATAGAAATTAATCAGCATATTCACCGACTGTGAGGTCATCATACAGAAGTCGGAAAAGGCTAAATTTAGTACCAGCAAATTGGCTGGTGTTCGTAAGAACTTGGAGCCCCCTAATATATAAACTACCACCCCATTGCCACAAAGTGGTACAACCAGTGTAACAAAACTAAAAAGACGCAGTATTTGGTCCCATGGCCATTTCCACTTTACGCAAGCGGCTCCAATAGGGGTCAACCAAATGGACCATTTTTACAGTAAGCATTAATAAACTTTTCAAATTAATTCATGTACTACTACTCATACTCACTCTATTCAACACGGAAACATTTGCCATTTGAGTTTTAAATCTAGGTGATTTGAAATACCCATCCATTATCCTATCAGAATTCCTCATGCAAGAGAAATTTAAGAAATTAAATTTTTGTTTTCGTCTGCTATGCAGAAGCTTTCTGAGTGCATTCGTTGATTTGGCGACGGTAGAATAGAGCCTCAAATGGGTTCATCAGATAGTGATAGTGATTAAAAAATAGTTCGTTTATAATTAAAGGTTTTATTATATCTTTATAGCTACCATTATAAAGAAAGACAATGTAGGCTGTATTGCTGAATGCAGACAATGGAAGAAATTGTTTCTAACAAACCAGTCCTTTCAATACTTTAATACCTCAATACCGTAATTTCTAAATGTTTAGTTCTCTTATGTTCTACAAGGTTATAACAATGAGGTTAATATTTGTATCTAATTGGGGATACTAATATGGCTTACTGCAGTGGTTAATCTGCTTGACTTCAAACCCGAGTAAATCTGAAATAAACCCCGGGAAAAAATGAAAAATCTCCATTGATAGAATAATGTTAACAGGGAAAATAAATAGGCCAGACAGCGCTACCTCTTGTCAAAAAGTATGGAGAGTCGGTTAATATACTTAGAGCTTTAGCTATGTTTTTTAAAGTAGCGAAATGGTGTAAAAAATTCAGGATAATAGAGTCATTTATCCTTCTTCTACCCATCTCGTATGTAACATAACTGACTGTGGCTTACCATCCAACTAATTCGAAATTTTCATTAATACATTCAATAAATTTTTATTTGTTTTATAAACAATGTGCGAATTTAGACGTTTGCAAACTGGTTTGATATTTAATATTGCAGCATCAATAAAACCTTTGAAAAAAATTTTGTTCCACAAAACATTATTTGGTAACATTTTAAAATCAGATATAAATTGGCAAAATATTGATTTTAGAAATGCCACAACATTACATTACATTTCTGTCCATTGGATATTTGCATATTGTACGTGCTTTTCCAAATGCCACAAATTATTCAATTTAAATTAAAAACATAATGATTCTGTTGAATAATGGATCAATTACATTTGAAATATAAATGCTACGGGTACTATAAACCCAATTTATAAATTTTTTGTTGATAAATTCGAAAAGAATTTAATTTTCCAATTTTTTTTTTATTTACAATAATATCTGCTTTGTTATTGACGGTATAGCCATGAATTAGGAGATGGGCAGTACTAAAGTAGGTTATTTTAAATGATTGTCGTCCAATCCCAATAAATAGTAAATTATTCCTAGGAGTCATCCGTAGTCTAGTAGGTAGTGTGTTCTATCAGCAGATTTCTAAAAAAAAACTCTGAGAGTAAATAGAATTGCCATGAAAAGTTTGTCAAAAATCTGTCGTTCGGAGTCGACTTTAAAATGTAGTTTCCGCCACTCACGTATAAAATTAACACGCACAACATGAGTGGTGTGAGAAGCTAGGCCGTAATCCTGTCAAAAGGGTTGTAATGGCAAATTATGTTATGTATGTATGTAAATTATTCCTGAACGTCAATACATATTTAACAAGTCAGTTTAAAATACAAAATGACTGGAATGTTTTAATTTACACGAATTTTTATAAGTAAACCAGGTAGCAACCACTCGTAAAAAATTATTTAATTTTTTATGCTGATTATTTCTGCAATTTTTAACTCTAGGCAATCAAAACAGTGCTTACTTTAAGAATTCATTCGTTGAAAATCAAAACTTATAGCGATTGCAGCCACCAATATGAAGACATTAATTTAAATATTGAAGCTTCTTCTTCGTTCTTACAGTAGCTTCTATTAAATAATCCTATTTCTAACGCCATATAGCTCACATTTAAATGAACTATGGGCCGTAATTACAACTTGCCGTTAAAGTTGGGTTTAGTTAAAGGTAACTTTAGCTAAAGTGAACTTTAAAGTCACCTTTAACTTCTTTTCGTTATTACAACCTACAGATAAAATAAAATTAACTTTTTCAAAAATGTGGCAGTGCCGATAACACTGCTCAAATTAAACAAGTTTTTTAAACTCAGTGGCAACGACGGGATTCTTTTTTTTTTGTTGTATTTGCTCACTATGTTTATATTTGAAGTTGCCGTATTGAAAATAATATATAATATGGCAAGTTCAAACATAAAGTGAACTTTAAAAGTTAAAGGTAGGATGATCCTCCCTTTAGCTTAACTTTGCTGTCCTTTACTTCTACTTTACTGTCAACTTATAACATAACAATATATCTGCCCGTTAAAATCATTGTTAACTTGTTAACGGCAAGTTGTAATAATGTAATAATGTAATAAACTTCTTAGGTTACCCCTGTAATGTCTCCTCCAAGCCTATTACCCCGACATATTTTAGGATGCTGCTCGGTGTCAGCAATCCTTGCTTAGCACTTAATATGCTCCCAGGTATTTCTTGTGTTTTAATAACACACAGGTTCCACGAATATGTTCAAATAATTCATTTTCATCGCCATAGAATCTACATAATGGGCTCAAGACAACCTGCTCGAGACGATTCTGTATAAGTGTACTCTGCGTCTATAGTACCCTGTCAAACGACCGATTACCAAACTCAGATTATTTCTGGATAGTCTGATGCATGCCTCAGATTTCCTTTTATTTAAATATCCCAGCTAAGAGTTTATTGGGTGTGTTGCAAACCTATTATTTTTTGCCTTTTCCAAACATCCGCTCTCACTTCACTTAAGGGTTCTCCCATCCTCGCAAGCTTATCTGCTTGCTCATTGCCGAGGATTCCAATATGACTTCAGCCAAAGCAGAGCCGATTCAGATTCTCTCCTCAGACCCATACTAACTTCGATGTAACAAAAATTAATTAATAAGACCAGCAGCATCTAATAAATAATAAACAATAAGATTTGAGGATACGGTTCAAACAACAGGTCAGACTACTCCAAGAAAACAAAATGTGAAAACAGATTTCTTTGGTGACTTCCTATCAGCAGATTTCTAGAAAAATCTCTGAGAGTAAATAAAATTGACATTAAAAAAGTTTCTCAAGAATCTGTGTTTCGGATTTGACTTTAAACTTTAGGCCACGCCACTCTTGTATAAATTTAACACACCCACAACATAAGTGGTATGAGACACTAAGTCGAAATCCTGACCAAGGGGGATGCTCATATTTTCGCTGAAATCAGATTAAAAAAACATCCGCAGTTATGCATCCATAAATATTTTTATTTACAATAATTTTCTGGTTTTTTTTTTGTTCGTTTTTGTATCTCTTTCTGAGATAATTGCTTAAAATTTATTTTTTAATTGTTTTTTTTGTACTTTTTGGCCACTTTTGTTGGCATTGCTCTTCTATTAACTAAAACTGAAACCAAAAAAAGGAAAAAGTTAACAAAAGGAAAATACTAAGCTTTTGTCCACAACATCATTAAGCTGAAGTTTCAGCTTGTGATGTGGTATTTGTATCAGCATTGTCCGGTTTGGGTTCTTCAGTCGAGCCAATAACACACATGGGACATTTTTCCTTTAAAACGATACGATATTTTGGGTGACTGTAATAAAATTAATTTTTTTTTAATTTTTTTTTAATTTTACCGTTATCAGTATGTATACTTACCTTATGCCATATACAATGGGATTATAGACAGCACTTGTTTTGGCAAATGTTGCTCCCCATATGGTGGCGGTGGGTGTTAGGCCTTCAAATTTGAACAGACCAAAGTAGCAGATTATTAAATAGGGTGTCCAGGCCAAAAACCACAAAGATATTGTGACCAAAGCCACTTTGGCTAGTTTTGCTTCGGCACTTTTTTCACAATCTTCAGAGGATCTCAAGGATTTTACGTTCATTTTTTTAGCCTGTTCACGCATGGCCTTCTCATGGGCCGCAAACTGCAGCAATTATAAACCAATACGAATAGCAAATCAAAAATAGGGGGGTATAGTACACCAATAACGAATAAGAGATTATGTACGAACGTGGATTCCAATCTCGAGTCATATAGTCAATGCTACAGGCAGTAAGATTTCCTTCAGGTACGTAACTATAAAAAAACAATTTAACGTGGAGCATTTGAAAGTGCAGAATACGTTACTAAATTTTCTTTGTTTTCAGCTTTATTTCCGCTTACCTACTCCAACCCAATAAAGGCATAAATGTCCAAAATGTTGCAAACGACCATATGCTAGCAATTTTCATAATGGCCAACTTCACTGTCATAGGCCTGCCCGATACACCCTTTACAATAACATTATAACGATCCAAAGCAATCATACACATGGACCAAATAGATACACAACCAAACATGGAACCACATACAGCATAAATGTCACACCATAAGGGACCAAACATCCATGTTTCAAAATAGAAATTAATCAGCATGATCGGACATTGTGAGGCCATCATACAGAAGTCGGAAAAGGCTAAATTAAGTACCAACAAATTGGCAGGTGTTCGTAAGGACTTGGTGCCACCAAATATATAAACTACGACGCCATTGCCACAGAGCGATATAACCATTGTAACAAAACTAAAAACACCCAATATTTGGTTCATTGATGTGTCCATTGGACGAAAGCGACTCCAGTAGGGATTAACCAAATGGGCCATATCTGGTGGAACCTAAATAAATTACAATAAACATTAATTAACTTTTTAAATTGATTCATGTACTACTACTCATACTCACTCTATCCAATACCGAACCATTTCCCATTTGAGCCTCAAATCTAGGTGATTTGAGATATCCATCCATTATCCTTCCAGAATTCCTGCTGTAAGAGGAATTTAAGGAATTATAAAATTGCACACGACTACTTTAAGTTTCAAAACTTATTTGCGTAAACCTTTTATAAGAAACATTTAAGTTAAGTTATCCTTTAAGGATAAAGACCAATCCTTTTGTTCTTAAACTCTCTCTCGCTTAATTGCTTGTGATAACTAACCGTCTTCTTTTCTTAATGGCTAAATAGCAGCAGTCTTTTTATAGCCGCAACAAATTATTTCACCTTCATTTTGATTGCGATTCTACTAATTCGATTAGTGTTACGTGCCGTTTAAACCTTTTCATACAGAAAATAGTCAAATAATGAAAAACTGGTAGGTAAACTAAAGTCTATTAAATCTGCTTTAATATAGAATTTAAAAACCCATAAATTGCACGCAATCATTTTGAATTTTGCAACATTCACATGCCCCATGCCTCATTGCATTGCCAAGTGTCTTGTGTGTGTCTTTCAATTAAAAATACTGGACTAGTACTGTTGGCTGTTGTTTGGCGGCATTTGAGCTCTTCTATTCACAGCGCTTGGTGTAGTATGTCTCTTCTGTTTTTTATAATTTAAATATTTTTCCATTTCTCTTTCAATTCGTTTTTTTTTGCATTTCCAGGTTGAAATGACAGGTTGTCACATGTGGTTTAAATTTTTTATATTTTTGTTACCAAGAACAAAAACAATGTTAGTGTCGGCTTAATGGCAAGTATTAAAAAGAAATTCAGTTTTTATACTTTGTGCCATTTTAAAAGTGATGCGAAAATTAAGAAGTGGTTTAAACCTTTCTACTTTGGTTCACTCGAAAGATGTCATGATAAATGGCAAAAAATATAACCCCTACGTACCTTTTGAAGTGAACACATTTCCATTGGAGTCGAATTTAAAAATATTTTTAAACAAACTGGAATATTACAATGAAATGAAAATAAACGATTATAAACACATATTTAAGAACATCATTTTGTGCATAAAACATCCATTTGGAAATTCTTATTGTCATCGCATCTATCAACGTCGTGGTAATCAGCACTTTAATTGAGAATTTCAAATCATTCCACTCTATTTCGTCTAAAATATATAAAGAAGACATAACTCAGAAATTAAATACTTTCGACTATGATATGTAAGACAATAAGCAGTACAATCTACGGCGGATGTAATCACAATATTCCTGCACTGATAATATATCATTGAGGAACAATCGAACTCACCAATGCATTCGACACGTTTGTTAAAACTTTTTTCTACATCTCAATAAACCGCGTAGTACATTAATGCTTACGGATGACATAAGCATTAAAATATTTTTTAACCAGTCTTGATCAATACGCATTAGAAGAGACATTACATGGGTTTGAATGGCATATATTTCCTCTTCCATAATTTTTTTCAGCGAGAAATTGTATATTGAGACAGCATAAGGATATCAAACATAACATAATAGGTCATTACAACCCTTCAGTCAGGATTAAGATCTAGCTTCTCATACTACTTATGTATGTTTTGTGTGCTAATTGTATACTTGATTGTGGGGATCTACAATTTATATTCGATTCCGAATGACAGATTTTTGAGAAACTTTTCATGGCAATTTTTATTTACTTTCAGAGTTTGTCAAAAGGATATAACCTTAAATATAATTTTCTTGGCTGACTTTCTAAGCTAAAGGAAAGGAGAAGAACATAGTACCATTTTAACAATATTCTACCAAATCGCGTATGGCTTCCAATTTCAGATTGTACGCTGAAATAGCCAAACTAAAGGTTCCTACATTAATACTGGCAATCCTTTTAAGACTGTAGACTATAAAGTCATTATATTTCCTGCCATTTGCTCACGATATCATTTCAAATGTATTCAAATGAATGGGTTATGAGTTCTGGAATTATACTGTAAGTATCGTCGTCGTTAATAAAATTATTATGAAAAGTTTTTCAAAAATTTGTCGTACGGCATCGATTTTAATCTGTAGATCCCGCCGCTTAGGGATAAAAATCAAAAATTGTGAGAGGCTAGTGCATAATTCTGACTAAAGGGGTTTAATTAGCAAATCAGTAAGTAAGTATGTATCTTACACTCACTACAAGTATTGCTTAAGCATATTAAACACATATAGCCCAATATACATAAGTATATAATACCATATAAGATACAATAATTGTAATTCAGTATTAATAATCAATCAATTGTACTTGAAGTCATACTGATTTAGAAATTTGCAGTAAATTAAAGAACCATACACAAATTAGACGTATACTTAATATTAATTAATAAGTAACAATTCATGTTGCGTATACGCATTAGTGGTACACTTGGTTTATTCGAATTTTAATTCTATTCCAATAAAAATTCAAACTTTTAGCAAAATGCTTAAAAATTATAAACTCACTTAATTTGACTTTTTTTTACTCATTTTCTTTCAATTTTCTTTTCTGGTTATTAATTTTAAGTCCAATTTTTATTTGCATTTTTACACCATTCTCGTATTTTAAAGTGGATTGCCTACATTTGCATCGAAGCATTTTAACCACTTCACCACTCTAGATAGTTTGATTGCTTTTGGAATAAATTTTCCTATTTAGGCTGTTTAAATTAACTAAATTTTTAAAATAGTTACCATTTATAACACAAGTCACTACATACATTACATAACTCCTCAATAAATAATAAAAAAAAATTCGATTTTCATTGATGCAGACAACAAAATAATTTATAAAATAATAAAAAAACATTTTCTTTTCCAGTTCTATTTATTTTTTATTTTTTGTTTAGTTTTATAGGAAATAAAATTGAATCCTATAATGAAATTTATTGCAAATTTCCAAACGCAACCATTGATTAAATTAGAAAAGTATAGTTTGTGCGACAGCAAAAATGTATTGTTGGTTTTTCTTTCACTTTCTCAACTTGACCTTTGCTAACAAAAATAAGAACAAAAATGTAAAAAATAAAAATAAAGAATGTAAAAGGCATACAGTGTGTTTGTATTAAACTTCTACAACAAGTACAGCTAGAAAATGATCCGGCCGGTTCACTCAAAACATTCCAATCTCTTTCCATTTAAATACCCTGCGATAATTTTTCTTTTCGGTTCTTCTGAAATAATATACTGATTTATATACATTACCATTACATCATACCAACGAGGAAAAACAGAAGTTCTATATAAAATTAAAATACTTTTAACACTTAGTTTTACATTTAAAAAAAAACCGATAAATGATAAATGAAAGTCGATGCTTGCGATATGAAAACCAATCTGAAGGTATAAAAGAACTATCTGGAAATGGACAAAAATCCAACCAAAGTAATCCTATTAACTACATCAACCTAGACAACGTACCACCCGAATTTTACAAATCTGATTAACTTGCAACATCAAATGTTTTAAAGCCAATCCTTAACAAAATCTTTCCACTTCAAATTCCGAAATTGGGAAAGAAAGTTTTGTGTTTAAAGCCGCAAAGAAGTGGATTTAAAGGCATACAAAAACTAAAAAAAGGTTGTATGAACATCAAGTGAAAGTTGAAATCTTTTAAACAATAATTTCAATACTAATATTGTTCCTATTGAAGATGAGTTCTGAAAAATTGTTTTGTCTGACTCAATTATATCAACAGCCTCCTTATAAGAGGCGAGTAGTTTAAAAATTTAACGTTATGTATAACTTTAAATAACTTATAGAGGGCATTTGAAACAATCGATCCCATCTAGATATCGATCGGCTTAACAAATTAATGCCGACGACAAAATATAATCAAATCTATTACAAAGCAGCACTGTAAACGATTGTTTTATACTGAGGTTTTTCACAGCAAGAGACATTAAACAAGGACCCTTGACATAGAAATTTTGTAATTATTTTATAATGCCGGCGACTCCTTGGAAAAGGTAGGAGAATAGGCCTCCACAGCCATAAAATAGAGTTTGTGAATATGATATGAAATATGTAACAACTGCCAAAATGATATAGATACGGACATAAAAAGAAATATATATAAACAGATCGGGCATACACTCCGAAAGCCTTAAATTTCCTTATGGAAATAAACTTCCTTCAAAGAAACAAGCGAAACTGTCAATGAACGGCAGTGGACTGCGATTATTGGAGATTATACATACACACTCTATATTCTGATGAAAATTGCTAATGACTATATATAGATAAAGCTCTGTGGGACAAAAGGGATAATACGGAGGGTTGCACTTGAAATACAGGCAATCTCTATAAGAGATCGTGAAAATAAGGATAATTCTAGTGTTGTCGAGTTCAAATATGGTTTACTCACGCATAAGCTCGCCATTAATACTTTCATCTGTTATTATGGTTGACAGAATTTGCTCTTGATTTTCTTAGCATGAAAATATGCTAATGATATTCACTCAAATGCCGAAAGAAGCATTCAAGAGCCTTGATTTCTTTTTACGGTTGCAGAAAAACTTATATTCGATTGAAAAAGATTTCCTGCTCCATTGCAATGTAGCTTTTGTTTCACTCCTTTATCGCTACTTCTACGGAATGTCGCAAAGAAAATTGTATGCTTTTACATAGACTATCCTTCTAGAACACGTTAAAGAGAACATTCGTTCTTTAAGCGCGTTATCGCTATGGCGAATGCATAGTAAATATAATGTAGATAAACTCTGCTCCCTCTATCGTTCTTTCTGCAACCACATGTTATAGTTTTAATACAAAAAGCTCCAGGAGTAGGGACCACCATATTCCGAATGTTGATCGTAGTCCGAAAAAAATGCGATATTTGTATCAAATTTCAGTTTCATCGTGACTTAATTATTATTTGAGATCCTTATTTATTTACTACATGTAATGCTCAATTCGACTTTAGGCTCTGATATTGATTTTTATTGCAAGTGTTGTTAACAGCACCACAATAAATAAAAACACTGCCGGAAAAAATTTCTTTTTTTTTTGTTGTTGTTATTGGTGTTGTCAAATATCATTGTGTGAAGCTCTTGCTGTTAAAATTGTTATTGTTTCTAAAGCTTTTGCTTGCTGCTCTTTCCTTTAAAATATACAACAAAGTTGCAATTTGTTGTTATGGAGTGTACATGAATGTGAGAATCCTTTTTTCCTTCTTCTTCTTCTTTACTGTGATTCTATTCTTCAATACACTTGATTGCATCGTTTTCTTTATTTCAATCAACTGTTAGTATAACTGTTATTATTTTATTGCTAGTGTTGTTGCAATAGTTTGTTCTGTTGCGTTTTTATTATAGTTGTTTTTTATTGTTGTTGTTGTTGTTAAAAATTTATTTTGTATTTTTCCATTTTGTTATTTTCTCTATTTTTAATGGCTGATTCAGTATTGTTTGTAACAACAATGGCTAATGTTGCTGTAGCTGTTGTTTCTTTTGTTATTTTTCCTGCTATTGTTATTGTTGCTGTTGCTATTGCTTGTTTTATTAGTAGTTTTTTTTTTTCTTTTTTCTGCTTTTATAATGCATTTTTTGAACTCTATTGTAAATTAGCTACACTTGAATGAACCCACCTTTTTTGTGAATTAAGCAACTAAAGCTTCTACAGTTCATAGTTAATAATGGAAAAGAAAGACCAAAAAAAGAAAAAGCAGGCATTGAGAGCAGTAATAAACAGTAGTGACAGCAAACAATGTACAGTGGCTCACAGCTAATTTCGTACAGTCTCAAAAAAAAAATTAAATGAATACTTACAACAAAGAAATTAATAACAATAATATCGAAAGAGGACGTCGTAGTCTAGTAGATGATGTGTTGGTTTATTAGACGATTCAAACCCCAGTTCAGACAACTCCAACAAAACGAAATATGAACAAATATTTTTTTGGCGATTTCCTCTCAGCAGATTTTTGGCAAAACCTCTGAGATCAAATAAAATTGCCATGAAAAGATTCCCAAAAATCTATCGTTCCGAGTCGACTTTAAACTATAGGTACCGCCACTCATGTATAAAAAGTAGCACACATAAGTGGTGTGAGAAGCTTGGTTGTAATTCTGACTGAAGGGTTGTAATGACCAATTATGTATGTATGTTATGTAATATCGGAGGAGTTTTAATACACAATTTTTATAAAAAATTTTGTGATTGAAAAAAAACTATTCCTTCAAATTTTTAATGAAATTCACGTTGGTATGGAAAAAATGACAATTTATTTCAGACTCAGCTTTGGAGAAAACTGTTATGGAATTGACAGACAGCTTTCTGCACGAAATGTTGACTTAGTTTTAAAATTTCATAAACTAGAAATACATTTTTTTAGTATTCATCAGGCCTTGTTTACCTTACCACTTCTACTCCACCACATCTATGAGTGAGACAAGTTTCGTATTTATAAACAAATTTATCTATTCAAACAAATACCGAGACAGAAACTGCAATCTTTTCTTTCCCCTTTTCTATTATTTTTGTTGACATCCGCCTTAGTTTTCTTTCTATAAACTTCTGTTTTGCGACCATACGACTTAAGCTGTAACCCACTGCATATTGGCAAAGTCCTAATAGTCGCTGTAAAGAGAACACCTGTCCCCATACATGTTAGAAATGAAAATAATTAAGATTTCTTACATTAAGATCGATTTAAACTACATTCAACTTTAAGACATTCTTAAATACATAGTGGAACGTATAGGTTATTTCAGTTACATTTTAGAGAGAACAATTGCCGCATTGTCTTACCACTTCAGGCAATTTATGTTCTCAATTTCTGTCTACTCAGATTAGAATTTGCATTTAAATAGCTTAATAAGTTGAGAGGGCAAAGTCTCTCTCTCTCTCTCTCTCTTTGTCTCGCTTTTTAAAGGAACTTCAAGGATTCCAGCAGGGATTTCCGAACTTTAGCGAAGCGTAATCTGTCAAATTAAATGTCATTTATTCAGTCTGTTTTCTCAAATCACAATGGCCAACCATAGACAAGAACAAGAGTTTGTTGAATATGCTCTGGATCAGTTAGCAACTGACACGCAAACAAACAAAATTACCGAATTCGGAACGATATAGATCCACATGAGATCAAATAAAGTCTAATGCAGCCTAAAAATGTTACTCAATGGATTTTTGTTTGACAATGTCATCGGTTCATATTTCTTTGAGAATGGCATTAACCATCACTACCAACGGCGGCCACTATAGATCGATGATACCAACTTCTTTTGATCTGACTTGGATGATTTAGATATCAACGACATGTGATTTCAACAGGACAGCGCTACGTAACGCATTGGATCTTTTAATGGTGATCGAGATCGTGCATTTTCACCCTGTTAGACTTTTTCTGGTGATATTTTCTTATGTCGCAGTTTTATGCGAATAAGCCACAAGCTACAGCGGTTTTCAAACTCGTGCCATTTATCAAATTCAGCCCAATTTATGGGGCAAAGTCATGAAAAATTAGACATTTTCGATGTGCTTCACTTAAAGAAGCCTTGACGGACATTTGAATGACTTTATATTCCACACATCATAGCATCAAGAAGTCTTTCAAACGAATAAAAAATATCAATGATATCTCACACAAACTTATTTTTTTTTAATTTAAAGATAAATAACGTTTAATAGGAGTATTGGCTTTCCTTTTTGAAGATGAAAATCCTCTATGAAAACATCTTCGGTTGTTGCATTGGGTGTATGGAAAGGAATGTTTACTTCTAAATACTATACTTCCCCAAGCAGTGGCATTTCCCGACTTTTCTGTGTTATTTGTTGTTAATGTTAATGATTGGAATTTGCCATTGGATTTGACTTTAAATTTTAGGTGCCCCCACTCATGTATTAAATTAACATACACAACATAAGTGGCGTGAGAAGCTAAGTCGTAATTCTGACTGAAGGGTTGTAATGACCAATTATATATGGATGTTAATGATAATGAAGAATTGTTTGTCATGAGCGTTGTCATGATTCGATTTTTGAGGAGGTAGGCTATGCAGTGAAGCACTTTAACTGCTACTTTAACTGAATTTATTCAAACCTCGGACAAACCAAACTAATTGTCAGGCAATATAATCATAACATAGAATATTTCTGTTAGTTTTCCTTCTAATATCGATTTTATGTTTTTACAAATTTCTGTATTTTTTTAACAATACTTCCATACCCTCGAGTCTCAAGTGTATTGCCGGCACATGAAGGAATTTTTTTTTATCAAAATTGTTATTATTTTTTACGATTATTTTTTAATAAGAGAATTTATTGTTTGTATAACAGCTGTTTCGTATATTTTAATACACCGTCTTTGTGTTTCTAATTGAAAACACAAAAAAAACATACTACAAGTAAAATTTCTTCCTCTTCTTGTTTTTCTATGTATTTTACTTTGTCGATTTTTTGAAAGCAAATATTTTAAAATCATATTTTCAACATACAAAATATTAATTGGAATTCATTCTTGCTAAATATTGAAATAAATTGTTTTTCTTTTTTTTTTCTTTTTTGTAAAGAAATTCTTTCTCTTCGAAAATAAAAAGCCACAATATTTTGAAGAACACACAAAACGAGAGAGAATGGAATTCATTATTAATATTCCAAACAAACAAAAAATTGGACTCTGTGCAAATAAACACAGAAATATATGAATGAATAAAGAATTTTAATAAAAACTAAAAAAAAATTAAGGCAACATAACCACTTACATTTGTTCAAATATGGAACATATTAAACAAATAGTATTTAAAATACTTTATTCTGATTCGCACACTACCTCTCTCTCTCAATACCACAGTACGTATGACTATTAAGAACAATGCAGTGCCATATTAAGCATACGCCACCAACTACATACAATTCAAATACAAATAATTCTTATATTTTAAAGGAAATACATACGTATGTATCTGAACCATAATTAAAAACGTTATTTTGAGAACTTTATTTTTACATAGCAAATCAACAAACTTTGGGGAGAAAAGAAAAAAGGAAAGGAAAATTATATGAAATATTTATTTTACATTTTATTTTCCTTGAAAATCTTAAAATATCGAACATGTACAGTTTTTTTTTTAATTTACATGAGTGCAAATGCGTGAAATGATTTTACGTTCTGCATATAGAGGGTGAATTTTTTAATAAAAATTCCTAAGAAATGTACTTTATAAAGCAAAAAAAATATGAAATTAATTTAAGAAGAAATGTACTTAAAAAAATTTTAAGAATTAATTCTTTATCACAAATCAATATTATTTAAGAGCATATTAGTGTTTACACATTTTCTAAGGAATGAGACAAATTTGTTTAAATATTTATTTTTTAATAAAGGACTTTCAAACTTTAACAGTTGATATTGGCCATCTTGTTGAAGCTACATCTGTCAAATTAGCTGATATTTATTCAGTCGATAACCACAAGGCAATTGATCCTAATTTTCATCGAAAAATTATATTCAGCGACAATTCTGAATGAATTGGTATGTGAATAAACAACATTTTTTTGCAAACAACAAATATATGATTGTGCAACTTACAAAAATTGTGGAATTGTGACTTCAAAACGTAAAATTAATTGCTCTCCAATTATAATATATCGTGTGTGTTGCTGAAACCTTGCGACGATCAAGTTCAAATTTAATGTTTCGGAAAAAAAAAATTGTGAATCAGTAGTCATCACACCGCGTTACCTCTTTTTCATCATCATTGAAAAGTATTGTCTCGCATACCACAGAGTCCCTTTGCCATTTTTTTATTTATGGCGGCTAGGACGCGAGATAACACAGCTATTGAATTTCCCATGAAAAAATAAACATTGCTGCTTTAGTTGTGTGCCAAATGTCACCGTCTATTGATATTACATATAGTTCAGGTGCATATCATAAATTTTTCGCCGCAAGCACTCGAATCTCAGCTGGTGATAGCGAACACCATTACCGGCAACTGCTTGACTAACCTCATTTTCGGAGAAGAACGGGCCGATGACGCCGTCAGCCCATAAGTCGCACTAAACATCTTTTCAACAAACTCTAGTAGATTTTGATTTGAAAAAATGAGGCAATGCTCCTTGTTAACAAATCCGCTGAGGTGAAAGCATGCCTCATTGTTGAAGACGATTTTCTTTTTAATGTTATCATTCACTTCCATCTGTTCAACCAATTATTTGGCGTATTGACGACGCTTGAAATGGTGAGTAGGCTTTAGCTCTTGAGTCAATTGAACCTTAAAAGTATGTGAATTCCAAGTTTTATTCAAAATTTGAATCAATGATGTTCTTGAGGTGTTTAATTGTTGGCTACGATGACGAGTTGAGATTTACAGCTCTTGTGCCATACTATCGTGAACAACAGCTAAATTTTCCGCAGAACAAACAGGGCCAACATGAACAAGTATTTTGACATTTCCTTTAGAACCAGTTTACTGGAGTTTGCGCAAAATTCTCTCGGTTGTTGAGTCATTTGGTCGATTATGATGAACAAAAAAATCATGAGGTGTTGGAAATGCACTTCGTTTTTCGTTAAAGACTTCTTCTATCTATAATTTGTCAAACACTGAGACAAAGAAATGTCAATTTAAGTTGGATAAAAAACTTGACGTTAAAGTGTGATTTACAATTAACATCGTTCTATATGGTATGACCACCTTTTAGAATTTAATTTCCGCTGTAAGCCTCATTACTTGTAAAATTTTATATTTGGGTGTACATACATATGTATGTATGTATAAAGGTAAACAACTAAACCAAACATTTACAGAATTTTCATATTTTTGAATTAAACTTCTCAGATAAAAGCATCAAATCGAATTTAAATTTGTGTGCGTCTTTTTCTTGATTTTCTTTAGAATTCCTCGTTTTCTTTACATACCAATAAATTTCATTGAAATTCTCGATAAAATTTAACCGTATGCCTTTATTAAAATAAATACTGTATACTGAAATAAAAATTTTTATTTCTTAACTTCCTGTACCTGCATTTTAACTATTTGCACACAATCTTATTTATGTTTGAAAAGAAATAATTTGTTTAAACAAAAATAAAATGAAACAAATTAAAAGCGTAAGCAAACGCAAAAGTTAAAATGGAAACTTAAAGAATTCAATTATTTTTTTCTGCTCCTCCGTAATGAAGTCATGTATGTACGTTGCATATGCGAATACGTTTACGTTTTCGTATTCACATTTTCTCCAGTTTCCTTCATTATAAATTATAAGACCAAAAAAAATTTTTTTTCACTTTTAAAAGATGCAAGTTGCAAGTTCTGTTTGCAACTTGATTTAATTTTCTCTGTATTCACAATCAACGTATATTTCGCTTCACATTTTTTAATCTTTTTCATGCCATTAAATTACCAAAAAAAAGGGTTTCTTTACATACTCTGTTATGCTTTTTTTATATTTGAGAAAAAAATGTAAGAAAGAAATTTCTGAACTCTTGAAATATGCTTATTTGTAAATTTCATAAAATATTTTAACATTTTGTAACTTGCACATATGTTTAGCTGAGAGTATAACAATTTACACTCGCTGAATGAGTGTTTGTAATCGTACAGGATTGTATGGGGTGGGTAATCTATCGATTAAAATTTTAATCATCGGCTATTTCGAATCTACTAACACTTATGTGTGTCATTCTATTCTGTCACAAAATTCAGTATATTATCTCCATTGAATGAAATGAATCAATTTATGCTTGAGCAACGTTGGGATTTATTGGGCCAGCGAGAAAGTGCACAATGATGTCGATCTTTCCAAAAAATCATCTTCTCGGATGAAACACATTTTCATCTTAGTGGATACGTTAATAAGCAAAATTGCCGTATTTGGGACTCAGAAAAACCACACGTGATCTTACAGAAGCCAATACACACATTACGAGTGACTGTTTGATGCGGTTTGTAGAGTGGACCCATCACTGGCCCATACTTCTTTGAAAATGAGGATGGCGCGTCCCTTACGACCAGTGGAACCACCTATCGCACCATAATAACCTTTTTTTGTACCCGCTCTTCATGGTATTGATGTGAACGATGTTTGGTTTCAACGGGATGGTGCAACTTGCCATACATCTCATGGCACAATCGATTTATTGCGTCAAACATTTGATGGTGGTTTAATTAGCCGAAAAGGTGATGTCAATTGGCCGCCAAGAAGCTGCGGTTTGACACCGTTGGACCATTTTCTGTGGGACGCCGTTAAAGAAAAGTGTTATGCCGACAGACCAGAGACAAATGAGCATTTGCCGAGATACGACCTCATACACTCGAAAAAGAGCACGAAAATTGTTCCGATCGAATGAGGTACTCTGAGGAAAGCCGCGGCAGCCATATGAATGAAGAATTGTATTTCACACTAAAATAATAAATTTTTACAAAATTTCAAACCGGTTTTGTTCTATTGCATTTTTAAATTTAAACTTTTAAATGACCCACCCTATACAAATATCTTATATCGTCCATTCATAACTAAAACAAAAATCTAACAAGAGAATATTAAGATAAGGGGATTCAACTAATTATTTCCTGTCTTGGCTTTTTTTATTTTGTTATTAAACTTACAACAACAATTTTAAAACATTATTTTACTTTACTAAACAATATATGGTATAAAGGAATAATGGAAGGCTTAAAATATCCATCATATTTATACTCGTCTATGATATAAAAGGGTATGACATACTCATACATAAAATCTAAAGCTTCAACTGTTTTCAAAATGTTTTTACCACAACTTCAAGGAATTAAACCATGTTGTTCATATTTCTGTCTGTCTGTCTTACATACATTATAGGGTGTTGTAAATAGAAATTATTTTTCCAAAAAAAGGGTTTTCATAACCTTGATTCCAGGTTGTGTAATATAGCAAACAAGACTCAGTATTAATTAAAAGCTTATCATGTCCTTTAAGAAAGAGAAGATAGATTATAGAAGAAGATTATAGTTTGTCTGCCGCCATAAATTTTTAGTTGTACTTAAAGTCCACATTGTGAAATTGGGAATCATGCATAATTTGAAATTCTTTTAATTCGTTCCAGTTCCCTGTTTCCTTCATCAATCACGGGTATGATAACATCCATAAGAAACGCATAAGAAGTGCTGACAGCATTAAATTTTTATAAAGAATAGGATTCAGCACTTAATGTTTCTCACTACTAAACCCCAAATGTATATGTCCACAAAGGGCGTCATTTATAGGTAACGACAGCTGGACCTGTTATACTTCCAATATACTAGACCAAACACCAGGTTAAACTTGATTAATGAAACTAAAACAAAAACGAGAAAATAATATGCATTGTGAGACGGCTTTATGGTACTTAAGAGAATGAAAAGGAATACGTTCGTAAGTTTTGTTTACCAAACCACACCTAACGTCATAGGTAAGCCGAATTCTACCAAAGTCATCGAGAAAGTTATTCAGCGCAGGGACTACACAGTCTAGTAGGTAGTGTGTTGTCGTATTAGACGCAAGGCCACGGTTCAAACCCCAGCTCAGACATCTCGTATAAAACTAATTATGAAACAATATTTTTTCAGCTACTTTCTTTCAGCAGTCTTCTGACAATAATTCCGAGAGCAAATAAAATTGTTGCTCAAAGTCGACTGTAGGTCTCGCCACTCGTGTATAAAAATAATGCACACAAGATTGGTGGTGTAAGAATCTAGGTCGTAATCCTGACTAAAGTGTTGTAATGACCACTTTAGTAAGTGGTCGTATAATAATTCAATCCCTGCCCAGTAGAAGGCCAATTGAAGTAAATATACAATTAAGAAAAAAGAAATACAATTAAGTCGCATTAAGACCAAGTTATGTATTGTTACTGACTAGCTTGGACCTTCGAGACTAAACAAGTAATGCTCTTATCGATCGATCGTACAATTTCTTACTGCATTCTAGCATCGCTTCTCTTAGCTCATGGCAATTATTCTAGCTATGATTAAAGGAAGCCATTTATATTGTATTAAAATAATGGATTTCTTTTTACTACACCTTGTATTTTTAAGTACACATAAGTATATGTAGTTATATATAGAAGTTTTAAGTTATGTAGGTATATGTACATACATATGTATGTATATACACTCTGCTATGGTCATGTTAAAACTAAAAACACAAAAACAATAATTAACCATAAGCAACAACAGTTACTTCACAATGTTCCAAGTATATACACAAATATGGTTGAGATACCTTATATAAAATGATACTTATGTACATATATACAAACTAACATACAGACAAACGGTCGGTGTGTTGTAATATATGACATGCTCAGGATTTATTATTATTTTACTTACATTTACTAGTCTTGTAAAGCCCCCAAGTAAAGTAGGAAACATTGCTGAGGATATTGTTATACTCTGATTTACATGCAGCAGCCGACAATAAAAACTTCAACAAAATGTTCTCATTTACTTGAGCATTACTTGTGCAATTTTATTATTATTTATAGAAATTGTTTTTCTATAATTTAAATTTTATACAATTTTTAATTAAAAGTTACCTTAAATGCTAGCAGGAATATTGATAAAATTATACATAAAAATTAAACTCTTTACTTGACACAACGCTTTAAGAAAAGTACATGAAAATTAAAAAATTCCCACCAGAGATTCTGATCTGCTACATGTTGTTAAATTGTTTTTGAATAATTATTAAAAAGAGATTGATGAAGATACAAAATTTATCACCAAAACAATAATTCTCCCTTTCTTGGATCCTTTAACTCAGTTTTCGTATTCCAACACAAAGCACTCCATGCGTAAAGGCCTTACTTTAAGTGTTGAGCTCAACTAAAAAATTATCATAAATTTCTGTCTTAATCAACGTGATTGTTGATCAATCTGTAGGTGATGTTTAGTAGTGCGGCTATGGTATTTATTATTATTTTTAATTCATGATGTGGTTTTTATGTTCGTACGCAGTACCAATCTGTTTGTTTTTGTTTTATTTTATTTTTTTGTAGAAACTCTATGCTCTCAAGGTTATTAAATTCATCATAAATATATGTAACTGTATTTTATTTGTATTAACATTTAAATTTGTATCAATTAGTCATGAATACATTTTTGCTAAAAAAAATTTCTATGATTTTTTGCTAAAAGAAATTTCTATGATGTTTTGTTCACACAAAAATTCATAAAAAATTAGTTGTCATTAAAAAGTATTAAATTATTCTTAGTAATTAATTAAATTACTCTTGTAATTAGCAAATATAGGGTGTTCCATTTATCGGCTTAAATCTATCGGTTTAAATGAACCACCGGTTATTTCGAATCTGATAATACTTATGTGTGTCATTCTATTCTGGCACAAAATTCAGTATATTATCTCCACTGAACGTAATGAATCGATTTATGCTTGAGCAAGGTTACAATTTATTGAAGCAACGAGAAACTATACGAGGATGTCGATTTTGCCGAAAAAAAAATATATTTTCAGATGAAACTCATTTTCATCTTAGTTGCCGTCTTTGGGACTCAGAAAATCTACACGTGATCTTACAAAAGCCAATGCACCCATTACGAGTGACTGTTTGGTGCAACTTGTGGAGCGAGGTCATCATTTACCCATTACCGTCAATGGAGAAACATATCGCACCGTGATAAACGATTTTTTATACCCGGTCTACAAGGTATTAATGTGAACGATGTTTGGTTTCAACAGAATGCTGTAACTTGCCACACATACCATGCCTCAATCGATTTATTGCGTCAAACGTTTGATGGCCGTTTAATTATTCGAAATGATGATGTTAATTGGCCGCCAAGAAGCTGCGATTTGATACCGTTGGACCATTTTCTGTGGGGCGCCGTTAAAGAAGTATATTATGCCAGCAAACCAGAGACAATTGGCAAACATTCGTGATGCTATTGACGCGATTCAATGCACTCGAAAAATTCGCGAAAATTGTTCCGAACGAATGAGGTACTATGCTGCCATTTCTAACCGAAGCAACTGTACTTCACACCAAAATAGAAAATTTAGCAAAATTACAAACAGATTTTGTTTTATCGAATTTTTAAATTTAAACTTTTAAATGGCCCACCCTTTATTATTTAATAATCAGCAATCTAAACGTTACCTTCTCTCGTGCAGTATATAGGTTGGAAACTAAAAAATAGTAGCTTTTAGAATTATGAAATTTAAATATATTTCACCTGATAGAACAAAAAATAATCACAATATTTGAAACATTGAAACAGTGCCAAGGTATCCATATTGAGCACAGTCTTTTCATCTCATAACTTTCTAATAACATAGGATGTATGGCAATTTTTTTCGTAGTTCTAAATAGAATGGTCTGCCTAACCAGGATTACTGCACAAGCTGCCATGATATCGGTAGAACACCTTTCATTCTAGTGTCCTGCGCTTCAGAGCAGACATTATCGGATTTTGCGTGACAGAATATTTGAAGATCTGGGCATGGTGGCGTACGTGCAACTGAGAGTAATGGACGGTTTTATCCAAAGCTCAGGGTGACTCAAACCCACCCCTAACGGATCATGACAAAGGGGCGAGTATGCAGTAATTAACAAATACGAAGTTATTATGATCTCATTGTTAGGTATATGAGTAACAGATCAAAGTTTTTGTTCGAATCAATCGAACCGCAACCCTCAAACTAACATTCTAATGCATTGCCCAATAGACTACAAGAGCATTCCATGCAGGATTTTCCGGGATGTTCACAATTTTTGAAATTCAAAAACCCTGATAAGCAAATACCGATTTTAACTCGCTCGGCCTTTTTAAATTTTCTGCCAATAAGACGTCCAAGCCTTTGTTTATCTAGAATTTATCAGAAATGAAGACATTACATATTCGAACAGAACAGTGTATGCCTTTCTATGCATAGTTTTATCGCATGAACACTGAATGTTTGACTGACTTCCAAAATGTATCAATACAAAGTTTGTATACAGTTCTACCTACTACGGTATACAAATTTTGTACATATGCAAAGTTACCAAACAATGCATCAACTATAAATCCGATGCCTTATTGCTTTTTGGCTACGCTAAAAATATTGACATTGACGACGTTTTGAAATAGTATACATTGTCAGCATTTTGTACAGCGGCTTTATGAAACACTATACTTTGTTCAAACACAAAGCACCTAACATTTAGTCAGAAGTCAGCCTTTATATGCATGACGAAATACGTTTATTTTTGTATATATTTATGTATAGATTTGCACACAGTGCAGTAATATATGCTAAACAAGACTTGCTTTTTTAGTGTCAGTCAATCGGTAGACATACATACATAATTGGTCATTACAAGCCTTCAGTCAGGATTACGACCTAGTTTCTCACACCACTTATGATGTATGTTTTAATTTTATGCATGAGTGGTGGGACCTACAGTTTAAAGTCGACTCCGAACGACAGATTTTTGAGAAACTTTTCATGGCAATTTTATTTACTCTCGGAGTTTTTGCCAGAAATCTGCTGAGAGGAAGTCGCCGAAGAAATACTTTTTGTATTTTGGTTTGATGTCTGGCCTGGGGCTCGAACCCTGGCGTACGTCTAATAAGCCAACACACACCTACTAGACTACGGCGACGACCGTAGAATTAAAGATAAATTTAACACAAGTACTTCAAACCACTTCAAAATAACCGCATGGCGATATAGAATTTATTTTTAAAAATATGTCATGTAAATAGGCATAAGTAGACTGACTACCTTATATTGACCAATGTATTGAATTCTTTTCAATTTCCTTTCACTAAAAATAAATTTTTTCTTTTTATTACTGAATATTACAATGAACTCTATTTGATGCCAATTATCGAAAAGAAAAATAGAAGAAAAAAATATTGAAAATAATTGCTTTGACATTTTCAATCTCTGAATTACCTCGGCATCATATATTAGCTTTTTGCTTTCTTTCCCTCTTTCTTGCTTTCATAAATATTATGCTTTATGTGAGTGATGTAGAATAAGCCAATAAAAATTGTTAACAAAAAAATTATTTTTGACAAGAATTGTTAAAAAGAAATTGAATAAATATTCACTCATTTATTGCAGCTTTATTGATAAATTATCCTTGAACTTAAAGAGTTTCATAATGCTTTTACTCTGGACATTTTCTATGTGAAATAAAAAGCAAAAACAACAAAAAAATCTATGAAAAAAATAAAATCAGTAGTTGGCAACTAAACCAATACAATATCATCATCATGTATTCTTTAACGCAGTTTCCGTTTCATGGTATTTTTGTAACTCTCTCTCAATAACAGTTCGGATAGTTATTGCTGACCAGATGCTTGCTTAACTATTTTGCTATTAGGATATGAGAACGGAATGCTGTGGACTGAGTGGTATTGAAAATACAGGCTAATATTGTTGAAAAGCTATTCGAGGTTTTGGCGTCTTTATACACACACTCATGGCATTTTCATTGGCAATATGCCTTTCGCTTTTGAGTCAAGTATGACGAGGATGACGATGACGATGATGATGATAATGATGATGGTATTTTTCGTTAATATTTTCATTTCTTTTATTATTTTTCATTTAGATGTGCTACTTTTTCTTTTTTGTTGTTGTAATGTTAGTGACTTTTAGTGTTGTACAATTGCTGCCAGCCTGCAGTTGACTTTTTGTTGATCCGGCATGATTTTGTTGTTCTTTTGAATTTTTCAAATTCTTTTATATGCAGCAGAACCTTTTACACTCAGCTACCAACAATGGGTTTTATTTATAAAATTTTAGTCAATTTTTAAGTGAATAGTTTCCAACGAAAATCTAATATGCGAAAATCTTTGCAATTTAACATTGCATTGTGGGGCAACAGCGAAATAGTTGCCCATGTTTAAGTGAAAGGCAATTATGTACGTAATTAGTCAACTCTTCAATCAGAATTATGACCTAGCTTCTCACACGACTTATGTTGTGTGCGTTAATTTTATACCTACAGTTTAAAGTCGACTTCGAACGACCTATTTTTGAGAAACTTTTTCATGGCAATTTTATTTACTCTCAGAGTTTTTGCTAGAAATCTGCTGAGAGGAAGTCGTTGAAGAAATATTTGTTCATATTTCGTTTTGTTGGAGATCTCTGACCTGGGGCTTGAACCGAGGCCTCATGTCTAATAAACCAACAAACTACCTACTATACTTTGGTGACTCATACAATTATTATTAGCTGAATGGAACCATTAGTTTCTACAAATAAATGTTCAATATGGTAATGTGGGTAACTGAGTATAATGGCTGGGGATGAACGTCGGTTATACCAAAGGAACATAGCTATCATTATCGAACACTCAATGGACTCATTTCTAACAAATAATGGATAAACAACTGCTTGGACGTTTTATAGACTGTAATTTTAAATAGTCCGAACGAGTTAAAATCGACTTTTCTTATCAGAGTTATAGAATTAAAAAAATTGACACCATGCAGGATTTTCCTGGCTCTCGTAGTCAGTCTATTAGTAGAATTACTTTGAGAGTTGTGGTTCAATTGATACGGCCAAAAACTCTACTCTAATCGTATTTGTTAATTACTGCATATTTGATTCCGTTACGCATAGTATTAATAGGTTAGGTTAGGTTAGCGGGTAGCTTGTCATTCACAGACAAGTTCACTCGGTGACCCATATGGCTCATTGTGTTACTCGGTTTGAGGTGGGTGGGTGGCTAGTTTCCACAGTGACACGTTCATGCCTAGATCTTCAAACGGTCTGTTACGCAAAAACCGATGACGTCTGTTTTGAAGTGCAGGGCACTCGCACACCACCTGATGTCAGCTTCTGTAGTAATCCTGTTAGAATTCCTGTTAGAATGCAAACCGTTCTGTTGTCGAACTCAAGTAGTTCTCACTGCTAAAGACAGTAGTTTTGAAATTCAGCAACCAGGTATGTTCCGGTATGATCACTTACGGTTTGTTGAAATCGATGCTGCTTTTTCCAATTTGGAAAAGTATTCTTGTAGGAGCACATACAGTGGACAGCCGAAGTCTTAGTACGGCAATATATCTTGACAGAAAAGTCCCCACAGGATTAATACTCTTGCACAAAGTCCCGAAATGACTTCAAGAGAGTATTTAGGAGATGTTTGAATGAATGTGTACGTAATCGCTAAACCTCAAACAAAATTCAACTGAAAAACTTGCTCATGGTGCCACTAGAAAACACTAAACAAAACTTGTATATTCAATTGCAAATGGGTTAAGTGGAGTGCTTGACCTTAAGGGATATTCTACTAAATACAAGAGATAACATTTTCATATATTAGGCCTTTGAATTTTAAATTTATTCAGGGTTCTTCTTGAGGGCACCTATGAAGTCATCTGAATCTTTTTCTTATTTTTCTCTTGTTTTGTGAAAAAACATTAAAAAAATTGTTTGTTTTATAATAAAACAGGAATAAAATAAATATAGAAACTATGTATAAATTTGTATACAAACTTTTGGCTAAAATTAATAAAATTTCTAAAATATATTGCCGTACTAAGACTTTTGCTGTCCACTGTATATCCTCTCCATAGTATTAATAAATTTCAAACCTTTTTGTCTGTTTTCTGTCCCACTGTGTATTTAAAAATTTCATCGTTCCTGTCCTTCAATTTTTTTTTTTGACTTCTTCTCTTCGCTTGATTAGTAATGGAAGTAAAATTCGTCACATAAATTTTTCATCTTTTTTACTCCAAACGAAATGAATCCATGCAGAGACTTTCCTTTCAACAGGAATGGCTTCCAAGTTAAATTTCACATTTTTTCGTTCGATGGCATTTCAGAAATTTTTATATTTTTTTTTACTTTTACCAACATATTTAACCTTTTTTTAATTCTTATTGTTGTTTATGCCTCCATAAACCCTTACCCTTATAGGAAATCAGCAGCGATTAGCATAAATTATACGACTGCATCATAATCACAATAGAATACAATTACTGGCCTTACTGGCCTTTTAGTACATCTGCCTGTCTGTCTATCGGTCGTACATTTGTTTGGTTTTTCGGTTGTGGCCCAAAAAAAAAAAAAAATAATTTCTAAAAATAATACCACTGAGATTTGAAACCATAAATCGCCATACAAAATACGTATTGTATTATCGTTTGATCGATTTGGTAATGGTACTGTGTGTGAGAGGTAAAATACGGGTCAATTGGCTTTTGCCA
The DNA here is from genome assembly GCA_936449025.2 of Sarcophaga subvicina. Taxonomy (NCBI): domain Eukaryota; kingdom Metazoa; phylum Arthropoda; class Insecta; order Diptera; family Sarcophagidae; genus Sarcophaga; species Sarcophaga subvicina. Next base: position 105,007,703 of record OW388081.2, on the reverse strand, counting down.
ATCGTAGTGCTTTTATGATTCATGATTTTTATTGCATTTTATCATTACGTTTTCGGTCATTCGAATTGATTTGCATAAATTGTTGTTGGTCTTTAGTTTATTGCGGTATTTTTTTGTTGCCATATTGATGGCCAGAATAATTTTATTGAACTCTTTGGATATGAATTTTAGAAGGAATGGAAATTTTACAAATCATTCCAATTTTTTTTAATAGAACGTTCATTTGGCTGATTACATTTACATTTGCAGTATGATTTGCATTTCAATTTTGTCTGAGTCTACTTAAAAGTATTTATTTTGAAATGCAATCATTTTAAGAGATATTTTTTATGATATTTATTTTATTTGTTTTTATTTTCATTTTTCTTCATGCTAATCTTGGTCGGTCAAGCAATTATAGCTTTCATAATAACCAACGTAATTAAATTTGATGCATAAATGGCAACGACATTAAAATAAACCATCGCAAAGATGCATCGATTTGATATCATAAAATACATCGAGGTTTTCCGCGTATCGTTTGATTTTTGTAAAAAAAATACAAGTAAAAAGACAGAATGTAACAAAATTGGTGCGTAGAGATATTTAAGTACAGCCACCAAGCGATTTATTGTACTGTCTATATTTATGTATCCCTGTAACATCACCCGTTTTCGCCGTAGTCTAGTAGGTAGTGTGATGGCTTAATAGACGTAAAGCCAGGGTTCGAGCCCGCGGCCAGACATCAAGACAAAATACAAAAAGTATTTCTTCAGCAACTTCCTCTCAGCAGATTTCTGGCAAAAACTCTGAGAGTAAATAAAATTGCCATTGAAAAGTTTCTCAAAAAATTTCTCGTTCGGAGTCGACTTTAAACTGTAGGTCTCACCACTCATGTATAAAATTAGCACACACAACATAAGTGGTGTGAGAAACTAGGACGTTGTTCAATGGGTCAATTCGACCTCCGGGTACTGTACTTGTCTAACCTAACCTAACTTAACCTAACATCACCCCCAATATTGTTGTACTGCGATACAGTTCGACCCCACTTCCCTACCTTATTCTTACCTCGTGAACATACAACTGTTTCTTTCTGAGGTGCCTTAACACTGCCCTGATTGAAAGTTTTTAAGTTCTGGTGACTAGTTCTCCCCATTACGAAGTCTACATATTATTCTTGAATCGATACATACATATGTACATACATAATTGGTCATTACAACCTTTCAGTCAGAATTACGACAGCTTCTCACGCCACATATGTTGTATGTGTTAATTATCTACATGAGTGACTCGCTGTACAGTTTAAAGTCGGCTCCGAGCGACAGATTTTTTTGAGAAACTTTTTCGTGGTAATTTTATTTACTCTCAGAGTTTTTGCCAGAAATTTGCTGAGAGGAAATCGCCAAAGAAATATTTTTTCATATTTTGTTTTGTTGGAGATATCTGACTTGCGCTTTGAACCCTTGCCTTACGTCTAATAAGCCAATACACTGCCTACTAGACTACGTCGACTACATTCGTATTGAATTTTTAACTTCGGTGCATTAAATAAATAGCATCGAAGAGTTACATCGAGTGTTTTTAAAATATCCGTGTATAACCTCAACCACCAGCAACGATATCTTATATTTCAGCTGATTTCTCAACATATTGAAATACGAATTAAGTTGTAAATACCGACACTCCCAAAATTATTTTTTGAGCAAAACACAGCAAGATGCTTTGTCGACGAAGAAAAGAATTTCCGAAGTGCTTACATCTACTCATCAAGAAAGTCTGTGTAAATAATGTTCTCTTGTAGGGACTTTAACAATTGTGTTGGCTGTACGTCCTGTATATTTAAGTTAAGCGATTTTTCGATTTCTATTTTTCCTGGGCCCACTGTTTAGTCGGAACAAAAATTGTAATTCTTGTTGGTTTATTTATTTATACTACAAAGCTATTCGCCTCTCCATATTATGTATTTACACTCAATAATTCATTATATTTCTTAAATTTAAACGCCTATGAAAGTACTACATGTACTATATATAAAGATTTTGTGACAAAAAAATAATTTTGAAAATGTGTATCACTTTACAAAAAAAATATTGTTTTTCAAAAAAACTACTACCAAAACAATTTAATTCTAGAAGCTGAGGATACATAAGGCCTATACTTGGCCTGTAACGAAGCCAAGGCAGCCATACCATCACGTAATAGAGCTGAACTGCAATATTTATAATGCCAAATATCATCGGGTTTATTCACTAAATTCTCACAATATTGTAGACCTTCTTGTACCGTTAGAAAAATTTGTTCACCTTCTGGTTTAGCTGCCGTAGGCAAAGCATCGTTGATGTAATCTCTAATGGCAGAGGTGACAACATTTGAAAATTTTAAAGCTTCCTGCACATCCAACTCTGTTGCGTTATTTATGGTAACATTTTGACTTATGGTTGTGGCCACGAATAACTTAAATTAAAAAAAAAAATATTATTTTAATTAAAAAGAAATTTTTTTTCACTTTAATTTGGCCTTACATTTAAAACATATGTAATGATAATTAATTTCAACATTTTTTAATTGTTTTAAAATTTAAATTAAAATTTTTCTTTTCTGATGTTTTCTTCTCCTTGGCTGATTTATATGTAACTCAGCAGTTTTTAGTTGTTCATAGTTTTTGTGGTTTCATTGAATTTATCTTTTATAAGATTTCATTTACTTAAGATTAGATATCTGGATGTAGGTTAACGATAATTAAGCAAAAATAATATCTGTCGCGTTTAATATGATTTCCCCTGTTGTAATTTTTATTTAAATAAGTACCCCAACTCTTAATGACGTGCTATTTTACATTCAACAATAATTTTTATTTCAGTTTTAAATTTTTATTATATTGTACTACGGGTATCGTAAACCGTATAGAACAATTGTTGTAAGATAAGGAAAGTGTGTTGAGTACAAGTGTTTTTCAAAATAGTCGTGTTGTCCATAGAACTTCCTATACTCTTTGTGTATATGTTGCCAACATTATGTGTAAGCATTTGCTTTGATTACAGACCTCTACCGTGTTTTCTAACAAGCTGGGTGACTAAGTAAATTTGTAGTTCTAGGAAGTCGCCGTAGTCCAATAGGTAATGTGTTGGCTTATTAAACGTGAGGCCACTGTTCAAACCAAAGGTCAAATATCTCTCACAAAACGAAAATACGAAAAAATATTTGTTCGGCGACTTCCTCTCAGCAGATTTCTGGCAAAAACCCAGGGAGTAAATAAAATTGCCATAAAAAGTCTCTCAAAAAAATCTGTCTTTCGACATTAAACTGGGACCTACAGTTATACACTCATGGATAAAATTAACACATACAACATAGGTGGTGTGAGAAGCTAGGTTTTAATCCTGACTAAAGGCTTGTAATGACCATGTTTATATTATAACCTCTACAGCTAACCAGCTTTCTCTGTCTGAAAGAGGCAATCGTCTCTGACTGTAATTAACTTTCGTCAGAGCAACCCTTCTATAACGAATAGTGTGTAGTTTCGGCAATTCAATTTGATGTCTCCTATGCATTCAAATTCTAGTTCAAACCTGGCACCAAGCGATTATCGAGTTTTTTACATTGAAAATATTAAAAATAATTTGGTTCCCAGTTTTATTACAATAAAGATGGGACAGTAAGAAATGAAAGAAACCTCTGAGAACTGTCAATAAAATAGCAACAAGTAATCTAATACTTGTAGCCGTAGTCTAGTAGGTAGTGTGTTGGCTTATTAGACGTAAAGCCAGGGTTCGAGCCCCAGGCCAGACATCAAAACAATTTACAAAAAGTATTTCTTCGGAAAACTTCCTCTCAACAGATTTCTGGCAAAAACTCTGAGAGTAAATAAAAATTGCCATGAAAAGTTTCTCAAAAATATGTCGTTCGGAGTCGATTTTAAACTGTAGGTCCCGCCACTCTTGTATAAAGTTTAACACATACAACATAAGTGGTGTGAGAAACTAGGTCGTAATCCTGACTGAAGGGATGTAATGACCAATTATGTATGTATGTAATCTATTAAAACATTCCATATTTAAACTGAATGGAAGCATTCTCTTGATGCCAAAAGATAGTCTTTAATTTCATGCACAAAAATTCATTTATTTTTACTACGCCTTTTATTTCATTAAGACAGGTAGTTAAAGTGTAAATTATTTTGTATTTTTCATTATTAACTTCTGCTTAATTATTGTCATAATTTTTTTTCTAATTACTTATTACGCTTGGAGAAGTGTTAATAATGCTATTAAAGCACTTAAACATTAAAATGCAATTGAAATTAATAAAAGCAGTGCAACATTTCCATAAAATAATTAAAATCAAATATTCATTAATGAATATGTTTAATTCATTGCATTTTTTTGATAAATTAATAAACATTTATTTAAATAAAGTAGGGGAATATTTCACTTCGACTAAAAAAAACAACAACAAAACAATAGAGTGCATTGCTGTATTTTATATATAAATAGCAAACGGACTCATTTTGAAATAGTTAATCATGGTTATTTACCAAAAAAAAAAGAAAGGAATTCTTTACATTGTCAGCCAAATTGAATAATTATATGAATTAAACAGTTCATTGCGTTAAAAGCTAGGGTGTACATACATATAAATTAAAAATCTTCAATTACTCACTCCATTGCTAGTAAGGTTATGGAAAAGGAGAATTTAAGACCGTCCATATTTTATAAATATCCTTAAAAGTGTTGTTTATTGGTGCTATTGGTGTGACCCTAGGATATATTAAATCCTATTGTTAAAAACCTCTCAAGGATAGCCTCTCAAGGTGACCTGAACACTGCTGGACAGTTCACAAATTGTGGAAAGCGAAATGTCTTTATTTAAAGAATTGCTATGAATAATAGTTTAAAAAATGTATATAATAGATTACAAATTTTAAATCGAACTTAAATACTATAAGAAGTATCATTTCATCACTTATTGTACATTCGTTCATTCGGCATGGCATTTGCCCCCATTTAGAAAGGTCAAAGCATTTTCACATTATGCCTGATAAGATTGTTGACGCCATTTTTCAGCAGGTTCACTACTACTTTTCATTGATCAGGACTTAAAGTGACAAATAAATTCAGTGTTAAAAAACTCTAAAACTCAGCATATTTAACTGTACTTGATTACCATAGAACCCATGAAACCTTATGTTACTTAAAGAAAAAACAAGTCAGCTTTCACAACCCTGGTCCCCACATTCTATTAAGCTCAAGAGCTTTAAAGGCCAAAGCAACAATACAAAACTATAAGAAAGTCAACATCTCATAAGAAGATATAACCTATTCCATCATTCTATCTTCAGCTAAACACGTTCTATCAACCAAAAAATGTTCTTCTGAGATCAATTTCAAACCTGCTGGCATGTGTACCTTAATACCAGTGTCGCGTTAAAACTGATTTGATCTTTCTAAGATGGAATTTAGAGATATTTAACGTAAAGTTCTGCGTATCTCCATATCGCGCCATTTCTGTCTGGTCTCTCTGAAAATGGATTCATTTTCCCATTTTTTTTTTGTAAAAAAAGATTACCAAACTTATGTACGCATTCAGTTGAATTTTCTATTGAAACAATCTTTCCAAGTACGTCGACTTTATTGAACCTTCAATGACTTGGTGTCCAGAAAGCCATATGAGCTTAACCGTAGAATGTAGCTATATATCCTCCAGAGACCCTTGTTATTCTTAGACAAGAATATGTGATGTTGACGCTCTATAGAGATCTAATGGCCGCATTATTATTAGCAAATATGTGAATATATTCGTTCGATATATTCTGATACCGAATTTGTACAGCGAGTTTTTTTTCTATCGACGAGTATACACAGAAAAGTTCTAGCTCCATCAGCGCTCAGCACAAGCTCATCTATCTCTTCATTCCCATATGACAAAGAGTCGCATACTAATCCCAAGCCAACCTCATAGGAGCTGAGAGCTCAGATGGTGAAAATTGCTATTTCGAGTCCGTTGAACTTCCTCTCTAAGTTAAATTGAGCATAGATTTCAATAGCGTAGACGACTGCTTGATAACTAACCACTAGCTTCCACATGGATCCAAATATGTCACAATGGGACCGAACACCTTCCCTTTTGTACCACTATTCGTCTCTGTCCATCCGTATAACTCTAGATTGTTCCATTCAAAAATGGTGTATAGCCTTGAAAATTGCTCTATTCGCTCTTATTATTTAATCTCTTAGCGAACCATATCCCAAAATATAGTGTTTGATGGTTCTGTCTAGATAACAATAGATAAGGAGAAGATCAAGAAGCCTCCTGATGAAGTGCATGTTAGACTTGTCCCTAATTATTCTAGTCTCCATAGATCTGGTTCTCAATTTCATGGGCGTATGTATACGAGGATACAGAGGATTAGATTATGTGTCTTATACTGGTATCGCAATGGAACGGAATGTAGATTATGTAGAAAATCAAAAAATCTTTCCATTTTCTACCACTTTCTTTAAATATTTCTTTTAAATATTATTTGTAGAATAAAAAAATAAAAGAAAGTGAACGAAGGCGTTAAACCATTTTACCACACTTGACACTTTTCAAAAGGAAACGGAAAAAAACAACAACAAAAAAAGAAACTGAAAAATAATTATAAAATTTTCTTATTTCTATGTACATACATACATATGTATATGAAATGTGTGTAGTTATGAGTAAGTGCGTTTCGTTTATACATACATACATACAAATATAAACACAAATAAACATGCATTTCGTATATTTTTTTCTTAAATTTTTTTATATTTTTAATGAAAATAGCACATTTCGAAAGAATCTCATGACTATTATGCAGCCAACGAACCAACACTCGAATGACTAACAGAACGTAACATTTGCAATAATTGAAGTTGCAACAGTTCAAACGCACATATTTGCACTCTTTTAATGTTGTCGTTGCCCCAATTACACAGACTTACTTCAAATAGTGTAAAAATTTTCTATTTATTTATTTTGTTTTTCTTTTTTTTTCTTTTCCTTTTAATGAATTTATTAAAAGTCCAGTGTGAGAAGTGAAAATTTCTTTTGCTCATTATGTTCACAGTTTGCAATTCAGTTGTTTGTTGTTGCACTACAAACTATTCAAATGCCACCCCACTTTTGTATGCACTTGATTTGTTTGTGTTGTAATGACTTTAATTACCAGTTCGCATGTTATTCTGTTTAGATTTTAAACTCATTTATTCAAAAAAATGTCACAAATAAATAGGGGACCATTTCTTCGAAGAGAAATATTTACCGCCCAAATAGAGAGTTTTAAAGGGATTTATGGGGAAAAAATGCCACAATGGCACAATTTTTGATGATATGAATGGGGTGAAATCAAATGAAATGGATTAAATTACGGTGATAGAATTACAGGTGGTATTTACAAGGATATTGAGTATAAAATAGTGTTGCAAGGATATCTGGGTAGTATTCAAAACGACATTAGTGTAACGTCAAGAACTAGCTTGATTAGAAGTTGAGCTTTCCATAACTTAAATTTAAGACACTCTTCTTTAGCTAGTTTAAGCAGGCCATTCCCTTTTGGCAGCATTTTCTTTAGAACAGCTCAGACAGTTGTTTTGCTACTACAACGAAGGACTGTCTTATTTGGTCCCGAATCAGTTGATTGTTCTCTTATTTAAAAGTTGGATTAAAGTTGAAAGTTGGATTAATTTACATATGCAATGACGTTGAAAATATTAATTTTCATTAAGATTTTTTTTTCACATTAGTTTGTTTGAGGACCACAAATAAAATCCATCATCTTAATCGGTTCTAGTTTTTTCCTGTAGTCGCCGTAGGCCACGGTTCAAACCCCAGGTCAGACATCCATATGAAAAAATATTTCTTCTGTGACTTCCTCAGCAGATTTCTGGCAAAAACTCTGAGAGTAAATAAAATTGCTCTCATATATATAAAGAAAATTACCACATACAACATAAGTGGTGTGAGAAACTAGGTCCATAATCCTGACTGTAGGGTTGTAATGACCAACTATGTATGTAGTTTTTTTCTTGCACTTGATGAGTGTACTGTATCGCCTATTAAACTTTATCTTGCTTATTTAGTTCTACTCCTTTGCAAGATGTCGCTGGATCCTTATCTAGGATATTCGTTGTTGATATTATCCTCTATGGCGGCTTAGAGAATTTATAAAATAATTATTATTTTTTATGCATTTTTTTATTCAATTTTATTTACTCTCAGAGTCGTCAAAGAAATAATATTTTAAAATTTCGTTTGTTCAAGATATCTGTCCTGGGGTTTGAATCCTGATTACACGTCTATGAAACCAATGCTCTACCTTCTAGACTACGGCGACTTCAAAAGTACTATTAGAGGAAATAAAAATGATTATTTATCTTATTTTGAACTTTAGAATTTAAAAGATACAGTAAAGTTCCCATTGGAAACAAAGGTATAATGTGTAGTTAAGAAAAATGTATTATTTGTCCAGTAGAAGTCTTTAAAAGTCTGTCTTTTATATTGTAGTATAAAATCTTTCGCTTCTTGCAGTGCGATGTATTTTTAAGCACCCATTTCTGATACCAAGAATGTCACGAAGTCTACGGAACGGAGATGAGGTAATTGGCGAATCATCCAAAGACTCAAAAACTTGACATTCATAATTGTGATGTTCTAATTTGTTATTAGAGTGGTTGTGTATGGATTCATTACGCAAAATGAATTGTTTTGGCGAATTGCTCAACATATTGACTCAAATTAGTTGTATTGCTTAAATGGTAACCGTTTATGGTTACTGAGAACTTCAAAAAGTCCTTTACTATGCTATATCACATTTACACTTGAAGAATATAGCCTGCAGTGAAATATTCCAGTTCAATTATTAATGTGGCAATAGACATTTTTTTCAGTTTTTGTTTAGCCAATTAAAAGCCGTGTTATTGAATATTTATTAATTTCCTAAAAATTTGATTCTAAAGAACATCTGTTTTAAATATTTTGATTTGTAGTGAATTTTTATTGAACTGCTGGTGGTGCACCGCTACCTTCTGCAGGAGCTGCTGTTGCTGCTGCTTGAGCTCTAGCAGTGGCTTCATTTTCAATTGCCTTTAATTCGTTCTTAGATTTCTGCAATTGTAACGCAGCACAACGTATTTCTAACCATGGCAGTGTACCTACAGTGGAACAATTATTAAAACCCTGCTCTGCATTGGCCATTGTATCTAAAACACGTTGTCTCAAATCCTCCGGCAAGTCAGGTCTTGTTAAAAGTTTTCCCGCTTCTGCTTCCAAAACTATCGTTTGAAAAAATTGACCAGGTGATAAACCACCGAAACCAGTTTTGGGGCCTACACCAAAACCTGCACCCAAGCCAAGTTGAGCCTGTACAAAAATATATACGCAGAACAGTTATTAATTTGTTTTTATTATTATTTTTTTTTTAATTTTACCTGTGTATAGCCCAATGCACAACACATTGCCAGTACCACTAAAGTGAGTTTCATTTTGTTGTTTTTGAGGAATAGTTTTTCGTTTCGAAATTCGTTAATTAACTGTTGACTATGATATTCAAATGCATTCTTTTTATAGCTTTTTTATTTGTTACGTTGCATATTAGACGTATTAAGTTGTTTATTTGTCAGATCCGCAGCTCTTATCTGTTTGTTGCTATGTATATGGAGTTGTTTTGATTCATTATAACTTACGAGTATAATTTTTTACATCTGCTCTAGAATGTAAATTTTTACGATGTTGTTTCCTTTTGAGCTTAAAATTGCTGATAAATTCTTATCTTGTTTTTCTTTTACTTTTTCATAAATCTTTAGAGAAATATTTATTGTGATGAATCTGGCAAATTTTACGCATTTCTGGTGACGTCATGAATATACCAACTATATATATGAATTGAGGCCTATTTACAAAGTTGTAAATACTTAGAAAAATGATTTACAATTTCTGTCATATGTTTTACATTTGTGGCTTAAATTTTTTATATTATGTCTGTGATTCAAACTCTGATTCTTGCCACTTTATTCACGGCTAACTTCCCAAGGTTATTAAAGGAACCATGGCGAGGTTTTGAATATATTCGACATTTTTGGCACCAGACGTCTATGTACACTCTACGGAAAAAAGAGATGAATATATCTCATCCTCAGAGCACAATGACCAGGCAGAAGTTTATCAAGGTCTTTAGAAGCTGCCTATGCAGAATCGAGACTAAGTCTGTGATATAATAGTCCGGTCTGGGCCGTATTAGCCTAAACACCATGCCATTTCTCCTGCAAGCCTACTCTTTCGTCCAATCCCATAATTGATCAATTAGATGACATGTGCCAGGCGAGATCTAACAAACCTCTCCGTTAAGTCCCCCTATCTCGACATATTATTTACGGTACCATTATCCGCAACGTTACAGCGTTTAGAAATTTACCACAGTTTTATACTAATCAAAGAGTAATTTGAGTCTTTCTGTAGAATGCCACTAGCTGACCATAAATGACCATAAAATTCAGTCAGTGTATTCAGAAAGCTGTTTGCTTAGCGCATAAATAATTACCCTATCACCCGATACGATCCTTTCACAGATTAACTTCATTGATTTACTGTTCTCAAATACTTCAACTTAAAAACGCTTGTCAGAGGATTGAATATTTTTGCAACACCTTTTGCATTACACATTCCCGCAGCGGTTCCAGTCTCCATTTTCGAGTAAAAATGACATCACCGTCAAGCAAACTATAACACCTTGCCACCTCATCATCACATCTTCGGAAATATTACCGAAGGCAATTTGTTCAATGCACAAACTCTGACCATACAGTCGTTTAAACCTGGTAACGGAGCCCTTTGCACGCCTAAATCGACGTCTATCCTGACAAAACCTATGCATAGATTCCAAAAATAGCCACCAGCCAGTACTTTTCGTATAAGTTTAACAATCCCGGCAGTGTTCTGCTAGTGGCACAAGGTTCTCCTAAAGAAACACTTCTTTACTCTTACCCAGTTGCTTCCTCACACATTGATGACCTAGTTGTTCATTGTGTATATATTTAAAAATATTACTTGAATCTATGATAATCTATTATACTTTTTACAGCGGACATCTTTTCAATTATTTACAAGACTTGTTGTTTAAATATAAAAAATCAGTTGCATGGCGGCGCATCAAATTTAACTGATCAAATTTATGTATGCGTTGGCAATATTTATTTCACTTAGCACAGCAACACATCAAAATTATAATTTTAAATTTCATTGTCTGTTGTGAATAAGAAGAGAACATATGATTTGTGCAACTCAGATGGTGAAAGTCAAGAGTAGTTTGATATTCTTGAAACTCATATCGAAGTTCAGTTTGATCCACAATCTGATATGTGGCCATGCAACTTTTGCCTCTTAAACTCTTAATCTGGCATCACATTTTTCAAAAACAGCCACCCGTTTAGTATCTTGTTTTTATCAATGTGGGGCTGCCACATTTTCACTAAAAAAAACGTTAAGTTTAAAAATATTTTGCAAAATTTCAATTCAAAACTTTCTAAATATTATTGACTTGTCTAAAAGCTGAATGATTTTGTTAAGTGTTGCCATTTCCGAACATTTTATTTATTATGAATGGATATATTTACAAGTAAACATATTATATTGAAATCATGAGAGAAATAAAATAAAATTAGAAAGAGCATAAAAAAACACCCCCACATTCTCATTCACTATAGCCTTCAACTTGACATTTATAAAATATCGCAGTCTGGCAACTTCTTTTATTGCGTTTGTGCAGAAATTGTAGAATGAATAACAGAAAAGCAACAACAAAAATCATTGTAGAAAATTTCATAGTAAGAAGAAGAAGCACTAGTAGCAGAAAATTATCGATTTGCCATAGACGATAAAAACGAGAGAGAAAAAAGTGTTCAGGAACGGAGAAGAATCAAAAAAATTGTGTAAAAATTTGAAAAGTTTTAAATAAATGCAAAACAAATAGAAATTATTTAAGGAAAAGCCTTTACAGTAAACAGTCATACATTGCACAATAATTAAATAATAAGTAAAAGTGAAAAATAATTCAATTTTCCATCGGTATTAAAAAATCTCTTGGAATAAAAGGTGATTGATTTTTTTCCTATTTTATTTTTTTTAATCTATTGTAATTTACGTGTGTGTATTACCATTAGAGAGAGAAAGTTCATGTTCATAAAGTCCAGTTTGGCCTTTTAATAAAATATTTCAGAAACATCTAGAGTCGTAAGAAAGTATTGATTTAAAAGAAGTGTAACCAAAATGGCCTTTGCCGGACTGAAGAAACAGATTAACAAGGCGAATCAGTATGTAACGGAAAAAATGGGTGGTGCCGAGGGCACCCGCCTGGATGTAGACTTCATGGAGATGGAGCGCAAGACAGATGTAACGGTTGAGCTGGTAGAGGAATTACAGATAAAGACCAAAGAATTTCTTCAACCAAATCCTACGGCCAGGGCCAAAATGGCTGCCGTCAAGGGTATATCGAAGTTGTCTGGTCAAGCAAAGTCGAATACGTATCCACAGCCTGAAGGACTTTTGGCCGATTGTATGTTGACTTATGGCAAAAAGTTGGGTGAAGACAATAGCGTTTTTGCGCAGGCGCTAGTTGAGTTTGGTGAAGCTCTGCGTCAGATGGCCGATGTAAAGTACTCACTGGATGACAATATTAAGCAAAACTTTTTGGAGCCACTGCACCACCTGCAGACAAAGGATCTCAAGGAGGTTATGCACCATCGTAAGAAGTTGCAAGGACGACGACTCGACTTTGACTGCAAACGTCGCCAGAAGGCAAAGGATGATGAAATACGTGGGGCTGAGGAAAAGTTTGAAGAATCGTTGCACCTTGCCCAAATGGGTATGTTCAATTTGCTCGAGAATGATACCGAGCAAGTATCGCAACTCTGCACCTTTGCCGAAGCTCTCTACGAATTCCACTCGCAGTGCGCAGACGTTTTGCGCGGCCTTCAGGAGACGTTGGCTCAAAAGCGGGAAGAAGCCGAGTCGCGTCCTAAGCCGGAGTTTGTGCCCAAATCCCTACTCGATTTGAACTTGGACGCTATGGGCAATGACACGGAGAGCTCGGGCACACCATCCCATCACCGGGTCACTGGTGCGTCTCCGCTGCCGTCGCCCATGCGTTCGCCTGCTAAATCGATGGCAACAACACCGTCACGACAGCAGATGACGCCCTATTGCCAGGCTTTGTACGATTTCGAGCCGCAAAACCCCGGCGAATTGGGCTTTAAAGAAAATGAAATTATTACTCTGCTCAATCGTGTCGACGACAACTGGTTTGAGGGCTCACTCAACGGCCGCACTGGCTATTTTCCACAATCGTATGTGCAGGTGGTGGTACCCCTACCCAATGGCAATTAAATTCAATTTCTTTCATAACAACAAACCTAAACATAAAAACGAACTAACATCTAGATAAAATGAAAAAAAAGTAAACCAGGAGGCTGATGATTCAAGACATAAGTAAAAAGATGATTTATTAAAGAAAAAACCACAAAAAATACAATTAAAGTTAACCCTTTAAAAGAATAACATTGGATGAAGATGACATTGAGTAGAAGCAAAAGTGAGTTTAATTACAAACGTAGGTATGATGTAATTTTATTTAATGTCTATGGGAAAAAGCAAAATCTATCAAAAGAAAAACAAAATTGGCAAACAATAACTAATTTATTAAATTAATTATAAAACATAATTAAATAAAGCAAAAAAATAATAAAATTTACAACTTAAATGTTAATTACAATTTATCTTCAAAATTAAACGCAGCCAGATTTAATAAAACATTTCGTTGCGAAAGGATAGCAACCTATCTCCAAAGAAATGGAAAATTATTAAAAGAAAGTTAAAAAGAAATAAGTAATGAAAATAACTTGACTAATATAAAAAAAAAATTAGTTAAAATAACAGAAATTATAAATCGAGAACTAATGCTTCAATTACAAAAATGAAAAATTAGTAAAAACAAAACTTATTGCTTTTAATTTAAAAAAAATTATTTTTTTATTTTAATTTTTATTTAAAATGCCATACATGATATTAATGAACTTATTACATATGATTAACTTGTTAAATATTTTTCCTTTTTTACTTTGTCTTCGTTTTATTCAATGACTTCCTATTGTTTTTTAAAAAGACGTTTATTATTATAATTAACATGTAGTTTTTGTCGACATTTAACGCTAGATTTACTATTACATGTCATACAGAGACAAATATTTGAGAGTAATGCTAATTATTAATCGTATGGAGATTATGTCCTTGACAGCTACTAAATTTGATTTACAAGTGCAATCTTTTAATGATTAAAATAAGGATTCCCTTTTTTATATTTCCAACTGTAAAATGTTTCTTAATACTACGGAGTATTATGCTGTGGTTTATACGATCGATTTACGAACTTGAAGTAAAGGATGTAGTTAATAGGATTTTTAATATCATTACATGGAGCATTGATTTTCGCTTAAGTAAAATATATTTGCATTTAGCTTTTTTATAACAATGAAGTCTTCAGACATAGAATGAAGAAATTGTCATTCATTACTTATGATTCATCTCTTATTACCTGAAATAAACCGCCCGCATTAACCCAAATTTATTAATTATAGTCAATTTTTTGTGTAAATCTAGTGTTGAGTGTACGGCAATTGAGTCACCTTTAAAGATTAAATTAAAAATTGTTACAAATCTTTTAAAAGAAATATTTATATTTTTTAATCTTTTAACAATATTTGAAATAACTTAAAAATTTATACTTACATAACATAACTTTTTTAAATGTCCTTGATCTTTATTATAAATAAGAATACGAAATGGAAGAAAACAAAAAAAACTTTTTTGATGTTTATTCTTATTATCTGTAAATTTGAGCCTCTCATTATTTCTTTTTTTTTTTTACTTTATAAACAAGCAGTTGTACGCTACATCTATTAATTATATAAACTAGAACAGAACATAAAAGAAGTTCTTTTTCATTTATCTTTTAAGACATATTAAAAGAGGTGACACGTGTTGTGTATACATTATTTTTTTTTTTTTAATTGAAAGTTTGCCAACAGGAAATTGATTTATTTTAAATATAATGAGGATAACAACATCACAGATTTTTGTGATAAATTGACAAGACTTAAGTGGGTCAATTCAATTTTATATGCATGTTTCTTTTTCCACCATCCTGTTAAAAAGTTTTTTATTTGAAATAAATTTTGTTTTTATATAAGACCCCATGGATTTAAAGTGCAATTTACATCCTCTTGACAATAAATATTATTAATACAGAAAGAAAACTTTTATAGTGAGATTTATGTTAATTTTTATGTTAATTATTTCTCTGTTAATTTACATAAATCATCGTAATCAATGTAGATTTTTATTGTATAATCCAGAACTTTAAATCTTTACTTCAACTTAATACTGGTATTATAGACTGAGTTTTTGTACAAGATTTTATTTTAATATAGAAATTTTAAATTGTAGTATTTTAATTTCATTGAATTGCATGTAGTATTATTCATCGTAATGTAGAGCATTTTCCTTGCCTTCAAGATAACTGATGCATATGTTTAGATCTCAAAGAATGTCTGGTACCGGGATATCAACTTTTACAACTCAAGTCTTATAAAAGACATACAGTTTTCCTATGATAAAAAGAAAAAAAACTTCCGTGCAATATTTTATTAAATGGTAAATGATTTAATATATCATAGGTTCAGGAAAATACAGTTTTTAGACATTTCTTTTAAATAAGTAAGAAGACAGTGCTAAGGTAAATGTCAAATAGTTTGGGTATTTTCTTTTTTAACAGCAAATCAATAAATTAAAATAAAATAATGAATCCAAATGTAAAGTATCAGTTTTAAGGCGAAGTTGTATCCCTAAATTATGTTCCTTTGCTTTTCTTAAGGACTAGTATATATTTTTGAATATCTTGAATATTGTTTTGTTTATTCAATTTATTTATTTGTTTTTCTCTTTTATTTATTCTTTAATTCGTATTCTTTTTTTCGTTTTTATTTTAGAAATCGTTTTGTTTTGCCTATATTTGCCATAAAATAGACAGACATGTCATCAGTTTCTATTTTTATATGTATTTATTTTATTAATAATCAAGATTGCATTATTATTAGATAGATAAAAATAAAATCAGCTAGATATATATAAAAAGCTAAATATTTTAGAACTGCTTGTTTAAAAAGTAAAATATATAGATATTTTCTATAAATTAAAAACAAAAAACAAAAAGAATCGCAAAAAAAGTCATTAAATTCTATACTCCTCTTTACCTTTATTATAAATGTGTGTTGTTTAATTTTGTTATTTATTATTATATTTAAAATATACAATATATATATATATATTATAATTATTAAGGCTAAAAATAAAAAATTAATTTAAATTAATATTAAAACAAACAAAAAAAATTAACTAATTATATACATGTATATTTATTAAACTATATTTATTATGATTATAAACAAATTACAACTGAAATAAAAGAAAAAAACAACAAGAAGTAATATAAACTCTTTGAATGAGTTTTCTCTGATAAGAAATGCTGGTATGATTTCAGTATATAGTTAATGGAAAGGGGATCCTAAAAAAACACAAATTAAAAACACCTTTGAAATGATTAGAGAAAGAACAATTTAAAAAGAAACCTTAGCCATTATTATAAAGAAAAAAATCAATTAACAATAATAAAACAAAATAAGAAAACCGATTTATCTTAAAAGATATACAATATAAAATAATAATAATAACAAATGCTGTCTCATGTTGGAATATTAATTATATTATACACCCCTACTAATTATGAATATATATATTATATATACTTACTTACCTACCTATTTAAACAAGTAAAACAAAAACAATAATATTTATAAAATAAAATGAAAAAAAATGAAAAAAAAATATTTAAAACCATGGAAAGATATTAAACAGAGTTTCGGCAAGGATTATCCTTAACTATTAAGCCTCTATATACATACTCGTATATTAAATTACTATTAAAACAAAATTGTATGATTAAAAAAACAATTTTTGGAGAAAAAATTAATAATTTTTGTCCTTTTATTTTATTTTTTAAATTTAAAAGTAACATGAACTCAAAACAATAATAATTGTAATTTGCAAAAGAAACAAAAATACCACAGTTATATTTATTAATAATACAAAGAAAAAACAAAATCAAATAAATTATATTACTATGAAAACAAAACTTCCAAAATAATATAATTCTTCAATTAAAATTTTAAATGAAAAAGTTTAAAACTTTTTTCTTTAGTTCCTTTAAAATTCGGTTACAGTGTCTAGTGCTTTTAAAACATTTTGTTTAGCTTAGAAATCAAAATCATTATTATAAAAATGCTTTACAAATGTTTTAATTACAAACCTTCACATGTAAAGACATCTAGAAAACGTTAGTGATTATAAGTGCCATTTTATATTTTCAAGTCTACCAGTTGTTAAAAATTGTTTCTGATTGATAATGAAAATCGTGTATCAATGAAAGCAAATATTCAGTTTTTAAGCCAGTATATAACTGTAGTTGATCAAAAATAATTCCTGATGAAATCAGTCATTAATTGAAATGAGACTAAGCTTACTTCCTTACTTACTTAACTGGCCATTTCTTGATCTTCCAAAGTCAAATGCTTAAATACACTCTACCTTTACCATGACCGAACCATTTTATGTTTCGAACTTATAACTGGCATAGCAGTTATCCTGTCAAACTCTATTCGAAAAATTTTAAAGTGACAATATTAAATCCTTTTTGAGAAATAAAAATGGCTCATATATTATTCAATTGGTGGCTCACTACCTTTTAAATTTTATCGCTTTTATATATGTATACATAATATTACAATTAATATGGATTAACTTAAAAAATTTTAGAAATCAATACCTATTTTTTTCAGCAAAAACTAAATGATTTCAGTACAAAAAACAAACTATGAAATTTTTTGTAGTATCAATAATTGTATTTGACAGGAAGTTGACATCAATAAAAATTTTGCAATAAATTCTTTATGACTAGTTAGTTGGGAAGTGGGTATTGTTTTCACTTAGCTTTCTAATTTCATTAACAAAAGATTAAAAAATTTGCTAAATATGTATATGAGCTGAATAAAATTTATCATCAAATTAATGAAAATGCTTTATTTATCCCTATTAAATTTTAATTTAATTTAATAATTTTTTAGTTAAAATCAAATAAAAAATTACATGTGTATTGAAATCCAATTTTTTATAATTTTTTCGAAAATATAGAAATTTAAAAAATATCATAATTATTATTCTCTTAAAAAGTTGAAAATTTAAAAAAAAAATATCAAAATTATAAAGGAATCAGGCAATTATGGATTTCGGTCCGATAAGTAAATCTTAATAATTTGTTTTTATTGTAATAGAATCGATAATTTGTTAAGTTCTCCTGGAGTATATAGTAAATCGTATATCTTTTATTATTAAAAAATATTTATACATTTGCTTACTTGCCTTCTAAAAATTAACTAATTTTTAAAATAATACAAAATATGCAACTGTAAGAAATGTGGAATTGTTAACCAATATACAGGTTGTCGTTCCCAAATACAAGTTTATTTTTCTTTAGCTTACTACACAAACACAACGAATCTGAGGTAAATGATAGGTCAGTATACGACGTCTCTCGAGACTTTTGCAAAATTTGTGATTTTGAAAATTTACAGACATTTCGTTTGCAGATGATGGAGGAGCCGAAAATAAGGAAAACTGCCGTTACTGGAGCAATATGAACACGAAATACAAAGCCAGTTCATTCGTCGAAATTGAATCCATGGGTTGCGATCAGTATAGTAAAGCTCTACTACTTGATTAAATGGGTTTAATCGTCGCTTTGAATTACATTTAAATATTAATATTTATAAGGAATTAATTCCTAATTTATATATTTAAATGATTAATAAACGTTGATAAATCCAACAAATGAAGTATTTATTCTTATTATATTTTTTAAACATGTTTAATGGCATTAAAAGCTTTTCACTTTATTATTTCCTACATCCTTCATGCTGAAGGTTATATAAGAATGTAATATATGTATGTATCTACAAACAAACGTACTATGGCGTCAGCATCCTTTATTTTTTTCAAAATACTTGACTAAGTTATATAAATAGTTGTGACCTCTTTAGCTTCTTTTTTTTATTAATTCTACTCCCTAAATAATTTCATGCTTAATTTTCTTTTTTTCGTTTTTCATCTGCAAACGAATATTTTTTTTTTTTTTTGATATCATTTCTTTAACTTCCTTTCAACCCCTCTGTATATCCACCAATCCGTAACCACCCTTATTATATAGTATTCTTAAATCTCTGCATACTCCCAGTAGGTAGTAGTATTGTTACTATACGAACTTTCTGTGTAGTAAAGTGTAGGAAATAAAACACGTTATTATTGTGGGCGTATATTTTTTCATTCATTTATTCATTCATTCATTCAGCAATACTTGCTTTCGTTTTCTTTCCTGCTTCATTTGCAATCTTTTTTCTCTTTTTATAAAATATTATCTATTACGACATTGACACTGGCAAGGAGTATGAAAGAGCATTGGTATTTTTAAGTGCTTGTATAACTATGTACATGCGTATGTAAAAGGATAAGGATTACGACATTATATGAACTTGTACATCCATTGTCGTTTAATAAATAATAACATTTAAACAAACGGGAATTGTTTGACATTCTAATAATGGTATCCCGTACTCTTGACTAGTTTTTATGCTTATGAGTAATTGTGAGTTGGTCATTGACGAAAGAAAGGATTATAAAAGATATTTCCAGTTGAAATAAAGGAAGGGGATATAATAGGTTGTATAAGCAAAGCATATGTAACAACTTTGTTTGTGTACTTATCTCTGGTTTTATAAAATGTATTGTTTTGTTTTTAATTCAAAATTTAACATTCGGTACAGCTCATGACATTATATTATTAATATAGCCTATATGTTTACAATTTTAGACAATATATATGCATTTCATCTACGTACTAATGTACGGTCAAATTATGTAAATATTTAGCAAAGAAAACATAAATCATACTTTTTCTAAACATTCTTCTTCCACTACTTCACATAGCTCCCATAAAGAATGAACATTTTATGGGATTTGCTGCTATTTTGTTTGGGTGTCGCCAAGTGTCCATATGTATTTTGATTGACCTCTAAACTCTTCCATTCTCGTACCCTTCGTAGATACAACCAGATTTCTACCTGACGGCCATACAACTTTCTAAACATTCTTCTTCCACTACTTCACATAGCTCCCATAAAGAATGAACATTTTATGGGATTTGCTGCTATTTTGTTTGGGTGTCGCCAAGTGTCCATATGTATTTTGATTGACCTCTAAACTCTTCCATTCTCGTACCCTTCGTAGATACAACCAGATTTCTACCTGACGGCCATACAACTTACTTCCATTCTCCACATGTAATTTACTTCAGTTTGAGTGACTGTTTGGTTAGATTCCAGACATTTGAGTTTCTCATGATATTGAGTCAGAATATCCTTCTTCCTTGTTTCTTCCCAGGTTTCAATTTTGTAAATCGGACTAGACTGAATATTCTAAATTTGGTTTTTCGCCATTCGTAACGCTTACATACGCATCCTAAATAGCAAAACCGTACTAAAGTTGTATATTCTCATGGCTTTTTGTTTAATTAAATTTTATTGGGCGGTTTAAACTTTTAAGATCTTTTAGAATAGCAAGCAGGAGATCTTGTGCAGTTCAAGTGATAGAGAGTGTTCGACGTTGGAATGAAATGGTAGATTAATGCTCCCGTTCTGTAGAACTGAAATTTTTCCATTCATCGTACATGCATAGCTTTGTAATTATTATCTGGTCTACTTACTATTTTATCAAAGCTGTCCATATAGCAATTCGTCTGATGGTATCAAGACTTCGTTAAAACCAATGAAGAGGAGATTCTATAGATTGCTTTATTATAATTACTAGAGGTTAGGATTGCTATATTAATCATCTAAGTATTTTTGGAAGCAACTTTCTTTCTCTTCAACAGATGTAATGTAGGCTGTAGAAGCTTAGCTATGCTTTCAATGTTAGCTAATTGATTGCCAGATGATTGATAATATTCTTAAGTCATTTTCTGCATCTACTATAACGTCAATAATTTCATGGAAATGTTGTTTCCATTCTTGTATAATTGTTTATTAGTAGGGAATCACCAAGATCAGCAATTGACTCATATTACGTTTTCATTTAGAAATATAATCTATCGTCTGACGTAGTTTTCTTTTGTTCTCTTTTTGTAACTGTTTTTTTCTTGTGTAACAGTTAGTATTGCTGATACGAAACTGGGTTTTCCTTGTGTACCCAAGTTTCTTCTGCCACTTGATTATACATATGTTGCAGCGATATCTTTTCGTGAGGGTCGTTGAGTTAGTGGTAACTGTTCGTGATTTTCACCTCTTTCTTCTGGACTTTTACATGGTGTAAAAGAATTTCATTTCAAAATATTACTTCATGCCCCTTTTTCTTCCAGAATAAACTTTAGTGGTCTCAAAACATATTCGCTTGACTCCAATTAAATTGTTTTTTGGGATCTTATAAAAACATAAGAAATTTGTAGGGTTATGTGTTGTGTTAATTGTACGTATGTTTACAGAATATCTGTGTAAATATGCTTTTTAATACACTACTTTTTACGGAATCATAATAAAAACTAGCACTTTTCATTTTATTCCATATATATTATCCAAATATTAATAAAACAATTGTCTTTTATTTATAACTTTTCTCAAATAGACAACACTGTCTTATAGATAATGCCGTGTATGTAGACATCCCATAACCGTTTATTTCCTTACGTTATGTCGTTAATACAGTTCACGCGCCCGTCAATTCGATAAACTGTCACTTCATCGTGTGACGTTTCTCAGCTATTCACATCATTTACGTTTTATATCAGAGTTGCATCAGTAAATACCGTACGTGGATACTAAGCGGACGGGTGTAAATTCTTATAATTTTTTTTAGTGTTCCAATTAGAAAAATCACAAAAGTTTACAGATCAGATTAATTTTTTTTATTAATTTCCTTGAAAACAGTCAACAACCAGTATCCAACTATTATTAAAAAAATAAACCACCAATTGGAAAGAAAAGCACAAATTTTTCTCTCATAAAAAAGTAAAAGTGTACGTGTGTGTGTTTGTGCGAGTTTATTTGGCCAGGAATCCGAAGAAAAACGTAAAAAAGTGACGGAATTTTTCCAAAAATAAATTTTCATTTCATTTGCCTGACTGCGTGAATCATTAAACAACATAAAATCAAATACATTTAACAGAGAAATTTCTTTTTTTATTTCCGTACTGTTGTATTTGTGGGGCGGTAGAATCTATCGAATCGAAAAGTTGTGATAAACAAAAAATAGAATAAAAATGTTTAGTTTTCTGAAGCGTGAAAAGGCCAACCAAGAGGTGGTTGAGAATGTAATTGGAGAGTTGAAAAAAATCTACAAAAGCAAACTGTTGCCTCTAGAAGAACACTATCAGTTCCATGATTTTCACTCGCCCAAGTTGGAAGACCCCGACTTCGATGCCAAGCCTATGATTTTGTTGGTCGGTCAATATTCTACAGGTAAGACCACATTTATTCGTTACTTGCTAGAACGTGACTTCCCTGGCATACGTATTGGTCCCGAACCTACTACTGATCGGTTTATTGCTGTTATGCACGATGATAAAGAGGGCGTAATACCCGGTAATGCTTTAGTGGTGGATCCTAAGAAACAATTCCGTCCTTTGAGCAAATACGGCAATGCTTTCCTAAATCGTTTCCAATGTTCCACTGTAAACTCGCCAGTACTACAGGCCATTTCAATTGTAGACACTCCCGGTATTTTGTCGGGCGAGAAACAACGTATTGATCGTGGGTACGACTTTACTGGTGTGCTAGAATGGTTCGCAGAACGTGTTGACCGCATTATCCTGTTGTTTGATGCCCACAAGTTGGATATTTCCGATGAATTCCGTCGTTCAATTGAGGCTTTAAAAGGCCACGATGATAAGATCCGCATTATCTTAAATAAAGCTGATATGATTGACCACCAGCAATTAATGCGAGTCTATGGTGCTTTGATGTGGTCTTTGGGTAAAGTTTTGCAAACACCTGAAGTGGCCCGCGTATACATTGGCTCATTTTGGGATCAACCATTGCGTTTCGATGCCAATCGTCGCCTGTTTGAGGATGAAGAGCAAGATCTCTTCCGTGATTTACAATCACTGCCACGTAATGCAGCTCTCCGCAAACTCAACGATCTTATTAAGCGCGCTCGCCTCGCCAAAGTGCATGCTTTCATAATTTCCGAATTGCGTAAAGATATGCCCTCGGTGTTCGGCAAAGATAGCAAAAAGAAGGACTTAATTAAGAATTTGGGTCAAGTCTACGATCGTATCCAGCGAGAACATTCTATATCGCCCGGTGATTTCCCCGATATAAAGAAAATGCAAGACGTCCTGCAACATCAAGACTTTACGAAGTTCCATTCCCTGAAACCACATCTTTTGGATATTGTAGATAATATGTTGGCCAAGGATATCGCTAGGCTAATGGAAATGATACCACAGGAAGAGATGACCCTTATATCTGAACCCATGGTTAAAGGTAAGTTGTAAAGGGAAACATTTTTACTAAAATTTTTTTGTGATGTGTAAGTTAAAAAAAATAAGAAAGAAATACTTCAAATCTAATACGACTCAGAGACGAGTCACTACGGATGTATGTAGTCTTTGTTATACTCTATATTTTATTCGCAATGACATTATATTTGCACAGAAACTTAAAGAAGAATAATAAAATTAAAGATAAACTGACTCATTTCCTAATTTCAAAAACGATATTTTTTTATAATTTTTTTTTTAATATCGTATATTTTTGTTGCATAATAGAAATGAATTAAAGAGGTTTATATAATTTTTTTATTCTTTAATTGCCTGCTGCTAGCTTTTTTAATGAAGAAAAAGCTATAAAAAGTGACTTGAAAAAGAATTCATCTGTACATGACTTTCAACATTTTTCTTAAAGAAATGTAGAATTATTATTTGGTTATGGCGACATTATTCACTTTTTCTTTACCCTTTTTTTTTTAATTGCAACTGGTTTTATTTCCTTTTTTATATTTGACTTACTCTTTGTGCTTGTTATCCTAAATTGGAAATCTTTTAAAGGTTATATATTGGAACTTTAAAGCCTTTCAGATTCTTTATTGATTCTGGATTACAAATCACGAATTCGGGATACAGTTAATAAAAGTGTCAATTTAGAACATGGATGTTTATTATTTCATTGGCTTAGAAGTCCTTTATAAAATGTTAGGTACATTGTAGCTTTTTAAATAATAACAAATAGAATTTATATGAGCTAATCAGTGGCATGATAAGGATAAAAACCTCTGGAGATTAATAGGTTGTTATATTTTTATTATAAATGATACATTTCTGTATGAAATAGGGAAAAATAATACTTTTTTGGATTTGATTTGCTGACTAATAGCCACGATATAAAATACGTCAGAAAATCGGAATATCCTTTTTAAAACAATTAATATTAAAATGTATGCTGCTTCTATATATTTAACAGTTACAATGCCATTTATCTGGTTGTTAGTATAGTTGCCCTTTATGGATTACACAGTGTGAATATTCATATTGGTCACAAATAAGCATGCAGAGCTAAGGCTTGTGAAATTTCTTTCTTAAAACATGGCCTATGTAGCATATAAGGATATACAAGGAGGATACCGTAATCGAATGATTAGAACGTGCATACCATTAAATAGGTCGTAACTTTGAAAATAATCCGAAATTAAACAAAACCTCTAAGCTTTCTTGTCCACAAAGATTAAGAAAATAAATGACGAATTTTTAAACATTGAATAACCAATCATGCTATAAAAAAGAAACTCCAATGTTATTAAATTTTACTAAAGCAAAATACATAAAATTAAAAGTGGTCTTATTCGCCGAAATGCTAACTTGCCTTTCTTTCTCAGAAAGTATGCTAGAAAAGTCAAACTTATATTTTACTTAAACACTGATTGCTGTATTCATTAGCATTGTTTTTCAAAAAAAAATATGAGTCATTAGCACTTATAATAGTACTGGTTAAAGGAAGGAACCATTTTAATATTAATAATACAACTAATGTCAGATAAGTATTACTGAATAGAAATTCACTTTATTTCACAATCGAAACTTACAAAAGAGAAAAATGACGTTTTGTAAACTACATTATATTTTATATTTCATTATAAGTTTAATGTTATTTATTACTGTATTAAACTCAAATAATCTTCCGATTTATGCACTAGAGGAGTAAAATATCGTACAAAAGTATAAAATATTTGAAAATTTCTCTGAAAAACAATTTCTGCCATTCAGTCAACAATAAAATACACAAAGAATTTAACAGTGTACTCGAAACATGTTAATTATAAATAAGAAAAAAATTGAACAAGTTCATTATTACCTTTAACAATTAACTTGAGGTTAAATTGATAAAAATAGTTACGAGCAACATTATTTCCATTTTTACTGTTTTCTTTTATTTTTTTGTTTGTTTTTTTTTTGTATTTGTTTCTTTTTAAAGCAATGTACATTTCAATAAATAGTACGCGTATTATATTTATTTGAAAATCTTTCACTTTTTGGATATAAGATATTCTCTGCATTTTAAGCTAACAGGGAAAATTTATTTATTTTAAGTCGTTTTTTTAACTTGTCAAACTTGTTTTATAAAAATCTTTAAAACAAAAGATGAATCATAAAATACAATGTACAACAAGCAAGTAACTCCGATTTGGTACAAAGTACTTATCGAACAAATTTTATTATCTAGTATTAAAATGTGATTGTTTTGAAAGCAAAAACTAAATTATCAATGTTGGAATATGTACCACCATTAATGAAAATTCGAAGGTACGAAGCTATAAACAATGTTTTAAATAGTTAAGCTTTCATTCAACGAATAAATATTGTTCATGAATACAAACAGTGATTGAAGTATTTTAAAATAACAAAAAAGTCATGGTTTGTAACTTTTCAAAAAAGATGTTTTACTTTTTTGTTTCTCTTTTAATACAATGCAACGAAAGAAAGGCTTTCAAGTGTAAATCGTTTCTAT
Source organism: Sarcophaga subvicina (assembly GCA_936449025.2). NCBI lineage: Eukaryota > Metazoa > Arthropoda > Insecta > Diptera > Sarcophagidae > Sarcophaga > Sarcophaga subvicina. The sequence continues at coordinate 104,981,493 of OW388081.2, read as the reverse complement.
TTGGCTTAAATACTTATGTATACAACTTTGCGGTTTTTAAAGTGAGAAGATGATTCAATTCCAAATAATAATATGAGAAATTTTTATTGACTGGATTATATTTTAAGATTGTTTTGAAAGAAATCGTTTATTAAAGAATAAATATTCATTTTCTATACATTCGAAATATTTTAAATATTGTTGAAGCATGTACATATGTACATATATAAACAAAATTAATTAAAAAAAATTAAAATTACCTCATACTTCTCTTTATTATATCTTATCATTTTTCAAATAAGCAAAGTAAATAAAATTTTGGTTCGTCATCAAAATTCCTTAATGAATTGTTCGTGTACAACATTTTTGTATAAAATTAATAACTTAAAACCTTAATAGTAACATCAACAAGCCAACATAGGAGTTATTGGTTATCGATTTCAATGTGTATGTCAATAATATTTAATTTTTTGCAACAATATTTCTGATAATTATTTCAATGAATTTGTATTGATTATAGGGAGCTCTTATTTGATTATTCGATAGGTTTATAATGATTTTCTTACTAATATTGTATATTTGTTTTACGAATGTGGTTAGTTGATAGTTTTTTAGTGTGTTTTTAAAGTCGTAACAACGTATTGTGTGATTTTGTTTTCTATTATTCCAGCAAATAACTGCTCTTGTGTGTTTTGTTGTACACTTATTCTCATGACTATTTATTTAAAAAATTTTACTCGTTTTTATGATCATTTTGTCTATTTTAACTGGGTCAATTACTTGTGTTATCAAGCAAAGTATAAACGGTAACAACTATATAAAGCTGTTAGCTTAGTTAATGTACAAAAAATATATGGTAAAAGTAATAGTGCAAAAACAAAAGACAAAAGAAAAAAGAAAGAATATTCGTTAGGTTTGTCTTTAAACAGTGTCTGTAATAGGAAATTTTTATATTTGGACAAATATTTTTGTAATAATATTCCCTTAAAAAATATTTTTAAGCCAAACAGTATAGTATTGTCGCGTCAAAATTTAATGCAACACCAATACGTTTCAAAACATATAAAAGTCTGCGTACGCACCGTATTTAAAAAATTATTTAAAATAGATTTCAAAAAGACTTGTCTTTTTTGCATTTAACTGGAAAATAGCAACCAAACAGTGTTTAAGAACTATAACATTTAAATGTTTATATTGTAAATATTTGTTATCGGATATATACATATGTTATTAACAGATTAAAATCTAAAAAAAACACCAAGCGATAAAATGTAAAGAAATTTTTGTTCAAATTTTATTAAAAAATTTCCTTCGTATAAATACTGTGTTAGTACTATTAAATAAAAATGTTTAAAGCTTTTTAATTGCACACAAATTAAAATTAAATAAAATCGTAGTTGAAAACAATATAAAAATAGCAAAGTTACTCGGTCAGCAACAGTTGGTTTTATTCTCAAGTTATGATGTCACTATAAAATTTCTTTACTATCAAACTACGCAAGTCAAACAACAATTGATTTGCCATTAAAAAATTTTATAAAAATTGAAGCAGTTAAATGGAAAAATTGTTTTATAAATACGGCCCTTAGAAGTTTTTATTTTGAAATTTAATCAACATATTCCATTTAAAAAGAAATTCTTGTTAAAAAAAAAAATTTTACAAAAAATTTTAATGATGTGCCATAATCGAATAATCGTTTTAAAACCTACTCTAACAAAAGCAAGGTAACAAAAAAAATATTCGAATACTTCATATTTATTTGAACCAGTGAACTGTTAATTTATCCTATTCATTTAGATTCGTAATTATAAATCAAAAAACATTATTAAAAGTAGAATTGTTACCACAATTCATTTTAAATTAAAACTAAATGGAAATACATATATTTTTTGCTTATCAATGTACTTTATCAGTTAGTTATATTTGTATATATTAGAAGAAACCTACATATACATACTAAAGAAAATTATAAAAAAATAGCACCAAACACCGCAAGTTATTTATTTTATAGAAATGTATATGTATGTTAGAAATACTTGTGTATAAATATTATGTAATTATACGTACAATATGGCATATGCATATATAGAAGCTTTAGATTTGCAACAATAATAGAAGATACTGTTCGTAAAAGTTATAATTTAAACATAAGTGTTATCAGTTTTTTTTTTTATTATTTTAAAACTAATTCATAGATTATATAAAAATAAAGAATTAACAGTAATCTTTATATATACATATCTTCTATACACAAAAAAAAATTTAAAAATGTTTTAGCATTTTATACTATGGAAGTATACAATAGACATTTAGAATATTGCTGCAAACGTTATTTGGATTGATTAAATATGAATACAGTCAAAGAAAAAAGTCTACATACAACGGTGCATGTAGACATTTACATTCTTGATTGTAAAAGCCTTAAACAACGCTATAACCTCTTTTTCAAATTGATAAAAATCAGTGAGAAAAAAGCCTACATATACCGCTGTATATAGACTTTTTGCTTTGACTGTATATGTACATATAAACAAGCTTTTCAAATAATCGTGGTTAAACATAAGAAACAATATATTTTTAAATTAATTATCAACAGATGTATTATATTTATTCATCTGCATTCAATAACGCGAAATATTAACTTTTTATTTAAGCTTGTTAGACCAAATTTATTCTGAATTGCTTCTCTGTTTTTTTCCTCTATAAACAAAGTAAAGCTCAAAAGATATTCAGTTTAGATTATAGATTACATTTTGCCATACTTATGTATGTATCTATTTAGTTAAAAATACATTAAGATTAGCAACATTGCTATTTTATAATTCAATTTTATCTCTTTATCGATTCACTGTTTCAATATATAAAATAATTTAAATTTAACAATTTCCGTTTGAATTAAATTCAATATGTCGACGACTTCCGTTTTAATAATGCATTATCACTGTTGTCTATACAGTAATTAACCTTTGATTACATTTAACGAAAGATAACACATCTCACATCTCAATGCGAAAGAAATTATCTAAGACTATAAAAAAAGAAATGTAAACGAAATTGTTTCGGTTTCCCGTAACACAATTTCTATTCTAAATAAGAAAGTCTTTGCTTGTTGCTTTAGATAAACGTTCTGCACTCATATTTTTTAATAAAATCCAAGTCTTAAATTGCAAATATAATACAAAAAAAAAGAATTCCAAAAAAATGAAAATAAATTCTAAAAAATTAAAACTGTCATGGCATAAATTACTAACGTTTCTTTAAACTGTGTATCAAGTACATATGTATGTATGTACACATATTTTTTTTTGCGGTTTTATAAGTTTATTTTACTTTGTATTTACCTTTGCCAGACTATTTTATTTCTATTTTTTTTTTTTCGTTTCAAATCTACATAGCTCAGTGTACATATTTGTTTGAATACTTACTTGTAGACTAAGCAAATAATATTCCATGACATAGCTTTCATATCGATTTAGCTCAAAGTGCTAGTGTTTTTTATGCCAGCTTTTTGATAATGAATTGTCTGTTTGCCAGACGTTATATAGTAGGGTTTAATAAAAATTGGCGCGAAACTTGTGCTCAAGTAAGTGCATACATGTAAATGATAAGATGAGGCAAATTTAGAACTCTTAAACAGCAAGTATTGCTTACGAAATTTACGAAATTTACTTACAGTGGTGTTTATATGTTTTAATTTTTTTGTTTATTATTATTGTCTTATTGTATGTACATACGTAGGTAGTTAGATTAACGTATAGTGCATGTTTGTAGATTTGAATAAATTGTTTAGATCTCAAATTCATTCAGTTCATTTTAGTTCACAAAAAACATCTACAATTAGTTTAATACACAGGAAGAAAACGCTTATGATATTCGCACTCAGTAATTCATACACACGGGATTAGATTGTTGTTGTTCGCTTCTTCTTTTGTTTTGTTATTTAAAATACAAAATGTTTTCTTATTTAAAGTGGAATCTATTCATGTTGAAGTAGAAAAGGAAATTAATTTTAATATAATTGATGTATTCAAGTGCAATAATTATAACTATAAAGTAACATAAAATGATGTGTATACAAATAGAAGGGAGGGAAATTATTGAAAAGATTTTTCTTGAAAAATATCTAAGGACTTTTAAAGTATTTCAAAGAATTTTAATTTGAATTTTAGCACATTTTTATAATTATATTTTGAATAACTAAACAATAGGCAAACAAAGTTCATACAATGATCAGAATGGTTATATACACGTCTATTAAGTTAAAAAAATATCGTTTAATTTTTTTTAAATACCCTATTTTAAATTGTAAACGTAAGCAGTTTTAGTGTTTTAGCAAAACGATAGGAATTAATAAAGTGTACAAATTAATTGAGTCATAAATACAATAATAAATAAATGTAAATCCATTTAAATATTAAATTTAACCACAATAAAATAATATAAATTTGATTTTTAAAGGTTATTTACTGGTTAAGCAAACATTTCATAATTTTTGTTTTTTTTTTTGCATACACATTTGGAATGAAATTTTCTATGACACAATTGTGTTTCACGCTCAACGCTTTTACGGTAATTTTTTTCTGATTACGGTTTTAACAGCAATGTCACCACAAAAACTAACATTCACGCGAAACCATAATACAAGAAGGATATATACATACAAAATTGCCAATTTTGCAATTTAAATTTCTTAACACTTTTACTCCCTTGTTTTAATAGTTTGTATTGAACTAGTTGACTACATACATACAAAATTGGTCATTTCAACTCTTCAGTCTGGATTAGGACTTAGTTTCTCAGACAACTTATGCTGGATGTCATAATTTTATACATAATTGGCGGGACCTACAGTTTTAAGTCGACTCCAAACGACGGACTGAAACTTTTCATGGCAATTCATTTTCTCTCAGAGTTTTTGCCAGAAAGCTGCTGAGAGGAAGCCGCCGCAGAAATATATTTTCATATTCATAGACTACAACGACTTCGTCGAATTCGACCAGTTAACTAAAATAATTTAATTAACGTTTTTTTCTCAGTTCTGCGACTATGATGACTAACAATGTCACGTTTAAGTAGTGGATTTAAATTTTATTTCCGATTTCAAAGTGAAATTGAACTTATTTTAATAAATTTTATACTTTCAGATATGAGACACTATTGAAAAAGTAAATCCAAAGCTTTAAAGGCTTTGTATTAAATCACAAGTAATGTGAATTTCAATTTCCAAAACATCAGTCGAACAAATCAATATAATTTAATCTTGATGTAATTTAATAGATCGAAATAAATTAAATTACTTTTTATTGTACTTGTAAGTAATTGTAGTGCATTTAGAACGAATTTAAACATTTGTTATGCTGATATCTTTATATTTAGGACCGAGAGAACTGAAATCTTCTTTTATATATCTGAGTTATAGTCTCAGTTTCCTATAAATGTTTTAATTTTTTATACAGCCACGTAATTACTTTTGGCTTTTCCTATTTTTAAAGTTCGCGGTGCCACATTGTAACCTAACTTGTGGTTAAAATGGTTGTATAAGTATGCATAAGCATTGTAAATGTTTGTGACATATTAATAAAACAAATAAAAGTGGCCTTAATAGCACAGCAGGTCGTTGACTAATGGTATTTTGAAATGTCAAAGTTTTTCCAGTTTTTCGTGTATTTTGTTGTGATAATCACCTTTGTGTTTTATATTTGAGTCATAGCCCTTAAATACTTATTGCTCCTTTAAAACCATTATCACTAAAAACTGTTTCACTATGTTTGCAAGATATTTAAGAACAGCTGGAATTATCTATTCTAATAAAAATTTGGAAATATAAAAATATGTACAGCAGCCATTAAAAAATCTGTTTTTCGGTTAGATTCCTCTAAAAGAATACATATGTACTATCTATTTTTTGTGTGGAAGCTAATTGAGCGATGGTAGACTTATTTTTACTCAAACATACTACTCCGCAGTGGATATGTGAAATCAAGCACCAAGCACCGAATTATCCTTACATTAATGAAAAAGGATTTTTGTTATTATTCCATACATTACCAATTTTCTTTGCTATTAAATACTCAGATGAAAACAAATGTTTGTACTAGTCAGTGTGTGTGTTTAGAACCAAAAATCCATAAAAAAAACAATTTAACACTTGTATAACCAAAACAATCAATAAATTTGTTTGTTTACAGTATTAAATACACTCCAATGTATGTATTACACATCTGAAATTACAGTCTAGCGTGCTGCCGAATTCTTTTATTAATGAATGATTTAAAAATTAAAAAGAATTATTAAAAACAGTTATTACCAGAGAAACAACTGTCACGGTCACAGACATTTCTAAATAATTCAAGGGACAAATTTCAAATTATTAGTCGTTAAACCCATATTATTTCTAATTAAAAATACATTATTTATACAATTGACCGATGCCTTTAGCGGTTTATTATTTATTATTGCTTGCCTTCAACTATAAATTATTGTAACTGTTATATTTAGATTTTCAATGAACTTGAAAACAAAATTAGCATACATATATGTATGTATTCATGTGTAAAATGAAATATATTTTTTCTATTGCATTTCTGTTAAAATACAACTTAAACATTTTATGCTAAATATAATTAACACCCTTTTACTCATAATGAGGTCATCAAATTTTAAAATAATACAAACTGAACATGATTCATCGTGACACATTTCGATTTATTTGCACCTTTTAATCAAAAATGTAACTTCAGGAACATTTAAAAAAAAAATTTTTTTTCATTGGAAAATTTTTTGTGTAGTTTTCACAAGTCATTATTTAAACGAAATTAGTTATATATGTTATCAGTAGTATACATATGTATATATTTACATAAACTTAAACATTTTTTAAAATGTTTGTATGGGTTTATAGAGTTGAGTTTATGTATTTTATGAAATAGAACTTAAATTAGTTCATTTAGTTACAAATTTGAAAATCGGCATATGAAAAGAACTAATTACATGGTAGCATGTGTGGAGAAATGTATGTATGGCATGTGTATCATAATTATATGGGTTATAAATATGTTTAAATTTTATCCCATAATTCCCATGGGTAAATAGTCCATTTAGTAGTCGCCGCAGTCGAGTAGGTAGGGTGTTGGCTTATTAGACATGAGGTCACGATTCAAACCCCAGGTCAGTCATTTCGAACAAAACCGAAATATGTAAAAAAATTTGTTTTGGTGACTTCCCCTCAGCAGATTTCTGAAAAAAAAAAAAAAAACTGAAAGTGAATAAAAATGTCATGAAAAAGTTTGTCAAAAAATATGTTGTTCTCGCAGTCGACTTTAAATTGTTGGTCTCGCCACTCATGTATAAAATTAAAACACACAGTAGAAGTGGTGTGAAAAGCTAGGTCGTAAACCTAACTGAAGGGTTTTAAAGAGCAATTATGTATATATGTGTGTGTATGTATATAGAACATGTCTACATTCAACGTTTTTCAAATTCTATTGAGCCGTCAAAGAAATATTTCTTAACGTTTTACGTACTGTTTAGAATGCGAAGAATGGGTTGGAGAACGAATTAAACCTGTGCGATATACTGATCAATCGATCACGAATGGAAGTTTTTTACAAGACTTCAAGGGGTAAATAAAGTATTAAAATAAATTAACAGATTTTAACAAGAGAATAAATAATCAAACGATTTGTCCAAAAACAATGGTGTCGCGTATTTAAGTAGGCCTGTCGAGTCGCCCGACTTAAATACCAGTAGAAAAACGTCTTAAAATGAACAATTTATGATATTAATTAAGCATATTTGAGAATACCTTTCCCTCTAGGCTCGTCTTAACATGTAAGGCCAATATCAAGGCGTTAGTGAGACGTTATTAAAAATAAAGTGTTTACAAACTACTAGTGAGATTAATAAAGAATAAATTAAGGAAATTATTTTTTCTTTTAATATTTTAATTTCAGGCAACAAACCTCTTTGCTTCTTTTTAAGGGATTTTATCTGACATCACTGCATATTTGAAACTCACAAAACAATATGTTTTCTTCTTCTTTAATTTTACAAAATACTTCCTTAAACTAAAATCTGTAACTATGCGTCATGCAGTCAATGGTAACGACAGGAACTATTTGAAAAGAAAAAGAAAATCGATTAAAAAAATACTGACAAACTCGAAAGAAATTTTTAAATGCAATATAAATAAGATAAAATAAAAGAAAATCAAATCAAATTTAGGTTTTTCAATATCATTGCCATTAGAGAGTGCAAAACAAAAGAAAAGAAATTCGTATTATTTTTGTATTTTCGTAAAATGCTAGCGCTATCGTCACTAAACTTTCGATTAAAAGAAAATGAACTAAAATAAAACTAAAATATAAAGAAAAAATCAAATTTAGGCATTCCATTTTAATCACGAAACAAACAACAAATACAACGTATTCATGTACTATGTATTCGTTTAAGTAAAGTTCATTCACTTTTCATTTCGAAATAAAGTTTAATAATTTCAAATGCGGGTTTCAAATTATTTATCACAATGTAAGCACATTGTATGTATGCATAATTATTATATTGATTTATAAGTTTTTATTTTTAACATACCAAAAAAAAAAACACTTTATTTATTACGTGACTGAGCAGGGAATGTTAAAATAAATTAAAATTAATAGTTGTCAACTCTAACACTGTTTAAAGTTTAGAGGAAAAGATTAAGTCTATATTTATGAACTATTAATCATAAACATGTCTCCTTATATAGTCGAAAAGTAGCCAAATAAATGTATGATTTTAGTATGAAGTGTAAAGAAATGTCGCATAAACTGCACACTTATCAAGTGTTAATTTCGATTTTCTTTATACATTTGTTGTTTAGTAGTGTATTGTCGTATTGTTAAGAGATTTAGTTTCTTGAGGTTGTTCTCTTTTTCCCGTTAATTGTTGCTGTCCACAATTTTAGGTTTTATGGTCTTGTTGAAATTGTTGTAAATGAATTTTGCAAATATTGTAAAAAAGCCCTGTTCATTAACCTTTTTCAAGTGTTAGTGAACTTGACAAATCTTTCTGTAGTTTTCGGTATACACACATATTTTTTTTAATACAATCTCTGACCCTTATAACGGTACATATCTTTAACTATTCTACTATTTGCCGTTAAAATGAACTTAATTATGCAATACTTAAAACTACTAGCTTATGTTACCATGCTTATCTTGTGAATGTTACCTTCAGTTATGATTTATTTTTTATATATTTTTTAGCTTTTAATAATTGTATTTACTTAATAATTTTTTCTCCCTCCCTCTAGAAAAAGTTTTTATATCTTTTAACCATAACTTAAGGTGTAGATAGTATATGTACATATGAATGTACACATGTATGTTTTTTGTTTATTTTTCCTTTTTTATAATTTAAATGTGGTTTTAGTTAATTTTTATCACATGTTTAGCATTAAATTGCTAAATAATTTTGAAGGTGTGTGTTGGCTTTTTTTAATTTGATTTTTGTTATTGGTCTCTATAGTATGTCTTCTTTTCTTATTTTATTTTTGGCATGTTCTTAATTTTCAGTTTTTTTTTTTTTTCATTTTACTTAACACGGTTTAAGTGCTTTAAAACTATTTCGAAATGGTTTTATATTTCATTATAACATTTGCTACTTTACACCATATTTTTTTTATTCTTTTAGAAGAAAACATTTCCCCTAGTCATTCCTCCCATTCTGTAGAGATTATTGAGCCTGTACAATTAACGTTACGAGAACGTTATACTGAAGTTTTAGCAAAAATTAAAGAACACAGTCGTAATAACTTTCAAAAATGTAAAAAGTAAGAACTTCTTTTAAATAAAATCACTTTAATTTGCACATTTTTGCACAGTATCACATGGTTAATGTATGGCACACGTTACTTAATTTTTCACTTCAAATGTGTATGCTTTTAACGGAATATTACTTATGAAATGCTTATATATTGTGAGTGTAAAAATAAAGTGTACGCCAGTATTTAAGTTTTTTTTTAATAATTTACATTTCAACATAATAATACGTTTTTTCTTAAACTGTTTTTAAGAGATTACATATTTCTAAAAAAAACAGAAAAAAATTAAACATTCTTACAACAGCAGTAGTTATGATACAAAAACCAATGGTACTCTAATATTTACTCACCAAAATAACTGCAGTATTTTGTTACTTTTCCTTTTGTTGTTATCTGACATTAATCCGTCAAAAAAGATTTCATCCTCAATCCATTTCAGAATTCGATAATCAAAACACTTCTCCAAATGCTCAACAGCTCGCTTGTACTAAAATTTGTTCCGCAAGTTTAAATATTAAAATTTCAGGCATTTGAAACAAATAAAAATGGTAATTAATACAATACCTTAAATAAAGCCTTATAAACAAACTAAATAGTCTTCATAGTCTAGTAGGTAGCGTGTTGGCTTATTAGACTTAAATCCTCGGTTCAAGCTCCAGACATCTCGATCTAAGCGGAATATGAAAAAATATTTCTTCGGCGACTTTCTCTCAGAAGATTTCTGGCAAAAACCTTAAGAGTAAATAAAATTGCAATGAAAAATTTCTCAAAAATCTGTTGTTCCGAGTCGACTTTAAACTATAGGTCCCGAAACTCATGTATAAAATTAACACACACACAACATAAGTGGTGCAAGAAACTAGGCCGAAATCCTGACTGAAGGGTTGTAATGACCAATTATGTATGTAAACAAACAAATGATTGCAAGAAATCAAAAATTCCAATTTTTAAGTTTTATAAATTTGTGGCTGTTTCTAGTTCTACAATCTACAACATCTCTAAATTTATCATAATTTATTTCTGTTCCCAATAGTTTTACTTGTAAATATATAAATATGGGGTCTTTAAGCGCGTCTTGTCTTTAAAGTAAAAGACCTGTTGATGTCATTATGTTTGGAATACAACATCGTTCAAATGTCCTCTTCGGTTTCTCTAGGCAGAGCGCATCCGAAATGGCCAACTTTCAATGACTCTGGCATATAAATCAGGTTTGTGGCTTATTCGCATACATCTCCGAATTAAGGAAATCCCATAAGAAGTAGAACAGATTATATCTCAAGACCTCGGTGACCAGTTCACATCACATCATGAGATGATCAGGCCCTCGAATCTCTCGTGCAGAGTATTAATATGTGGCACGTAACGCCGTCCTGTTGAAACCAGAGTAACATTCAATTCTGGCCAAAAAAATTTGGTAATGATCGATTCATAGAGCTCGTCGTTGACAGTGATGGCCCGACCAACGTAATATGTAGCGATAATCGCCAGGCCAAAATCTACATCAAACTGTGACGTTTTCGGGATGCTTGTGGATCTCATGAGGATTGGTATCGCTCCAAAATTTTGTTTGTTCTAGCACCCATTCATGCAGAAATGTGACTCATAGCTAAAGATGATTTTTCGATAAAAATTAGGGTAAGTGGCGACCTGAACCAGAGTCGGTTCAGCGAATACTCGACGTTGTCTATTGTCATCCAAGGTGATTCGGTTAAACGACTAAATAAACTACAACTAATTTGACAGATGTAGTTTCAACAAGATAGCCTTTATGGACTAACAAAATTCGGAAGTTCGTGTTGAGACTCTACATAAATAATTTGACTTTTAAATTGTACCTAACAAAACCTGATATACATACACATTTAAAGATGTTAGAAATATAATCAATAACCTTAAAATTACATCATTAATTACTGTACTTACTTACTTACAATTATTTTACGCAAACATCAATAAAAAATAATCAATATTTATATTTCAATGAATATTTTTGAAGTCAAACGTTTTTCTTTATTGACATCGACAATATGAAGCGCCTCTATTAAAACAAAGCAAATCAATTGTAAACTAAGAATAGTAAAATATTCATATACATATACAGTTTAGTATTAGTATAGTATAGTATCGTATAATATAGAACTCAGAGGCTAAACTCCAATTGCCGCCAATAATAATAATAAAAGTAATCATTTATAACAAACAAAAAAAAAAAAAGAATGTATAAATTGCCTTAGTAAAGCAAACCAAAATGCAACCACTTCAAGTCCACAAAAAAAAAAAAAAATAAAGATGAAATACAATAGCGAACATTGAAACTCAACTGAGTAGATAAATTGGTGCACTTATACATACATGCGCGCTTAACTTACAAAAAGATGAAAATGCGTGCATATTCAAGTGGATTGCAAAATTTTAAGTGATATATTGAAGTTACATGCATACATACCTATTAACCTCAGGGTAAAAATTATACACTGAAAAAATATTTGTTACAATCTAGAAGGAGTTTTATGTTTTCATCAGAGACAAAGTAATTGTTGTTTGATGTACCCACCTAGAGGAAGTCGCCGTAGTCTGTTGGCTAATTAGACGTAAAGCCAGGGTTCGAGCCCCAGGCCAGACATCAAGACAAAATACAAAAAGTATTTCTTCGATGACTTCCTCTCAGCAGATTTCTGGCAAAAACCATGAAAAAGTCTCTCAAAAATCTGTCGTTCGGAATCGACTTTAAACTGTAGGTCCCACCACTCATGTATAAAACACAACATAAGTGGTGTGAGAAACTAGGACATTGTACAATGGGTCAATTCGACCTCCGGGTACTGTACTTGTCTTAATTGACAAGTACACGTCCTCTAACCTAACCTAACCCACCTAGAAACCGGATAACAGCAATGAGCATGCTCTAGAAAGCTGTAGACGTCCTATTTATGTAATCTGGTGGTATTTTGATCCACTCTTGGCAACGATTTTAAGGCGTTGACTGTTTCTCTTTCCTCCATAATGGAAATATTCGAAATGCTCGTTAGTTTTATGTCCGTAGAATAAGTAATAAATAAATACAGAACGTTTTACTTTGAAAACGTTGAGACTTTAGTTCCTTGAATGGTGCGAGTTTTGTAGAAGTTGTTGTTGCTTTGCTTAAGTTGTTAACGAGCCTAGGTTAACAAAGTGTTGCTTAAAATATTTTCAAAAGCGATGAGCAGCTAGATGAAATAAGCAAGGTTCAAACTATTATTAATGCAGAGGCTTTACCGTGAATTACTTTAAATATAAGGCTTTACAATTCGACCACTTCTGCTGTTTTACCGGGAGATCCCTGTAGTTGTTTAAAAATCTAATTTACAGTATTAATTATGTCATTCGGATAAATATATTGAGGACCTATTACACAAGCGTTATTAGTTTCGATAACCTTAACCTTAGATTTGCCAAAGATTGTCAATATTTAGGGTATTATGGTCGTTAATTGCATCTTTGTGTTGAAATAAAACGACATATTTTCTGAAGACACTTTTGTCATATTAGAAGCGTCCACATTCCGCGTAAATTTTAATTTTTTTTTTGTTTTTAAATTAAAAATTCTCCGTTTTTGGTTTTAAATATACAAATCAATTGTACTACACATGATTTTTGATTTTTTTTACGTTTAATTCAAATCTGCTCTATTAGACATTTACTTAAAATATTTAAATTTATTATTCATTAATAAATAATTTTAATAATTTCATAAATTTAATTTATTTTTCGTGTTTAAGGTGGTGCTTTCGAAGGTGTCATTGATGACAATGTTTCACCGTTCGGTTACATGAAAGGTGAAGGTATTGATGCTGGTTTCGGTGAACACGACTGGATTTGCAGTAGAGATAAAGAACGCACAGATGTTATATTCAATAAACTCGGACCAGTTGATGGCAAAATATCTGGACAAGGTAAATTTTAGAATTTTTTTTATTTCTTTTCTTATTCATTAATAAATAATTAAACTTTTTTACGGTTTTGCAGCTGCCAAACAAGAACTCATCAAATCGAAATTGCCGAACTCGGTGCTAAGCAAAATTTGGAAACTTTCGGATGTCGATGGTGATGGTTTCTTGGATGCGGATGAGTTTGCTTTAGCTTCACATTTAATCAATGTCAAATTAGAGGGCAATGAATTGCCGAATGTTTTGCCCGATCATTTAGTGCCACCATCTAAGCGTTGCTAATGGATTCATCTATTTTTAAAAGTGAAAAGTGAACATCCCAAAAAAGAGGTGGTGTTTATAGTTTTAAAACCACGCTATGTTTTCACATTTTTTTTCGTTTGTTTAAATTTTATTATTAATTTTTAGATTTATTTCTGTAAAGGAAGGAAGGAAACCTTTAACACACTTATATTCGCCACAAACAATGCCTTTATTTGTTGTAATGTTGAAAATGTTTTATTTCTAATTTTTTTTTTCAAATTTATTTTGATAATTCTTTAAATGGTACAATCTAAATTATGTAACTGTGTACATAAAATTAAAAAAATTAAGTGTGTTTTAAAGAATTGTTTTGAAACAAGAACACGTTATTTGCCCTTTCAAAAAAAAATTTTGTAAAAAAAAGAAGAAACGTAACAGACTAAACAAAAGCTGTAATACAAAGAGAGTTTTTAAAACTAAATTAACACTAAATTTAAATATACACATTTTTGTATAAGTGTAACAAATTAAAAAAAAAAAGAAATAAAACATCCTACTATTATTAGTGTTTCCACAATCTATAAATTATTGTATGTAAAAACGTATTTATTTCTTTTATAAACAAAAACTTTTGCATATTATTAGAAATAACAACACACCTGCATACAAACACACACACATACACACACAAAAAAATCCTAACTATTATTGTGAATGATAATAAACAAATTTACAATTTATTTAAGAAACGTTTAAATAATCTTTAATGTTTAATATACTATTTAATGCCCTTAATGCAATAGTTTATTTATTATAAACATATTATCATCCTATTTAACAAAAAAAAAAAAACGAAAATAATTGTGCAATTTTTTAAGATTATATTTTTCCTCTTTTCCCCAGCATATATTAATTAAGAAACCTTCATATCACGTTTATTTTTGTTTTCTTTGTATAACTGAATTTGAAAATCTTATTAAATGCCTTAAAAGTCTATTTTTTTAATATTTTTAGTAAAATTGATATTGTAATTATGAAAATGGATAACAAAACAAAACAAAAAAAAACCATTTATAAAGAAGAGTGAACAATAAACAACAATAAAAGAATTTTTGTCAAAAGTATGTATTTTTTGTAATGCTAAAAATATATTAATAAAACTATTGAATATAAATTATGTATTTTCAAGACAATCTTACTCCCCCGATTGGTGTTAATAAAATTTAAAATAAGTTTTACAAAGTATTAGGTAAACCTGAACTCGGTTCTGCCTTTTTATGAGGAATTGAGAATCTTTCTTTCCACAGCATAGATAACATGAAGTGAAGTTGTAATATGTGCCTTAAAATTTGTTATTGTGTAATGAAAGATTTTTTACTTCGAAAACAAGAAACATTACTTTCACATATTAAGTCTCAACATATTTTATATTTATTTAATATATCGCCCTAGTGCGATATGGTAACCGCATTCGTTTGAATTAAAAGTTATTACCTTTAAGGTCAACAGTGAATTGGCAAATAGTTCTGGATCATATCTCGTCTATGGTTCTGATCTATATCGTATTATATTGTTTATATTTGTAAAAGGATTTTACAATTTAATTTTTCTTTTTAATTTCTAATGCAATTTTTGTAATTTACGGACACTATCCAAAAAAGGTAGATTTCAAAGGGCAAAGTTTACTGTTGAAGATGTGTCATCGTTATAAAGAAAGCAGAAACTATTAATTTTTAATAGAATTAAATTTAAAATACTTCACAACAAGTATCGAAAGAAGAATTCTGATGATAGATAATTATCTTCATTTAGACCGGTTCTAAGATATTTATTTTGAAATATACCGGAAGGGAGCTATTTATCTAGTTCGCTACTACAACGGCAAGTGTTGTAACAAAATATGAAATTTTTTTTACCAAAATTGCATATTTTTAAGTAACTTCGTTTTTGTTAAATTCCGGCTAACATCCGCCATATATATAAAGGAAAGGTAGTAGGTATGTATGTAACTGACATGTATCTTCAAAAACGGTAATGTTGAGATTGTTATTGTTAGGTTAGGTTTGAGGACGTGTACTTGTCACTGGGACACGTACAATATCCAGAGGTCAAAAAGACCCATTGTAAATACGTCCTAGAGGCGAGAGAGAGAGAGGATAGTGAAATACGTAGGGAAATTGGAAAAGGCGAAGAAATAGAAAAGGAAATATAAGAGACGGAGGAAAAAAGATGGACGACAACAACCTTGATGCTCTTGTACTTCTCAACCTATTTATGAGTCCATGGAGAGCATTAATGTCGACTCTCGACAAAGTGTCTAAATTTTCGAAGAAGCCTCTGCCCTGGACAATTGCAGAGAAAGTGTTCGATAGTTTATGTTATTGTTATTGTCAATGTTGAACGGTATAGGGGCATGATTAGATATCTTAATTACCTTAATTAATTTGGCTGAGCGCTCTACAATTAATTTACGCAAAGAGACTTGTGTTAAAAAAAGTAATTTGATTAATTTCGATAAAGTGTCCAAACTTTCAAAAAAGCCTCTGCCCAGGATCCTCAACCTACAAAGAGCGGAAATCAACGCTCAAAGATCTATTGGGGAAATACGGCCGTATACGTTGCGAACAATTTATGAAACTTAGTGTTCCTTCTGCGCAAAAACCGTGGCAGCCACATGGTTGAAATCATATTTAAACATTAATGTCGCAAGATTTTCTGTTCAAAAAGCCCGGTTCATTGATATTAAAAATATGTTTCTTTATTTTTAATATTTATTCTATATTTCTTTGTATTATTATGTAACTGTAGACTAGAAATTTATTGTTACTAGTTGGCAACGCAAACGAAATTCGGTTGCCATTCATAATCGAGCCACATACATATATTCTGAAAATTGATGTTCACACTTCATTCTACATATTTTCTTTAATAGAATGCCATCCCTCTAAAACAGAAAAGTTTTCTATCACTTCGCCAATAACTGTTCAAAACTTATTTAGCATGGGATGCCATCTAGCGGGTATTTTTTTTATAAAAGTTAAGTACAAACAGTGATACTTAAACTTAAAGCTTTACGCAGTTGCAAACAAATTGTATTTATTTTTAATATACGTTGGAAAGAATGCTTAAATAAACAACGGAATGAGACACAATAATATAAACAACAGTACATGGCATATTTATATCAGGTAGGAGTAAGTCAACAGCTGACGAGTCTTAAAATGTCAAAATTTTGTTGTTTTTTTAGTGTTTTGTAACCATTTTTATAAATTTTTTTAACATTTCTCTTTCTATTGTTATTCGTCAGTCAGTTATGAAGCTGTTTTTGACATTCCGTGTACTCTTTAACAAAAACAAAATGCCTGTTGTTTTTGCATTGTTGTACTTGTTGTATTCTTGCGGTTACCTCTTATGAATATGCCTTGCAACAGTAGAAAGCGGTTTTTGAGTTTATCTTATCGTATCACATACATGCATATGTAAATGCAGCAAGTAAATTAATAATTTTTTTAGTGACCGGTAATCAGTCGTTTTTAGACTTTGGAAGAGGCAAGTGTTTAATTAATAAGTAAATAAATACCGAAAGACTTTCGTGCATAAAATGGCAACCTATGAGGAAATTAAAGACGTACCTAATCACCCTGATGTTTATCTAATTGATGTAAGAAATAAAGATGAATTGGCTTCTACTGGTGCCATTCCCAGCAGTATTAATATACCATGTAAATATAAATGCAAGATTAAATTTTTTTTTAATAAATTTATAGAAATAATTTGTATACTTCTATAGTGCCTCAATTAGAAAATGCTCTTGAATTGTCTGATAATGATTTCAAGACACAATTCAATCGTCCAAAACCAAATCCTGATACGCCATTGATTTTCAGTTGCTTAAAAGGAGGCAGAGCCCAAAGAGCTACTGATTTGGCATCAACCAAAGGTTTTACGAAGTAAGTTCTTTATAAACTTAATTACTTGTGTTTATTATTTTTTTTATTATAAAATTGTATTCTTTTTCAGTGCTAAACCTTATCCTGGTTCCTGGACAGAATGGGCCCAAAAGGAAGGCTTATAGAATGTGTACTATTGATCAATACTCGAAAGCCCATTTAAGCTTATTTATTTTTATTTGCCAATAGCATTTGCACTAAGTTGTACCACATGAATAATAAATTAACACGAACTAGATGTTTGAAAAAAAAATGACAATTTTAGTTTTGTTTTTAAACAAAGCTTGACAAAATGGCTAACACTTTTGTTTGGTTTATTTTCATCTCTGCTTTTTTGTTTTTTTTTTAATTTTAATGTAGATAAGTAGAAAGCATTTGGTATATTTCTGAAGTGTCATTCGGTTTGATGCCATCATTAAATTGTTTTGGTTTTTGTTTTTGTTGGAATAGAATGATAATTTTGGCAAAAACATAATATTTCATATGTATAAAAGATAGCATTACTATAGAATAAAAATGAAAACTGAAAATCGAAGACTTGAATATATCTAAACTTCTAACACAAACATTTTATACACAGACGTCATCGGTTTTTGGGTGACAGAACGTTTGAAGATCTGGGTATGATGTCGAACGTGCCACTAAGGCAACTGGTCGGTTTCATCTGAAGCACGAGTCGGTTCAAACCCACCACTAACGGATCATAACAAGGAAAATCAAATGCTAGTTCATCGAGCCCCTTACTATTATTCAGTTAGGTAAAGTGGCCAAGAAGGCATAACACGTCCCCACTTGTGTTTAAGAAATCATTCTGTATTAAGGAAATATTAATAGTCAGTCTAGAATCTAGACTCTAGATCATTGAGTAACAAATTTGAATAACGTAAAGCCTTTATAATTATTACAAAGCCATACATGTCTAATGGCAATAAAGCATGGACGATCTCATTATATAATACTTGAACTAATATAGAAGGATATTTGTTACTAAGCAATCGACAATAACGTGGTTAAATTTGTGCTGTAGTAGGAAACTGCGTACCTTGGTTTCTTATTTAAAAAGCGGTGGCTGGACTTTAATACATAGTATGGAATCCGTTAGCTTAATATGAATGACAGGAATTAAAAAAGTATATTACTTCTAAATAAGGCGGAAGTCATGTGCGAATAAATGCCAGAGAGAGTTCGATAAAAGAGAGCCATTCTCAGCGTGAAATCACAGCTATCAAGGCTGTGAGCTAAACTGTACCAATGCCAAATTTAAATTCCATTCAGAATCTACTGGAAATAATTTAAAAACTATGGCCATTGAATAAACTTGTGTAGATTTTAGCCAAGGACCCGCGGAACTTTGGTGTTAACTTGATGTTATTAAAATTAATGGTTTGCATACTGAGATAGATGAACAATAAATAAAAATCGTTTTACTTAAAACATTATTTTATTAAAACAACACAAAACAAAATCTTTTCACTACATTTTAAGCAGCATACCAAACAAAAGCAATTCATTGAATTTCAACGATAAGAAATAAAGCGTTAAAGAATTTTAGGGTCATGTTTTTCGTTTGAAAAGTTTAGAAAAGAAAGAAAACCTTATAAAGTTTTTGGGCACAATTGTAAAGAATATCATTGCAAACGATGACCCTATAAAAGGATTGCAATATTTCTTATCCAATCATTTTTAAGAATAAAGGCAAGCCTTAATTTTTGTACCATGGTTTCTGGTCATATCTTAGGAAGGAGATTGATTTTCTAAACTAATATTTACTAAGCTTTCTTACTAGATGTTAATCAAGGCACATTTTCAAATCAATGCTTGCATCGAATGTATTTATTGTAGATACAAGAAGTTAATAATATCTAAGGACTTTCGAGATTTTCTTTAATTTAATTTTATTTAAACTGCAAAATGGATAAACATATCACCATACCACACTTTCAACTGAAATAAAATTTCATTTTATATTAAAAAACTGTATTGGTTAGGGGGATTTTACAATAATTTCGAAAATGTTCGAATTGTTGCTAGTAATTAATCATTTTTAGTAATTTATTATTTTAATTCTTCTAACATCATTGTTCAATGGTAAATGTAAGAAACGAGTAAGCAGTTTTGCTTTATAAATGTTTTTGTTTCTAAAAATAAACATATTTTATGTGAAACAGAGACACGCATTATTATATTTTGTTGTTTTAGATACACAAAATCGTAAGAATAAGTGTTAGTAGATGATTACCAATATAAGTTGTATGCTATCAAAAATTTAAAACATTTTATACTTAAAAAACCTACATAATCTCATTCGTTTTAAAACGAAATGAAATTCACAAGCATAAAACTTTAATTTACCAATTATCGGAAATTTCCTACATATTAGATCAGCTATTATATTATCGTAATTAAAACCATTTTTCTGTCTCCTGTCTTGTTAATTGTCCACCAATATGGTATTAATTTCAAAATATGTTTATTTTACCTTTCAGCAAAAAAAAAAATATTCTTAGTTGACTTTATATCTTTATTGCGTAATAAAATTAATTTGGTGTTTGCATGTAAAAGGCAGCAATAAAATTAATGTAAACAAACAAATTAATGGTGGTTTAATTTTAACAGGACTCTTATTCTTATACTTATATAATTACGGGTATTTTTATAAGGTGGACAAATTATTTAAGCTAAAACAAAACTTAATTTGTATGAGAGTTTTACAAGGTGTTCGTTAACAATCGATATTTATGAATAATAGCATTGACATTGCAAATCAATAAGTGAAACATTTTTGAAAACAGATTTTAATAATAATTTTAAAATAGTAACGAAATAATTAAAGCGTAAATGTATTATAAATATCAAATCGATAAAAGAAAAATTAAAATTGTTAACCTAATAATTTATAATTGAATATTTATATACAAATTCTAAACGTTTTCTGTTTAATAAAATTATAAATATTTTACTTAATTTTTTAGTTAACTTACTTTGAATTAGTTCCTTTAGTTGAATATTTGATTTTCCTTTCTTACAATCTTACTTCTTTGAGCTCACCCCAACTTTTACCAATTTTAAGTTTGACTTTAAGTGGTACACTCAGTTTAACACAGTTCTCCATTGTTATACTTAAAACTTTTGCTATTTTTTTAGCCTTTTCCTCAGGCACTTCAAATATAAGTTCATCGTGCAAATGTAAAACTAAACGAACAGATTGTGAATCGATTCCCAATTTTTCGCGATATTTTTCAATATTTTTTTCCATTCGCAAAATAGCGCTTTTAGCTATGTCCGCAGCTGATCCCTGTATGGTTGAGTTTATTGCCTGACGTTCAGCTTGGCCTAAAATAGTGAAAAGCTAATTTATAATTGTTAATTCAAATTAATTAAAGAATATTTAAGTAAAAATTCTGATTTTTAAATTTTTTCATAAAATTACACACAGTCGAACATTAAAAACATTTTTATAGCTTACTTTTTTTAAACTTCATCAACATGTTTCATTCATGTTATGTTTAACGCCTTAAAATTCATTTCACCTGTTTGACACTCCTGGATTTGAAAGGTTTTCAAAGTAACTGGGTGTTATAAATTTTACGTTTTACTGAATTGTGGATCGTGTTCAAAATTTAAATATTTTTATAGTAAATGAACGTGTATAATATTCTCTAATTACTGTTAATATTTTTAGCAGCAAAACAATAAAGTTGTTGGTTGATTTGAATTTCAAATCTTTTCAAAGTAACTGGGTCTAATAAGTTGTACGTATAATATTCTCTTATTATTGTTAACATTTTTAACAACAAAATAATAAAGTTGTTAGTTGATTGAAACACAATTAGATCCCATATAATCTGTTAAAAGTAACATTCGCTTTCTAAATTTTGTATATTTTCAGCCCTATACGCACAGATCAGTACAAAAATTTTTCTACTTAAACATATGTCCGCCTTCTCCCTACAAGCGATTACAATGCCTTCCTTATGGACCGCTGCCAAAAATTGGAAACATTATCCACTCTAAGGCGAATTCCACTACCTTTAGAGAGGCATTATAATACCGATGAAGATTACATACATAGATTTAATTTCTTAAATATTCATTTTAATAAAATCTAAATAAAGTCTGAAAGCAACACAATAACAAAATCTTTTACTCATTGGAATTAAAAACTTTTTCACACACACTCGGCAATGTTGAATACTAAATAACATAATAGGGTAACAAATTTTCCAAAACATGCGATAATTATAATTTGAGATATGGTAGCTAAAGGCTTTTGTGTATGTTCTTTATTTAGATTATTTCAAAGGCATTAATTATTTTTATTTTGACACACTTACTTTTAATGAGGGATTCACCACTATTTATATGTTCTAAATAACGTCTTCTACCCGTTATTGTTTCAATGTAACCGTTATTTCTGGCAAATTTAACTATTTTGTGAGTGTAAAATCTAAAAAAATGAAATAACTCATAAATAATTTGTTTTTCTATATGAATTGATTTATAACATACCGTATACCTGGATAGGCAGCATGAAATTGTTCC
Organism: Sarcophaga subvicina; assembly: GCA_936449025.2. NCBI lineage: Eukaryota > Metazoa > Arthropoda > Insecta > Diptera > Sarcophagidae > Sarcophaga > Sarcophaga subvicina. Next base: position 104,959,050 of record OW388081.2, on the reverse strand, counting down.
GATACAAGTATGGCTTCTTGTTCGGTACATTTTAAACTCTCTGCTAAAGATTTCATACCCATGCCATATACAATGCCATAACATATTTGTTTTGTACCATTTCGCAGTGTTTCCGTAACACGATCTTCAGATATTTTATTCCAACGTGCCGCTATGGCTATAAAAATATCCTTTTCAGATTTCATAACTTGTAGCAAAGCAGGATCCTGTGATAAATGTGCCAGTATACGCATTTCCAACTGGCAAAAATCTGATGATATTAAACATCGTTTGGCATCTATGGGAAAAAATGCTTTGCGGCATGAAATCGTCATCTTGTCTGTACCCATACTGACATCGAAATCCTTTGCAACATTTTGTAAATTTGGTTCAGTCATTGAAATACGACCCGTTGAGGTGAAGGTAATACTCTGACCATGAATTCTATTAAATTATAATTTAAAAAACGTACTTTGATTTTAAAGGAGCAACAAACCTTTCATCTGTTACACATTTTAATAGGGGCTGTATGTTCTTCGTTAATGTAATGCTTAATTTTCGATATGTAATTATCATCTGTGATATGGGAGAATCAATTTTTTCCAGTATCTGTTTAGATGTACTTATGCGACCATTTGATTTGCGATGTAAACCTAAAACCTTTCTCAATTTAAAAAAAAAACGTTTTTTTCATTTGCAATTTACAAAAAATGTTTTCTCTTTACTTACCCTGGACACAGCAGACGATGAACCTAAATTAAATCTTGAGCCATGGAGTTCATAGATCTTGGTTTCTAGTTTCTTCATGGCATCAACCATTTGTTGGAATAATTTATGTAAAGCTTTGGAACTAGTAGGAAAGCCAATATATTCCATATTGCAAAGAGATAACTGCAAAGGCATTTCTAGCTCTAAAATAAATAATAATAATGAGTCAATGTAAATGTAAAATAAGAAATTTATTATTTATTTATTTTACCAATAAAGAATTTATGAAGTTGACCAGTGCCTATACGTTCTAGATTTTCTATTTGTCCTTTTAGTATATGGATTACGACACATGCTTCTATTGAAGATCTAAAATAGGCGAATTGTAAGAATATAAAGTCACATATGTTTCAATACAATTACTTATTACCTAACCTTAGCTAATATTGCACTCTGAGAGTCCAGTCCATAGCTGTTATGTCCTCGTCCACTGCCACACAAATTGACCAAAGATGCACATTCTGGAGCGTATTGTTGAGCCTGAAATCAAGTAATTCTGAAATCAATTATTCTGTGTAACATAAAAAGTAACGTCCAGAATTTACTACAACATAATTTTCTGGTATTATTTATAAAACAAATATGCAATATTTTATAATGAAAAAGGTGGGAGTCTTTCGGACCATAAACGCCGAGATTTTTCAGGGAATTTTTGAATCATTTGAAGATAACTAAGACTGAGTACCATTTAATCGTTGTACACGAAGGAGATTCAACTTAGTCGTCAACATGAGGGTAAATGCAGTATTACTAGAGTTTGCTGGACTGATCTCGATAAGAAGACTATTAGTAGGCATTTCAATAGAATCGGCATTCCCCCATACAACTTCTGCGGGTATTTTTAAGCGCCTCACATGTCAGTGCCTAACTAGCGACATTAAAAGACGGTCTTCACTTGATTTATTATAATGAGCCGAAGTGTAACTTTATCCTCCAAAAGGGGCCCTCTGCCTAAACGAACCTAACACTACTGTTAATAGGATATGGAAAAATCTCTTGATATTCACTTCTATCTTGAAAAATAAATGAAATTTATATTCTCTTAAAAAGTTTAGAACCAGAGATCAAACCTCCTAAAAAAAACAATGTAAAACAAATAATTATTTCGTCTGTTCCCTCTCAGCAATCTTATGCAAAAGTCCTGAATGCAAACTAATTACCACCAAAAAGCTTTACAGATTCGACGTTATACTGTATGTCCTTCCACTCAAATTAAAGCATATCATATGGTGTAAGAAGCAACTAGATAATCCTGACTACAGGGCCAATAATATAAATTTGTGGCACAAAATACAATTTAAAGAAAGTTATTAGAAATTATCAACCAGCGAATTAAAGATTGTATTGCCAATGGCAGTGATTGTAACAGAAACCATAGACCACTTACCAAATTATGTAAATTAAGCACTTTATCAGGTTGTAACAGCCAATTGGCAACTTTTGGATCTTCTAATCGTACCGATATTTCTTCAACTTCCTTCATTATTTTTCGTAAAATTTTCATCTGCTCTTTAGCGTCGTATACAAGTAAGGTATGATCTGAAGATCTTAAAATCATGCGTAAGTATTTACATTTAATTTCACTAGTCAGACCTTTGCAAGTGCCCTCTTGCTGCATATTCATGTAATAGACAACATTCTCAGATATACTAAATGCTATCCCAGCTAAGTAGTTAGTATCATCAATCTGAAACTCGCATGTTTCTGTGACATTTCTTTTCTGCTCCGATGCAGCCATTTGATTTAATAGAAGATTAGCACCTATTAATGGTTTATTCTTACCACTCATTTGTTGTACAGCTAAACAAAATCCTAAACGTCTATTAGCCATGAATTCTTTAAATGCTCCTTTGAATAGTTCTTGATTACCACAAATATCTATTATATCGATGGATTTGAAAGATGAAGACTCACTTTCAACTTTCGAACAGCTTAAAATGTGAGAAGCATTGAGTTGTATAGGATGTTTTAAAAGAGAATTTTCCATAGAAACATCAGACATTTCAATGCTTGTGGATGATTCTTTAACTAAATTTGGTACTTTTTGTTCTCGAATCGTCAGAGCTTTTGAATTCACTTCAGGCTTTTGAGTTTGCATTTTCTGGGTTGCACGTAATGACCTGAATAGTCGCGAAGCATGTGGTGAATACGTTTTATTAGCGGGTATATCTTCAATTAAGTGTTGAGAACTTGGTATTTCATCTTCTGGAGGATCATTTTTAATTTTCGTTAAAGAAGGTTGCTGGACATTATCGGCCGCTTTTAAAGCTTCATTTATGCCAGTGTTAATGGTAAAGGATTCTTCATTTTCATTGCCAAAGATATTGTTGTTAGGACTCTTTACAGCTTTTGAAGATTTTGAGGCAGCAGAGGGAATTTGATTATCTACTCTCGTAAAATTAGTGGAATGATTACGTGGACTTCTTCTAGGCAACTTCGGAGTAACTTGTTCTTGTTGATTATATATTGTTTTGGGAGTATTTTGCATTGCCTTTTGAGATTTTTTAGTCTTCGGTGAAATTTTTACTACATTTGTATCACTAGTAGAATTTGGTGGAGTATTTATTTCTTTAGTTTCCTTTAGATTTTCATCCTTTCTCTTGGCCCACTCCTGCTTCTTCATTTCTGATAGCTGTCTAGCCCTTAGCAGTCTTTGAGCTCTTTTACTTGTACTAGGTTTCTCATCTATTCCTTTAACATTAGCTGGGGTACTAACTATTTTAGGAGGAGATGTTGTGGCAAGATTATCACTTTCTTTTTCCCAAGATTTGCGTATTGTAGGAGAGGATTTTTCCTCATTCACTGTATTTTTTATTTCAATATTAGAGGATAATTTTAAAATCTTAGGAGGAGTAAGAATTAAATTTTCTTTTTCTTCTTCCACAGATTTACGTTTTTCTAAACTATGTTTTCCATGTTCCTTTTGTTTGCTGCTATGGTTAGCAAATTTATTGCTGAACACCTTTTCTTCAATAGCATCCATGGCTTTTAGAAGTTTTGAATCATCTTTAAATGTTACATTGTCTTCTTTTAAATTAATCTGTGTAGATGTAGTCACCACACAATTGTTTTGTTCTCTTAATGGCTTATCTAAATATTGATTTTTTGATTCATATGAAAGCTTTTTATTATCACTTGGTATTGAGTTTTTCTCATTTTCTTCTAAATTAAATTGTTTTTCCGGTACAATAATATTCTTCTCTGTTTTTATTAAGGGATTATGTTTATGCTGGTTTGGTTCTTTGTTTAACTGGATATCTGCACTTGCATTAGTTTGATTTAGTCTTTCTTTTTCTTTCTTTTCATTTCTTTTACTCTGATATTGGTTTTTATTTACTTCTTCAGCTATTCCATGGGATTCCTTAATTTGATTATGACTTTCATTTGTTTCCAGCTTTAAGTTTTGAAATTTATTTTCTTCGCAAGACATGTGCAATTCATTTTTATTGTTACTATCGATCCCACTACGGTCGTCCTCACTCTGAGACCATTTAATATTTCCCACACCAATTTCATATTGTACAAATCGTCTTGCGTCCTGAATTAGCATTTTTGCAGCCTCATCTATATTGAGACCAGCTTTACCAGTAATAAAAAAGTTACGTTCTTCATTGCGTTGAGCTGCTTCGAATTCATTTTCGTCATCATGCTTTTTCGCCGAATCAAAACTTAAAGAATTAAACAGGATTTTTTCTATATTCAAAATATCAGAACTGGCCAATTCTACCAAAGAGGTAACCCCGGCATCAAATAATGACCGCGCTCGTTTGTGATTGAGATCTGGTAGACGCATTAAATCAATTAAATCGCGATGTATACCAAAATATAAACGTTCCTTAAATTGTGAGACAATCAACGAGAGTGTATCCCATTGCAAGGAATTACAAAATGATGTAACGATTCCTGCAAACGTAGAGGCCATCTGTTGTAAACTTTGTAACATACCACGAGAACATTTATATTTCACAGCAACTTTATTAATAGGGGTTTCGTTAACTAATTCTTGCAAAGCCAAAGCTGTGTAAAATCTTTAAGTAAATAAATGATTATTATTAAAACAACTAATGTTAAATTAAATATTAAACAATTAAATACACTTCACATAGTATGAAACAATTTCCTTACAAACTGTATACATTTTTATATTTGACTTGTTTTGACTTACCTTTTATGTATTTGCATTAATTTGTAATCCAATTTGCTTTGGCCTCTCATGGCCCTTACCAAAAACGATTCCTTTACACCTACCAATTCGCCCACTTTTTTCATGGCCGGTGTTAATTTTTCCCAAAGATCAAGGAATAAAAGCCAATCCAAGTCCTGTAGTTGATAGCATACAGAATACGGTGTTACCATGTAGACAGCATGAAGTTCGGATTCCAAAACAAAACAACGTCTTGATTTTTGAAGTTCTGCAAACAATATTAAGCCATCGGTAGGCGGCATTGAAGAAGCTTAATAAATTGAACAATTTTGTTTGAAAAATTGCAAGTTTCGCAAAATATTGCAATAAAATTTACCCAAACAAGCTTGACCTAATCGAGTAGCCACATAGTATTGTTCTTGAGTTTCTTCATTATTTTGTAGGCGTATAAATTCATATTCAATTAGAAAATCTAAGGCACTGCCTATATATTCCTTATTATCCTGTGTTTCTAATTGTTTCTGGGCACTTAACAATGTACAATTTACAAAACTATTAATATCTTCTTTGCTAGTCGCAACACCAGAAGATATCACTTCTAAGAGGGCACGTTTTAGATGAGTCTAAAAAGATGTAATCTAAACATTATACATATATTTTGTAAGCCATCAACTTTATAAACTTACACTGCTATCAAGGTCTAGGCAAGAAGATATGGGTCTTAAATCCGCTGTAATTAATTCTTTACCTATGCGGGCATTACTATCCGTGCAAATCAATATAGATTCGCCTAAGGTATCCTAAAATAAAAACAGTTGAGATTTTGTAAATAAAAAAAACAAGAAAATATTCAAATTTACTTTTCCGGTTCTACCGGCTCTTCCTATCATTTGACGATAAGTCAAAGAGCTCATTTGTTTGCCACCAAACAATGGTGACCTAATTAAGACACGACGAGCAGGCAAATTAACACCTAAATGCAAAACAGATTAAATTTAAGTTTAACTTTTTTAGGTTATCGTTTTATTTCTGAATCATTAAACATACCGGAACTTAAAGTACTTGTGGCTACGATAACTTTTAAAGCACCTGACTTAAAGCTTGCCTCTACAATATCTCTTTCCTCTGTAGTTAGACCAGCATGATGAAAAGCACAACCATAGGTAATACATTTCTCTAAAACAGTATCTAGGCCTGAAATAGATAGATTAAAGGGATTATTTTATTATATGATAATTAGCTTTAAACAAAATCAATTTTACCTGTTGGTATATCACGCATTTGCTCTTTAACATTGTCTATTGCCTCTCGCTTTATCTGTGATCTTAGTTTAGTACTCCATTCACCACTTTGTTTTCCTAAGGAATGTATGACACCAGCCAACTGTATTGCTAAATTCTCACACCAATCTTTTGAGGGACAAAATATGACCACTGAACAACCTTCAACTAAAGTTTCAATACATAATTGAGCAACATGATCAGGATCATTTTGTAATGTCGGAAATGGTTCTCCAATATTAATGGATTGTTCCGTTATAGAACGTATTACTTTTAAATTATTATCATAAATTTTATTGCCTATTTTTATCATTTCCTGTAAAGCCACTGGACGAAAATCAGTGATGTATAATTCAGCGTCCAACCACTTTTGCAGTAAAGCCACATTAGCCAATGTGGCTGACATTGTTACAACTTGTATTTGTAAACCGTATTTGCGCGACATATATAAAATTTTAGCCAATAGTAATTCCAATATATAACCTCTTCCCGGATCAGAGATTAAGTGAACCTCATCAACAACTACGGTTCCAATTTCATCTAGTTTGCCTTGCTCCAACAGTTTATTAATAATTGAATTGGCCTTCTCTATAGTACAAATGGCGACATTAATGCTATCAAATCCTCCTGGCGGTGTATAGCCACCAAAAAATCCTTCAACACGATATCCAGCAGCAGTTAGAAGGTCTTGAAGGTAGAACATCTTTTCACGAACAACTGATATGAATGGCAGAATAAGTAAAACTTTCTTTTCGCGTTCAAGCACGGTTTTCAAAAGTAAAATTTCACTCACTAATGTCTTGCCAGCTGAAGTAGGAGCTGAATAAACAAGATTACAATGTTCGAATAGAACCTGGAAAAGAATGTAAACTGTTTTATTACAATTTGAAAAGGTAGTTCATATGCTTATATTCCTTAATGTAAAGAAAATGAATTATTTTTTATATTGGAAGTAATTAAAGTAGAGAATTATTTTGAAGGTAGAAGGTACTGTGTTGGCTTATTGGTTCAAGCCCAGCCTGCCGACATCTCAACCAAGCGAAATATAAAAAAATTCTTTTGACGACTTCGTCTGCGCTATATTCTCGCATATAAACTATCGTACCTAGTCGATATTAAAGTGAAGTTCCCGCCACTCATGAATAATGTGTATGACGATAAATCAGAATTTGAAAAGCCAAGATGCAAACCACATTTTTTAGTAGCGCCACATTTTGCGTTTACAGAGCAAGATGTGTACGTATGAATAAACATAATTTTTGCTTACCTTGGAATTACTCAAGCATTGCACTTGCCAATCGAACATTTTCTTAACACCTTTTCGTTCGTATTCTTTGGTCACGCTTAAAGGTAAATTCCATGCCTGAATACTTTTTAACATCTCCAAGTTGTCTAAAGAAACTTTAGTTCTATCAGCTTCAATATCTGCTACGTTTAAAGATTTCATTGGTTTCTTTTTGTGTTGAAGTTTTCCGTAAGAACTATTTCCATTCTTTTGAGTTTTGTTATCCTTAAGTTTTAAATGATCTTCTGCTTGTGATGATAAATCTTGGGAAAATTTTAATTGATCCGGTGACATACAACTTAAACTTATATCACGTTGTGATAAATCCTTTTGGCTTTCCTTAAAGATTTTACGACTAATTTCTAGTTCTTTATTTAAATGTTCATCGTCCATAGGCGGACATATAAAATTACTGATTTCATGCAGTACTTCTGGAGGATCATTAATTACATTCACAGCATCTTTAGTATCTGTCGGCAATGGCATAGAGTCTTTCCAAATGACTTCATTTTCTTCTGTCTCAAGTAGACCTTCTAAATCTTCTGAAAAAATAGGCTTTTCAAAAGAATTTTCCAAAAATTCTTCTTCCATATGGTCTTGCCCAGCATCCCCCATATCGGCTTTATTAAATGCCATTTCAATCTGGGATACTCGTAACAAAGAGCCTTCCTGTTGTTCCTTGCTTGATTGACTTTCTTTTGAAACATTGTTAGGAAAGGAAAAATTACTACGAAAAAATTCTGAATAATTGTCTGCGGCTCTGTCATCGTTTTTAATTGGTGCTTTAGACAAAATTGAATCAGATTTGCTCCGCCTAAATTTTCGGCGTTGAACAGTTTCATCCTGTTTGTGCGCTTGTGTCGCATTGTTTAAAAACCGTGTTCTATTTCTGCTTACAGATAACATTGAAGATTTGTGTGTTGATTTTGTAGGTGATTCTGAAATCACTTCTAAAGTATTCTTGGCTTTGGGACTACTGTCGTCTTTGATTGCATGTTTGGCCTGACTTTCCAATTTCATAAAGGTGCTGTTGCCAAACTCAAAAGATTGGGAAAAAGCCATACTATAGGCTTCAATTTTAAAGCAAATTTTAACAAAAGTTTGATTTCATTTATTCACTAAATTTAAAAAAAAAATAGCGCGATTTTATACAATGTTGCACAATATGATATAGGTGTTTGCCTATAAGCTTCTGACATTTTGTCGGCAATACAGTGCTATGGTACACTGCATTACTAGAATTAGTAAACAACATAAACTTGAGTCTGCTTGTACGAGATTTAATATGTTCAACACAAAAATTCGTTTTAGTCTTACTTTTTAAGCAATTACAGTATCAGGACCTTCAACATTATTTTAAATTGATGTTCTTGCCCAAGTCCACTTACCTAGATTTATTTAATTACTCCTCATTAATTCAAAGCCCTTATTTTTTGTGCAATTTTTTGACATTTCTCATTTGTTTTATTAAAAGAGGACGAAACAATATGTTCATCGAAATTTTAGCAGTATGGCAACTTCATGCTCTAAAACCCTGTATTATCAAAACTATTGTAAACAAACAAACTACTGCACAGCTGATCATTTATGCACAAAATGTAAATGTTTTTGCTATTTTAAACCTTTGTGTAAATTGGTTTATGGAAAAAATATTATGGAGGAATTTAAAAAGCCTAGTTTACCAATTATTCCTGCTAAAAGTGAAAAATCGGAATCAACTATAGAAAAATCAAACGAACCCACAGAAAAATGTGACAACATTGAAGTTGTAAAGTCACCAAATGCTCAGTTATGTCCTTATAAAGTGCCCCGTTGGTCCAAGCAGCCCAGTGATTGCAGTGCATACAGTTTTGAGGTGCTAAAGTCAGGCCAAATTATTGATGAAATAAAGGATTTGCAAAAGAAAGCCTACTGGACTTTTGGCCGATTACCGGAAAACGATATAGAAATGGCTCATCCAACTATATCACGATTTCATGCTATTCTTCAGTACAGGCCAAAGATGGAACAACAGGAATTGGAAGGTGCAGAAAATGAAGACGATGAAGGATCGAACGAAGAGAATAACGAAAATAAAGGACCACCTGAGGGATGGTATATATACGACTTAGGTAGTACTCATGGCACATTTCTAAATAAACAACGTTTGCCACCAAAAGTTTATATACGCATAAGAGTTGGTTATATGTTACGTTTGGGTGCCAGTACACGATCCTATATACTGCAAGGACCCTTGGAAGACGAAGAACCAGAATCAGAATTAACAGTCACAGAACTTAAAGCTAAACGCCAGCAAGAACTTGAACAAGCAGAAATGGAAAAGAAACGCCTTGAGGAGGAGGCAATTGAAAGGGCCAAAAATGAAGGCTGCAGTTGGGGGATATCTGAAGATGCTGAAGAAGAAACTGATCTAACACACAATCCCTATGCCATCACAAACAATGAGGAACTCTTTTTAGATGATCCAAAAAAAACTTTAAGGGGTTATTTTGAAAGAGAAGGTTTAGAGTTGGTATACAAATGCGATGAAATGTCTGCGGGTTCGTTTGTCTGTCGTGTAGAATTACCATTAGATGATACTAACGGTCGTGCCATAGTAGCAGAAGTTGTACATAAGGGAAAAAAGAAAGACTGTGTAGTACAATGTGCTTTGGAAGCATGCCGTATCTTAGACCGCCATGGCGTTTTAAGGCAAGCCAATCAAGAGCCTTTAAAGAGAAAGCAAAAATCACAAGAATCGGATTCAGATGATGATGAATTCTGGGATAGAACAGGTGATGTTGCCAGAAAGAAACAAAGAAAAGCCAACGCAAACACTAGTGTAACACTGACATACGAAGACTTGGTAAGTAATTATGATCTCTCAATATTAATATTCTTATTAATAATATTATTTCTATGTACAGCTCAAACAAGAAGCCGATTTAGATGTACAAATAAAGGAAATTGAAAATAATATTTTAGTTTACCAGGAGCAACAAAAACTTGCAAAATCTCAAATGGCAACTGAGGGAGACGATTTGGATGCATTTATGGAAAATTTACATGGAAAAGATACAAAACTGGATAAAACAGAAATTAGAAAACTAAGGGTAATTATATTTTACCATAGCAAAATGAATGATGATTTTTTAAAAATTTCTTTCATTTAAGTTGGAGGAACAGCGTTTAAAATCGGACAAACAAAGAATACAGAGACTTATTAAAATTGCCAAACCTATAGATTTGCCTTTTACAACACCCACCAACGAAAAATCACAAACGAGCCAACTACAGAACAGTAATGTTAGAAAGCAACAATTACCAATGATTGGTAAACGAAATCAATTCAGTAAATTCAAAATGATAAAAATTGAAAACATTACCGCAAGTAAAGAAACGAAACCAGTTAAATTCTTAAACTCTGACGAAGAAGAGGTTGAGGAGGAGCATGAAAAGGATGACATTGTAACACTTGACAAAGCAATTCAACAAAATAAATTAGAAACACAGGATGATGACAGAAGAAGTGAAAGGAAGAACATAATTGAAGAAAAAGAAAAAATGGACACAGAATCAAATGAGACAACAACCTTATCAAAAACAGACGCTGATACACAGGCTTTCCAAACATTGGAATCTAAAGATAATGAAACTGATGACAATGCAGAAGATAGCAAGTCTGGAAGTCAACAAAGCTCAGCCGAGAATAGCAGTAGTAATAGCAAAAAGCGTCGACAGCGTGTACGACAACGTGGTAAACGTCCTGAATTTGACATGGATGACAATGCAGACTATGAATCATCGGATAAGTATGCTAAATGGATACCACCAGAAAACCAAACGGGCGATGGAATGACCGAACTAAATAAAAAGTTTGGTTATTGAATACAGTTTTTAAAAGTACGAACTAATTTGTTACGAAAAGTGTTTAATAAATAACAGTTTTTATAAGCACCTATGCTGTAAAAGTGAAATTTTGCATTCTGAATAATTTTTTTAAGAGTTTCTATCTTTAATTTTGAAGGTATTATTTTATAGTTTTTTATAACTGGTGTGACTAACCATTTAATCCAAGAGAAAATTTCATTTGTTATAGACAAAGTTAAGAAATGTACACAGTTTATTTTACCAATCATAACTATGCCTTATTTCCTAATAAAGACAGCTCCAAGGTATTACTTCTTGCGTTCATATTTGAATTCATATACCGGCGCAGAGTCTTTAGTACCCCGTTTCTTTTTCTTAGGTTTCAGCAAGCGTGGCTGTTGTAGAGCACGTTTCATTTCCAATTTTTGTTGAACCACAGCTAATTGTTTTTCACGTTCAATTCGTTTTGTAAGTTCTTGATAGGCTTGTTGTTTTAATTGGTTTGCCTTTTGAATATCCTGAAAAAGAAATTAAAGATCGTATGCATATTATAATTCTTTGCATTCTTTATAAAACCATTCTATTTACCTCTGGACTTAATTCGGGAATTTGTAGCTTTTCCAAATCCTTAAGTCTTGGTCTATTTGTTTTTCTGTCCAACATACTGGGATGCGTTTCTAAACGTTCAGCCAATTCCATATCACTTAATACTCTGCCTTTAACAACTCCTTCTTCATCGTCATCCTCATTATCTTTGTCATCGAAAAATAAGTGCTTGTTAGGAACAGTATTTGCAAAGTCTATCATATGTAACTGAGACTGCAATCGTTTAATCTTTTTAGTTTCCATGGTACGTTTCATGGCCACGTATTTTAAATCTTGGGTTTCCATTAACGCCAACTGCTCTTTCGTATTCTCATCCTTTTCCTCTTCTTCGTGATGCTCACCATCATGTAGCTTTGAACGTATCATATGATGATAGAACTCATCGGGATTTTTATTTAAGGCACGTTTATGCAAGAGTTGAAGGGTCTTTGCTTTACGTTCAGCATCTCTGGCTCTTTTGCGATAATCCTTTTTCTTTTCTAATAAACCCAAGTGAGCTCGTGATTCCGGTTGATGTCTTTCACGATGAACCTTTTGATTGCTTTTGGAAGCTTTCTTCCAGGAGGACATATTTGTTTATTTTCCTATACTTTTTACTAGTTTTTAGTTAATTTTTTAAATAATCACTGCTTTATGTTCCGTAAAATAAACAATAAACAAATAAAGCACATGTATCTTGACAGCTTTAACGTAGCCAGATCAAATAAAAATAAATAATTGAGGTAATGTTGCCGGATCAGCATATGTTGCAGTAAATCATATTTGAATTTAAATTGGGGAAAAGTATTATATTTGTTATGAGGAAAATTAAATAATAATAGGAGCAAAAGATTTGAACACGCATCCGAGGACCTATTTGCAAATAAGCTTGCCTTTGTAAAACTTCCGAATATTTTTTAATATATTTTATGATAATATAATATGAAAGGACAAAATTAATGTGACTTCTGTAATTAGGAAACCGAATTTCTGACAGTTATGGTAAATGTGGAATATGTTAACTTACACAGCATCCTACTGAATCGAGATTAGCCGGTTCAATAGTCACTCTCTAGGCCTCATATTATTTATTTGCTTATTTCTTCAAATTAATTACTAGTAGATGCAAAAATATTGTTAACACTGCTAAAAACATACATATGGTAACGTTGTTCATTACAAGAAGAAGAAGAAGAAATAAAAACAAATCAAATACACGTGCAGTTTCTGAGTTCCCTTACTTTACAGAAGGATTTATTTAAATTAAATTTAATTGGAAGAAATAAAATTAAACGATGGTAAAAAAGAAGATTGATAATCGTATCAGAGTTATGATCGAAAATGGTGTTAAATTAGGACACCGTACAATGTTTATAATCATCGGCGACAAGGGCAGGGATCAGGTACCAATTCTTTACGATATTCTGACAAAATCTACAGTCAAAGCAAGACCAACTGTATTATGGTGTTATAAAAACAAAGATGAGGCCATATCCAAGTAAGTGCTATCGAAAAAGATTTTAATTGTAACATTTTTCAACATACATGCATTTGTACATTGTCCTTACAGCCATGGTAAAAAGCGAGCCAAAAAAATTGCTGCTGGTAAAATTGACATCAATGATGCTGACTTATTTGACACTTTCCGTGTTTCCACTACTATACATGGTCGTTACTATTCGGAAACTCATGCTATATTGGGTAGAACTTATGGTGTTTGCGTTTTACAAGATTTTGAGGCCTTAACTCCGAACCTTTTGGCCCGTACTGTGGAAACGGTAGAGGGAGGCGGTCTTATTATATTGCTTCTGAAAACTTTAACCTCTCTAAAGCAATTATTTACCATGAGCATGGATGTTCATAAACGTTTTCGCACTGAGTCCCATCAAACTGTTACCTGTCGCTTCAATGAAAGACTGATTTTATCGTTAGCCGATTGCAAACGGTGTCTTGTGGTGAACGATGATTTAACTGTGTTGCCCTTAAGTTCGAAAACTATTAATGTTGAGCCAGTAAATGTAAGAAATTCAAATTGAAAAATTTTATTTTAAATAATTTGCGTAAATTTCATTTTAGCCTGCTGCAATACATAAATCAGAAAATAATGAACTCTTAGAAGAGCTTAAAGAGAGTCTGAGAGATACACCACCAGCTGGTCCTCTGGTAAACCTGTGTAAGACATACGATCAAGCTAAAGCGGTAGCACAATTCATTGAAGCATTAGCTGAGAAACAATTAAAGTAAGTAAAAATTTTTATTAAAATTTTAAGTTGAAGAGCTTTCTATTGTAATTTCCTACATTACAATATATTTTTGTTCTTAGTCCTTTAAGATCAGTTAAATTTATCGTGAACTATACTCTTTATAACTTAAGCACTAGCTCAAAATGGTTAAAATTTTTATTAACAATAACTTGTTAGAGTACAAAGGCAGACCTGGCATTTCCTAAAATAAACTTTCTTGTTTATTTACTTTTACTTTCACTTAGTTTTACTTTTAGTTATGCATAATATGATTAATCTGCCTTAAATATCCACCGAACTTAAATTTTTATTTTATTTTTTAGGCCTCCCACCTCCTTAACAGCTGCTCGTGGTCGTGGTAAATCAGCCGCCATGGGTTTGTCAATTGCAGCAGCCATTGCCTTTGGTTATGTCAACGTATATGTAACTTCTCCACATCCTGAGAATTTAATTACTTTATTTGAGTTTGTTCTGAAAGGTTTCGATGCTCTGGAATATCAAGAACATACAGACTATACAATTATACGTTCAACGAATCCCGATTATAAGAAAGCTATTATACGCATAAATATAACACGCTCTAATCGTCAAACAATACAATATATTGCACCTAACGATACGAATCTTTTGAATGCTGCTGATTTACTTTTAATTGATGAAGCTGCTGCTATACCACTGCCATTGGTTAAGAAAATGATGGGACCCTACTTAATCTTTATGGCTTCAACTATTAATGGTTATGAAGGCACAGGACGATCGTTAAGTTTGAAACTGATATCACAATTGCAAAAGGAAAACAATGCGCCACCACCAGTAATTTGGAATTGCACATACTTTATAGAGACTTTTTTAACAGACTTTACATTTTAGATTAAACTAGAGGAATCTATACGTTATACTGAAGGCGATGATATAGAAAGCTGGTTGATAAATCTTTTGTGCTTAGATGCCACCAATGCAGTACCTAATATAAGTTCCGGCTGTCCTACACCTGATTCTTGTGAACTTTATTATGTTGATCGTGATGCTTTGTTCTCCTTCCACAAGGCCGCGGAATCATTCCTACATCGTTTAGTATCGATTTATGTTTCTTCGCATTATAAAAACAGTCCGAATGATTTGCAAATGATGAGTGATGCTCCAGCTCATCATTTATTCTGTCTGTTGGGACCCATACAAAGAAAAGATCAATTACCTGAAATATTGGTAGTACTACAGGTTGCTCTCGAAGGCGAAATCTCTTCACAAACCATAACAGACTCTTTGGGCAGAGGTAAAAAAGCCAGCGGGGACTTAATACCTTGGAATGTATCTGAACAGTATGGCGATAGGGAATTTCCCAAGTTGGCGGGAGTGCGAATTGTGCGTATTGCAACTCATCCGAATTATCAAAGGGTATGTTTTTTAGTCTCCGTTTTTAAAGTTTTTATTTTTTAATAAATTTTCTATTTTAGATGGGTTATGGTAAAAGAGCCATTAAATTGTTAAGAGATTATTATGCTGGCAAATTCACCGATCTAAATGAAAATGGCCAGAATGAAGAAGACAATGGCATAGAGGAGGTGGAAGAAGAGCAATTGGGTTTGTTGAAAGAGCAAATCCGGCCAAAACGTAAAATACCCACCTTATTAAAGCGTTTAAATGAAAGGCTCCCAGAGCACATAGACTATTTGGGCACATCGTATGGCCTGACACAGGAATTATTGAAATTTTGGAAAAATATGGGTTTTGTGCCAGTTTATTTGAGTCAAAAAGCTAATGATTTAACTGGTGAACACTCGTGCATAATGTTGCACACCCTGGACAAATCTGGCCTAGTACAAAAAGTCAACGCTGAGTGGTTAAGTCTTTACTTTAATGATTTCAGAAGAAGAATCATTAAATTGTTGACCAAAGCATTTAGAGAGTTTTCCACCAGTTTGGCTCTTTCTTTGTTAGACAATAAATGGGTGAAAATAGATGTGGACGAGTTAAATAAGCAAACCTTAGATGTGTACTTTTTGCCCCATGATTTACAGCGTTTAGAGTCCTATTCGCGCAATCAAATTGAATTTCGTTTGATTTTAGATTTAACCAATGATATAAGTTACTTATATTTCCAAGGCAAAATTCATGATCTTCAAATTGATGCCTTACAAAAAGCTATACTCTTGGCAATAGGAGTTCAAGGTAAAACTGTAGATGGAATAGCAGCTGAATTGAATATGCCAGGCAATCAAATTTTAGCCAAATTTTATGATATCATTAAAAAGTCATCGAAGTATTTCTCGAATGTTATTGAAGGTCACATTGAAAGTACAATGGTCAGTGAATCAAAACTTAAACGTGGTGAAGATTTCGAACCCATTTCGTTATCACTTAATGATGAACTTGAAGAGACCGCTAAGCAAATTACGAAAAAACAAAAAGACGAATTAAAACGCTTAAAAATGGAAAGTCTTAAAGAATTTGCCATAAAGGGTACCGATGAGGATTGGTCCAAGGCTTTGTCCGGAAAGGAAAGCAAATCTAATATTATATCAGTCAAAAGGTAGTTGAATATTATTTTATTTATGTGCAGAATTATTTGATTTTATTTTTATTTTTCTCATAGCGGTACTAAACGTTTGGATGAACCTTTGGATTCCTCAAAGTCTGATAGCAAAGAACCCAAAAAGAAAAAAATGAAATTTGGAAAAAAATCTTTAAATAAATCAGTGATTTAGTAAATAGGATAGAGTCAAAAATATGTATTTTATTTTATAACAAAATACATATTTTGTGTGTATATATATATTTTACATAAATATTTTACATAAAGTGGTCATATATGTTTGATCAATACATTTTATTAAAAGAATTTTCCTTTTATATATTTTATTTTCTGTACAAATTACATATTTTTATCACATATGTATGTATTTTTGTGCTTAGAATATTTAACGCAAGATTTAATTCAATCTCTTGTATGGATGGAAAACGTTACTGCTACTGAATACTATCATGAAAAAACTGTAGCTACTCACCAGCAAGTGTCCTGGAGTCATATGTAGTGTATTCCGGTTCAACAGCACGTACTGGGACATAAGCGACGGCGAATTTAGAGTGAAGGAAAATAAATGTACTAAACTGAACACGTTTAGAATCTACTTGTACACAATTGAATACATTCACAAATGACATTTAAAAAACGTTCATTTACCATGTGACTCTCACGACATATCTTTACTGAAAATCTAAGCTCTTTAGACTTTATATTCCTTTCTGAAGACCCAAGATGGAAATGAGACAAATTTCCCTCTAACGGACTTGTTCATATTATTTGGCTACACGCTCCAGCAATCCGGGTTCGAATATGGTTGAAGAAAAAAATGTTCATCTATGTTTTCGAAGTTTATAAATTCCGAAGTAACAATCTCCCTCTAAATAAGCCACCCAGAAAGGCACCTGAGTCCTAATCTACCAGAGCATTGAACATAAACAACGAAAGAGAAAGAGTTCGACTTGATGAACTGAAGTTTGTTGTTAGTTGCAGTAACTAACACATGTTCACAGAGGGCATTGTTTTTAGGCAACGGTAGATAGAAAACTTATCATCCTAGGATATCTTTGTCTGGAAATAAATGATTAAAGGAACTAAAGATGTATTTTAATATAACTCTTAGAGCGCCGATGCTATATTGCCCTTTGATATCATTGCGTTGACTGAGATAGTCGATAAACTAACACTACATAAAATTACACAGTTCATACGAAATTTTCTGGATTAGATTTTAGAATGTAAAACAAAAGAGAAAAAGTGTTTTGTACAATGAAATTAGAGTGTTATGAATCTGATAAATATCTATCCTTAAAGACTTATCAAATGTGGAAGCAAAAGCCTACGATGATTGATGAGATAAGGAAAAAGGATTTTCAAAGACCTACGAGATGATTATTTCAGGCAAACTAGCGTTTTTGATCTTTGTTTTATAGTTGTTCAATTACAATTCTTGGCAAAAATGAAAAGTTTTTAAAATCTTACAAACATTTTGTGCATATTTATGATGGCTTTTAATAACAGTTTATTTTCAATTGCTTAAAATAAAATGCTCAAATATATCTCTTTGAAAAAGCTTTTCACCATAACGTAGTTTGCTCTTAAAAATTGTATGTATGTATACATGTACTACCCCTAACATTTATTCCATTAACTTTTATATACAAGCCCCTTTAAGTCACTTGGAAATATTCCACAATCCATTTTCCCCAGTTCTGGAATTTTGGGAAATAATGAATCTTTGAATATTTAAATGAATAGATTCATTTTGACAAGGAATTTTATGTTTTTTTTTTGTTTTCAACACATTAAACAAAGTAAATAACTGAACACTAGAAACGATTTCCAGAAAACCAATGAAGTTCAATTTAGTTAGCAAATTACCATTGAATCCATAAGAACCATTAAGAGGATAAAGCGCGTAAAAGTACAATATAAAAGAAAATTTTATATACATAAAAATATATACATATATATAAATGTATTTAAGTAAAAATTATTATTATTATTAAAAAAAATTAAAATAAAGAATAAAATAAAATAAAATAAATCGAATATAATTAATGCTGGAAGACTTGTGTGAAAAGTGAAGTGAATTATTTGAAGTGATTTGAATTTGATTTTGAAATTCATATGATTGATATCAGTTGTGTGACGTTTGTCTTTAACTTTATTTTGACAGAAAATAAAGACTGTTTTAAGGCGCGCGCGTTTAAGAACTGAAAAATAAACAAGAGAACCTATCTTATTGCTCTCCTACAGCAACAACTATTGTATTTGTATTGTATTTTCTCTCTTTTAAACAAATGTGAAAAAGAGACTCAAAGCGTAACGAAGAGAATATGAAGAACAAATAAAGTGGCATATTTTTAGGTCAAATATAAAAATATTTATATTCCATAAACAGTTCGAACATAACACATATCCATAAAACAGATCGCCTTGGTGTCAAGTGCTGTTTTGATTAAGAAAAAAGACCCGATTTTGTTTATATAATAATTATTAAAATTTGTGGACAAATTAATTTGGAAAAATTTTAAAATAAATATCAAATGTTATTCCCTATGAAGTGGTTTTCTTTAATTTATAGAGTCCATGTGTGGTCTACAGTATAAAACACGAAATAGTCCGTCGCAAAAGACGTCCTTACGTTGGGGCGATAGTTGTGACCAGTAATAGCATTGCAGCCTACTTTAAGGTGTTAAATAAATAAAACAAAGTATTTGTTTACTCTAAATAATTCCTATTTAATTTACTAATACTACCACTACTACTTACTACAACAAAAAAATATAATAATAATATTAAAAACATAAATATATACATACTTATATACTCTACTATAACATAAACTTAAGTTACCTGTCAAATGTGCTGTGTTTTTAATTTATAAAAAACAAAAAACCCATTTTTTCTTAGAGAGAAAGAGAGAGAGACAAGAAATAAAAAAAGAAGTTGCATAATTTTAAGCAGAAATTTATTTTACTGTTATATATCATGCTATCAAAAACATAATTTGTGCGCTCTTGACATTTTAAACTCCTTCTTAAAGGTAAGTAAGCGTGTAGTTAGACAATTATATTCCAATGGAATTTATATTTCCAATCTCCCCCATTATCTTCTTTAGTACGTATGTGGTTTCTTATCAAATTTATTTCCATGGTGCGCATATGTGGTAAGCAAAATCAAATTGTGAATGAATTTTTCGATTACAACATGTTTTGATAGCCATTTTTACCGTATTTGAAAATGCCAAAAGGAGAGTAAACTAAAAGAGAATAACTAAGAGAGATTCTCTTAAATAAGGAGAATAAGAGAGCAAGATATGGTATACTTTTAGGCAATGTGGCTATAGTAAAAAAATGGGTATTAACTTACTGAACTTATACAAGAAAACAAAAAACAAAATAAATGTATAGATTTTCTATCAGAATTTTTTTTATAAATAATTCATAGAAGCTCACATTAGCTATGTATTCCGAAATCTTCAAGAACTGTAAATATTTTTAGTCAGATTGTCCTTATGACGACCGATGGAAAGGATAGCAAAAAAATTCATTATAATAGTTCGATTGAAGAAAATTTCTGTCGCTGTAAAGGAAATCTTGTTAGTATCTGGTAAGGTCTGATAGGGTATATGGTCATTCCTCTATTTCATCAGACCGTTGTTCATAACCCAGTAATATAGAGCGTCTTGCTTTTGGTTACACGGCAACTATTTTATGATTGAAGAAACAGTCTGACATAAAATAATTTGAAGAAACATTTCCGTACTATATTGTCTGATCTGATGTTTGATGTCAGTAGACTCTGAGAACAAATTTTTTGCATCCCATGGTATAAGTATGAATATATCTGTGATAGAGCCGGCTCATTGGCTACGATATTTACTGCGTAGCTTTCTCCATGCATATTGTAGTCCAACACGATACCATGCATTTCTCCCTTTGATTGGAAAAGCATTGCTGCCCGATACTATCGATAACATCTTGTTGAATCTAAATCTGTTAAATTAGTTGTCATTTATTCAGTCTGTTCAGTTTTCCAAATTAGCATTGACGGATATAGAATTCAGCAACACGTGCAAATTATAAAATTGTTTTATCAAAATGGCTGTGCTGTTCCGGCAATGTACTGTAAGCTTTGCCTATTTTTTGATCGCTATAATCGTCCTGCCGAGAGGTCTATTCGCAATGTGATGGATAAATTCAAGTCCATCGGATCAGAAAGCGATCGATCAACACCCGTACGACAGCAAACCGCAAAGATCGTTCACAAAAACTCGGTTCTACCCGGGCCACAACTTGACGAATTTTGCGTCGTGGAATGGGCACAGAATTAAATTCATTCAAGAACTGAATTGGCTCTGGTGGTCTTGGCAACTGACCCTAATTTTCATCGAAAAATTATCTTCAGCGATAAGGCGCATTCTGAATGAATTGTCGAATTTTGGCACGATACCATCAATATGAGATCCAAGAGCGTACAATGCATTGATCTTCCATCACAGGCAAAAGCAAAATTCATCACTGATGCTAGAATCGAATATTTTATTGTTTTTCGTATTATAACGACAAATTTAGATGAATATGTGTGAAGAACACAGTACGATAGTGACATGAAGCTGAAAATGTAATACCGAGATTATAAGCTCACTTAAATTAATAACGATCGAGCTTTACTATACGAACAAAGCAAGGGTGCACAGAGTGAGAAGAAAACAATCTGTTGACGAGTTTTATTTTTGTGTTTTAAATTTCCCAAGAAAAAACATCAAAGAAACAAGGAAGAAATAGAATATATTGGTTTTGATTATAGAAAAAAACAAAAAGTTTATCAATTAAATAAATATTTGTGGGAAAAAAATAAAACAATGATAGATTTCAAACTCATAATTTTAGATGTAAAGCTTGAGTTCAAAAGTCCATTCAGACATGTTTTCGGAAACGGACAACTTTGACGTTCATATATCATTTGATACTTTTATTTCATGTTGAAATGAGCCATAACCTATGGGAGTAGAAAACTGAAATTAATTTAATTCTTAAGAAAGAAAAATGGCGGACCTTGTACCTTGGATCAATAATAAATTTTTTCTAATACAACATACATATATGTACACATCTCTTGCTATGGACTAGCTAGCTCGTAAGCACGTATGTACCGTTCTCAATATAAACGTTGAAGCCAATAGGGGTTAATTACTCTTGTGTTGATAACAGATCAGAAACGTATTGACATCTGACCTTTTGATACCGTATCTAAGTTTACACTTGTTTTAATAACATTCATGATTGTATTGCGTCCATTTTGAGGGTATGTAAAGCAGAAAGCACTTATTACAATGTCTCTGTAGTTACATTGAACCTGAAAGATGAATGGGAATTCAGGTGAACTATGGTAACATCAATATTTACAGAACACCTAAAATCAAATGGTCTTCTATGGTAATAAAAAGGCCTGGAATGCACTTGGCGAAGTAGATTGTGTGTTGGCTTATTAGACGTGAGGCCACGGTTCCAAACTAAAGTCAGACATCTCCAACAAAACGAAATATGAAAAAAAAATTTCTCCGGCAACTTCCTCTCAGCAGATTTGTGGCAAAATCTCTGAGCGTAAATAAAATTTCCATGAAAAGTTTCTTAAAAATCTATCG
Organism: Sarcophaga subvicina; assembly: GCA_936449025.2. NCBI lineage: Eukaryota > Metazoa > Arthropoda > Insecta > Diptera > Sarcophagidae > Sarcophaga > Sarcophaga subvicina. The sequence continues at coordinate 104,936,743 of OW388081.2, read as the reverse complement.
TTCGGAATTGCCTAAAAACTGTAGGTCCTGCTACTCAAGTAAAAATAAGCATACACAACATAAGTGGTGTGAGTAACTAGGCCGCAATCCTGACTAAAGGGTTGTAATGACTCACTGTGTTTGTATGTATGTACATGTTGGACATATTCCGAAGCATGTGGGATACGCATGTTATTGCTACTATAGACGCTGCCAGAATAAGGAAGAGGACCGCCTAGCCCTATAGAAGCTTAAACTTAGTGTCGTCCATGTTAAGTGTGTTAATTTTGAATGAATGAAGGGATCTATTGTTTAATGTTGAAATTTTATTCAAGACGGCCTCAAATTATTACATACATATGTAAGTATTCTGAGCTTCTTTTGAAAAATAAAAACTTTTAGAAAACAATTGTGCACTTTTAATTAAATAATACGAAGGCAGGCATTAATTACTTTTTCATTTCAATAAAATTCTTAAATAATTTTCTATTATTTTTTTGTTTTTCGTTTCATAACAATAAATATTTTTTTAATTCAAAGCAATTTCATAGTGCAGTGATATTTTAACATTTAATATGTATTTGTATTTATGCATTTTTAATACTAATTATTAACAACGATGTAGGCGGACACCAAGTTTCTCTTTCTGCTGCTTCTGTTGTTGCCTCTATGGCTGATAAAAAATTGAAAAAAAAAACAACTTCATGTTCATGATAAAGGACATGACATTTAATAAATATTCTATACTATACATATATAGTTAATATTACTCCTACAGTACATATAGAACAAGCTTAGCATGTACTTGTTTGTACATTGTCAAAGGGAATGTATTTATGAAACAAATGCGAAAGGAGTAATTTTCTTAATTCAATAAAATCCATTAATTTTTTAGAGTTTCTTTACTCTCTCTCTCTCTCTCTTCCTTTGTTTATAATATTTAGATCTGCTCATTAACAAGGACGTCATTAATATACAAAGCACCGTTAATGTTCCATGGGGCCATTGTCAATTACAGAGAAATGGGGTGATCTTTTATTCTTTTTATACACGTTTCAGGTTATGAATTCAGTACAATATGAAAAAAAAAGGATTTAGAACAGCGGCAGCTTTGCTTAGGGTAAATACTGTTGTTAACAAGGATTTTTATTCTTTGTTTATTATAATTAATGTTTGCAAAGTAATCTCTAGTAATGGTTAGCCATCGTATATATAAAAAAAAGCTTCACTATAAAAGCTTCACTGGAAACTTTTTAATGAATAAATATGCTGCCCTATGGGAATTTAGGCAATTTAATAGGCAACTGAGGTTTTAAATACGTTTGAAAAAAAAAATTCTTTTTATTTTAAGCATATTGTAATACAGGTTAAAGCTAAGTTTTGAAAAACTTAATACATTCCTTTAGTACTTTAATATTTAAGTTCAAAATTTACAAAAAACGCTTAACTTCACAATCTGCACGAACCACATTTCACTCTACCATGTTTATACTAACGTTTCTTCCCTTAAAATATATAAAAAATAAAAAAAATAAAAAAGGCAGTTTCATTAAGTATAAGCCATAAAATTGTGAATTCAACAGGTAGATTTAAATTACGGTAAACAAAATCAGGATTACGACCTAGCTTCTCGCAACACTTATGTGTATTTGTTAATTTTATACTTAGTGGCGGAACCTACAGTTTAAAGTCGATTCCGAACGACAGATTTTTGAGAAACTTTTTCATGGCAATTTCATCTACTCTCAGAGTTTTTGTCTGAAATCTGCTGAGATCAAGTCTCCGAAGAAATATTCTTTGTTGGAGATATCTGACGTGGAGTTTGATACGAGGCCTCATGTCTGGTCATGAAAAAAATGTTTAATTTGCTTTATTTAACAACTGCTTTTTATAGGCGAAAAATTCTTACTTTCATTCACTTTTGCGAAGACTTACTTTAGGTCTTTCTTCAGACTCTTTTCAAAAATTTTCAGAAAAAAAATGTACGAAAAAGACTGGCTCTTACCAAATTGTAATTACTGAAGTAATGTGTAATAAACTTATGGAATAAGTTGTGATGATGCTTCTGTTGATATAGTACTGACGAAATTATCTAAATTCAAGGAAGAATAAGCGCTGTCGATTATCTGAATGTTCTACAAAGCAATGTGTATATGGGATTTCTGGAAAATCAAGCACTCGTACTTAACACTGTCAAGCAAATTTGTAGACTCTGGAGAGAAAAAAGTTCCTGTCAATTTTGAAATAAAAAAATTGAAAAAGTTCAGAAAGCTTGCTAGTCTATTTGTAAAAATTTTAAAATATAAAATTTTCCTATTATTTCTATCAGTTATTATATCAAAAGGTTTAAAGCTAGCAGAATTGTTATTCTTTATAATTTCTTATGTCGACATTTTGAACACACGTTGTATTTTATAATACACTGTAAAGTCTCACTATGGATTAAATATTATATTCTTGCAACAAAACTAAAATGAATAGGTATTCATTTTGATACACTTAATTAAATGCATTAACAGCCACAAGAAGTGATGCATTTTACAATAAATGCATTCAAATATAGTATTTGGTGTAGCGTAGCATTTTCTGGCTGCTACTTTAGTTCAAAAAATCATGATTTAGTTTTATAACTTTCTCAAAACTATATTTTACATTTAATTTTTAATTATTTTCCATTTTGTTTACAAAAACTAATATTTTTAAAGTGTAGTTACTTACTTAGTTGCTCGTTACAATCCGTTAGTCAGGAATACAACCTGATTTCTTACACCACCTATGTTGCGTATGTTAATTTTATCCATTAGTGGCGGCACCTAATGATTAATGTGATTTTTGTCTCAGAGTTTTTCATATTTCGTTTGTTCCAGATGTGTGAGCTGGCGTTTGAACTGTGAACTTGCATCTAATAAGACAACACACGTTGTAGATATAACAACATACAATGAAGTCTTTATGATTCCATATAATCTATCTAGTGTAGCATACATTGTATTTGCAATTTGATTACAGTGATTACCTCTCTTTATAATTTATTTAAAAAACAAATACGCTCATTTAGATTGATATAATCTCTTACAATTTCCTTTTATTTTCTTTATAGATAAACAATATTTATATTGATGACGATTTAAGTGACGAATAAACTACGATAAATCCAATATATGTAGAAGAACAGAACGAAAGCAACTAAATTTATAAAACAAATCATATTGCATTTTGTTGAAAAAAGGAGAAGCAGTAGCAGTAAATCCAAACAAATTTCCACTACGTGTAGTAAAACCAAACAAAGTATTAAGGGATAAAACAAAAAACAAAAACAACACAAAAAAGTTTTTCAAAATCGAAATAACAATAAAAACAAACACATCATTTAGAATTTAAGAGTAACAAAATATTAAATTACTTTTTTGTAAAAACAAAATACAAAAAAGATAATAAAATAGAGGAATAAACTTAAATGAAATTGAAATAATACAACTACACCTATATATACATGCATAAAAAGCTGTTTGTAAAATTGTAAAACTAAACTTAAATTAAATACGAAAACTACAAATACTACTGCACAATAAAACGTCAGCAGCGGCCTCAATAGCAACAATAACGCTTAAAAGAAAATCAGTCACAACAAACCACAAACAGGAGATTACTTTTATTGACAAAGAAGGTTAAAATATATCATCAATACAAATACAAATACAAACACAAAAAAAAAAGAAAATTATTTTGTAAACAAAACCCCCCCATATACAACTAACAACAACAAAACAACTAAAAAGTAAAAGTCTCTCAAAAAACCTTGAGGGAAAAACGAAAAACAACAACTTTTACAGTGTGAGTGCAAGATAGATAGTGTATCGTTTGTTTACAAAAAGGAACTACCGCCAGCTGTACATAAACAATGATTAATATTGCTGGTGTTGTGAGCATTGTGCTCTTTTATTTGCTCATCTTATTTGTGGGCATTTGGGCCGGCCGTAAGAAGGAGTCCGGCAATGATTCCGAGGAAGAGGTCATGCTGGCTGGCCGTTCAATTGGTCTTTTTGTTGGTATATTTACAATGACCGGTAAGTGGTTTTTCATATTTGAGTAATGTGAACGATAAAACAAAAATGATAAGTAAATTGAATAGAAAATTATAGTAAAATATGAAGAGTGTTACCATATTCTTAAATAATTCAAAAGTTTTGGACTCCAAAATTAAAATTAAAAATAATTCATAATCGTTTAAGGCATTTATATAGTCGATCAGAGTTTAATATTTCATATCCCATATCACAAATTTATATCCGTAAACATGTTTATGTAAACATAAATCCAATAATCAACTCAAAATATACATTTCTTACAAGCCTTTATCCTTTGGATCGTATGAGGACTAATTCCAAATAATAAATGTTACGATGTTAAAGAATCTTTGTGTATTAGATTTGAATTGAGATAATTTTTTTGATTTTAAATCTAAAAGACTTCCGTCTGAATAACGCGAGAAGTTTACAACACCTATTTTATTATTGACAACTATTACAATCCTTTTGTCAGGACCCACAGTGACAGGGCCCATAGTTAACGACTACTCCGAACGTTATATTTGAGAGCCTTTTTATGGCAGCTAGTTAGTCCTAGAGCTCAATGCTGGAAAGAGGACGCCGAAAAAAATGTTTCCTTTTATATCTTTTTATTTAAAATGTCAGAACTGGGATTTGACTATTAGCCTCCCCTTCTTACCAAACCTTGAATTTCTTTCCATTGTTTCAGTTTCATTAATAAAGTTTGAATTGACTGGTTTACTGTAGCAATTCGGAATTCGGTATTTCCTATTGGCATCATTTTTTTTAACATACACATCCAAATGAGGAATGATAGTATCTAAACAGAAAATGATAAGTAATTCACAAGAATATTCAATATGTTCTTCGTTCTTTATTTTAATTGTCATGAAATCAATATTTTAATTAATTAGTTCGTGTTAAAGAACAAACAACTTGTATTAAGAGTCACAATACTTTGATTAAAAATATTAATATTAGTGCGCAGTATGGTCACAGAAATTACCTTTGACATTTCTCACCAAATATACCCTTCACAAGTCGGGATAAATAGTACAAAAAATAGAATGGTGGGGGAATCGGACCCAGTGGGCTGAACAGCCTTGGTATCAAGGATTGCAAAACAGTTTTTGTTATGGTCGGCTAATTTTTGGGACCGGAGATATAGCCGACAAAGTTAACAGTTTTTTTTTTTAAAATTACCAAACACTACTCTATATAAATTGTTCAAAACTGAAATTGTGATGGATATGGACCTAATAGGCTGAATAGTCCTGGTATCAAGGATACCAAAACAATTTTTGTTACGGTCGGCCATTACTTAGGACTTGAGATATCGGTGACAAAGCTAAAATGGGCGCTGTTATGATTGATAAAAAAAATGGAAGCCATCGACCAAAAAATGCAATTCATCAACCCAAAAAATGCAAGTCATCAAAATTCAAGTCATTATCCAAAAAGTACAAGTCATCGACCCAATATATGCAAGTCATCGACCAAAAAATGCAAAAAAAATCAAGTCATCTGTCAAAACAATGCAAGTCATCCACTCAAAAAATGCAAATCCTCAACCATAAGCATGTCAATCGCCGACCAAAAAGATGCGATTCATCGACCAAAAAAGCAAGTAATCGATCCAAAAAATGCAAATCATCAACCAAAAAAATAATTCAAGTAATCCACCAAAGAAATACAACTTCCGAAAAACACGATATTTTGTTGTATTTATTATATAGTATGTAAATGCGTATGAACTTAATGAGAATTATTAAAATTTTTAACTTCATTTCCCGATAATTACATTTTTTTGTGCTCATTTGAAGAAAAGAATTAGCTTCGATGCCTACATCACCGGTCCTAAGTAACGACCAATCGTAAGAAAACCTCTTTTGGAATCCTCGAGACTATGGCTATCTGTACTAGGTCCACTTTAACCACGAGGTCCATTTCTTATACGATTTTGACCAATTTATATGGAACAATTTTTTTTGTTAATTGGAAGAAAAAACGTTAGCCTATAGATCTAGTGTTAAGCAACTCCTGACAGTAGGGAAACCTGTTTTGGAGTCCTTCATCTATTGGCTATCCAACATACTAGGTCCGAAAACCACACTTCTTTAAATTTTATTGAATTTTGCCCGATTTATGAAAGGTGTATTTGGTAAAAATTCTTAATGTTTTAAGTTTATTATCCTTAATAAGCAAACCTGACAATATCTAATTAATATCTATTTGGTAAACATATCTACTAAAGGTCACATGTGTTTGTATGTTGGGTTGATGATTTCTTGAGTCATTTTCCAAATTTATAGAAATTTTCTCGTTCCACAAAAAGATTGTAACAATACTCTATGTATATTAAAATTTCTTCTCTTTCTCCAGCAACCTGGGTAGGTGGCGGTTATATAAATGGTACAGCAGAAGCCATTTACACCTCTGGTTTGGTTTGGTGCCAGGCACCCTTTGGTTATGCATTGAGTTTGGTTTTTGGTAAGTTTTGTCTGGTGGTCACATTAATTTCTATCAGATATTGTATGTCCTCCCATTATTTTATTTTCAGGCGGTATTTTCTTTGCTAATCCCATGCGCAAACAAGGCTACATTACCATGTTGGATCCACTACAGGACTCGTTTGGCGAACGCATGGGTGGTCTTTTATTTTTGCCCGCTTTGTGTGGTGAAGTGTTTTGGGCTGCTGGTATTTTAGCTGCTTTGGGTGCTACTCTCTCTGTTATTATTGATATGGATCATCGTACATCGGTTATTTTATCCTCATGCATTGCCATTTTCTACACACTATTTGGTGGTCTTTATTCAGTCGCCTATACAGATGTCATACAATTGTTTTGTATTTTTATTGGCCTATGGATGTGCATACCATTTGCTTGGACCAATGAACATGTCAAGAGCTTATCATCGATGGATGTGGATTGGATTGGTCATGTGGAATCGTCACAGAGGTGGTATTATATAGATAATGGACTGTTGCTGATATTTGGCGGTATACCATGGCAGGTGAGTTGAAATAAAGTGAAAAGAAAAAAGAAAACAAATTGAATTAAAGTATCGAATTAGTTTTATTTGCTTACAATCAATGCACAATATGGAATTACATTTGTGCCACCTTGTGTAAAATAAATAAACACGTATTTTTATGATTCAAATTTCGGTTTTTAGTGCCTAGAGATTTGAAATACAATTGAAATTCCATAATTTATAAACACTTGTTTAAATAGTGTTCTAAACGAATTTTTAATTGAATCTTTAATTAATAATAGTCGTCTAATATTCACCTGCATGCAATTAAAGATGATAATCGTAATCGTATGGCGATTTTAATTTCAGTGTGTTCTGTCGTTAAGTGGAAACAAACAATATCAAGTTGTGTAGTATGCCCGTATTTCTTGTAGGGCAAGAACTAAAAAATTTCGAATACATTTTTGAGTTTATACTGAAGCCAGTACCAATTTTATTCTTAAGTTTGTAACAATGAATTTCCAAAAGTTCGCCTGTATTCTATTCTTCATGTTAAACTTGATTTTAAGCATGGTTGAAGGAGAGGAAAAATCTTGGGACGATATCCGTGCGACAGACGATCCAATTAATACGCATGCTAGAAGAAGTGATACAAGATTTAAGCCATGGTATTATTAAATAATGGAAATGTATGATTAGTTATAAATAAAGCAAAATAAATTTGAGTTCTTTCGACTGTATAAAAATGTTTCAGTTGCCAGTTGTAGGCCAATGTCCAACACAAATGTCTTTTGTTGTGGTTTAAAAATATCGAAAATAAATTAGAAATGACTTCAGTCATATGAATAATCTAACATTTATTGTTCTAATTCTGAAATGTTCCTAATGAAAAATTATTTTGACCACGTGATGACTATTACGTTCTATTTACGATAACTTGAACTGTTGCTCGACAAAACGGCAGAGGCTTAAGAGGGGAATCTAGTTTAGCACTGTTAGAACCGGCACGCTGGAGCCAAAAATATTTTCCTGCCTTAATTGGACATTAACAACCCGATTAACGGATTTAGACCTGCTTTATTACATCCTTCCAGCCGACTCTGCTTCTTGCGCATCTTCGCCAGTTGGTCACCTCAATCGATGACAGGGCTTTCTCGATTTGGTAACTGCAACGCAAACAAGGTCGTCATTTTCACCGACTTCCGCAAATCCCCGTATCAAATACACGTCTCACGAGAGAGGTCTCTTCTACTCAGTTGTTGGCAAAGGTGATCCTATGCTTGATCTCTAGACTGACATCTTTTCTGATGGAAATGGCGAAGCCAAGATAAACAAATTCGATATTTTTTTCGATATTATTTGCTTTTATTTATTTTATTTTTTTATTTTATTTATTTTATTTATTAATCATAGCACAACAAGATAATAATCTTATAAATGAAAGTGCTATGGGAGGACATCAAATAGGAAAAAGTAATAACAAATCGCTCATTATATGAGTAATGAATTGTTTCAAGTACAGTATAAATAAAAATGAATAAGAATAATAACATGATTTAACCTCAGGAAATAGCAATCGATACAAAAAAATTAAGATAAGAAAATGAGTATATGTAAAAAACTAAATTAGAAAAGATACAAATATAGAGAAAAATACAAACAAGGAAATATATTCATATAATGAGATACAATGAAACTTAAATAATAAATTAGAAAAATGAAAATAATTAATCACTAATAAAAATGAAGAGTAAAAATGTATAAACAATCAAAATATGTTACAAACTACTTAAACAGATTGTATAACTCCTTTTTGAACTTAGTTGCATTGCCTATGTTCTGAATATAATTAGGTAGTGCATTCCAAAGACTGATGGTGTGTATAAAGAACTGTCGTTTCGACAAAAGAGTCCTATGCCTTAATTGGATAATTTTCCTACCGCGGTTGGATCTAGCAAATCTAATCCTGCTAAATAAGTATACTGGCTGTTCCAAAGTAATAATCTTATGGAGGAGAATTAGGCACTTAATATTCAATAGATTATCAAAATGAATACCACATATCTGGTAAGAAAATTGTGATATATGGTCCCGACGTCCCTTAATAAATACATATCTGGCTATGTTATTATAAGCCAAGTTGAGTTTCCGCCTATCATCCGCATCACAGTTTGCGAAAATTTCCGATCCATATAAAAGAACAGGAATCAAAAACGTTTTTGCCAGTTGCAGGCGTATAGCAAAAGGAGTCGAATCTATAACAGCCCATAAGTTCCTAAGCATACCACTGCATCGAAAGTATTGTTGTCGATCGTAATCTGGGATCCAATATGCCACATGTCCCCACTTGTCCACAACAAATACTTAGTTTTCCTGTGTCGCATCGTTTCGTTATTTTATAAGCTTCTACCGCGATCAGTTGTTGGCCAGCGTATTTTAAGGATTTTAATAAATTGCTATATTAGCTATATTTGTATTTAATTTCAATTCACACAAGGCTTCGCATTGCACCGAGATTCCTTTCCACATTTCCAAATGATTAGTCGAATTATTTTATGTATTATTAGTAATGATTGTGTAGTGAATGTAGTGTTTGAAATTCATTGACTGAGGTATTCCCGAATTAAGTATTGTCCAGCAACTCGTAATGGAAATTTGTCGAGAATAAAAGAAGTGCATCAAAAACCTGCTTGGACTTCCGTTATTTACAGTGTTTTTAAACTCAATATTAATACTATTGATAACAGTGCGCTATTTAGGCTTAGGACTTAGATATTTTTTATGTTAACACTTATGAAGATGAAGAGGTGTTCGTTAAGGCGGCTAATTGCCTTATAAGATTGATTAGTAAGTTGGACAGTAGCAGATCAAGAATTTCTGATCAGTACAAGTTTATACAGAATCCTACATATCGTATCTCAGTTTAGGAAATAATCATTTTGATTATTTTAACTGAAATCGTCTCCCGAATTGGCTGGATGATAATACGCTCTAAATACGAGTTGTTTGCTGCATAGCCCCGATGCAGTTAAACTTTTTTATCATTGCTAGCATGTATGTAAGCTAGCTAAACCTAAGGTGTCTGTACATATCCATATAACTCTACAAATTTTTACTTGTTCTCAAACAGCAACACTTCCAAAAAGTAAATTGTCGTTCAAGACATGATAAAGCCTAGCTAGACTCACTTTAATTGTTTTCTTCTGTTAATTGTATTTCGTCTTTTATTTTTAGGTATATTTCCAACGAGTTTTATCCAGTAAGACTGCAAGTCGTGCACAAATTTTATCCTATGTAGCGGCAGCTGGTTGTATTTTAATGGCTATCCCACCGGTTTTGATAGGCGCTATTGCCAAAGCTACACGTATGTTATCAACTGCAAATAATACAATACTGGAATTGGTTTGTTTTTATGTGAAACTTTTTTCTTCTTTTAGCCTGGAATGAAACCGATTACAGTGGACCCTATCCTTTAACGGTGCAAGAAACTAGTATGATATTACCAATGGTATTACAATATTTAACGCCCGATTTTGTTTCGTTCTTTGGTCTTGGTGCAGTCTCGGCTGCCGTTATGTCTTCAGCCGATTCATCGGTTTTATCGGCAGCTTCAATGTTTGCACGAAATGTTTACAAATTGATCTTTCGACAAAAGGCTTCCGAAATGGAAATCATATGGGTTATGCGTGGTGGTATTATAGTTGTGGGTATCCTATCGACCATAATGGCTCTGACTATACCTTCAATATATGGTTTGTGGTAAGTAGAGAAGTAGTATTTTTTGTTTTCAAAGTTTTTTCTATTTCGAATATTTTTTGTTTGCTTTCAGGTCCATGTGTTCAGATTTAGTTTATGTTATATTGTTCCCTCAACTATTGATGGTGGTACATTTTAAGAAACATTGCAACACTTATGGTAGCTTAGCAGCATATATTATAGCCTTTTTCATACGCTTAGCGGGTGGCGAAGCTTTATTGGGCTTACCTGCTTTAATACATTTTCCCGGTTACGATGAAGAAAATGAAACTCAACTGTTTCCATTCCGTACACTGGCTATGTTGCTTAGTTTGGTTACATTGATTCTGGTATCATGGTGGACCAAGTATGTTATTTTTCTTATACGATAATGATTGTTATTACGATAGCCTTGGAACTTATTTTTAAATATTTTTTATTTTGCTTCTTTTGCTAAGAATGATGTTTGAATCTGGTAAATTACCACCGAGCTATGATGTTTTCCGCTGTGTGGTTAACATACCCGAAGATGTTGTCAGAGTTGGTGAACCAGCTGAATCTGGAGAACAGGTTAGTTAGTCGAAAGAAGTGTATTATGAAGTGGGAATAAGTACAGAGCTGGAAATTTTCAAATGGTTTAATAAATGTGAGCAATCACTAGCCGTGTCTGATTTATAAGATTAAAAGCACTGTAAAGTTTAAGGATAGCTTTGTTATTTCAATGATATTGAATGAATGTAAAAATGTAAAATTTGATACAAATTTGGAAACAGAACACAAGGCTTTAAAAACAGAAGGTTTCTATCCTCAGCACACTAAAACTTTGTAACATCTTTTTTTTTTTAAACATTTAGCAGATACATTTAAAAATGTTATCAAATCATTTTTCCTTTCCTTAGCTTTCGGTTATGGCAGGACCATTGGCACGCTCATATGGAGCGGCGACAATGGCAGGCAAAGATGAACGAAATGGTCGAATAAATCCAGCTTTAGAAACCGATGATGATGATCTACCGGTTAATGAGGCCAAGCGTTTAAATCAACAAACGGCACAAGAGCAAGTACAAAGAATGATAAGCAAAGCAACGGGGCAAAATAATCGAAGAGATAGTGACGGAGGTGGTGGTGGTGGTAGTGGTAGTACGGCGGTACCAACTGCGGAGCAAGATAATACTGCCTTTTAAACAGAATTTAAAAACTAATTCTTAAGAATTAAACACTAGCACTGTTTTAACGAACGAACAATGTAAACGATTAGAAACGCTCACTATTAAACAATTAGAAAAATTAATGAAATTATCAACAAGAAAATGAAAAGCAAAAAACCACATGCTGTAGAACCTACACTAGTTTTAATCGAGAGGTGAAATCTAAAATTAAGCCAGAAATTTTCGAATAAATGAATTAATAACTCCAGTCAAAATCCAAGTAAAAATTAAACAATTCATATAGAATACACATACCAATAATGATTGAATTTAAAATTTGGAAAACATTTTTGTATATAGGATATGCCATACATACATACATATGTATATATTATAAACCAACAACAATAAAAGCAATGTATTATTGTATTACTGAAATAGTGTTCCTTCCCTTCTCACTACTTCTTACATATTCCCTATAAAAAGTAATTTGATGCTTTGTTTTTAAGATTAAAAACTAATAAAAAAAATTTTAATTTCTTCAAAACATGGCTTAATATTATGATTTAAAACCAAAAACTAAAAACCAAATAAAAAAAGAAAAACTGTTAAATATATGCTCAGGTATTCCAAATGATAATGTTTGTTAAATAATATGTTTTTTTTTAAATAAATATTTTTTAAATTTTTATTAACTCAGTTGCTGAATATCTGTTTTGAGTATTGTAAACTGTGTTAAAGTTACACATAGAGAAATTATATTCTAGTTTCCAATTAAATGTTTAAATGTTGATTAATTATATATATTTACTTACTATGTAGAACATTATAAAAACCTTTAAAAACTACATTATAATATAATTTATTTAAAAAAAAAAGAAAAGTTGAAACCTATACATATCAAATACTGCATTTGTGTATACACAAGTAAAATAAATATAAAAAATAGAAAATTTAACATAATATTATAAAGTACACTGAAAAAACTATATATACATACATATATGTGTGTAATACTACATATAAAATACATACACAATTATTAAGAGTTATTATTATGAAGTTGGAAAATTTATTAATTATCTTTACATTGTTGTTTTAATTGAAAGTTTATAATTTTGTTAACCAAATCTAATTTTAAGCTGTTTATGTTTTTCATGTTTAGAAAATTTGTTATTCAGATAAATCCATTCATAATTTTCTTTAAATAGAGAAAATATATTATTACAATCTATTCTACATTTATATTTGAATTTGAAGCGATCACTAACATAATATTTTTAAAAGGCATTTCATTTCACATCATTTTCAGCAAATTTAGGTAATTGTCTGTCTTCGTTTGATTTAACTTTGCCCACATTCAAACGTTATGTCTGAAAATATTTTGAAAGCAATTTATTGAAACTTAATTTTTATATAAAATTTTATATATATTTCACACGCTGTTGTCAACGCCACTTTCCAAAGATACTGCTGTAAGGTATTACTTTACGATATATTCAATCTCTCAAATCTCCTGCGTTTCCATTATTCGAATTTACTAAAATGACATGTTTTATTATCATGGTCTGTTGGCAGTTCTTTGTTTTTCGCATACCGAGATTCGCAATTTCGTCTGCATAGGTTTCACATAATTTACCGATCTGTCCAGTTTTCCATACGAAAACAAACTATAAGCTATACTTCTTACAATTTCGAAAATAAATAATTAAAAAAAATCCGCTTTAAAAGTAGTGCTTCAAACAAACATTTTAATAAAGTATTATTTGTGAAAGTCTGTGTAAGTAAAAACTGTTTTAAAGTATTTTTTAATTGTTATACAGAGTATACTGTTTAAAACCCCCTAAATAATAACGGCCGTATTCAAAACAAACAGTTAATGTAGGTATAATACATACATTAGTTGAGTATCCACACAGGTGAAGTCGCCGTAGTCTAGTAGGTAGTGTGTTGGCTTATTAGACGTAAAGCCAAGGTTCAAACCCCAGGCCAGACATCAAAACAAAATACAAAAAGTATTTCTTCTGCGACTTCCTCTCAGCAGATTTCTGACAAAAACTCTCAGAGCAAATAAAATTGCCATGAAAAGTTTCTCAAAAATCTGTCGTTCGGAGTCGAATTTAAAGTGTAGGTCCCGCCACTCATGTATAAAATTAACACACAAAACATAAGTGGTGTGAAACTAGGTCGTAATCCTGACTGAAGGGTTGTAATGACCAATTATGTATGTATGTGTGTATCCATACAGGTGCATTCACATTTGGTCAATATTCATGCGTTCGTTGCTTTTGCTACGCATTCATTTTAAATTGATTTCCACTGATTTTGCTATGTTCACATTCACTGTTTTTGCTGTGTTGTCTTTCATTCAAAAGATACCATTCGATAACATTCATACCAAGCGTTCCGTATTTGTTGGTTTTTTGAATAATAGATGACTTCAAGAGAAGACATGCACTGCAATGCATGAATTCCGTTATATTTTCTCTTCACATGCGTTGTCATGTCTTCTTAAAATAAAATAGTGAGAACAGACCACAGTGTACTCTATCTTTGTGAGTGTATTCAAAGCTTTGGTACATATAATGCACACATTAGTTAATTTAAAGTTAACAAACGTTTGTTAAACATTTTTATTGGAAAACAATAAAATAACTAAAAAACATTTTTTCTTTTGAGATTGATTGAGGGATGGCATTTCTAATAATTTCGATACTAGTTATGCATATCTGAACTAAGGGGTTTAGCTTAAGTAAATATGTACATACATACATATATACATATATTGTATTTAATACTCTTCATTGTATTAGTTTAGTTGTTTTAGTCATCACTAAAGAAAATATCATCCCTAAAGAAATGGCTAAAGAAATGCCAATAAAACAAATGGGAAAATTTAAATTAGTAATCTTACTAGTTTTTTATATTATTTTTAAATTTGAAAAATTAAGTTGAAAATATCATTTTATTATCGGCTTAAAATAGAGTTACAATTGGCTTATAAAAGGTTTATGTAATTTCTTTTAACTGCTCCCTTGAAAGATTCCGTTTAATACGAATTTGTAGATTACTTAAATACGGTCGTAATTATTTAAATAATAATTATTAAAAAATAAATTAAAATTATTTAGTACTTTGAAGGCTTTGTGGTCACGAATATGACCATTTTAAAGAAGAATATGTTTGTAATTAAACGAATTTTATACAAAACTTTTGAAATTAAAAATTATTAATCGTTTTCCGTTTCAATTGAAATGAATTTTGATACATTATTTTATAAAAGATTTAATTCTACTTATTTAAAATATAAAATATATGTAAATCCTTCCATAAGCTATTATAAAAATATTATAATTATTTAAAAATTAAAAAAACAAATTAATAAAATATACAAGCAAACAAAAGCAAACAAATACATATCATTATGAAAAATCAATAACTGATAAATTAAGTTTTAAGTGAAATTTAGTAATAAAAAGAACAACAAATGTGAACAAACAAAACTAAAAACATATCATTTTAAAAATTCAAAAGAAACAGAAAAACCAAAAATTATAAATATAAATATATTTAATATTAGATTATTTACAAACATACATAGATATTAGAAATCTAAGTGTATTTATGATGTATTATAAAATATAAAATAAATATTTAAAGAAAGAAAACTTATGAGAAAACCCCATAATGAATAAAACCCACAATTTTGATGTCATTTAATCCAGATGGCAACTAGAAAATATTAAACCTATTCCATATCATATAATTAAAAAATAAAGATTATAACAAAAAATACATATATAAAGATATATAAACAAATTAATTGAAATAAATCTACATGTACATGTTATCCAATTATTTTTTTAAATAGAATTGAAATAAATAAGCAATTATGAATACGTTGACCTGTACAATAACCAACAAAAGTATCGCTTAACAAATCCTACAGATTGATAATTGAAATTTTAAACCTAGATTTTCAACATGGTTTTGGCTTAAAGTTTTTCAAAACGTCTTCTTTTAAGGTTAGAGAAAAGTAAAAGTCGATCTACATAAATAGTTTATAGTTGATTCAAAGGCATTGCATATTGTATTTTTAATAGATATTCTTAAATTTAAATATTTAATTAATTTTTTGTTGCCAACAATAATTATAAATTTATTTCTTTAGTCTACAATATTGTTTACTAAAATTTGAATATTATGATTATATAATTTCATAATTGAATTTATTTATAACCAACACCGATTTGCCAATACATAAATCAGCCAATACTTCTGAGATTATGCTAACAAAGCTATCCACGATTAAGTGTGCACTAAAAGCAAGATCTATAAAGATCACTGAGTCTGACAGAGGAAATCCTGAAAATTTCGTACTTTATCTCTTTAAAGTAGCTTCTGTAAAAGAGCGTTCATGCGCTCAGGGACTTGTTATATCTGTAAATAGACACAAGGAGAAATCTCATCTAGCCAAAAGTCTGAGAGTAAATACAAATTGCCATGAAAAGTTTCTCAAACAAAAAAATCTGCCGTTCGGAGGTCTCGACACTTATGGATAAAATTAACACACACAACATAAGCCCCTCACTGAAGGTTATGTGTATATATGTATTTTCATTACTTTCCATACTTTTCCGGCACTTGATTATCCAGAGAAAAATCGATTAAATCAAAATTCTACCAGTATATTCTATATTATAACGTTTTGCAGAACCGATCCGTCTGTAGCCATTTGTCTAGGTATTCAAACCAGTTAATAGGTGAAAAACTCTCCACAGAGATGTACTCATATTCGTTGTAGTTTTTATACTAATGCCCAGTATACTGAACAATAAGAAGCTAAAAAATAATTTTACTCACCTAGTTTTCTGATTATCCTGTTTATTAACGTAACATAGTACTGATTGATGCCTAACAGGCCTAAGTTAGAAAAAATTTGTGGAATTTGGTCATATTTGAACATATTCTCAACTTCAACTTAATTTTTCTAAATAATTTTGAGCTTCTCTCGAATGCCTTTGTTTCAATAATATGAAGCCCCTGAAATGACAAACTTATAATCACAATATCATTATGGAATAATTAATAATAGTAATAAAAAAAATAATTATTAAAAAAAATAAACGGCTTGATATCCTCATCTATATTTGTAAAATGAATGTTATCTATTAATAAAAGAAAAGTCTAATAAATACCATGTAATGTGGAAATCTTTAAAAAAAAGTATTGAATTGTCTAACGAAAAATCCTTATAGAGCTGCCTCAAACTTAAACAAACTTAACAAATAAATAATAAATAGTATTATAAATATGATTGAATGTGCTATATATATATATAGATACATACATACATAAATACATAGAGACTTACAAAGAAACATATCAAATAAAATAAAATATTTTTTTTTAAACTCTGTTCTTAGGTTCGAAATGTGTTTCTAAAAGTTCACTTTTCAATATGTGTGTTAAATTGTATTTGATTTACAATTTTTTGCAATTGTTAATGTTTAATAAATCAATTAAAGTACATTGTTTATAATATTGTATCTATTAACTGTTTAAAATCAATTAAAAAATAAATTTTTTTATTTCATTGTATTGATGCATATTACGCGTCTGTTATAAAGGTTTAAAGAGTTGTTATTAAATTTTTGTTAAAATTTGTTTTTCCGACAATTAAAATCTTAATATGTGACGAAATTTATTAAAATATTTAACAGTTAAAGTTTTTGCTAAATTCCCAAACTCATATTAATTCCATACGACTAAACTGTAATTGATTGAGAAATTTTATTAAACAATTTTTAAAAATTAATTTTGATATTGTTGTTAAACTCACTCCTTAAAAAAGAACTATAAAACTAAGAATATAAAGTTAACCACCTATTATAAACTATATTAATAATTATATTATTTAATAAATTAAATTATATTACAAATAAATGTTACTATTCATATCCATATACATAAATTTATAAACATGTTTACAATAAACAAAAAAGTATATAATTTTATGATTTTTTTTATTATTAAAAAATAATTTTAGCTTTTATTGTTTTACAAAAGAAAAACACAAATAAATAAATTGTTTGAAAAAAGATTATATTTTCGTTTGGCGCGTGAAAAATTTATTTAAAAATATTAATTAAAAATAAAAAATAGAAATAAAAAAACAAAAAGATATCTTATGTACATTATACATTATAAATGTTTAACAAATTTAGAAAAAAGAAAAATTAAAAAGAAAATTTAAAAGTAAATTATTATTAAAACTATAAAAACTAAAAAAAAACAAATTAATAAAATATTTAATAAAAAATAAATAAATAAATATATTATATATTAATACGGTTTCTTTGTTGATGAAATCAAAATTAAAGAAAATTCTGAAAGTGTTTTATTATGTGACAGAAAAATTTTTGATTTTGAAAAAATAAGTTTCGATTTCAATTTTTGCTTTATTTTATTATAAATTGTCCTCCCATTTTTGTTTAGTTAACAGGTTAAGGTATTTGCCTGCCATTCGAAGCAATACAGGGTTCGAGTCCGTCTTAAAGCGAAACAAATTTTCGAGATGGTTTTGTGAATTTATCCCATTCGCGTAGGCATCTCATCTCTGAATCCCAGAGCGAGAGGATAACGTCAAAAATCAACAATCATAGGTAGGCAGCTGTGCTTCTAAGCCTCCTAAATCCAATACGATAACGCCTTCAGCGACAGTTGTTACTGGGAACTGCTAAAGTAGGCTAATCACCCAGGTAGTTGGAAAGGTATATATTAATAAAACTGAAAAAAGGCAAAGAAATAATTGGAAGCTGATATGTTTTTTAAGGAATCCACCCACCCATACATATGTATATATTACTAATTAGATTCATTTTCTGCAGACTTTTCTTTTGATGTTCTTCGGATGTTATCATGTAGAAAGTGTACAACTTTCTACGTTAACGTTTATAGAATATTGGACTCCATAATTCGAAAGAATCTGAAATATTGCCGTTGTAAAAAACTCATTACAAAAGAGTAAAATGTACCCATTTAACTGGTATACACAGCCATTGGATCTATTTGCAACGAATACTTGGCGAATTTGATTTATGATTTTGATTCTTAAGCTCTAAAGGATTTAAGCAGGAAAAAAAATTAAACATAACTTTGTTCTGTGACAAAGAATACATACACACATACATAATTGGTCATTACATTTCTTCAGTCAATACCTAGCTGCACACACCACTTATGTTGTGTATAAAGTCGACTCTGAGTGATTAGGAAAATTAAGGAAATTTTCATGGCAATTATATTTTAGTCTCAGAGCTTTTGCCAGCTGAGAGAAAGTCGCTGGTGAATTTTTTTTTATTTTTCGTTTTGTTAGATATATCTGACCTCGTGCTTGAATCTAGACTACGGTGACTACAAACGATGCATATGACCATAAAGGCATTAGGAAAGAGGGCAAATGTTACTGACTATTCGACAAAGTTAGAAATACCTTCATTACAATAACTTCAGCAATATAGTTACGTAGTCGTTTTCTAGATGTAATGGCATCATAAGTTGCCTTTACCAGTAAAAAATTTCATTTATCATTCGATTATAGTATCATCAAGCAGAAGACAGACTTGCAGTAATATATTCGTTGTGAAGCAATGGGTTTAAATTAACCCACTGACTTGGTAACATCCATTAATTGCATTAAGAAATAATGTTTTAAAAAGGCCAAATAAATATCCCAGATGATGAGGTAAAAAACAATACAATTTAAAATGAAATCAAAAACCATCGTATTTGTGGGAATATATCCGCTTTGTTTTCAATGTACATCTTAGGAAGATACAATTGTTGGTGAATAATAACAAAAAGAAAATAAACGTACAAATATCATGGCACGTACACTCGGTCGGTGTACCAAGTGTACTCGCAGATAATTATTTGTTTTGCTTGTATGCCAAATTGTTGTCACTCAACGTAACTGTCTGTCTGTCTGCCTGTTTGCTTATAGTTTGAGTGTCATTTTGTCTCTTGTCTTTTTTGCTAAAAAAACAATTGTTTTAATTTTGATAATGTACTCCGCCACCTTACAAACCAACTTGTAACCAGCCATTGCGATTCTTTATGGGTTTTTGGTAACAAGTAAAAACACTAGCATATAAATATTATTACACGCATTAGCTGAATGTCTTAATGACTGTCTGTCTGTCTAATCTGTTTGTCTATCTGACTGATTGTCGTTTTATCAGTATTTTTGTATCATAGAAATAAAAAAATAATTGTTTTAGGCTGTTTCAGTACTTTATGGTGTAACGTTACACAATTTGATAATTTCATGATTTCTGATTTGCCTTGCAACAGAGTAGAAATGAAAGCACTTGTGTGACAATGGAAGAAATTTTTTAATATAATTTTTGAATTTATTTGTTCAAATTCAAGTCACAAGTGTGTGAATGCGTGAAATTTATGAGACTTGAAGAAGTGGTGTATATGGGGAGTTTTTTAAACAATTGTGAGAGAAGAATTTTATCGAAACTGAACAGTAAATAAGCAAGTTCCTAACTGTCTTTCAAATATAAGCCACGGCTTCTCTGGGTGGCATCAAAAATTTCCATTAGGGTGAATCTGACCGTTGACTTAGAGGACCACTGTGATTTGTGGCTTAATCGCATTCAGCTTGGACTTAAGCATACCTAACAAGCAAAAATCAAATGGAGTTGAGTCGCTCGGTGATTAGTGATTTGACAAAGCAAACAGTATAAATGCCTTGTCGAATTTCATAAATCCATATTTGGAGACCCGATATATATATTTTGCTTTGTCAATGATCTTTTGGATACTAACTTCAAAATTTACATTTTCTCATTATATATGATATTAAATACACATTTTGAGTAGGAATTGATCGTTTTAGTAAGATGTGTAAAATAAGTTCTACGATTTGTGAATGATATGGTATATAATGTCTGGCAAATGTTCCCCTTGGCGCTAACTTCTTTGATATAATTTTCGATAATATTATGCCATAATTGAGACCAAATATCAGTAGAAAGCCAATTGAAGCTTTAATTGAATTTGATTTATTTGTATGAAGATCTGTTTTTAGGATTGATTGATGTATAATTGATAAGTACAACCTTTCTGTCAGGATTACGACCGAGTTTGTCACACCACTTATGTTGTGTGTTTTAATTTTATAGATGATTAATTTTATAGATGAGTGCCTAGACCTACAGTTTAAAGTCAACTCCGAACGACAAATTTCTGAGAAACTTTTCATGGCAATTTTATTTGCTCTCAGAGGTTTTGCAGAAATCTCCTGAGAGGAAGTCGTCGAAAAAATAGTTTTTCATATTTAATTTTATTGGAGGTGTCTGACCACGGGTTTAGACCGTGGCCTCACGTCTAATAAGTCAACACATTACTACCTACTAAGTTACGGCTTCGTCTTGTAAGATGGACTTACAGTATAAAAATATGTATTAAATTTGAATATTTTAGCGGTCAAATTATCCCCGAATTTCTCAGGGATTTTATTCGTAATACATTCAGTGTGCTGTGCAGCTGTTTTTAATATCCACATATTCTGATATGGTAACTCGTTCACCTAAGCGCATTTCCAGTTATATTATCAAACATAAAATGGTTCAGTAGCACCAAAGAGTAACACGAGAGCAAAGCAAATTATTTTATATATTGAGGTGGGGTTTTCAATACTCAACGACGAATATTATGAGCCTCATTCGAAGAAAAAAGTGTGTTCAGCAATTTTTTTTGGTTGTTCTTTAATGAGTTGTTTGCCTTAGTAATATTCATTCGACTTCAACTGTTGTACCAATCGAAACTAACAAGACTTAGAAGCCAGTTTTTTTATATACACGGTTTTACACATCACATTTTACATATCACATTAACGATATAGATCAGGAAGTGTGATAAGGATTATGAGTGTATTAACGATTATGATTGATGATGGAATGATATGATATTTCTATATTCTATTCTATATATATAAATGCGAATATCTATTTGTTAGCTTCTTTGAAGGCTATATTAAACACATTTGTATATGTCAGATGTAGCTGTATAAAAGCGGTATAATTTTTAGTGTGAAAGTAAAAAACCTATCATTCAAAGTATTGACCATTGCTGGCTACTCATTCTTTTCCATCTTTTAGGCCAATACAATTGTTCTTCTTCCTCCTACGTTTTAAGATCTCGTGGTATACCATACCTTTCTGGTCTTACCAGACACACATAATTATCTTCCTGTCGAATCGATTTGGTTTTGCAACCAAAGTTGGTTGTCCCTGATTAATACATTTTTTGTACTTAATTCGATGCAACACTGATTCTCTATTGTGTCTTTGAAGTAATATTTCATGAAATGCTTTCAGGTTTCCATTTTTTATCATTCAATTTATGTGGCACCCATTTTCAAGAGTATTTAATCTTTCCCATAGGTTTTAAACGGTTACAGATTGTTTGTTGTGTATCATTTTACGTTTCTGCCATTGGTTTCTGATTCAAACTTGTCGTCTTTAAACTATTTTGGTGATCTTTCATGCTCTTCATTTCTCACATCAAAATCGTTCTCTCTGAACCGTCGTAATCATCTTCTGCATTCTGCTTCTGATAGACCATAATCGCTATGATGTAACCCATAAACCCGATGAATATAAAAAGAATTCTTTATGTTTGTATAAAAATGTATAAAATTATCTTCTTTTATTATAATTAAAAAATAAAAAAAAACATTTTTCTTTGTATTCTTATAAAAAAATAACTTATAATTTAATTATAATCGAATTTAAGCTGAAAGCAATAATTTACATTCAATAAAAAAAGAATAGGAATTAAACATTAATTAGAAGAATGAAGAAATAATTGGATTTGTTTCATCTGTATTACACTGGCTCTGCGAATTGCAAGTGGTTGTGAGTGGAAAATACTTTCTAACGAATAATGAGCATGAAATTAAGGCACGTTTTTTAATCAGAATTTGTTCTGATTTATTGACACAAAAAATTCCTAATAAGTGTAACCACCATCGGAGGCATAGCCTTGCGGTATAGTGTCTGGTACGCTGATAGCAGCTGAGTAAGAATAACCGTTACTGCCACCATTACCTCCATTGCCATTGGCAACAGGATAACCTCCTCCATTGCCATTGCTAGCAGGATAACCACCTCCATTGCCATTGCTAGCAGGATAACCACCTCCATTGCCATTGCTGGCTGGATAACCACCTCCATTGCCATTGCTAGCAGGATAACCACCTCCATTGCCATTGCTGGCTGGATAACCACCTCCATTGCCATTGCTGGCTGGATAACCACCTCCATTTCCATTGCTGGCTGGATAACCACCTCCATTTCCATTGCTGGCTGGATAACCACCTCCATTACCATTGCTGGCGGCATAACCGTTTCCATTGCCATTGCTGGCAGCATATCCACCATTACCTCCATTGCCATTATAATCGCCATTGCCTCCATTACCGCCATTACCATTGTAACCACCATTTCCTCCATTGCCATTGTATCCACCATTACCTCCATTACCATTGTAACCACCATTACCACCTCCATTACCATTGTAACCACCATTGCCTCCATTACCTGTTGCGGGAGCTCCGTAAGACGTTAAAGGAGCAGTAGGTCCTGTTGGAGCCGTTGGTGCTCCATAGCTAGTAGCGGGTGGTAGAGCAGGAATGTCATAACCATTCGAACCGCCCGTAGGTGCGCCATAGCTAGTAGAAGGAGCTGGAGCACCGTAGCTGGTCGCGGGTACTGCGGCAGGAGCGCCATAACTGGTTGATGGAATCGATGCAGCTGGAGCGCCGTAACTTGAAGAAGGTGTTTTAGCTCCGTTACCGTTAGCTGGAGCTCCATAACTTGAAGAAGGTTTTTTAGCTCCATTACCATTACCATTAGCAGGGGCTCCATAACTGGTGGATGGTGGGGCTCCATAACTGGTAGAAGGAGCTCCGTTACCGTTAGCTGGTGCTCCATAACTGGTAGAAGGCGCTCCGTTACCGTTTGCTGGTGCTCCATAACTGGAAGAGGGAGCTCCGTTACCATTACCGTTAGCTGGGGCTCCATAACTGGAAGAGGGAGCTCCGTTACCATTACCGTTAGCTGGGGCTCCATAACTGGAAGATGGAGCTCCGTTACCATTACCGTTAGCTGGGGCTCCATAACTGGAAGATGGAGCTCCGTTACCATTACCGTTAGCTGGGGCTCCATAACTGGAAGATGGAGCTCCGTTACCATTACCGTTAGCTGGGGCTCCATAACTGGTGGATGGTGCGGCTCCATTACCATTAGCTGGGGCTCCATAGCTGGCAGATGGAGCGGCTCCATTACCGTTAGCTGGAGCTCCATAACTGCTAGATGGCGGAGCTCCATAACTGGTGGCTGGTGGAGCTCCATAACTGGTGGCTGGCGGAGCTCCATTGCCGTTAGCTGGTGCTCCGTAGCTGGTAGAAGGGGGAGCTCCATTACCGTTAGCTGGTGCTCCATAACTGGTAGATGGTGGAGCTCCGTTACCGTTAGATGGAGCTCCATAACTAGTGGATGGAGCTCCATTGCCATTTGCTGGGGCTCCATAACTGGTGGATGGCGGAGCTCCATTACCATTTGCTGGGGCTCCATAACTGGTGGATGGCGGAGCTCCGTTACCGTTGGCTGGGGCTCCATAACTGCTGGATGGAGGAGCTCCATTACCGTTGGCTGGTGCTCCATAGCTGGTAGATGGGGGGGCACCGTAACTAGATGATGGTGCCTTAGCAGGTGCGCCATAACTACTGGATGGAGTCTTTGCTGGGGCGCCGTAACTTGATGAAGGTGTCTTGGCAGGGGCACCATAACTGGAAGAAGGAGCCTTCGCTGTCTTTGAACCATAAGCGGGCTTTGAAGGAGCACCGTAGCTAGATGAAGGTGTTTTGGCGGGAGCTCCATAAGAAGAAGATGGCGGTGAAGACTTGGGCGGACCGTAACTAGAAGATGGACGGGACGGTGCACCATAGCTGGATGAAGGCTTGGAACGACCGCCATTTGAAGGACGGCGTGAACCATTCTTTTTCGGCGGGCCATAGCTCGAATTTGGTGGAGGTGGTGGACCATAACTAGATGAAGGGCTCCTGGGTGGAGGGCCATACGAAGAGGATGGAGCACTGGCGTATGGACCTCCAGAAGGTGCACTAGGTGCATAACCATTAGAGGCTGGACCTGAAGCAGGAGGTAAATACGAATTTGAGGGAGAACTGTATCCATTGCCATTTCCATTTCCATTACCATTTCCATTACCATTTTTTGGAGGTAAATAACCATTGCCAATGGGAGCCTCACGTTTGACAGCATCAGCGTTTAACGCAAACAAGGCAACGCATAATAGCTTTATTAAGGAAAAATAAATTTCAATCATTATTAGAGCAAGAGATAATTATTAACTAACTTACCGTAGTTGTGGTGGCAGTTAATAGTTTCATAATGACTTCAATTAGCTTTTGATTATCTGCCCGAATTCAAGCTTTAATTTCTTCTTCTACTTTGAACTGCAATTAGGCAAAAAAGAAATATTTTCATTTTAATTAATTGGTTTCTTTATAAAAAACGTGTGTTGAAATAATAAAATTTAAATTTATTATGAGCGTTAATGAAGCAGAGAAAACAACAACAACAAAAAAAAACAGAAATACAAATTGCAGCAAAATGTGGCAGGTAGTAAAAAAAATACAGTTCACAGTCTATTGCATATTAAAAATTAAATGAAGAAGAAAGAAAACAAGAAGTACACTGAGCAAAATCAATTCAAAACTTTAAGAGTAGAGTGACTAAACAGATCTAAGTGGAGCGTGATTAAACAACACGGTCAAATTTCTTAATGAACTCAATTGTATGAACACAAATTGTAGGGCAGCAAAATAGGCCATTAGCAGATTAAATTTCTTGCAGTGTATTATATGTTTGGTTTTTGGTGTTTTATGCTACGTTTACTGGTCTAACTGAGCAAGTCATTTGCTTTGAAGTTTCATTTACAAGTACACAGCGTCATTTGAATACGAAATACATAGATTTTCCATTTGCATTGCGAATGAACGCAAAACGCTTAAGAAAATTATTACAAAATATTGTTTAAGCATAAATCGAGGTCGTTAGCGTTTGCTAAGAAGATGCTTTAAAATCTTTGCTTTCCGAATGACAAGCTATGTACGTATCTTGAGAAAAACAATGAGAAAATTCAAATTGAATAAAAAAAATAGAAGAAAAAACCACACAATTTGTAAGTTAATAAAATATTATGTTATGGTTTTTTAATTGACGTCTAAATGATTTAAAACTTCCGCTTTCATATTTATGGATAACTAAATAGTCATTAGATATTATGATTAGACAGTTTAAAGGTCAGTGGACAATAATTTAATAACATAATGAAAGAAATTATAAGGGATTTATTTAAAAAATTCAAAAAAATCCCACCAGTCTCTTTAAGCTGTTGGTTAATAAATTATTTTGACGTTAGATTAACGTTAACGTTAGTCAGAGTCAGAGTTATTTGTCCCCACTAAGATGCTCTCACAAAGCGGCTCCACTGTAGTTGGGCAGAGACTAGTCTCACTGAAATGCATTTGCATCACAGCAACTAAATCACGTTTACTTTTAGTAGTATGATGCATAGTTTAAATCTTTTCATATTCTAATTACCCAACATAAGTTTAGAGATTGTCATAAACCTGTCTTCGTCTCTCTCAATTTTCTCTTTCGCTAAGTATGCCCTTATATTTTCAGGCTTTGTAATCGATATTTTATTTAAGGCTGCTGGTGTTTTAGAACACCATTTCAATATGGAGCCAGTTTTAAAGCCTTTTACGAAATGTGCCGCAATATAAAAAGGGATTCGTTAGTAGAAATTATAATTCTAAGATTCTTCACTCAAAACAACAACTTCATCTATTCAGAGCACTTGACACAGAAAAAGTTATTAGCAGTTGAAAAATGCTTTCAGCATACACAGCATATCAGTATTTGTATACCTAGTTGGATCTCGCTAATAACATATTATGACGGCCATCAAGAACTTTTAGATGATATGTTGCACCCTAATGAATCTTATACTGCATAAGTGTATTTTTTTAGTTAAAATTACTCTAAGATACCTTGATCAGTTTACATGTATGTGAAAAATTTTTATAAGTATATCAACTAATGTCTGATTTAATACTTGTGCGACTCTATCGGTATTTGTTGGCAGTTTCCTTATGCAAAATTGAATTTTATAGTAAGTTATTCAATTTTTATTTTTATTTCGATTCTTTTTTTCATGTTTCGTTAGCCTCTTCTGTTGCATGTTCAAATACATACGTACAGGTTTCGTTTTTTTTAATGTATTTTTTTATTTGCGGAATTTAATTATATTTTTCCTACGTATTTCATATTCATTCAAATATATATTCGGGTTATACCGTAAGTGCATTTATGTATATTCCAGTTTCGGTTTCAGTTACAGTTACAGTTTCATTTCTATTTCAATGTTATTTTCAACATTAAAAGACCATTACTCACCATCTATGCATTTGTGTGAGTGTAAGATGCTAAGCTACGATAAATGCGATATGATACAAAAATCATATGATTTGTGCCTTATACATTATGTATTGAATACAGTTGGTTATGGTATGATAATAACAGCAACAATAACAACTCTTTTTTGTACAAACACATTTCATATTTACTCACATTTTCATTAATGGCATCATGTAATTTATGCATGAGTTAATCATATTGTCTGTGCTGCCAATGGATGCAATTGAGTATCTATCCATCATCCTCATTTGCATCCATTGCTTGTGTTTACTGCTTAGCATCTTTATAATTTTCACCAAAAAAAATGTTTCTTTTTCTTCTTTTTACAGCCGAATTTTACGGTTTAATTTAACAAATGATGTAAGTATTTGTTTTTCTTTATTGTTTTTGTTTTTATGAGGCTAAAATACAATAGAAATTTCATTTCTAATAATTAATAATTCAACATTTCATAAGAAAATGTTTAATTGTATGAAAACAACAAATGAAAATACAAAAAAATTCATCGTAACGATATCTCTTAATTTATATTTGTTTTAAATTTCTATCTCCTAATATGTTCCCTTCTATGCAGTTGTAATGAATGACTATAAAATTTAATAACCTATCAAGTTAAGCTATTCAGAACTAATGCCTGATTTGTCAATCGTATGAATTTAGTGGAAAAGTTGGCAAAGCAACCTTTTAAACCTTTAATTTAATCGACCTTTAAATCAGAAATATCTATTTATCGTTTCTAATCCAATACATTGAAAACCCAATACACACTGAAAAGAAATTCTATGTCAAATTTTAATCAGATTTGTTCAGTCTTGATAAATTGATAAAAGAAAAGTAATGATGAATGCATTATTTTATTCAAAGACACCATCACTCAAATCAAGTCAAAGCTCTGGGAAGGCTTAAACATCAATTTCAATCATACAAATTGGGTAATTGAATTTTTTTAAGATTCAGTTGACTTTTTTAAACCTGAAACGATTGAAAAAATCACGATATGTTGCTAAAGCAACAAGCACCTCACAAGGTCCAATTGTTGATTGACTGGTCTGACTTGTGAGTGGCAATGCGTTCCACAATTTGGCTGCACCGTTTGTTCAAAAATTCAAATGGACGAGTTTTTGCAATAAAACAGTGGGTACAATTTGAAGCCTACGAAGATCAAGGTTTGTTTATTTGCCAAGAAAGTCTTGAAAACCACGTGGTATTATTCGTATTCGTAATCAAAGACGAATATTTTGCCAACTTGTTTAAATAGGAAAGATTTGATTTGAAGGATAAAATCACCTGTTAAACAATTCTATATCGCTGAGCTCGACAAGTCTTATTTCTTGAAGAGGATAAAAAAAAAATGGTGAATCTATGGGCAAACTGAGTAGAGCTCAAAGATTGAGAAATAAAAACATTTTTTATCCAAATAAATGTGTTTGATCCATCCTCGTATTTAACGTGTATGGTTCCTGGATAGTGCGACTTTTGAAAAAATTCAACGCAAATCAAAAGAAGTGATTACGGGTGTTATAAACAAAAAGTTTTGATCAAAATAACCACATCAAATGATTTAGAAACGTTTGGTCATAAGTTTATCTAATTAAACCATACGATACGTTAAGTTTCCGTTTCGGAGAATATTGCTAACAGTTCATAAGCAAATCACTAGATGGCAGTTAAACATGTATTTCAAAGATCCAGTGGTAGTTGGTGTATCGTTTGATATTAAAAAGTATCTGCGAGTATTAACAATTCATCCACATTTTAGAAGCAAGTAAAATGGCTTTTAGTATATTGAATTCACAAATTTTTAAATCAATTTCAATTTTATTTATTTTATTTTTTTTTTTATTTTTGTTGAAAGAAAATTGGTTTATAAAACTCAAGGCGAAAAAAGTTTTAATTTTTACTTCCGATTTAATTTTTTTATTTTTATTTCACTTGGATTAGAGAATTTCAACTATGTATGTAAAAACTGCGACAACCAAGTTTTTTTGCTTTTTAATTTCTGGTATTTCTAATTAGAAATTAAGATGGGTAATAAATTAATTTGCAATAAATTATCAACAAATTTTTTTTCGAATAATTTCATCATGTCCTGTTTTTTTTAACTGCGAAGGAGTTTTCATTACTTTCTTATTAAGGAAGTGAAATTCATGGCATTAAAACGATTTCATAATTTATTTTGTCATTTCTGATAATTTTTTGACCATTTTTGACACCATAATTCAAAATGTTTTAAATTTATAAATTGTTTTTGTTCTATTTTTTTATTTGCTTTTTTTTTAATTTTTTGCAATTAGTTTTTATTTATTTTTTATATATTTATGTATGTATATTTTTATATGTATGTATATTCAACACTAACCCAATTATTTTATTTTCAATTTTTGTTTTGAAATTATTAGAAACGTTATCCTCTTTCTAATTTAATTCAAAATCTGTTGTTTTCTTTTTTAATATTTCAATGTGTATCTATTCCGATAGTTGAATTTAAACTATGATTTCAATGGAGTCTCTGCAAAGGTTTTTATACTAAAATGTAACGATTTTTCTATTCAATGAAAACAACAACGAAAATGAAATTAAAAAAAAACACACACAAAAAATAAAAAAAAAACTTTAACACTTTGTGAAAAACAAAAAAAAATGCAATTCATATCAAATCCAAAGCTAAACATCGTCAGTTACAAATTTGAAGTTAAAAAGTAAGAGAAGAAGATACAAAAGCAAACTCAAGTAAAAGTAAATAAACATCGCAAACAATATTTTTTAAAACATATTATTTTTTCTATCATTTGTCTTTTGTTAGTATTTCCTCTCATTTTCTATTATTTTTTCTGTTTTTGGTTGGTCCGAAAAACGCATCTCTATTTTGGAGCAGAAGATACATTTTTTTTTGCCTCAATCTATTACAAAAAATTTTTGTATCTCGTGTCTTTAGCTCTTTTCGATGTTATTTCGGTGTATATATATTGTTTTCATATGTAATACTGATAATGAAGATGCGATTATATTTTCAATAACAATTTGTTCTCGTGAGCATAAATATTCCATGTTCATCATCGATACAAGTTCGATGTTATAAAAAATGGTTCATTGTTGAAAATATATTACAACGTAATCGTCTCTCTTAATCATTATGAATAACGTTAATTTATACTACTTAAGCTATCAATGTTATTTGGATACTCACATATACCAACTATACGCGGCATGTATTTTACATCTGACTTGTCAAATGTTCCACTACAAAAGGAGCACAAGTAACACAAACGGTAGATAAATAAATCATTTAAGCCTGTATTAAACATTTTGTTTCCTGTCACGATGAGATAATTTCAGATCTGAATCTACTTTTATATTCAACTACCTTTTCTACCACTATTGGGTTAAAAAATCGTTCGTTGAAGATTGTGTGCTGTTGTATATAGGCTTTGTTTGAATGTTTCTATCAAATATGTCTGCTCCATTCCTAAGAAGTCCGTTTTATCCCAATTGCCTGGCTATTTTTAAAACCTTTTCTATATATTTTCTGGATCGAAAAGATCTTTTGAACTATTATTGCCATTAATTCTGCTTCCATTATTTCATTGACCGCAATAATTCTGGTCATTACAAACATTTAGTCAGGATTAGCACCTAGCTTCTTACACCACTCTGTGCCTTAATTTTATACATACGAGTGGCGGGAGCTACAGTTTAAAGTCGAATGAGCCCTAACGACAGATTTTTGTGGAACTTTCCATGGCAATTTTATTTACTCTGAAAGTTTTTGCCACACATCTGCTGAGGGGAAGTCCCAGAAGAAATATTTGTTCATATTTTTCGTTTTCATGTCTGATCTGATTCTGAGACTGAGACTACACTTAGAAGAGATTATTTAAGTTTGAGATCTGATGAAACCGTATAGTTGTGGTCGAAAACAAAGCTGATAGAACAATATAAATTGAGTTGGAAACCTGAAGTCATAGGATTGAATATACATACATAGTATAATATAATAAAGGGTGATTTTTAAGAGCTATAGGAAAATTTTTCAAAAAAAAAACATAAAATTCAGAAAAATGCATGAAATCTTTATTTGAATCGATAGTACGGTCCATATAATTTAATATTTGAAGATTATTTCATGCAAATGTTGACCGCGACTGCGCCTCAAATGGTACATCCGCTTGGACCAATTTCGGCCGGTATCTCACGAATAAATGCTTCAATGTTGTCTTCCAATGCGTCAATTGAAGCGGTCTTGTCTGTATAGACATGAGCTTTAACATAGCCCCACAAAAAATAGTCTCAAGGCGTTAAATCGCACGATCTTGGCGGTCAATTGACCGGTCCCGAACGTGAAATAAAATGTTCACCGAAGTCGCCTCTCAATAAGTCCATTGTTATGCGTGCTGTGTGGCATGTGGCACCGTCTTGTTGAAACCACATTTCATGCAAGTCAAGCTCTTGCATTTTGGGTAAAAAAAAGTTGGATATCATCTCACGGTAGCGCTCACCATTCACAGTTACGTTACGATTCGCAGCATCTTTGAAGAAGTACGGTCCAATGATGAACTTTCTTAACAAAGCACGCATTTTCATCATAAAATTCGTTCGTTTGTAAGACGATTCATGGTTAAATTATAGACCAAACCGAAGATGTTTGAAAGTGAACCAAAATCAAAACGTGCGTGAGCTGTTTAAACCAGTGTTGCCAAAAAGATAATAGATAAAAAATCACCCGTTAAAAGTCATAATTTCTCAATTTATGATAGACGGTCCTTATATATAATATCCAGAATAATTTTCCAAGCGTTCTATAAACTCTTTGCAAGGTTTTATATCATGTTTGAATTAGCATAATTAATTGAGCTCGAAATATCAACTTGAATATCTTGAAAATAACTGTTGTGAACGTATTAAAATTGAAATACTTTTTTTTAATGAGATAAGTTGATAAAATAGCGGTGGCACCTTATTTAATGGCTCCTGTAGTCCAGTTGGAAGAGTGCTAGTGGCGGTTTGGGTTCAACTGTCACGGGAGACTGTAGCCTATTTTAATAATCGAAAATTATGACGAAAGTATGATACTTGTACAAAATAAGACCCAGTTACCGCATACTGCTGCCTTATTCCTGTCACCTATTTTCCGAATTTCACCACAATTACTGCCTAAGTAGATGTAATTTCTTGACCGTTCCTTTCAGTTATAAAAAACAGAATAATTTATATACATATTGTGGTAATGACACATTCTGGATTTTCACTAAAACTGTACAAGTCTTCATATAAAATGTGCTGAATTTTGAAAAGTTCTTGTAAGTTTATTTCGTTGTGATGAAGAGCTGTCTTCTATTCTATTTTTTGGTTAATCTTTCTTAAAATACGTTATGTGGTATTTGATGATCGTCCAAGCAATTGCGAATTCCTGCAAATTAAAAACCTTGAGATTCTGTAATGCTGTAATGCTATTGTATTGAGCCATCAAAAATATTCAAATTGTTTGACGAAATCTACAAGTTTGAACCCATTGTAGGTAATTTTCATGACACTTAATAAAAATTAAAAACAAAATAGAATCCAAATTTATACTTTAAATACATTCGTTGGTGTTCTTTTTGAAATCATTATACAAACTTATGGTATGGTTGGTAAATTTAACTCTTTTATTATTTATATTATATATATTATAAACTACTCGAATCTCCACACTTGAATACGATCCACTAACTCACATTAACTCACCTACACAATTTTTCGTAGGTCTGGGTCTAATGTTTGTTTAAATTTAAATTAATGTTAAATATTTTTATATTCTATACAATGTTTTTTTAACAAAATAATTTAATTAACAGATTACATTTAATTGTATTTAATTTGTGTTGATTTTTCCTTGTTCTCTTTTTGCCAATGCTATAAACGGAAATGTGTAAATTCAATCAACATATTTTTAATTCAAATTAATATTGATTGTTTTACATACAACATTGTATTTGATTTAATATAATTAAATTTCTTTTTATTGCATTTAAATTTTTTTTTTAAATTATTGGAATACAATTTAAAGGGATATATTGTATGTTGTCACTATACTTTTCATAATTTTGATTGATTCAAATCACTTTACAATGTTTAAAAGTATTCTCGTACTACAAGGTGACAATATTTTTAATGTTTAAATATGCAGAGTTTAGAATTGAAAACATTTTTATTTGGAGGAAGTTTAAATTGACCGTGAGTGATCATGACTGCAAAAATTGATAAAATCATTGGGAGTAGGATCAAGCATCAGTGTCTTGCGACATTCAGTGGATTCATCAGTTTTCGCCTCTCTCTATCTTCCCTTTCTGTGAATATATCCTTCTAAACACCTCACCCCACTCCAAAGAAAGGCTCTGGCCCCGTCAGCGACGTGAAGCCACCTTGCAGCGAATTATGACATTTTTGCGGCATTTTATTTAGATCTTGAGATCTGAAACTTTATGGCTTCTCACAAAAATTTTAGATTTTGATGCGTTACTGTATACAACCACCAGAAATAGTTTGGTACAGAATCCTTATCTGGAATGTGGACGTTACCCTTCTTTCCATCAAAATAGGAATTTCCACACTCCTAGAATCGTATGTGTTACGTTTGAATTGAAATAAAATTGGACAACAAGATCAGAAAGTATGCCAAATGTAGGAGTATTTACGTATTGAAATCAATTGAAATGTGAATCCATGAGTTTAGTAAATATTTTTGAGGTTGACTGAACTGACAATTTTTTGGGATCGATATATTCGATAACAACTTAATAACGAACAAGTCATTAAATTTGCTTTTACCATGAGAACAGAATTTATATTCATACACAGGTTAAAATAGGTTAAAGTGGTAGCTTAATAACAAAAGGCTCTCTAGAGGATGATAACGGCTTGTTCAGATGTCACGTGTAAGCACAGTACCCGTACTGACCTAATTCAACCAATCTCATAGAAGAGATTGATAAGCGCGGGCGCTGCACACTAAGAGCATGACTCTAATAAGCTCGAAACCAGCCTGAAAGTTTTATGAACAAAGCTATATCCTTGATATCAATGAATGATAGGTAATATATTCATATATATACATACACACGTATTACGACGTAGCTTCTCACATCACTTAAGTTGTGTGTGTTAACTTTATGCATTAATGGCAGGAATTACAGTTTAAAGACGACTGCGAATGACAGATTTTTGAGAAAGTTTTTCATGGCAATTTTATTTATTCTCAGAGTTTTTGCCAGAAATCTGCTGATAGGCAGTTGCTGAAGTTGTTGGTATGTCTGAGCTGGAGTTACGTGTTATAAGCCAACACACTATCTATTAGACTACGTCGGCTACAGAATTTATATTCAATGAGATCAGAAGACATTTGGGAACACGCGTGAACACGTTGGCTTAGAAGTACATAACAATCAGATCAAATTTGATTCGTGGTAAGAATAAACTATCAGCCTTTGCATTGGACTGAAAACAAAGGCATAACTTGTCAACTATTCTCAGGAGCAAAACATGAAGCGTATGCAGTACTGCAGGAACTTTAGCACTTAGCGTCTTAATATTATTGATGTTGTATAGAAGTATACATATGTCTACTATTATTAATGTTTTTTAGTTTTTATATTAAGATTTTCTTAATAGTAGATAAACATGAATCATATTTAAAACTGTTTTTTTTTATAAAATTTCCTCTTTAATATCTTTTCACATGATAAAAATATTTGATTTGATTTGATTACTATCACTATGACTTGCAAAATTCTCGAAAAAAAATTAAAATGCTTAATGAGTATCGCAAATGGAATAAAAGTTTAGAACATAATAGCCTAAAAGTTTCTTTTGATTGCGGTCAATATAAATAGAAACGATTGACTCGGGCAAACGTTAGTAAAGTTGAGCAACAAGTATTAAACCTGCAGCGGGACAATAAAAAGTAATGACAGAATTATTGCTATCGGCGGTGGCAGGCCATAATTTGTTAATGGCTTTAAATTTTACTGCTTTGGGATTGACTTACAAATTTGAAACACTTTACATGCTTTACAATAGCGAAACCATTAGAAAAACTTGGTTAAAAAGAAACATTGAAGGAATATTTAATGTACAGCCATCATATTTTTCCGAGCGGCCATTTATTATAGCCGATGCAAATTCATCGCCAAGGAGTCTCCATGAAATGGGAGGATTTTCTGCCAATCCCTTAATGATTATCGTAGCAGTTCATGCTTATGATCCAGTCTTGATAAAAGCCAATCAAGTTCTGCTAGGAAAGAAATGCATTTGCGTTTTGATAATTCTAAAAGAGTATTACGATCTGCGTAGCTTGGAAACGCTTTTTCAATACTTATTTAAACAACAATTGCGCCGGGTATTAGTGTTGCTAACAAACAGTGGTCATTTGTATACAATGAAACCATATCCATTAGTGGAAATGGTGAATGTCACTGGTAGGAGTATTCAGGAATATTTTCCATCTCAACGGAAATGGGATTTAAAGGGTTATCGGATTCAGGTGCCCGTACAGATTGATGTGCCCAATACATTTTGGTATTACGATGAAAATTACAAGCGCATACGTCTAGATGGCATTGGAGGCAATCTATTTGAGAGCTTTATGAAACACATGAATGTCACCATGGATATATATCCTTTGTATTTGAATAATTCCAATCATTTGAATATCAATTACATTCAAGAATTACTGCTTAACAATAGCATTGAAATCAGTCCACAGTTGTATACAACTTTGGATCGCAAAGGAGGATAGCTTGACTATAGTTATGCTTATGTAACCACTGGCCGGTGTATGATGTTGCCCGTACAGGATATGAAGCAATTTGAGGCGTCCCATGTGCGTATATTTCACTGGACCATATTATTTTTAATTATACTTTTAATTGTAATTTTTGAGCTTTTTATTCAACTGCTGATACGTTACCATCCAGAATTTCGCAATAAACGTATCTACCATCGTTACTACTTGCCGGGTACTGTGGCTTTCTATATGATATGTGTGCTTATTAATATACCCATGCCTGACATCAAGTTCTTTAACGTGCACAATGTCCCATTGCGGCGTTACGTGCGTACAGTATTCTGTTATATCATCATTGCTTTCAGTGGATTTTGTTTTGCCCAAATGTACTCTTCTTCACTGACATCACGTCTCACGGTATCGGAGTTCGTTAAACCACAAACGACAGCCGAAAAAATTATGGCAATGAAGGAGCCCATCATGGCTACTGAACAAGCACGCAAAATATTTCTTACGGATAAAAGATTTGGTCGACATGCCGTACGCAAAATGATATTTACATCATCTGAAATTTTTAGCATTAATCGCCTAACCATGAACATGTCGTATGTTTATCCATCCAGTCGTGAGAGATGGGAAATTATTCGTGAACAACAGTTATTCTTAAAGCGAAAACGTTTTTGGCTTTCTAATGTTTGTGTGGGTACGTTCCCTTTGCAGTATCAAATGCGTTTGGATTCGCCTTTCAAACCATTCATAAGAAGATTTATCATGTATATACGTGAAACAGGCCTATATGAGCATTGGAAATCGCATATATTTCGTAGGGCAAAACGGTTTGGCCATTTGCGTTATTTTAAAGATGATGAGAGCAGTTTGCAATGTTGCTTTAAAAGTAAAAGCTTTTCATTCACTCTTACGTACGTTATGCTTTCCGTATATTTTTTTGGTATTTCACTAAGTTGTATGGCATTTGTGCTGGAGTTGATTTTTAAAAAGATGACTGCAATTCAACGAGTCAGATGCATCGTATTGTGTTGAAATGAAATTTTTGAGAATAAAAACACAATATAATTACGTTTTTAACTTGTTGTATACTTTCAATTTTTGTAATGCACCTACTGTATATGCTTTAGAATTCAATTCAACGTCGTTAATCATAATAAATCTTTTAGTTATTACAGTTTTATTAAGTAACCATCAATTATAAATTTCGATTAATAGAAAACATATGTGTTAATATGATATTTAACATTAGAGCAGCATTTAATCATGATGTGAAATCTAATCCAATACTTGGATTCCCCAGTTTCGAATACAGCAGAAGACAAACAATTATTTATCATGATTGATTCCAATTTTCTGCTCTACATAACACATCCAGAAGTTTTATGTTCCTCCTATTTTTGATTGCTGATTCGATTCTTATCGGAGACTCTGTTTTATTAATACACTGAGAGTATAGTCTTGGTTAATCGTTTTGTATGTGTATTTAGAATTTAATTTATAATTGTATTGAAATAAATAAATAAATAAATAATAAAAGTAGGTTTGTTATGTTATTGTTATTATGTTTATTACTTGTAAGTCTATTTAAATAATTTTTTTATATTTGCATTAATATGTCTCCTTAGCACCATTATTTTGGGCTGTATCATAACATAAATAGTACAGCAGAGAGTGAAAAAATGTTTGTAGAAAGAGCGATACACACATACATACATATATAATTGGTCATTACAACTCTTGAGTCAGGATTACTACGTAGCATTTCACACCACTTATGTTGTGTGTGTTAATTTTATAGATATGACTGGCGGAACCTACCGTTTATAGCGATTCCGAACTACAGATTTTTGAGAAAAAGTTTTACATGGCAATTTTATTTTATTTTTATTATTCTTAAAGTTTTGGCCAGAAATCTGCTGAGTGGCAGTCTCTGAAGAAAGATTTTTCATATTTCATTTTGTTCGAGAAGTCTGGACCCGTGGTTTGACGTCCACGTCTAATAAGCCAACACACTACCTACTAGACTACAACGACTACACATTATAAATATTAAAAATACCAATTTTTTTTTTTTTTTTGTAAAACCAGCACTCAGGGGATTGCCCCTACTCATTGTGCAGGTTTAGGAAAATAGGTTATAGGAAGATGGAAAGAGGGAGTAGAGTTTGTGGACATTTGATTTAAACTCAAGATGCGAACGGCAAGGAAACGAGTTGCTGCTATGTGACTATATAATGGCCAGTGCTATACCTTCTTATATTAGACAGTCTACAGCAATCGTCCCCAAGAAGCCCGCATCTTAAGGTTATTTGAGTTCAGATATTTAAATTTTTCCGGTTAATTGTATGTAATAGGTATGTATGTATGTATGTAATAGGTTATTTTTAATAAATAAATACTTCGTTTGATGGTGTTGTTGTTTAAAAACTGTAGTTTGTTGTTATTGTCTTATTAATATTTAAATTATTGCGGTTAAGTGTATGTAATAGGTATGTATGTATGTAATAGGTTATTTTTATTAAATAAATACTTCGTTTGATGGTGTTGTTGTTTAAAAACTGTAATTTGTTGTGTTATTGTCTTATTAATATTTAAATTATTGCGGTTAAGTGTATGTAATAGGTATGTATGTATGTAATAGGTTATTTTAATAACTATTTCGTTTGATGGTGTTGTTGTTTAAAAACTGTAATTCTTGACCGCGAAATTGTTATTGTTTTGGTTTTGTTTTATTTTGATTTTGTTTTAATTTTGTTTTCTTTTTAATTTTAGCATTTTAGTATTTTTATGTTATTGTTTGTGGATTATTTTAAATTGTTCTGGTTTTCGTAAAAACAAAATGTAATAGGTATGTATGTTGTAATAGGTTATTTTTAATAAATATTTCGTTTGATGGTGTTGTTGTTTAAAAACAAAAATAGACGGACGACACAAAATAGACGGACAGTGCGATTACATCTGCACACGACGTATGACAAAACACTACTCTTAAGTCTTAAGTAGTCCATTGGCCAATCATCACTAAAAAGCTGTTTTTGGAGCATAAAAAAAAATCGATAACTTCTTAATAACATGCAATTGGCGAGAACAAGTGCCTCTATTGCACCAGTGTAGATTTCGTTGTAGTATTAATAAAACAGTGGAAAAAACTACGTATTCATGTGGTGTTTTAATAATAATAGAGTTTGATAAGTCGGTCTCTATCGTTTGAATTTAATATTGGGTCTGATATTGATTGATTTATTGGATAACTTCTAAACTTATCAATTTCGCCATTTTGGTGCGACAAAACTTGTCGTCCAATTCTCTGGTTGGAGGTCCACGATGTTCAGTAATTTATGGAAGTGTGTGTGTGCCTCAAATCGTTTTTGTAGAGAAATGCTTATTGTTGATTGACATTTTTTATGAAAATATTTAAAAAAGTACTTGAGATAAACTATAGAAAGATGTGGATTATTTTCTTACTAGTCTACGTTTGATAGTAGTTGCGCTACAGTTTCTTTCGACACCAGCAAAATATACTACTGCCAGTACATTATAAGTTTAGGGCTCTCCAATATTTTCAACATTTGAGGCTTCATATGACAATCTATTTATGCCACGTTTATGAATCAATATTGATTGATATCAACATTGATTCTTGCATATATCGACCCCAATCGGTTATTGCTTTTTGGTGAAATGCACCTCAGTCTCTATGATTTTTTGATTCAGTATCCAAAGCCCTGATATTAAATGAATATTACAACCCTCACCTAAATGTTCCCATGGGAAATATTGGTTATGTCATTAAATTTTATA
This sequence comes from Sarcophaga subvicina, assembly GCA_936449025.2. Classification (NCBI taxonomy): domain Eukaryota; kingdom Metazoa; phylum Arthropoda; class Insecta; order Diptera; family Sarcophagidae; genus Sarcophaga; species Sarcophaga subvicina. The sequence goes on along the minus strand of OW388081.2, from coordinate 104,896,704 downwards.
TTTTATTAGCAACAGCATAATTTATTTAGTCAAGTCTATAATTGATTCTTATGATTTTAGAAAATAATTAAAATCTTTACTTTTTTTTCTCACAAATCTGGTTTTGTTAAAATACAAAATTTTCTTTTTTTTTATTTGTAAGTTTCATTTAATAAATTTAACAATAATTAATTATCGTACACCTTTTGTTACAAACAAATTCCTATTAAAGTTCACATATTTCATGTTTTTATGCTCATTTGAAAACTATAATTAAATAGGAAATACAAATATTGATTTGTATTACTGTTACCATCAAAATACGAGAAATAAAACCTTATTGAAACTAATTCATTACTGTTGAAAAACATTTTTTAAGCGTCAGCCGCCCAACAACCACTACCATAAACCTCATTAAGTGAAGACAATTTTATGCGTTTTTCAGTTTACGTTTAAAAAGTAAATTTCTTTCTTTCTTTTTTGACTTTTTCTTAAAACCGTTAAAAATTTGGTCAATAAGAGCCGCAAGAGTTTTCTCAACGATCATCTTCAATTTATTGATTATGATTATTTACTGGTCGTGTAACGACTATGCACGCTTGAAAAATAATTATGAAGAGAAAGACAATTTATTTTTAAATTTCATTTTATAATATTGTAGTATTTTAAATTGAGCAATTGAGCAAGTTAGAGTTAAAATGTTATTAAGATTAAATTATTTAATAATTTTACATAATTTTAAATTATTTGTCAAGTTCTTTACATTAAAGACGATTACTGATTAAACTGCGATAGGATACAATATCTTAATACAATATTTAATTATTGGGTATATGCATTAATCCCATCGTTTAATAACGTTTTATCTAGTCGTTCATACTAGCAACTGTCTAATTTGATATAGTAGCTTCTGTTTAAAGGCACAGTTTTTTAAAACCACTGAATATAAAGGCTTCGAAACTAAAAGCAAGATATTTGAGTGCAGTTTCACTTTATTTTTTTTTTCTATTTTGATACATAGTCATGTCTTGGCTGAGGTAACGTGCTATTCACATGCCGAAAAAGAGAACTAAATTTTGCCCTTCAAGATGATTTATGTTAAATATTTACACATTTCCTAAGAGTATGTTGCTACTTTAACCACAAAGTGACATCGAAAGGGGACTTGGGTTGAACGCTTAAAAAATTAACGCTTACAATTATAACATACTCGTAATGCACATCTAATGGTGAACAAACCAGTATTTTTTAATTATTGATGAGGTTATAAATTACCACGTTTATAAAACAATCGTGCGTATTATCAAACGCAATAGCAGAAGTCGTACATATTGGTTCTGTTCTTAAGTCATTGTATGTATGGCAGTATGTTTGTTTTCAGAGTATCAAAAGAGTCAGAAATGAGATTAGCTGACCATATCGAACGAAAGATATTCTGTCTGCAGTCAATAAATCTAAATCTGACGTAGTAAGTAACAGATGTCTTGGTAATTCTTCAGGTTCACTAACTTGTGACATGAGCTTATCTTTTCCGTAATGAAACCTAAGAAGAGTAAAATTATTATTAAAGTCGTCGGTGATTAACTCAGTGTAACTGTCTGTATGTGCCACAATTAAGTTAAGAAAACTAAACAATATATCCAGAAGAACGTGGTATTTGATTTTAATAGAAAGCTACGGTGTGTAGTGTGAAAATCTATTAAGTGTGATTGATCTTGTATCATAGCAGATATTATATGCATTAAATAGCTGTAAAAGCATCGTCTGAACTTTACCATCCGGTAAAAGAAACAACCCACTAGAGTAGACGAAATATTTGTACAAAGATTAGAGAAGGTTTTTTGCGAGAATGATAACGAGAAAACATAATTTTTGCTTGGTTCCATTAATTGATCGTAACATTAGAAAATGTACTTTGTATCGTAGATGACTGATTTCCAGATAAACGAAACGAAACATCGTCTTCAATCGTACGAACGAAAATGTAATAGAAGTTATGCTGCTAAGAGAAAAAGGAATCTGCAAGATCTTATCAATAATATAGCTCACACGACGGGGTGGGAGTAAAGAAAGAATGTCCTCTGAAAATATAACAGGTGGAATATACTATTTTAGGCTATTTTCGAATCGTTATTTCTGCTAATGTTAGGTTAGATTCGGTAACTGTACATTAAATTGGCAACAATGCTCACTTGGGTACTATAAGATCTCGTTGTAGTGTAAGGCAATACTAATTTCGCATTTGTCTAAAATCCTTGACAGGAATCTCTTACCTATACTGATAGCTTCATAATGGTATGGGTTTCATTCAAATAATTTCGGCCTAGAAAAGTTTTTGGAACCCACAAATTTTTCCATGTGACGGAGAACGGCAGAGAAGATGTTCTGTGTGTCCTCTTGGGTCATGTCATTGTATAAATATGCAGCAGAAGTTGTTGTTAAGCATGTTTAAGTTTTGCGAGAGAGTATTCAATAAACAGGATCTTGCTGCTATTGCAGAGTATAACCATTGGTCACCCATATAGCATCATCTACTCACCAAAAGAAGAAATCAGATGACCGTAATGATATTCAAATATTAATCCCATAAAATTCTGTTTCCAGTACTTTCAATTTAATTGGTACAAAAAATATTTTTCTTTATTTTCATTTTAATTTTAGAGGTATACGCTACCATATGTAAATTTGACATGACACTGATTGTTTTCTCCATGAGAAAAATGTAATATTTGACAGAAGGTGGAAGAATGCTTTCCGTTTTGCTTTAGTTAAGTTAAATGAAGGTAACTGGTATTTGATATCATAAAAAGAAGAGTAAAATCTGTCAATCTTTTAGATTTGATTGGCATTTTATAAGTGAATCTGGAAATGATTTATTTATTTGTAGTAGAAAAGATGGAAAATAAATATCATGTTGTACCACATAAGTATGTATTATTAATTTAGATGATCAATCATAAATTCATCGTATTCGAGGTATTTTAAGCAGTACATAGAAAAAAGGTGATTTTGGGATATTAAAAACACAATCTTGTAAAGATAGTTAGAAATAAATGAACATTTATTTTTAACAATGAAAACTTTTTTTAATTTAGAAAATATCATACATAATCAAGTTAACAAGCTCTAAACGTGTAATCAGAGTTGAATCAAATTTTGAAACGTTTGAAAGGTTAAGTTCCAACAGAACAAAAAGTTGCAAAATTTCACAAATTTTTTGCAACAAAATCGAGGAATATTATGGCTCAGGAATAGTTATACAAAAAATTTTGTAATGATATTTTAACCAACTATGAAAGGCCAAATATATTATTGGGATACAAAAGCTATTGTTTGATTTTGAGCCTTAGCCATTGCTTAACTAATGACGTTCTTTTATTTGCTCTTGAAAAAAGGCTATTAAATGTGTCGAAAAATTCACGAAGTGTATATGAAAATGAAAAGTGAGTGAAAGTCGGACGAAACAACCAAACTGGACAAGCCGTTCTGCTCGAACTGTCACTGAAAAAATTAATGAAATTATATAATAATTATATAATATAATAATAAATATAAGCAAAATCGATGCGATAGTTGTGAATAGATTGCCTTGGTAGTCTAGTGGTTAGTGTGCTAGATTATTAGCATGAGGGTCGTGGGTTCGATTCCCACCAGAGACTCTGGTCTGTGACATTACACCAAGCATATGATCAAAGTTACTCAGCTCGTATATAATTAAAATATAAATTATAATTGTATTGTAATTAATAAATAAATAAATAAATAAAAATTATTTAAAAATTATGGGTGAACGTCTGTTACGCTGTATAGACGGCTACAAAGCATAGCTTTATGTCAAAGAGTATGTGGTTTTTGGTGATATTGAAATAAAAAGCTGTGACAGCCTGATGAAACGATCACACCTAAACTTTAGTTCAGTATAAAGTATTCGAGAAAGAGCGGCCAGAGTTTGGCAAGATAAAATGTGTTGTATTCCATCGTAACAATATCCATAACAATGCTGAATAATTAGTTGAATAAAATTGGCTTTGGAAGAAGTCGCCGTTGTCAAGTAGGTAGTGAGTTGAGGTTGAATAAAATTTATGGATCGGAGTGGACTTTAAATTCTACTTTCCACCATTTATGCATAAAATTAACACAGACAATATGGATAGTGTGAGGACCTACGTCATAATCCTGCCTTAAGGGTTGTAATGTTCAATTAAGTAGGTTAACTAAGTAATCGAAATGCAATAAGAATTCATTTGATTTTGATTGGAGTACTATTTTTTTCTAATTTACAAAAATTTGAAAGAAAAATATTATTTAAAAGTTAAAAATGTATGAAAATAACATCTTTATTTGTAAATCTCTTCTTATAACAATAAAAATTTTCTTTTTTTGTTCAAAGAAAACTCTTAACGAACTTTTAAACTTTTCACGAAATTCTAATTGACCTCAAGCTTTCGAAACTTTAATATTAAATATGCAATTAGCGTTGCAATGCTTAAAAATGCGTTTTAACACAGTGGATAGTGTTTAAATATTAAAATCAAAACAGTTTCTACACAATGTGTGTCAAGGTGATATTTATATTTTAAAATAATGTATCAGAAGTAATTGCAATTTTGCAAATCAATAAAAAAATAAAACAATTTGTAGTTATCACTTGTCAAACACTTAATAATCGTGCGTTAAAAATGTTGTTCCTATAACAACCAAATTTAAGTGTAACAATAAATTGATAAATTTATTTTTAAAACCCTTACACAATTAAATTTCATACACACTTAATGATCTTATTTTTAATATTAAATAATAATTAATTTCATCTTTTTTTCAAGTTAAAAAACTTATGGATTTCAAAATAAGTAGACTTGGCCGACTGTCTACTTTGTTGTGTCAAATTTTACTTTCATTATCGAAAGTGGATGGATGGCATCTTGTAAGAGATTTTTTTTTCTTTAATGATCATTTTGAAATAGTAATTAAAGAAAACCAATAACAATAAATAAATGCTGAGTAATTTAAGTCTATAGGGTCTTAATGGTTGTTATTGTGGCCTACATGCTATCACAGCTTCAAAAGAAATTATTCAAGTGCATGGTTTGTTTAATACAATTAATAATGAAAACAAATGTTGGTTACACTTGTGAAAACCTAGCTCATACTTGTATACGTATGTATGTTTGTAAGACATTAAAATTACGTATTACGTAAAAAATATAATAAAAATATAATTTTTTGGGTGAATACCGAAAAATTATTGGAATTTAAAAAATATGAATACTTCCACAGTGAAATTTTAATTTGTGTAAGTTTTTTATTGAGAGCAGCAATAGAAAATAGATAGAAATAGAAAACATGTTCAAAAAAGGTCAGATAGAAATTTTCACTGTAGGTGTTTACCCGGATATTTAAAAATTACTCACAACAGTTTTAAAATGTTTTGTTTTTCCTTTTTAAATTACGAATATTTTTGTGTTTTAAAATTAGACTAAAAATTATGGGTCATATTTATTGTAGTCATATTCGAAAAATTTGTGGGCGCTCGATTATATAAGATGTACCAATCTTTGAATTTTTTGAATTACAGTTTTTTTTTTATTCAAAACCTATTTTACTTAATTCTTACTAAATTGTTCATCACAACTCTTTAGCCAAGATCACATACATACATACATAATTGACCACTACAACCCTTTAGTCAGGATTATGGACGTAGTTTCTCACACCACTTATGTTGTGTGTGTTAATTTTATACATGAGTGGCTTGACGAACAGTTTAAAGTTGACTCCGAACGACAGATTTTTGAAAAACTTTTCTTGGCAATTTTATTTACTCTTAGAGTTTTTGCCAGAAATCTACTGAGAAGAAGTCGTCGAAGAAATATTTTTTCATATTTTCGCTTTGACGTCTGACCTGGGGTTTGAACCATGGCCTTACGTCTAATAAGCTAACACAGTACCTAAAAGACTACGGCGACTTTTTTAGCCATGATTACTACCTAGTTCCTTACATCACCCATGTTGTGCGTGGTAATTTGATCCATAAATAAGGACATACAGTTCAATGTCCATTTCGATCGAAAGATTTTTTTGTGAAATTTTTCATGGCAATTTTATTTACTCTCAGATTTTTTTGCCAGAAATCTTGCTGAGAGGAAGTCACCGAAGACATATTTCGTTTTGTTTGAATATATTTGAATAATTTTGTAGTTTTACTTAAAAAAAATGTTTTGAAAAATCAATATCGACTAAAATATTGTAAAAAAAAACTATAATAATTGCTATAAAATATTAATTATTTAAAATAATTACTGTTTTTATTTTATTGCCGATGAAACACGCAACAAAAAAACAAAAATTGTCAGAATTGAAATCTATAAAAATTATTTTAAAATTTTGTTGCATTTGCTTGGTATTGATGCCTTATTTTCAAATCTAAAGTGATTGTGATTGTCAAGTGAATGGTTAAGCATCGTTGCCATTGCAGTTGTGACTGCAACAATTACTGCAGCAACTGTAAATGTTACAATGAGTTTTGTGGGGCAACGTCACTTGCTATTATAACCGGTGTGTAATTGAAATAATTAGAACAAAAAACAAAACAAATAACAATTTATTGTGTGCTCATTTTCAGACAGATACACTTATTAAAATATACAGACACTTCAACAACTTATGAGTAGCCATGTAATACAGGCGAGCATACGTACATATGTATTTATTAGAATGTCAATGCAATAATTTTAAGCTTTTGAAGATGCTGCACTTTTGAAATTACAATTTGCAACAAAATCAAGTAAAACTGAATTCTATAATAATATGTCGTTTACAAGTTCAAGTACTCCAGTTCCCATTGATTTTTGTTTTAAAAGGCATTTATTTAAAATGTTGTTTTGTGCTTATAATTTAAGGTCATTTCTAAGAAAATCATTTTTAATATAACGTTAGCTAAATTTTAGTATTATTTAACGTACTATAAAAATTATTGCATAAAAGTTCGTGTAAACTTTTTAAGTTTTAATAATAATCAAATGAATAAAAATATTTCAATTTATTGGAAAGTTATTGTTATAGATTTCAGAAATTTTACTCTTGTTTCGTGCTTATAGATATAAATTAATTCATCTAATGGTCAAAATGACGAACTATCCTGTCTCTATAGTTTATCGAATTTATGAAAATCTTCTATAGCTTCAGACGGAAAGAAATTGAGAAGTAAAAAATAATTGTAAGGATCAGTGGCATGTACGTGGATCCAGAAATGTCTGTTCCACATAACGAGAGCATCAGTCAAGCATTTCACTACAATGGCGGCGTTAAACAATGATGATGTCTTTGTTATTTCTAAGTCCACCACTGTGCTTGATGATACCATGAGTGAAGTGTGGTTTGCGGTTTTTCAAGAGCCTATGTGCAAGTGCGAAACCGACATAGGGTTTTCAACTCTGTACTCGCCTTCCATTCATCCATATCTTATCATTTTCTCCTGTTTTAATCATCTCAAGGAAGAATGACTACATATCTCAGTGTCGTACTATTCTGTTCCACCTAGACCTGTTAGACCTAGATTTCGGGACAAAATTCCTTCGTACAATTTTCGGTTCAGTAAATCTACAAAATCTACAATTTGTTGCAGATATTTTCAACGTATGCTGTTGGTGAAAATATGCCTTATCGACCGAAAACCAGATACAACATTTATACATCGTATACATTAGAGTTTTATCTGCGTGTTTATTTGACGCATATAATTTTACTTCTTGTTCTTTAACCCTTAAATGAACAGGCTCTTATTTGATGTTTTCTAATATTCAACTTTTCCACAATGTTTTTGTCGAGTGAAAGAAAAGGGTTCATAAAAAAGGATTATGTTTGGATTATGTATGGGAATTAGTAACCTTAAGAGAAAATGTAAAGAAATGGTCTTATACATTAAAGGGTTAACTACACGTAATTTCTAATATATTGCACGTAGCGTACGTAATTGGTCATTGCAATCCTTCAGTCAGGATTGCGACATCGCTTCTCACACCACTTATGTTGTGGGTGTTAATTATTCTACATTTTTTTTATACGAGTAAAGTCTTAACGACAGATTTTTGTAAAACTTTGCATAGCAAATTTTTTACACTCGAAGTTTTTGCTAGAAGGCTGATGAAGAAATAGTTTTTCATATTTCATTTCGTTGTGGATGTCTGACTTGAGGTTTAAACCGTGGCCTCATGTTTAATAAGCCAACAGTCTAGCTACTAGACACACCAACTGATATTTTTGTTTTTTTATAATAATATCAGGACATCGTTTAGAAATTTAGTTTTGATTGATGCAATCTAATAAAATTTAAATTACATTTAAAACTAAAACTATTTTTATATCTTAAATAAATCTATTTTTTATGTCACGTAATCATATAAATAAAATTAAAAGTTTTTAAATCAATGCCAACTCAATTTATTTGAATATATTTTATATAAAAAGTAATTAATGCTTGTGTGCACATGAGTTTGATTAAAACATTGTTGAAACAAAGTAATTTCAAATGAATACAAATACAATACATATTTCTAAAGTAAACAAACAAACAAACAACATATTTGTACTTGCATTGTATCTAATCAAAGAAAGCAAATTACAAAAATTCTTATCATTTTCAAATCCAATCGATGCTGATATTTCAGCATGATATGGTCTACTCGTATAATGTGTTCCATTACAGCTTATGTTACCAAATAAGAAACCAACAACCTGACATCAAATGATGGCATCGTAATCTGAATAAACATATTTACAGATTTCATTTCATGCTTACAGTAGTCATCAGAGATTCATGGCAACACCCCTAAGACATTAACATCATTTTATTTGACATGTTTTTGATAAAAACAAAAAAGAAAAATAAAAACAGAAATAGAAAAAACCTGACAAATATTGAAAACAATGAAATACAATAAAATGTAATAAAATCCTACAAAGAATACAATTTCAAATACCGTAGAATTTATTGTCACCTGGTATTATTTGAGTACAATGGGAGTTATTTACACATTTTTGTGTTTATTACACATGTATGTGCTCTTCCAACATTAAATTGAATGTCTTGTATGTTTTTTACTTTGTTATTTATGTCTATTGCTTTAATAAAAGTTTGTATATAAAAATTATTCTTTTTTTTAACTGACAGAAACATAGAAACAGAAGATAGCTTCCCCTTCGGTAGTGCATTGTTAAACTTTTGTTGTCTTTTTTTTTTAAATCACAAACTAAGAGTGTCCGGTGGGACATCCTTATTCAAAATACTTACACACCACTTAGTACACTACAGGAGAATGTATTCTTCTTAACAAGTCCAGTTTTCGGCTTCAAGAGTAAAATTAAATAAAACACCCATAAAAACTTAACTTTGATGAAACTTTTATTTCTTGATAATGCTTATGTACGTTTTATAATCCCATTTAAATGGCCCCCTCTGGATGCTTGAGTTTTTGCTCATTTTTTTACTTTTTTTGGCTAGTGTCTTGGCAATAGTTTGACAAATATGGGTTTTCAAATGTTACAACGTTAGAGGTTTTATGTAGCTCTACATTTTTGCTTAACGGAGTTAAATCACAGGATCTTAGTAGAGAATGTGAGGAATTACTCTTTCTGGAAACTGTCATGCAATAAAGCCGAAGTCGGTAGTGTATCTCAGTTGCAAAAAAAAGTGTGTTATAGTATGGGTATAATGCTCTGAATTATCGGTAACGGTTCATCTAAGCTCATTTTCAAAATAATACGCAGAAAACATACAGTTTTTTCAATTCAATACGTGTCCCATGATTCGAACTTTCCATAGATGTGAAAAATGGAATAAACAAATTCGGATTATTCTCCACAATTGCTCTAAAAGACGCATTATTTTCGTTAGAGCGTACATTGCGATGTTGCACAGGCCTGAACTCCTCTGTAACACTTCTATGCTCTTAAATCCATTCCTTGAAAATAGGTCGAATGTTTGAAAAGAGATCACGTTCGAATCACTATTTTTGTAGCAAGTTTTAACTATTTTTTTTGCATACTTTAATTGTTAATCCATATTCGTAAATACTAAACTAAGTAAATGCCACTTTATATGAAAGATATTTATCAGCTAGAAATCCTAGACCGATGGTTTTAAAACCTCTAAATATATAAATCGCTACCATGTGAGCCTCTAGACCATTGGCGATGATTGTTTCAGTGGAAACACCGCATTGTGTGAGATTCAGCACAAATATGACGATAACGTTGGCAACCTATTAGATATCACCATCCTTAGTAGAGTTTTGGCTTAATTTGGCTGGTTGTCAGAATTCAGAAGCTCTAGTTAATTGGCGTTAAAGGAATCAGGTTGAAAAGTATACGAAATTTCCAGCTGTCGATAATTGAGCCGTTGTCAAAGAAAAATAAATAAACGTTGATAAAATCTATGCTGTCGTGAACCATAAAAAATTATAGCAATTTCGAAAAAGTACGTACACAAGAAGTCGCTGTCATATAGCAGGTAGTGTGTAAGCTTATTAGGCGAGAGCCAGTGATTTTCTCGACAATTTACTCTCAGCAGTCTTCTGATAAAAACTCTGAGAGTAAAATAAAATTGCGATGAAAAGTTTCTCAAAAAGATTCGACTTTAAACTGTAAGTCCTGCCACGTATGGATATAATTAACACACACAACATGGGTGGTGTGAGAAGCGAGTGAATCTGACTAAATGGTTGTAATGACCAATTAAGTAACAAAGTATGCACGCAAAAGTATCGAAATGAGTGGAAAGCCTAAAAGGATAAAAAAACTACGAAATTTTATAATAGGCAATGAATTTTAATCAGCTTTTTAATTATTTTAATTAATCACATCAATCAGTGAGTATCACTTCAAAACAGACGTCATCGGTTTTTAGCTGACAGAACGTTTGAGGATCTGGGCATGGTGGTGAACGTGTCACTAGGGGAACTGGCTGGTTTCATCCGGAGCTCGGGTTGATTAAAACCAACCATTAAAGGATTATAAAGGATTACCTTACATTAGGCGGCCCAGTGAACTTACCTACAGGCAAATCTAACCTATCACTGTGCAGTTCAAAATTATTCAATATTTTTGTTCAATTAAATATACGCTTAAAAACATATATGAACGGATTTTATGCGAACAATGCTTAAAAAAGCCTTTAAATATAGAAATTTTCAAATACGCAATATTTCCAATGTTTATATTTTGTTACGCCGTATTACGTAGCCAATTATCGACTAATTGCAGTAATTTTATTTCGTTTACTCAAAATTCATTTGGCCATAATCATTTTACATAATGTTTCAAAAGTTATAAATAAATATTCAGCAGCCTTGTAGGTTCTTAAATAGTCTTATAGTTTCGAATATGGTTTTAGGTATCGCTTGTTTTTTTTCCATATTTTGACCAGATGGAAAGGCTAGAATTTGGCAACGATTTGAATATTTCCGCTTAAACAAATTATTTTCCAAAAAAAAAAGAAATATAAAAAGAAAGATAAATACTTGTGGGAAAGTGAACAACTAAATTTGATAAACCACCAAAAACCATCAATTACAACAACAATGGTCTCACAACAACTTAAGTGGCCTAAATAGCAAGAGTATAGCAGTAGACTCTGACATTATATATGAAAGTTCAACGTTTTCAACGACCTTGAGAAGGTGAGGAAATGAAAAATTATGAAAAGAAATTGGAAATACGTAAATAATGCTTAGAGGGCAGAGCACATTTTCTAAATTATTGTACACAATAAATAAACAGAAAAAAATTTATTTTATTAATAACGAATGATTTATAGAACTTTTGGTTTTGAAAATTGAAAAAATAACAGAAAGTTATGAAAATGTTTGAAATAGTTGTTGAAGGCGATTAATGAATGCCTTTTACTTTATTTTGGTTACTTACTACTTTTTTAAGATTACTTCATGTGAATCTTGCCCGTGACTACATTGTATGAAGACCATTTGGGAGCTCCATACTTTGTTTAGGATATCGGTCAATATCTTTCCTAAAATGTTTTCTCTTAAATGGTAAGATCTTGGGTATACGTCACGTATTCTAAGAAAATTTCTCTCTCTCTCATGACATCGTTTTTCGCTTAGAATGTGACACCGTCTGTTTTTGTCATGTCATTAAAGTTAAATTCTTCCATTTTAAATAAATAAATAAAGTAAGTTTCATCGGCAGTACTGCCGACCTTGCTGAATTGAACATTTAACCTATTTCTTCAGAACTGTCTTAATGTATATTAGAGAGCTGTGACTTAAAATGATTATACAATCAATTACCGAACCCTAGTTGGGTGTCCTGTACCACCTTTCCTTTTTATTTTTATTTTATCACCTCTCGTTTTATCGATTATCGATTATCGCTGAAAGTAATGCCACATCCGTATACAATATTATTTTCCTTTTTATTGTTCAAGCTCAGGCGAGTGGTCTACCGTAATGGCTCACAGAGTGATAAGGTTGTCATCTGCCGTTGCTCTGTGTGAAAGTATATTTTCAGATCGTGCCGAACTTTTTCATAATGTTCATTGATAATGTTAAGCTCTCGGGGTTATCAGAAGACTTCTGAATGGCTATATGGAAGGGAAGCCACTTAAATATTTTTAAATTCGTTACAACCATGCTACATTTTAACTTGGGATGCTTGAATATAAGTATAGTCAGGAATTTGAAGAACTTATGAATAATTAAAGGCTTTAATTGTTTGAGCGAGGTGTATCAATTTCATTTACTTATTTTCACTTCATTATCAATCATCATACCAAATAGAAGATACCTTCTTCTTGTGGTTTTTGCTTAAATTGCCATGTTTTTTTTTTTCTGTACATATTTTAATGTTGCCTTCTTTTTTTGTCCTATTTATGAATTTTTTTTTTATTTCACATGAACAGAGTACAGACAATGACGTCAACAGAAAAAAATCCTACATTTTTTACTCATCATTGAATACATGCTTTTGAACCCATTTTAATTTAAAGTTGACACAAAAAAGTAAATAAAAAAGAAGTGAAATAGGTAACTAGAAATATAGCAAGAATCTCCCCAAAAAAATGAAACAAATAAAGTAACGAAATATTTCTTGGTTAAGGTTTCAAAAGTTAAACTTTTAAAAGCCATTAAAATATTTCACAGTCATCAGTCAATCTTCATTAGGCCTTATGGCAAATTTAGTTTTAGCACTAAAGGAACAATCCACATGAATTTATTAAGTTTTTAAATATTGGTAAATAGATACTTCAAGACAAGTAAATGTCTCTAGGTTCTAATATCTCTCTTGGTTATACTGAAGTTCAACGGTTTTTGCAGAGTATTTTGGATGTTTTTATAAAAGACGGGGAAAGACAGAGAAGATTCGTTATTTATTGAGATATTTGTACACACATATTCTCTTTTAGGCCAACACTAAGAGCGAACGAGAATATGTTTGGATTAGAATGTACATAAATAATATAAATACAAAGTGTTCTTATATAACTTCAGCACAAGTTATTTGCTAGCTTGTCAGAAATTTGTTACTATACGTCTTTGACAGCCATACAACTAGAAAGGAGAGCTTGAGTGTGAGAAGATTAAATGAATTAAGAGAGATATGTTGTATCTAAACTGATGACCTTTTTCGAAAATTGCCTTTATAGCGTAAGAATCTAAAAATAGTTTCTTTTTTTGTGGGTTTCCAAGCTTGTATTTATTTCTTTTTTAAATGGTATTAATGGTCGAATGGTTCTGTTCTGACAAAAATGGCTTCCTTAGATGTAGGCTTACACAATCTAGAAAAATTTGTCCTTAAGGATCAGTAGTTTCCCATTAATTTCTATCAATCTCATCAACTCCGGCTTTATATTTTACTCATGTGGATCAAGGATATTTTACTCGCGAGGATGTGGAGGTCCACTCTGCTTAAATGTAATCTGATTTCAGATTATTACGCTTTTAAGTTTCTAAAAAATTAATTTTAAATAAAAGATTGTTTACCTTTATTTTCGTTGTTTATTGTGTGTTGGCTTATTAGACGTAAGGCCACGGTTCAAACCCCAGGTCAGACATCAAAACGAAATACAAAAAAGTATTTCTTCGGCGGCTATATCTCAGCAGATTTCTGGCAAAAACTCTGAAACTAAATAAAATTGCCATGAAGAGTTTCTCAAAAACTTTTCGTTCGAAGTCGGCTTTAAATTGTAGGTCCCGCAACTTATGTGTTAAATTAATACATACAACATGGTGTGAGAGACTAAGACAATAATCCTGACTGAAGGGTTGTAATGACCAATTATGCATGTATTTATTTAAATAAATTATTTCTTAACTTGAATTTAATAACACATCCTAATTTTTAGTTTAATACAAGTACACTAGGAACCTTACCCTTCCCTCTATTTACATACACACATACATTACATTACATAGGTCGTTACAACTCGTCAGTTAAGATTACAATCAAGTTTCTCACAGCACTTATGTTGTGTGTGTTAATTTTATATATGAGCGGCGGGACCTACAGTTTAAAATCGATTCGCCGAAAGACAGATTTTTGAGAAACTTTTTTATGACAATTTTATTTACTCCCAAACCTGTTCCCCCTGTTTACAATTCCTTTATTTTGATTTTGGCAACTTCCAGAACCTTACTTTATATGTAAGTTTGTTATTGCAATTCGGTTGTTTATTGCTATTCATTTAAAATTTATGTTGTTCTGTTTTGTTATGACAATTTTTTCTTATTTTTCTTGTTTTTTTTGTAGACTAAGCATACAATGTTTATTTTTTTACGAAAGCATATCTGCTTAAAGGTGTATCAATGGCTTTGTAACCTTTGCAGAATAACCTCCATTTTTTTGGAAATCTTTTTCATGTGAATTGAATAGACAACTGGAGTAGAATATTAAGATTATAATTTTTATTTTGACTTAGAATACTATTAGTTCGAGATCAAAGGCATTATAATTCTTGAGGAACGATAAATATAAATAAATATAATATGCTCCAGTGTTGGAATGTTCAGAATGTTTTTTTGAAAATTAAAAGGACCACTGTTAGAAGGACTAAAATATTTTTTGTGTTTTGTTAACAATTTACTTTAAATTAATATAAATTATAATTTGTTGCCATTCTCAGAGAGAAAAGCTCTTTTACTAATTGGCGAAACCCACCACTGTGAAGGGGATACTTTACCCCTTTTCAGTAAGTAATTCATAAGTACATAGAAAACAGCTGATACAGAAAAATTCCAATTGGAAATGTTTAATGGAATGAAAAAGAGAACTTCTAAGCTGGGGAAAAAATGAACGGAATGCCAATAAATACAAGAAATATAAACCCACGAAAGCCTCAACCCCTTAAATTATGCCACAAAAAGCATACATTTTAACATTAAGAGAACATACGTGGTAAAGAGACACATAAAGAGAGCGAGAGAGAGAGTGTAAGGCAGAAGATGAGAGCGAAAAATGAAACTACAAAACCCCGCCTCTATGGAAAAAAGGAACAGGAAATTGAATAAAAGGAAAATAATTGTTTTTGCCCATTACACAGTCAGAAAAAGTGTATGTGGGTTCAATTGTTTATTAAAACATTTAAATGTATGAGTTAAAAGCCACTCCTACGCAGCCATATTTTGGAGATTTTTTTCTAGCTATGATCTCCTTCTTGTTGTTGTTGTTATTGTTGCTGGTGCAAAGGATATAAAGTCAGAAAAAAAGTGGTTGTACATTTTGAGGTTATTCAGCCATTTGTTAGACTTAAAAAAATATTTCACCGTGGGTATGATGAGGAATGAAATGGTTTACGAAACACTCAGTGTCAATCAGACAAAATGAAATAAGAAAAAAAAACGCAAAAACAAAAACAATAATAAAAACAATAACAAAGCAAAAGAAAGTAGGTTAAGTTGCTGACAAAATGGCAGCGTGTAAAAGCAAAAATTTTAACTTTTTTTGTTTTGATTGTACTAAACTACAATATATAGCGTTTTTATAAAGTTGACTGGGTTTAATTTTTTTTTGTTTTCAACTAAATTCGCCACAAAAAACAAAAAACGAAGAAAAAAACGCAACGCTTATGTTTACTTGTTTGTTTGTTTTTGAGTATAATTTATTTTTAACATGAATAAACATTTGCCATTACCTAAGCGTTATTGAAGTACGTTTGTGTAGGTGCTACACTTATTCACACACACTTACACTCGTACACTTTTAAGTTAAGGTCATCGAAATGTCAAAAGTTGCCTGTTTCAAAATTTAACACTATTTAGCCTGTGTGTATCACTTTCTGAATTTTGCTCTACAGTTTTCAGTTTCACTTTTTTGAGAAACAAAAAAAAATCTATTCGTACACATGATTGTCGTTCTTTGTCTGTCAACACTAAATGGTACTGTTGCACAATGGGGGCCACCACGTAATAAATAACAATAAATCTCATTAATTTTTAACCATTAATCCCGTGGTTTTCCAGCTCAGTACAATAATACAGCCACAGATACACTGTCAAAATGTAAAAACTTTAATACAGGGTCTTTGGAATTCGAAATTTATTTTTCAATGGAAAATTTTACACACACCAAGTTATAAATGGTATATAATACAATGATATTGTAAATAAAAAAATTGCAGAATTTATTTCTTCCATTCAATCGAGTTTTAGTGTGGATTTCAATTTTGTATGGGAATCCAAACGACCACTGTATGTGTCCAAATGTACTTTCGTTTCTTAATCTTTACATAACCAATAAATGATATTGCGATCTATTAAGACCGAATATTTTGAAGTCGCCGTGGTGTGTTGGCTTATTAGACGTAAAGCCAGGGTTCGAGCCCCAGACATCAAGACAAAATATAAAAAGTATTTCTTCGGCGATTTCCTCTCAGCAGATTTCTGACAAAAACTCTGAGAGTAAATAAAAATGCAATGAAAAGTTTCTCAAAAATCTGTCGTTCGGAGTCGACTTTAAACTGTAGGTCCCACCACTCATGTATAAAATTAACACACACAACATAAATGGTGTGAGAAACTAGGACGTTGGGTCTATTCGATCTCCGGGTACTGTACTTGTCTTAATTGACAAGCACACGTCCTCTAACATAAGACCGAATAACTTTATTGCACCCCAGGTCTTAGTCATTCATGTAGTTTCAATATCAAGTTATCTTTTCTTATTTCACGACTCCCTGGCTTCTACTTAAGCGAATGTTCTTGCTAGATCAGCATATTGTTTGCTTAACATAGGTTGGAGCCACCTGCGTCTTAGAATTTCAGTTGCCAAGGGGAATTGCCCTATCATTGTACATAGAACCTAAAGATTTTCAAAATTCAGCTTAAGCATGTATTGGTCTGTCGTATACATGTGTTGACTCTAAAACAAGGGCCAGTGTCAGTGCCAACTACAAGATTTTTGAAAAACTTTTCATGGCAACTTTATTTAGTCTCAGAGTTTTTGTCAGAAATCTATTGAGTAGAAGATGCCGAAGAAATATTTTTTTCGTATTTCGTTTCGTTCGAAATGTCAAACATAGGATTTAAAAGCCTCACGTCTAATTAGCCAAAACAATACTTACTAGACTACGACAACTTCAATCATATCAATCAGCAACTTGTAAAACACTTTTAGTCTTTTCATACATTTTAATATCCCAGATATTGGAATTGCGATTTGTGGTAATACGTTCTGATATTGAAGAGAACATAGTTCACACACAATACAAGACATTCATTAATGATGGTTTTATTATTACGATCCTAGTGACTCTAACCATATGTTCGAATCCACAAAATTCCAAACTAACAGGCTGGTACTTCACTTATAAAACTGTCGGGGTACCAAGAAGTTAAAGAAATTTGTTCAACCTCCAGCCATCTTACAATCTTACAAGACAATTGATTGCCACACTTATTTAGCTTTCATTTTCTTGTATTTCAACAAAAAACAAAGATCAATAAAATTTCTTGCCATAAATAACTTTTCAAAACTACTATAAAACATTCGTTTGAGAAAAAAAAATTGCAAATTGCATGCAGGCTTAAATATTTAAAGGCACTTAAGAGATTAATGAATGCAATTTAAATCACTTGAATTTGATTTAAAGTCAAAATAAAAGCAAAAAAAAAAAGATTTGTTTTTATATTCGAAATGCTGGATGGCATCTTAAATTGTTTATAATCCTTTTTTTATTCGGAAAATTTTTTTTCAATCAAATTTTTTGTGTCATTTTGTTCTGTTTTCCATTAAATATTCTTTTATTGGCATTTTTGGGGATTTTTAATAGTATTTCATTTAAATGTTTGTTTGTATGTTGAAATAAAAATTTATATTTAACTGAATGATATAAAAAAACGACAGTGAACATCAAAATAATTTAACATTGAATTTAATTTTATGGGCATTTTTAAGAATTTTTAAGTGTAATTTATTCAAAAGCTTTGTAAATGAAGATACAAATTCATATTCAGTTGAAACAGCAGGAAAAAGTTTTAAAGTTAACATTTTTTAAAACTGAATAGATTTTCGATGTGAGAATGTATGTTTAGTGTTAATTTTTTGAAAATTATTTACGATTTTTTTTAGGTTGTCGAAAACTTTATTTTAGAATAGTATTTTTAATTTCTTCAAGTTCTAAATTGATGTTCTAAATACAAATCATTCAAAAATTTAATAAATCCTGCTCTATATTTGGTCTCTTATACGTATATTTGATATTTAGTTCATAAAAACACTCATACGCTACAGTGTCCTGCTCTTTTACGCAAAGTACTATATATTTGGCTAGTTATACGTATACTTGATATTTAGTTCATACACTATAGTGTTTCGTAAATATTTAGAAAATATTTGAAAGAAAAAAAGGTAAATATGCACTGAAGTTTAAGGTAATCAGCTGTAATTTAATTTACAAATTAGAGAATAGTGTTGGTACATCAGCGTTTTTTTTCTATATTTGATTACTTATACGTGTATTTGATATTTACTTCTTAAAAACACTCATACGCCCCAGTATCTTGAGAACATTTTAAAGTATAAGGAAAACACATATATGTACTCGTATAATGTTGTTTAAGGTAATCAACAGTTTTATTTTAATTTAAAAATTTGCGCATAATATTGGTACATGCGTATTTTTTTCCTACAAGGTACTGCTTATGCCAAAATATCGAACGACACCAATGCGACCGCGCAAGCAAATGCAAGCGTTTTAAAGGCGAAACTCAGATTATATTTGCGTTATATAGTCGTACACTAGGTGGCAATTTCTTACCATAAAATAGAAACAAAATGCCAGAAATTCTGTACGAAAGTAGAGCAAAACGCGAAAATCCAGGAGCATTATATTCTATTGGCGCCGTAGTCTGGGTAGTGAAATGCCTTATTATAGACATGAGGCCACCGTTCAAACCCCAGATCAGACATCCCCAGCAAAATAAAAATGAAGAAAATATTTCTTCGGCGTCTTCCTCTCACCAGATTTCTGGCAAAAACTATGATAGTAAATAAAAAATTGCCGTGAAAAAGAATCTCTAAAATCTGTCTTCCGGAGTTGACTTTAAACTGTAGGCCCACCACTCATGTATGAAACTAACACACACATAACATAACTGGTTTGAGAAGCTAGGTCGTAATCCTAAGGGTTGCAATAACTAATTGTGTGTTCTGTTGCATTAGGCTCTGATCGTTCTTGTGCATTTCCACAATTACTTGTAGGAGATCAGTGATCTATCAAAAAAATTAAATTATTAATATAAGTTAAATGGATAAAAAAGTTTCTTTCGTGTGGACTTACAGGTCACTATGCCTGCGATAAATGTAGCTGACTTGAGTCGATGGTGTAATCGACAGTGTACAGCACTAGGTGGGAGGGGAGCTTATTACTACATTCATATATGCTGAGTGAACAGAAATTGCTGAAATTCCCATTAAAGCAAATGTGATTTAATGATTGAAAAGGGTAACGTAAAAGGTAAGGATGATTGAAAAGGTTAATAAAATAAATGACTTAAAGAAAATGTTGTGTGTATTAGATTCGTGTTTCTTGCTGTTTTTACATATTTTTTTAAGTTATTAAGCATTTCCAAGTCTCATTTAGTAATCTCAAAACTTAGGGAACCGTTTCACCAATTTCGGAAAAGATAATTACAATAAAATTTAAAGTAAATTTTATTAAAACCTCATTTAAATTTATT
This sequence comes from Sarcophaga subvicina, assembly GCA_936449025.2. NCBI lineage: Eukaryota > Metazoa > Arthropoda > Insecta > Diptera > Sarcophagidae > Sarcophaga > Sarcophaga subvicina. The sequence continues at coordinate 104,876,539 of OW388081.2, read as the reverse complement.
TATTTATTAACTGCAATGCAATAATTGTCTGACATATCTAATTAAATTAAATAAGGATTAAAAATAATTTAGTAATTAAATAAAATTAATTTCCTTTAGTATTTCTGCTATTCAAATAAAATTTCCAAAAAATTCTAATCGCCTCTATATGAATAAGATATTTTCGTTCTTATTTTTTCTTGCGCACTGTATGCAGTAATTGCTTAACTATATATTCATAGACTCATACAGTTACAAAAAAATTTTGGCAGCCATTTTGCTTTATTTTTGTTGGTTTTCCTTTTTCCTTTTTCATTTTTTTTTAAATTTTTTGTATCGTTATAAACAATTTTTTTCAAACATTTGTCGTCATCGCCATCATTATCACCACCATCATCACCAATATCGTTGTCGGCGTCACTATCAAGTTGTTTTTATTGCGTTTTTTTTCTGTTTCGTTTCCTTTTTTGTCTTTGCAGTATATCTATATGTATTGAACATTGTTGTTGTTGTTTGTGTTGTTGTAAACATTTAATGTCATTCGATAAATCCATTTATATACCATTGCTACAACAACAAACAATCAAAAACACTCACATATACAAAAATACAACAGAGAGTGTAAAAAATCCCTTTTCTTTATTCCCTTCTTTTTTCTCTCTTTTTATTCTTTCTTTTCTTTTTTTATTAATTCAATATTTCTTAAAAAGTGACAAAGTGTTTACTTTGTATGGGTGTGAGAGAGAGCTTGAGTTGGTGCACATGTAGATGATACCTACTACATATACGAGTACATACATACATATAGCATTGATATTTTATTGTTGCTTTTTAAGCCCTTTTCTTTCCATATAGCAAAGGTACTGGAGCGTATAATTATTGACAATTTCTTTTGAACACAAATACAAACTTGTAGGATTTGTTGTTTTGTAGAATTTTTTTATTCGTTTGTTTCATTTTCGGTAAGAAGAAAGCAGAATGAAAAGGAAAGAGTACAACTTTCGTGGCTATGCGAGATAGAAAGAGAAACATTCACACGGATTTAATGCTGGCGGCATATTAACAGTGTTAAAGGGTATAAACAAACACACTTAGTTGCCGATTTATTATTATATTTAGTTATCCATTTAGTGATTTCAAAACTGTTAGTCTACGGCAAGGCAGTCAGCTGTTAAATATCGTTCATGGAAAGTATCAGTTATTTGTTAAAAGGTGTGTCATTTTAGGGTTTGGGGAATCAAACGTGGGGAATAAGTTTATAAAGAAATTTGAAGAAAGTTTTTGTGACATCTCGCAAAACATTAAAGAAATTGTCCGAATTTGTCGATTCCTTGGCTTTTTCAGCAATTGGGCCTATCTTATGACTCCTTTTGGGGTGTTTTACATTTAAAATTTGCTTCTCGATCCATACAAAGTTCAACGTAGGCAGTAATTAAAATCGTTTCATTATTCTAAAAGCCGCAGAAATTTCGAAAATGGGTCTGGAAGAGCTACTGCCGCTAATTCACAACCGTATAATCGTATACCGTGGTCTAGTAGGTAGTGTGTTGGCTTATTAGACGAAGAGCCAGGGTTCGAGCCAGGACATCAAAATAAAATAAAAAGAGTATTTCTTCGGCGACTTCCTCTCAGCAGATTTCTGGCAAAAACTCTGAGAGTACATAAAATTGCCATGAAAAGTTTCTCAAAAAAACTGTCGGTCGGAGTCGACTTTAAACCGTAGGTCCAGCCACTAATGTATAAAATTAACACACACAACATAAGTGGTGTGAGAATCCTGACTGAAGGGTTGTAATGACTAATTATGTATGTTATGTATGTATGTATAATCGTATAAAAACTGACTGACTGAAAACAAGACTCATGTGGTTTTAACAAGACAGCCACACACAAGTCACACTATAAACAGAACGTGTAATTCCCTATTTTTGCGATGTCAGTTGGCTGCCAGGATCATTCGATTCTACATACTTCTGTGAGACTATGTCAAATACTGTGTCTATCAAATTTTATGAAGTTATCATCAAGATCTCGTTCGAAATGAGCGAAAAGGTTATGGAAAACTAACTCAATAGAATTGTACAAGTAATTCTCACGTCGGATTTTGTAGATTATGGAAAGCATTATAAAGAAGCTACTTGTGAAACCGAAGAATGGATAACCCTATATGTATGTATGTATAATTTAATGAGTATATTTTTTCTGTACGTTCGTATGTACGCATTTTATGTGTGTATCCTTTCTATGTAAAATAAGTTATGACCCAATATATTTGAATTTTTTTGTCGTTTATATAGAAACATTGTATATGTATTGATATATGTATGTATTCATAGATTTGTTTACTGTTCGAAAAATTGTTTTTTAATTTTTTTTTGTAGTATTTTTTCTTTTGTTTTTGAATACAAAATTCTAGTCTACAAATGTTTTTCATTTTTTTTACTTGTTTAAAAATTAGTTTGTGAATGTACAATATTTTTAATTGATTCTATTGTATGGACAAAATCTAATTTCATTTATTTTGTGGTCTTTTTTAGATGGTAAATTGAAATGAAATGAAAAAGAAAATTTTTAAAGAACCTAATCACCATGACGTATGAGTTCTAATGAAATTTACAACGAAAAATATTACCCATACGCTAGAGTGGCCATTAAACAAACTGATCACCATGACGTATGAGTATTAACGAAATTTTTCAACGAAAAATATTACTCATACGCTGAAGTGGTTATTAAAAACCTGATCACCATGACGTATATGTACTAACGAAATTTACAACGAGAAATATTACTCATACGCTACATTGGTTATTAAATGGTTTACAGGGATGAAATAAGGCGATCCACGAAGTGGTTTGTTGAAGTATTCTTATATAAGGCGTTTATATGACGTACAAGGTTTTATTAAGACGGGTTTTAAATCGAATATCTAGAAAAAAAATACTGATTAACGGATACATAAAAAGTTTTTCAAAAATCTGTCGTTCGGACTATAGATCCCGCCTCACATGTATAAAATTAACACAAACAACATAAGTGGTGTGAGAATCTAGATTACGACCGGCTGAAGGGTTGTAATGAATAATTTTCTATGTATATATTTATACACAGAACGAAATATATACATATATATTCTTCATATACCATAAGAAAGTGCTAGTATGCTAACCTAGTTTCGTTACAAAAAATCAAGCAATGTTCGATCAAAGTCAAAATTTGTCTACTGTTTCTTGCACTACCGTAGTTTAGTATGACAGTAGGACTTACATCCAGAACTGTAATTATTTTATAGACTTGGCAATACAATAATTTATTTGAGTACTTATCGTAATATCGTACACATTATTTCTGAAGGATTTTCTATTTTTGTTCGTACTCCCTTACAAATTCTTCATTTTGCACATGAATGTATAGAGTTTTTAAATGGTTTAAAAAGTAAAAACTACATTCCGGAAAACCTCAAAGCTATATTCAAAATTGTTTAACAAAAGTTCTCTGAAAATTGAAGGAAACTTTATTACAAGCATTTTATATATGAGTTGCTGAAAAATATTTCAAGTATATTTCGAATAAATTTTCTTATTCTTATTTTAAATAATGCAACTGATTACCAGTCTCTATTCATTTATATTGCGTTTCATAAACACCAATTTTGAATTTATTTGTTTGGCGAGAAGCGTAAAACAAATCATCCTGGCTCCAGGGCGACATACACGAAAGCAATCAGAGAATTTACAATAAATTATTAAGTGTTAATAAAAATGCTTATATTATTTAAAATTAAATATATAAAATGATTATTTATAATATTTCGGTCTAATATTTAATAATTTTTACATTTAAATTGTATATTTCAATTCTTTAATTTCCTATTTTTTCAATACAGCGCTTGGACAATTCTTTATTACAATAGAATATTTATTATAATCGCATTTGTCGTATCATTCTATTAAATTATTAACTAATTGTCTAAGGAAAAAAATTGTTGTTTGTTCATCATTAAGACAAAAGTAGGAAAAACGTTTGTAATTTGTTAAATATTTAATGAAATACCAGACAATAATGCCTGGCAACAATGTCAACGTTAATAAGGTTAATGACAATAGAAGAGATAAAACTGACGATAAGGTAAATAAATGGTGGTTGTGGTCACACTGTTGTTGATTATGGTGGGGGTTAATCAATTATTAATTTAACGTAATTAATTACAGACTTAATTTTATAACATATACAATGGCAGCCATAAACATTTATGTCGAAACGAAATAAATAAACAATTTAAACAAGCAACTCACGCTACTATAGTCGATTTTATGTGACTGTTATGATACATAAAATAATATAGAGTGTATTTTCGCTTTTGAATTGGAAAAATTAACAGACAATTTGCAGTCGGCATAGTCTAGTAGGTAGTGTGTTGGCTTTTTAGACGTGACGATCGGACATCCTCAACAAAAGGAATTATGAAAAAATATTTCTGCGTCGATTCCCTTTCAGCAGTTTTCTGGGAAAACCTCTGCGAGTCAATAAAAATTGCCATTAAAAGTTTCTCAAAATCTGTCGTTCGATTGTCGATTTTAATCTATAGGTCCCGCCACTCATGTATTAAAGTAACACACACCACATAGGAGGTGTGGGAAGTTAGGTTGTAATTGTAATAACCAATTATGTATGTATGACCTTCAATTTTGAGCCGATGTCTCACCAATTGCAACTATAATGGCGTCTTTCAAGGCTTATTCCTGTATATGAGAGTCTTCACGTGTTCCGATAACAGATAGTTTGAAAATAGTAGAATAGATAGTTGGAAAATTCTAAAAATTCAGTCTTCAGTTCATTAAGCTCGTCTCTTTCGGTAAAAAATATTTTACGCACATCCGAAGAAACAGGCCTCATGAGCTTAACCGCGGTTCTAAATGTTTTTCCCTTCTCTCAATAGTTCGCCTTTTTAAGTTCGTGTTTTTCACTTTACTCCTTTAAAGTGGAACTGAATCTGGAATAGACAACAAAAACAAAAGGATAACATTTTTACATAGTGGGTATACAGAGCGGTCATATCCAATATAAATGGAACGCGCCTGAGAGAATGACTTATGAATAATCCAAATTATTCGTATATTTTGAAATATAATCTTCCATTCTAAGCTGTTCAAATTTTATACTTAAATTGCTACCAAATGCCGGTCAATTCTTCTATGACGTTACAAAATGTAGCATATGATGATGAAAAAAAATTGTAGTTAAAATCACATTGACGATACGAAACAATAGAGAAATAAAAGAACGAATAAAAATTTAAAAAGAGAGCGGAAACACAAGTCATAAAGCCAACTTGAAAAAATATATAAAACATTGTATTCTTCAAATGATTTTTCGCTTTTCTCTCATATTGTAGAATAGAATTGAGGCAAAATACTATACAACCCATTGAATCATGTTTGACTTCCTTTAAGCTTCTGCAATTAGTTTCATCACTAACAGATACAATAAACGACCAATAAAGGACTCATAATGAATTTAATTCAGTTTTAAATGGTTTTATTTCCCTACGAAAAGAAGACAAAACAGAAAAACGCCTGATAAGTATGAAAACTTAACTGTTCTTCAAGAAGAAAGAGTAAACTGAAAACCGCAATTATAAGGTAAAGGAACAGGAACAGAAGTAAAAAGCCAACAAACGAATGTTAAGCGTTGATGAAGAAAAACACAAAGATACAACAAATAGAAGGGAACAAGCAACAAACCAGTGTATATTATGACACGTCCGTGGAAGATACAACCATCATTACATAGAAATAAATAACCAGGTAAAGTTTGCAAAATAAACGCAACTCAAAACTTAAGGGGGATCCGTAAAAACAATGAAAAGAAGGAATGGAATTATTGTTGCTATAGTTGTTACGGTTACAGTTTCTTTCATTAAAAGCACGTCGCCAATTAAATTATAATTTTCTAAAATATTTACTTTCAATTATAAAAATGCCCTGAAGGTTAAAATTACTTATGAAGACCTTTTACAAAAACGTTAATGAAATTGAAACCATAGGCAGTTGGATGCCAAAAAAAGGGGAATTCTATGAATTCCGTTAAGAAGGGGTAGATAAACGACCATGCCAGAAATATATCAAAAACTAGTTAAGCAATTGGGCGGGTGAGGTGGTAATTTTAATAACATTGAATTAAAAAACAATAATAAATTACTACAGATACGTTATGCAGTATGTGTTGCAGATTATGATTAAAATTAGTTAATGTTTGATCTTCAATCCGAAAAATAGACCACAGTAATTATATTTTAGACGTTCAAATTTGGCATTTTATTTCAAAAAATTTTTTCATTTTCATTTACTTCATTAGAGTAATAATGATTCCAGTCAATCACAATTGTTTGAGCATGAAAAATTAAAAATTGTACACGTTGTGGCTGGCATCCAAAGTTAGATTTTCTTTCAAAATTTTTGGGAAAACATCAGACAATAATTTCCCAAATTTGAGTTCGTTACAACCCTTCAGTCAGGAGTACGAGACCTAGTATAAGAGACCTTCATGAACTACAGCGGCATCTACAGTTTAAAGTTGACTTCGAGCGATACCACACACCTAAAGTGGTGTGAAAAACTAATTCGTAATCCTGTCTGAAAGGTTGTAATGACCAATTATGTTTGTTTGTTAGTAATTTAGCTGAAAGATCAGTTAGCATTGAAGTAAACTGCTTTTCAGCAATAGTGGTGGTTATTTTGTGCTCCATTATTATGTTTAAGATTGGGTGCAAATGAAATCCTAGTTAAAATCTATTGTATAAATAAATAAATGATTATTTATTTGTATATCCACTCCTATGCTTTTCTAATCTGAATTTCACAGCCCATTTGTTAAACGTAAAAAGTCTTTTTTAAATTGTTAATAGAATTCATTTACAAAAACACAACTCATAGAAACAGCAGCCAAAAACAGACAACAAAATTTCATTAAAAAAATCGCAATTAACGAAATTTCAAAATAACGATTTAGAGGTACATACGTACGTACTAATACTAATGATAGAAAACTTTATCTTGTTAGACTCTCAGGCAGACATACAGACGTAGCATTTAAGGCAAAAACAAACAAAAAAATACAAAATGCCTGTTCAAACACACGCTTACACTCGTTCAGGTAATTTAACCCCTGGAACTTGCCACAATCATACAAAACCATCACCACTGTCTCTCGAAAACTGAGCAGATAAGCAAAAGGCATTTATTTTAACATGAGCCTTGTGGCAATTAAAAAAAAAACTGAACTGAACTGGAAACAATAACAAAAACAAAAACAATAATTTTGTAATATTAACAAGAGAATAACAGCAACAACAAGAATAACAACAATATTAAGACAACTACGAGTAATAAAAAAAACCAAAAGCAAAAAAAAAAAAACAAAAACAAAGGAACAAATTAAACACATTGTTGCCTATATTTGAACCCAATGCTGTCGATGTGGTGGTTGCTATTGTTGTTGTTGTTGTTGTTGGCTTTATTACCTGAACTTTCTAAAGAGGTCGATAACGCTCTTCTTGTTCTATATACACTCGTATTTCCAATCATTGTAAGCGAAATACAAGTCCGTTTTATTCGATTTCTTTCCACAACACTTGTACATTGTGTTACAATATCCATACAAAACGTATTTGAAATATTTTTTACCATTCCATCCCTCGATGGCCTACTGCCATTTCGACCATGAAAGCGCACAAGTAAGGCAATAGCACTGTAAACGGGGTGGTAATGTTGAAGTGTGGCAGGTTTTGATGTTGCCTCTTACAAATTCAATACGAATATAGTGAAATAATGTTTCTAAATTTGTTCATAACGTTCTATTCGTTCGTTCGTTCTTTATTCCGTTTATTTCATTTATTTTCCTTAACAAGCCCACAAGTTATTGATTTCTTTTGAAGGAAAAGAATTTTTTATTTTTTATTTATTTTTCTAGTTATTTGAACTTTATATTGCTGGGGTATTATTTTTAATAATTTATAAGAAATTCTATTGCCATTTCTATATTATTTTAATAATTGAAACGAAAACCATTTTTAAATCATATTTGCACTGAATGATTGATTCGAAATGAAAGCGAGGTTATCAAAGCCATAAATAGTCATGCACAAGTTAAGCTATAATCGTCGAAGATCCACTTTCAATTTCTGATAGGAAACACGATTTAAACTGTTTAAACCAGAAATTTTAAATTTCGAATCATTGCGTGCGTATATGAAGTCACCGTAGTCTAGTAGGTAGTGTGTTGGCTTATTAGACGTAAGGTCACGGTTCAAACCCCATGTCAGACATCAAAACCAAAATGGGAAAAACATTTCTTCGGTGACTTCCTCTTAGCAGATAAAATAAAATTGCCATGAAAAGTTTCTTAAAAGTCTGTCGTTCGGAGTCGGCTTTAAACTGTAGGTCCCGCCACTCATGTATAAAAATTAACACACACAACATAAGTGATGTTAGGAGGTAGGTTGTAATCCTGGCCGAAGGGTTGTAATGGCCAATTATGTATGTATTGGTCATAAGATTTTCTATGAGCACATCTTATGAAAGCGTAAACTTCCGCTTCAAAAACACTTGAAACCTTCCCTATTGATTCTGAAGATTTTGTTCTAGGCCCGTACACTCCCGGCTCAGTTCCACATCATGTTTTTAAAACAACCATATACCACAGAGGTACTAGGACAAAGAAATGTATCCAAAATTAATTAGTTCTGGCTAAGAAGGGCTACCAGCGAAAGTTTGTTGTAGGTTTGATGGGCTTAACAGAAAATCCTGCATCCAAGTTCTTAATTCGAAATTGTCAGTTATCTTATGACCAATACCACCTGATAATTGTATTGTCTCGGCTAGTCAGAGAAAACTAGGTCGCATTTTATGGGATTGAAACTTATAAGGAAATTCGCAATAATATGCATGCATTTTAAGTCGTCGTAGTCTGGTAGGTAGTGTGTTGGCTTATTACAAGTGAGGTGAATATCAAATATCTCCAAGAAAATGAAATATGAAAACATATTTCTTCCGTGACTTCCTTTCTACAGATTTCTGGTAAAAACTCTAAAAAAAAATTGCCATGAAAAGATTCTGAAAAATCTGTAGCTCTCGCCGCTTACATATAAAATTAACACACACAACATAAGTGGTATGAAAAGCTAGGGCGTAATTTAGACTGAAGAATTATAATGACCAAAAATGTATGTACAACTTTTCTTTTACTTTACTTTACCTAACACTTTTTGGCTTTCAAAGGATAACGCCAATGACAGCAGAACGGGCACTAAAAAAATCGTATTTTCTGTTGCTGAACAGATTTGCGTAAGGAATGTGTAGTATTCTGAAATCATCTAAAACAAATGTCTCTTCTAACCAAATTAGATGTCAAAGGGATTTATTTATTTATTTCAAATTAAAGAAAATATTCATGTGAAGCCAATTTAAATAATACTTTTCTAACTTATTAGATTTTGCTACTCATGATAAGAATCAAACCGGCATTGAATACAACAAATTTACCTGTGACATTGAATTTCCCCCTCTATAATACTCTTAATATACATACATGGCATTACTATGACTTACAAGGTTTATTTCGGATTCCATAGAGAAAATAAAATGAAACTTAACACAATAATCCGTACGCAACTTAAATCTTTTTGTGGTGGGGAAAGAGAAAAACACAACGTCTCCACACCCTTCGTTGCTATGGCATTTCGAGAGATAAATACGAATTATACTTATTTAAGTAGTGTGACAACAAAATATTAACAAAATAAAACGAAAAACTATCAAACTTCTTTCTATGTAAGCATTAAGACCGCAGAAAAGCAAAAAAAGAAAAATTTCGTTAAGAAAAACTCATTTGGAAAAAGGGAAACTTAAAACGGAACGAGAAAACTTTACGCCAAAAAAAGAAAAACTACGTTCCTTGTTTTTTGTTTCTATAAAACTTTTTACTTAAATTCTGAAATAAATTCGTACTTAACACACAATACGCACATAGATACCAGCAGACACCAACACTAATAAAGATTTACAATACGAGTATTAAGACCTTTAAGCATATTTAAGGAAAAAAAAAAACTAACCGTGTGTACGTCTGACTGATGGTATTAAAGGTGCGTGAGGAAAATTGTATGTTTGAAAAGGATTTGAGAGCGAAAACTTTTTTTATAGTATTTCCTTGAAGTTGTATTCAATTTATTTTGCGTGTTAAAATGTTATTTTTTTTCCTTTATTTTGCTGTACAAACCGAACCAAAAGTTAATGTCAGGCTTCAACTATTTTTGGTAACACAGTGTGCTATTTCAGCTGTTATAGTTGCAGAAAATAAGATGAAAATAAAAAAGGTTTCCGAAATGAATACGAAATATAAATTTAATATTTCGTTGTGAGCATTGTAAGTGTGCGTGTCAAAGCGGACTTTTTGAAAATAAACAGAGAAATTCGAAGTGTTTTATAACAAGAAGACTAAAGTATGCATTAAACGTAACTGATCGATTATACAGTAACTATTAAAAGTAGATAAACGGATTTGTTTAAAAGTATAGCAAATTGTCAAAAATAAAACAAAAATCGCTAGCATGGGCTGTGTGAATGAGAATTTCTCAAATATCAGGAATATTAATACAATATTCTCCGGCATTTCTTTGGTATCTTAGTGGGCTCTCATATCCAAAACGATATTGTCAACTTCTGTAACTAGTATGTATTATAGGGAATTGGGTTCATTTATTAAAAATCACGTCTAGTAGTTAAAGTGCCCCAGCAATTTGTGGTTCAAACTCAGAAGGTGACATAATTTTCCTAATGATTTTCCTATTTAAAGAAGCTATAAATCCCCTCGTTGTCGCCGTAATCTAATAGGTAGTGTGCTGGCTTATCAGACATGAGGCATCGGTTCAAACTCCGGGTCAGACATCGAAATGAAATATGCAAAAATACTTCTTCGGCGACTTCCTCTCAGCAGATTTATGGCAAAAACTCTGTACGACTGTAGGTTCTGACACTCAAGTACAGAAGTAACATATTCAACATAAGTGGTGTTGGAAGCTAGGTCTTAATCCTGATTCAAGGGTAGTAATGTCCAATTATGTATGTGCGTATTTGTGTTTTACGAATAAATCCCCACAAAAAAATCCATCCTTTCTGGATGCAAACATCAAAGAATTTTAGAATAATTAAGACTTAATCAGTAAAGATTAAAGACTGTTGAAAAAATTTTGTTAGCGAAGCTGAAGCAATTAATCGATTCATTTATGTATGTCCATCGGCCCTAGCTAGTTTCGTTGATAATGATTATTCTTTATTCATTTCAACTCCTTTCATTTTTAACGCATACCAAATCTCTTTTCAAATGTTTTTTTTTAATTTTTAAGATGATTCTGGTCGCTGCATTTACTGCTTTCCCAGAATTCTTATCACCACATTACTGTGGTATCTCACTCTAAAAATTTAAGTATTTATGAGTCATTGTGCTTACATATTCAATGGTGTCTGAATGGAACATCTTAAGTTTTATGCTCTTTAAGACTAGATTCCTTGACCCTAACTAAGGTTGTTTGGATGTGACCGCACATCGTTCAAGTATCCGCTTCAGGCATAAGACTCCCTTCCGGTATTCTCAAAACATAATTCCAATAGTAGAAAAGCAGGCAGCTGCACATACAAAGTCAAAAGGCATGATCGGGGTTGATAGAGCAGTTCTGATATCGAATTCGAATTCAGTGCCTCAAAAAGCATTGGAAAAGTGTAGTTTAGCTACTGGTTAGAAATTTTGATGGTTTGTGTAGCTATCAGGTGCATTTGTACACCATTTTGCGAAAGAATTATTCGTGTCAATTATTATTTATGCTCCTGATTAATTCTTTAAATATTCTAGAAAACATAACAGAATATTCTATTTTTCATATAAATTTGTGACAATGTAAATAAAATATTTTGTAATAAATGACATTGCTTTTGTTATTAATGGTTCTAATAACCTTCAAAATGTTTTCAAACATTGTATGACTTATAATAAACCATTACTCTTACACTCATATGAAATAAATTTTACACTTTGCCTACCTACAAAAAAAAAAAACTTACTATACACACGCATTAGCAGATGGATTCGATGGCAATCGACATTGTTTTTACGACACCATTTTAACATTTGTATCACAATGCAAAACTTTATTCACTTTACTTACCTTTAATGTGTTTAACTGCAGTATGCATGTAGTAAAGAATAAAGTTATGAGTACTCTTGGCATTATGAATTTCATCCAGTAGCTCAAAGTGAGTTTTAATTGCTTGTCACACATAAAATGCAGTATAATTTGTTTTTGATTCCTCCAGTCACAGGGTGTACGACACCTCTTGTTCTGTTTTATAAAAACATTTGTAAAGGTTGCTCCTACGATATAATATTTTTTTTTATCGAAACATCGTATTTCGTGTAGGCAGACATATAAAAATGACTTGCAAATGGTTTCTTTAAGGCAAAAAACTTTTCACACGAATTTGTGGCACAACAACCCATAAGCAATTTTTACCTACTTGAGGTGTGGTAGCTGCATAAAAAATGTTGAAGGAAAACGTTTACGTTTCCAGCAGAATAAATACATGTATTCTTAGGGCACAAACAGATCGATAAGGACTGAAAAAGGAGTTGTTGTTGCATATGAAACATTAAAGTTTCATACGATTCAATATAAAGTCATTACATAACAGGCCATGAAATATAATTGTATTGTTAATACAGTTGCTAATAAAAGTTTTCATACATACTTGCCGATTTCAAAATAAAAAATTTGAATTTATTGTAACATACAATAAAATTTATTTGATTGTAATTCATTCCATAGAATATGCCGTCTGAGAGTTATAGATTTTAGATGATTTTCCCGCAAAACTTCTATGCAACTGCAGGCTATAAATATTTTATATATCGTAGTCAATGTCAGTAACACATCATATCATTCAACAATTTACTTATTTATCGAAGCAGAATAAAGAACAACGCGAAAAAAGTTTGTACAAAGTTGAGGCAATAAAGCCTTGGACTTTTACATTAACTCCTGTAAAAATATAATTTAAATAGAAAATATAAAATAAAAATGCAGTACAATCCAAAAAATAGGCTACGAATTGATCAGTGTAAGCATTTCGTGGATAAATCCACAGTATAGGGCACAAGAGGCCTTAGTTATAATCCCCATTCAGTGAACTTTTTTTACGAGGCGTATTTCCCTGATAACATACATACATACATAGTTGGTCATTACAACCCTTCGGTCAGGTTTACGACCTAGCTTCCCTACAGTTTAAAATTCACAGATTTTTTAAAGCTTTTTATGGCAATTTGTATTTACACTCAGAGTTTTTGCCAGAAATCTGCTGAGAAGAAGTCGCCGAAGAAATAATTTTTTATATTTCTTCCGTAGACTGCGGCGACTTCTATCCCCTGATAACTCTAGATTAAATTCAAAGGAAATAGTGTATGAGCAGACAATGCGTAAATTAATTTTTAAAGTTTTACTAATTTTTTTAAGAATTTCATTTTCTTTCAGTTGTTTTCCAAATCAAACATTAGTCTGTTATCAAGGGCTGTCAACATAAATTAAATAATGCAGTTTGTTAAAATCTATGCAGGACTTAGCCAGTTAATAGCGAAGAAATATTGACTCTCCCTTGTATTTAAGTCCTAAGACCGAACTAGGATCTTTTCATTCCCTCAATAATTGATAGTCTTATTAAAAACATTAAAGTAGGAAAAAGAGGCGAAAACAGCCTTTTCATGCTATAGTCAGTAACATCTTTTATAAGAATCTTAAATTTTTGCTTTAATACTCTCCTTATTCCTCAAATCATGCTCGCCAGATTTTGAGATGACCCTTTTCAGGCTGCCATTCTACAGCTGAACTTCTCCACAACTGAAAAAAAATCTTATAAAATCAAATGTCCTCTTTAAAATATGAAAAGAGTCATTTGTTTAAATAAATTTATCTTAAAAAAATAAAGTCGTAACAGACCCTTAGGATGTGTACTACCCTCTTAATATTTTCTAATTTTTAACACAACGTTTGCGGTACACATCCTAGTAGGTCGACTGACAATTGATCCTTTAAAGAGAGACACGAACTAGTAGGGTATAGTCGGGATAATGTAGTGGCTTGGTTTCTCTACATGGATTTCGGAGAAAGAAGTAGTAGATTGGTAAACACATTTTTAGATGTATCTTTGTACAAAATGCATTGGAACAGAGCATATCAAAGGGCTTTTACAGTGATATATAAAATCATAATTGACGGTCCTTAGAGCTACTTCTTAGCAATTCTTTGATTTTATTTAAAAAATACTGATTACAGTGAACTCGCAGAAAAATGAACTAATTTTTTAAAAGGTGATCAGGTCTCCGATTGATTTTTAATAAACTAAGGCAAAACAAAGAGTTGTAGAGTTTTGGGAGGGGATTCCCAAAATTTATAAATTTTAATCATTTATCTATATCGTAAATAACATATTTGGGGTAGAAATAAATGAAAAAATTCTTTGAAAATTTAATTGTTTCTGGACTCTTCAGGTTTCTGGATATTTGCGTTTTTAGATATTCACGAGTTCACTTTATACCCAACAATATTGAAAATATGATTGAATGTTTTGAGTCTACTTCTGCTATCTTTCAAACTCCAGTGCCCAACACTTTTCCATCCCTGTACACAAAGTATAAAATTAAAATTAAAAATAAAGTATTATCATAGGATGAATCTAAATAAATGATTTATTTGGTGAAAAGCGGTTGTGGTGTGCCATATATGTATAGTTCAAGTATTAATCTAATTCCTCACTTTTTCTTACAAAAAGTAATTTAAACTTGTACAAGCAATTTAAAAATATTTTCAAAATATTTTACTTTCCTGCTTTAAATATTGTGGTCAGTAAATTGAAAGTAAACCATAAATATAATCAAATCTTTTTTATTGTTGTTGTTGTAAATTTGCAATTTCATATAGTAATTTAGGCCAATGCAATATTGCCACCACGAAATATATTTTCTTCGTTGCTTTTTTCTCCCCCTACTTTTGTAAATCCTTGAAAGTGTCAACAATTGAGAAGAAAGTAATTTATAATGACCTAAAAACGTACAAGAAAAAAAAACTTGACATAAAATTTTTAATTAAAGAAAAACAATTTTTTAAAAGGAAGTTATAAAATTCGTTTTAAAAAGTATTTCTAATTTAATAAGAAGAGAAATATAAAATAATAATATAACAAATAATAGGATACAGTAAATATATGAATAGAAAAAATAATTTGTTTAAGCACCTTATGTCTTATAAACCTTTATTAAGCATATGTATTCATAAACAATGAGTTAACCAAGGCACATTTACTTGCCCTTGCAACTTCAATACTAATGACGTACATATTAGGAGAATTCGTTTTTACTCAATAATGTAGGTTGATTAAATAGTTTTCAGTAATTTAAAGCAAATTTAATTTTTGTTTATAATTAAGTTAAATAACGTCCTACCAGATACATCCCTATGCAAAATCATAGTTGAAAAATAATTATGAACTAACCAACTTTGTTTCAGTAGAGACGCTTAGGCAAATAGTTTGCCATTCTTTTTTCGCAGTAGTATGGGTTCATACCAGTAATTAAAATTGTTATGAGTAATGCATTATGATAACAAGTTGTAAAACAAAATACAGCATATTTTAACGGAATAGAACAATTTTAATTAGAATAAATTAAGTTTTTAATTTCATGTAAAAATCATGTCGAATGTAATAATCATGTCACTGCACGCTTACTTTATTACGAGAAAATATGAACAACAAGTTTCATTATAATAATTTCCACTCACTGAGATCTTTTGTTTTCTTTATTTTTTTTTATTGTTGTTGAACTTTTTTAAAAAAATTTAAGGTTTCTATATACAGTTTGACGTTTCACTATTTTGATATTTTGTTGTGACAAGCGTAACTTGCGCTATTAATAGTTTAAATTTGTTCATGCAAATTTAAATTAATAATGGTTCATCATATAAAATTCGCGTGTACTTTTTTGTGAAAACCAATTGTGAATATTGTTTGATAGCCAGGATTTTCCGAAGTCATATGATTTGGGTCTCCTTAATGACTTCTCTCTATACAGACCCATTTTGAATCGAAATTTTAGGACGAAAATATTGAATAGATCCGTTGATTGCTGTACTTACTAACAGATCCAGATCACGCAATAAAGTTTGGAAGAGATGGAGGATGCTAGATTGTTCTTAAACTAAATGATTACTGTCGTATTATTCTTGCTGAATTAATGGCTAACAAGACTTTCAATGTTCCAATTCTATGTTCAGAGTATTTTAAGTAGATTCACACCAAACACCGACCCTGACCTCGTTACCTAAACACGGAGACATTTAAGGTAACAACATCGCTGTTACAATTGTGGATGCTTCAAAGGAATTCATAAATAAGATTGACATTCCCACGCTGCCTTTCTGCAAATGACTTTTAATCATTAGGAAAGATCTGAATACTTTACATAAATTCTTAGGACCCTAGCTCTTGATACAAATATCCAGAGGCTGGACATACCTTAAACGACTACAAAAGCTATAATGACAAGGAACATTGTCTGGCAATTGAAAAACTCAGACGGAGGATTCTGTGGCACCTGGAATTTTTTGACGAAACTTTTCTAGCCTAAAGAGATTTGTATAAAATCCATACATATACATAGTCGCTATAGTTTAGTAGGTAGTGTGTTGGCTTGTTAGACGTGAGGTCAGATATCTCGAATAAAACGAAATATGAAAAAATGTTTCTTCGATGACTTCCTCTCAACAGATTTCTAAGAAAAAATCTGAAAGTAAATAAAATTGTCATACAAATTTTTCTTAAAAATGTATCGCTCGGAATGGACTTTAAACTGTAAGTCTCTCCACTCATGTATAAACTTAACACTTAACTTAACAATGGAGCGAGAAGCTATGTCATAATCCTGACTTAAGGGTTGTAAGGAACAATTGTGTATGTATACATACATAAAAGGCAGAATGGTTATGATCGGCATTGCAACTGTACTCAAATGGGTACAATGGCATGAAGAGTATGCATATTTTTTAAATGTGGAGAAACATATAAAAACATTTTATTGCTACATAAAGTTCAATGTAGCATTGTTCCTTGCCATTCTGCTAAGGCATTAGCGACACTGCATGATAATTTTTTATACTTTTGGGAAAACTTTTTAGGGAACTGAATTAGTTACTAGACTCGATATTCAAATATATCATACAACAGCTTTATTAAAAAATCATTAAATTCTATTTGAAAACAATTCTTTGTTTAAAAGAAATTTTGTAAGCATATTGTGGGTTTAAAGTAAGTTCACCCCCTACTTTGAATCTGCAGTAAAGTAACTCTTTAATTTTCTGACATTCTATTCTAGTCAAATATTAAATTATTTTTTATTTTTTTTATTAAAATAAAAATAATAAAGATTGTCAATAAGTTATAACTGCTTCAAGCACTACTCTTTTATCCCCATGTATTCAATATTGAATTTCGTTTGCATTTCACAATTTTTTTTCCATTTTTAATATTTTTTTAAATAATATGAGCAAAGCAAAATTAGAATTTTTTGAAATCTCTCAGTGTGTTATATTTTTTTTATCATTTGTAAGAAAAATATTTATGCGATACACATTTAATATGTATTTTTGAATGAAATTTAAAACTTTATTTATACATACTAATTAATATTATCCCATCCCAAGGTCAAATACATACTAAATTAATTAAAAACTAAATTAAAAAAATTATATGAATAAGGTAACTGATTAAAAAAAAATAATTTTTTTCTCATGCATTATTATTAGTATTGAACTGACGTTAATAAGAAATTGTATTGGTAACCTTGTTTTTGAATAAACTTCTTAATAAGCATTTCTTCTTCATTTTCACTATATTAAGATATTTTTTGTGAATACTGCCCTAAATGTTTAAAACAATTTAATCATTAAATGACAAAAAAAAAATTGGAGAAAAAACGGATTTTCCACACATCCTAATAGAGACTTATACACTCATGTAGTCAACACATACACCCCTGTTACATTGTGAAACATACATACATACAAATAATTTAATCTAGATAAATGTTATAAATGTCCTTTTTTTATTTTTGTTGTTGTGATCATTTATGTGACAAATGACAAACGAATTGGCAAATTACGGAGCCTTCTGGTGTGTGCGTGTGCCAGTCAGTTCCTCAAGTGCCTTGGGTTATAAATGTGTGGGCGATTATTAGAAATGGTCATGACCAATAAAATAATGTCCTCTACAGTTTTATTGCTAACAATGAAAAAAAAATGAAAAAAAAAGAAAAAAATATCCACAATTGTTTAAGAGTGATTTAAAAACTTGAAAAGATTTAATGAAAGTGATTAAATTTGTTTCAGTTTATTTAAGAATTTTAGTGCTAATTGTAGTTAAAAAATATTTATTAAAGTTTGATTTAAATTCGAAATAAAAGCTTAGTCCATATGATTAAATTTAATTTACATGTGAGCCGAAATTTAAATCTTCGACTATTTACATATGAGTATAAAGTATCGTGATGTATCTACAATTACCATAAACTATAATGGCTTCACTGATCCCACCAACAGGCATTTTTTAGTTGTTTCTTATAAATAAGCTGCTGCATCATTTGTTTATTTAATTCAACCATCCCTCATTTAAGGCTCTCAGTAATACCAGCTTTAATAGTAAGTAACATTATTGTTTTCGCTCAGTATGTATAAGGCAGCAAAAGTAATTGCAGAGTACAACAGTTTTATTATTTTTCACAGATTAAAGTAACATAATAATAAAGCATAGCATGAGTGAATTATCTTTTTCTGTATTTCATAAATTTTTCTCAGTGGTAGATTTATGGACAACATATTATTTTACAACAATATTTTTTTTTTATTAAAATATATGAATTTTGGTTGCGTAACATACCAATATATTGTTTTAGACGTCAGACGAAAAATGTTTTAATGGTATATGGTATGTGTATTTAATTAACCAGAAAGTAAATTATGTTTTCATTGTAGAAGAGTCTATGAAGTCATGTTTAATAGGCTAATCAATCTTTAAACATGAAGAAATATACCATAAAAAACAACAAGAAAATTGCCACAATTAAGTTAACTTAGTTTAAGGCACAAAGCCTGTTATGTACTTACTCATCTCAATCGACTTTTAAATATTTTTAAATAATTTATCCATTGTTATTAAATTCCTATATTAATATGGTTTTTGTAAGTGACTAGGAAATCCAAATTATTAAGATTCAATCCCTTGGTGTAGTGGTTAAAATTCGAAATTAGAAGATTACGAATAAGAATGGATCCAATCCCAAAGAGGGCGAATAATTTTAATAACAGCTTTGAAATATATAAGAAACAAGAAGCTTTCATACATATGTACATAATTGATCATTACAACCCTTCAGTCAGAATTATGGCCTAGCTTCTGAGACCACTCATGTTGTGTGTGTTAATTTTATACATGAATGCCTGGACCTACAGTTTAAAGTCGATTCCGAACGACAAATTGTTGAGAAACTTTTCATGGCAATTTTATTTACTCTTAGAGTTTTTGCCAGAAATCTGCTGAGAGAAAGTCGCCGAAGAAATATTTTTTTATATTTTTCTTTTTGATGTCTGACCCGGGGTTTGAACCTTGGCCTTACATCTACTAAGAGAACGCACTACCTACTAGACTACAGGGAGAAGCTTCAAGAAGCTTTCATACCTTTGATAAATAATTCATATAGGAGATGGATCCTAAAGAGAATTATATTGCTAACGAACATCATAAGAAGTTCATGGCAGCACTGCCTCTTATCAATCCAATCAAAAATAAAATGTATCATTACTACACCTAATATTTAATACATGTCAACAGACGCTATAATTTTAGAACCTGATGAAGTAACTACAAACTAAACAAAGAAATAATATAAAGAAGATGCTTCATGTTCCCTATGTTTTTAAAATAACGTGAATTAATAAACATATACTATGTTGTATATAATATGTTGTATATAATACACTGGGTTACTTATGTACGACAACTATACCTGCTTTGAAATGACATCTATGTATATATGTATATATATATAACCTTTCGTTTTCTAATAGATTGGGTAGCTGTTGTTATAATTTGCCAGGAAAATAATGTGCATTCGAAGCTACTTAGTTATTACTCTAGTCCCCAGCTTATACGAAATATGGTAACTCGCGAAAAAGAAAGGTTAACGAACATATCGACGCCTCCATTCTATAACGTTCTAAGTACACTTAGAACGTTTTTAATGTTCTTGCATTTTTAAATTCTACGTTCTCTATCTTAAATAGTGTCAAAATTTGGTTAAGATGCGCCGATCCGTACCGAAGTTATAGGGAAAAATCTACCTAGAATACACATATAGTCGTATATCGCGTGACAACTTTGAGAGCTCATAACTCAAAACACACTCTTTCGACTTAGAATGTTATAGAACGGAGGCGCCGATATTAGCAGTGAATTAAGAGTTGATAAAACTCAGCTTCGTACTACAAGAAACACAATAACTTACTCCAGATTTAGAAGTAGCCAACACGCTAATATTTACTGTCATAGCCAAGGAGCAAAATGAAGGCAATTGAACGAAGAATTTTTAAACCTTCTTTTATGTATAAACAATACTTCTCGTACGGGTTCTGTTAATGCAGCGCATGTTGTTGTTTATACATTTTTTTCTTCAAGGACTATCGTAAACGATCTTCCTCATCTTCTTTTTAATGAATTTTTTTCAATCTGGTTAGTAAAGTATTTTTAGCTATGTAGTGGATGGACCTACAGTAACAATCCTTCTATCTTCTACCTTCTTAAATTCAGAGTATCTTTTGATGACACAAACTTTCGGTTGCATAATACTTTGAGTTTCCCTATGGATTCGGAATATTTCATTCTGGAATTCAAAAATTTCAGTTTTAGTCCCTAGATTTGTTCTTGGCACATCTGTATCCTACAAAATGGCCTCTCATTTAAATAAGCATGTCATTTCTAGATTACTTTATTTACTTTTATTATCAAGTCTCTTTGAGAAGCATTTGCTTAAATGTAGGGCATACTGATTCAGTCGAGGAGAGAGGGATCTATCAGCCAATCGATCCGAAATCTTTTAATGGATTTTATGTTATCTTGTCTACCATTGTCTCTACCATAGTCTTGTGCAGAGGACTTGAATCCACCAGAGCTTTCGGTACTGCAGTTGAACAAATTTTAATTCCCCTGTTGTACTAACAACAGCTAGTCTCTGCGACTTTTCCAACTACATTTGAGCAATTATTAGCAATTTTGTCTGTCTAGACAATAGACTGCTATTGGTCTGACCATTATTGTATACATCCAGTGCATTATTCCTCGGTTACATCCCCAGGATTTCCTTGCAAGCCTAGTACATATTCTCATGGCAGTAAATGATTTGTTGATCTTGAACACCATGTACTAGTACTGTGGCCTTATACTTTAGAAAAAAAAATACTGACTTTAAATGAAATTGACCATGAAAGTACGTGAAGGAAAGTTTTTCTCATTACTCATGAATAAATGGGAGAAGTTTTTCTTAAAACAGAAAACTATTCGCGTTCTTGGGAAAGAGTTTACTTTTTGTAGAATTTCAAAAAAGGTGTTGAATCAGTATTATTATTATATTATTTATTTACATTTTTAAATTGTGTACACACTGTAATTTCCCACAAAAAAAAATGCTTACAAATGCTTACAATTCGAGTAATTGGATTTTATGAAAATATTCACGCCTTTTTTCAGAATCAATTTATTTATCGTATCACAACAATATTTTAACACGTATGGGCTTGGTAGTTTGAGAAAACATCATTAACAATTTGAAAATTCTTATCTTAATTGTTTAAAGATGTTATCAAAAGCAAATTTGTGATAACAAATTGTGACGGTCACAATGCGACAACTATAAAATCAAGCGACACTTGCAATTTCTTTTATAGTTCCTAAAAATCTTTTAGAATTTCTATTCCCAAAACACAAACACGAAACAAAAAATGCATACAGGTAACATTTTTCAAATCCATAGCAGCAATCATTTCGTAAAACGATTCTTCCTTCCATTACAGTTTCATTCGTTATTGTATTGGCTGTAGTAGCCTTCGCCTCTGCTGGTTACATTCAACCGCATTATGAACCCCAAGATATTTATATGGAACCCAATTGTGCTGTTGTCAATGATCATTCGCGTATGTTCCGTGACATTAGTGATCCCACTCACTACTGGGTCTGCCCTGAGGGTAAAGAGAAGGCCGACTACATTCAATGTCCCGCCAATGAAGCCTTCATGGAACCTTTGCAAAAATGCGTTCTCTGGTCGGAATGGCGTTGGATCGAACCCTATACACAATAAGTTTATATTTACGATTCTAATAAATTTGAAAATGTTTTGAAAACACTAAATGAAGTGATAGTCAACTTTGATTTGAAAATTTAAAATGTAGACAGGATGTGAAATAAAACAATAAAAAATGGTACTTTGGTGCTTAGTTGTACATGAGAGATATACTTTTTAAGCCTTTTTTGTAAACTTTACGAACACAGGTTAGGTAAGGTTAAATTGGCAACCCCCCCCCCCCCCAAACAATGTTATTGTTGTGCTTATTTGAGTTCCATTGTAATACCGATTATTCGTTTACCGTAACTTATTTATAACTCCACGCAGGCATATCTGAACTATGCTGCCAGTTTTATAAAAACCACTTTGGGATACACACTTTCTGTTAATAAATTGTGAGTGCCCAAAAATCATTTTCCTCAGGTACCTACATATAACATAATGATAGAGAATATGTTCTGACATCTCCTTTTTTCCCCCATCATTAGAGCTTATGTCGAAATATTGTGTGAATTTTCCTTTCTTTGAACATGTGTACCCAGGTGCCAATGGCCTTTAAACACTGTATTCTGTTTTTAAGATAAATTCTATGTACATTTAATGAATATAGTAGTGGATTGCATTTGCCTGGTCTCTATACAAATGAGGTTATTTCCAAGAACGTCGACTGCATTTTTACCCATGCTCATGGAACCAAATGAAGATAAGCGTTGAATATTCCCCGGTTTTCACTAGAGGCATTCGATATACTTCGACAATCCTAGATGGGATATATATACCCTCTAGAGATATAATTGCCGCTTTACATACATATATACATAAACATAAACATACACCCTTCAGTCAAGATTGCGGCCTAGCTTCTCACACCACTCATGTTGGTTGTGTTAATTTTATACATGAGTGGCGGGACCTACATTTTAAAGTCGACTCTGAACGACAGATTTTGGAGAAACTTTTCATGGTAATTTTATTTACTTTCAGCGTTTTTGCCAGAAATCTGCTGAGAGGAAGTCGCCGAAGAAATATTTTTTCATATTTCGTTTTGGTATCTGGCAGGGGGATTGAACCGTGGCCTTACGTCTAATAAGCCAACACACTACCTACTAGACTACGGCGACATCGAAAGTAAATACACATACATCTCTACTAAATATTGTCTGCTGCAGGATTCGCACCACAGCAGTGCTCGTAGCCATTATATTTTTAAACTTATCAATTAGAGGCCAATCTAATTCTTAAAAGTTTCAGTCCAACAATACCAAATCAATTTTATTTTGAACGAGAAATAATTCCAATAATTAATTAAATGAGAACATCTGAAGTTGACATGCTTTTGTGCTTGTTTATCGCACATTTAATTGAAAATTGGAGATAATTTCAATTTAAGTCTTCAAGACTTCCAAGATTTTTATTTTATGGGCCAAGGTGTATTCACTGATAAATCCCTTAAATGGATATGAAATTATACTGTTCAACAATACTACGTTAAGTTTCATGATAGGTTAGTTTAGGTATCGGACAATACCCAGAGTTCAAAATGACCCATTGTAAATACATACGCCCTGGAAGAAGTATAATGATAAGTATTTCTATCACTTGCACTCTTGAGAAGAAAAGTCTATTGATGTTTAATTGCGTGCATCACTATAACCCATTGGCTCTGCAATCTACTTCTTGATTTCAATCATCCGTTTTAATAATTTCGAGAATTAAATTATTTTTACGCTGTCCACATTATAATTAAATTTCTAATCATGAAAACAATTGCTTTTAATTTAATGTATTTTTCAATATTAAATTTTATTTCCAATTATAGTAAACAATTCTAATTATCTTAGGCAACTGTTGGTGGATTTTCAGGTTTCTTCCAGATATAACTTGGCCATGGAACGCAGGCCTTTAGTAAGTGCATGTAGGCTTCACCATCGGGGCAATCCAATTCAACAGCAACCTCATTTAGTTTCTCACAATACCAATATTTTCTAGGATCCCAGTGATTGGGGAATGTCTTGCCAACTTCAGAAGGATCACGACAAGCCGATTGACCAGCAACGGCCAATACGGTGGTAATAGCCATAGAGGCCAACAAAGCCAAGCAAATCACTGAAAGTCACAAAGGATTCATTAGAAAAAATAAAATTAAATTAAGTTATTAACTTTAACTGGAAAAACTTACAGTATTTCATAATGTGTGATGATATTCGTAAAACGTCAAGAGATATCTGCGCCAAATGAAAATCGATGAAAGTTTTTATACTGAAAAGTTTTTTTTTTTGAAATGGACACACCTTTATTGCTTTAATGTCGGCAGTTGTAGAAAGATACACGTTTCAAGAGATTTTTTTTGGTTTTTGGTTGTTATTTATTTTTACCAGAAGTAATTATTTAATTTTATAAAAACAAGATGTTAAAATTATCAATAATTTTATCAATGAATTCAAATGAAATAACAAATATTTGTCTGTAATAAAAATATACGAACAATTTTATATTAATTAAGTGACAGAATTTAAAAATAAACATAATGAGTCAGCAATTCGAAGAAATTCATCAGTTTAAACACCTTTAGGTACAGATGTATGAATATCTGAGGCAAAAAAAACTAAAATAAAAAATTCAGAAAAGAAGATCTTAAATTCAATAAGCAGAATGCCTATAAGGCAAATCAATCTTTTTACATTAACGAATATGTACTTTCATCCATTTTGAGTCAAGGTGAATTAGCTGGAATTAGCCATTCAGAAACCTTTGAAAAAAAGAAATGCTAATAAGAAACATCTCTTCCTATACACATTTACATACATACATATATGTATATTCCTGATCCATATTTTGGATCCAGACTGGACCAAATGCAGATGACCATCAATCTCAATTTTCCTCAGTTCAGACATCTCCAGCAAAACGAAAAATGAACAAATATTCCTTTGACGACTTCCCCTCAGCAGATTTCTCGCAAAAACTCTGAAAAGTTTCACAAAAATCTGTAGCTTGGAGTCGACTTTAAACTGTAGGTCCCTGCACTCATGGGTAAAATTAACACACATAACATACAGTGTTGGAAAAAATAATAGAAACGCATCAAAAAACGTTGAAAACATCCCCATATCATTAGGGACCCGCAACCCTGTTTGACTGTCTTTTTTGTGCATTTTGGATCAAACTCTTTATTGGCAGGGCGGCGTACAAAACATTTTCCGTCTGATGGAGCACTTTGTTCCAATTTTTCCGACTTTGGTGTTATCTGGCAAATTGTAACATGTTTTTTGGAATGATGTACTAAAATTTGATCAAAACGCGTGGAAGTTTTCCTCTTTCTTCCTCTAGTTTCGATATTTTTTGTATAGTGAATCATTTAAATACTTTATGTTTAGAACGTGGGCTATTTTTCCAAGTGGTAAGCTATCAGATTTCAACTTAAGGATAACATTTCTTTCAGCATCAGTGGTATGAACAAATCGACTCATTTTTTGATAGATTTAAAACACACACTCAACCGAAAATTTTACAAATGGTCAAAAAAAAGGTATTTTAACTCAATTTTTACCACTTCTAAATATTTCATGTAAAAAGTTTATTTATTTTAAATTTAATCACGGTTTTAGACAAACTTTTCTATTAATTTTTCCAGCTAAATTAAGTATTTTTTTTACTTTTTCCTGAAAACTAATAAATTATAAGAGAAGAAAGCAATAAAGAAAGCAAATAATAAAATCCCGTTACATTAATTCTTGCTAATATAATAATATATATATAATTTCCAACTGTAAAAGTTTATAATGAAAAAGTATGCAACATTTTAATGATGAACTAGTAATAGTTTCTATTATTTTTTCCAACACTGTAAGTGGTGTGAGAAGCTCGGTCGTAATCCAGACTGAAGGGTTGTAATAAACAATTATGTACATATATATGTACGGGCCCATTCAATATGTTACAGCATTTCATTATCATAGATACCGCTGAGTTACAGCATTTTTCATAATACCACTTCAAAAACTAGCCACAATAAAAACAGGCATTATATTCGGTCTGATTCCATAGATTTTTAAAATTTCGACTTAAATAACGGAAAGAAGGCTAGCAGTGTGATCGACTCAGAAACCTACAAATCATCAAGAAACTCACCAGCTTCTGTTCGTCTATCTGTCCTGCAATTATTTAAAAAGGTTAAGACAGCTATTTCGTTTTACCTATCGGAGTTAATAATAAAACAGGTCCGGTGTAAAGAAATCCGAGCGCTGCTCAAAATGTGTTTCTATTTACCAATGTGATCCCTTATCAAGACCTTAAGTTAAATAACACATCTGGGACAATATACTCATAGATCTAAATACTTCTGATATAAAACGTCAGATACATAATATAACGTCTTGTTACGTAAATTTCTGCCGGAAGCATAGGACTGTAGACAGGCAATTTGGTTGACTAAGAAAACTACAGGTTTTTAGAAAAGATACTAACTTCTGTACCATAATCTCTCATTGAGCCGAAAATGTATAGGCAGAGTCTGCAATTTAATCATTCTACTTGGATAAAGAAATCCATGAGGTCCTAAAGCTTTTCTTTAGATTAGCATGTAAAGTAGACTGTATTACCTTTATTTTGTAGCATTATGTCAATGGCGCAGTACCTATTGTCTACAATAAAAGGCTTGTGGCCACAATTTTCTGCAAAGATACTTGTGGGAGACTAAAATATACAAAATACCGTGATTATTGTCTTCTCAACACTTCAATTTTTATCCAGAGTATGCTACAGAGACAAATAATCAAACTTTAAAGGATTTATAATCAATGAAAATGTAATCTTTTTTGATTTTCATATTTCTTTGCATATTTTCCTTAAAGTAATATATTTTATTCAATTTCAATTAGAAGTTTTAAATTCCAAGAAATTAACATTAATTTCTATTCTCATTATCACATTAAGTTATTTTGATATTGTTTTAGCATAATTTTTGAATTCGTTTTATTTTTTAGTATTGAATTAAACCTTGTAATCAGACAGATAAAAATAATGCAAATTAAAAAAAAAATAAAACGAAGTAAAAAATAATACTCAAAAGCCATTACGAAGGAATACTTTTATACACCTTTACATACAGCAACATTCCTTGAACAGTGGGACTAATGGGAAAATTTATAAAGATATATTCAAGAGACATTAAGCGCAGGTCGCATTCACCCAAAGTCGGCCAGAAAAATTTATTTGTTTTTAACGATTAATTACGATAATTGGTCTTTGTATGTAATCGAAATCAGATAACTAGCGCTTTTGAATAACAAAAAAACCTGATGCCAAAGTAAGACAGACGCACCATAAGTGATTATAAGTCAAACGATATTATCGAAAGAGGTTCCATTAAAATTTTTCATGATAGAATAGAATATTTCATGATAGAATATATTGCCAACAATGATGTTTTACGTACCTTAACTTATCAGAATCATTACTACCAGTATCGCAATTTCTTTTGTTTTATCTTCTAGAATACAATTCAGAGAACAAAATAGAATGGCCAGATTTCGGTATTGCTTGAGAAAGAGTAGGATTCAGTCAATAACAATCATTCAACAAAATAGAAAAAATAACCCAAGAATTTTGTGGTTGTACTACGTACTCCTATGATGTGAATGTTGTACTGCTCCTCCATCTCGTTGCAAGATCTACCGCTTCCTAAAAGAGTTCTCGTGGTCATAATGCTGGACCTCCATTCCCTGACATTCTCTTCCGGTGATATCGTCTTCTCCAACGTTTACCACAGAAGCACTTAAAAGACGCTGCAATAGTCTGATAGCTTTATGAAGTAAGTGTGGATACAGCTCGTTTTAGCCTCAAGCCATCTATGGATAGCTGTTCTATGTTGTTAATACGTTGCATTCCAGCATTTATCTCTATGATTATGATTGAATGGCCGATCTGATCTTTATCCAGCAGTTAGAATGCTTCTGTCCACTCAAACAGATTCGCACAGATTCCTAGCCTCTTCAGTTTATACCCGAACCGTTTATTGCAATTATAGATGACAATGAAAGCCTTCTTCGTCCTGCTGAGAATATTTGGTTTCCTGGACAGCTCTCTTCACAATAAGTTGCATACCATCTCTTATCAATCAACGAATCTGCCATAGATTGTTGGAACCACGTCACCTGCACAAGCGCTTGTCCTACAGCCGACCTGTTTTAATTCAATCAATCAAAAATAATATTTTTGCAGTATTAGAACCCTTAATTTGTCCTTGCTTTATTTTAGCCCTGTTAAGTTCTTCAATTGAACCAAACCCGATCTTTAGCATACATTTGTAAAATAAAAATAAGTTCTCCTCAACCAATGTTTAAAAACTATTTTCAAAAAATAACAAAAACCTGAAGATTTCCATTTATAAAGGGATTTTTGAGTAAAAGTTTCCATTTAATTCGTATACATATCCACTGTTTAAGTCATGAACTAGCAAAAACCGACAAAGGAAAACAATAAAAACAACAATATTTTGATTTAAGTTTGAGAATATGAAGATTCTCCAACTGAGCGAACATAATGAGCAAGAGAAACCCAATAACAAGTTAAATATACGTATTGAAGGATACGCGTAGGTAAATCATTAACACATACATGCATATGTATGAATATGTAAACTTACATTCAGTTATACATACATACACATTACAACGGTCTTGTAAACATTAGTATTCAGGATTGGTGTAAAGGATACAAATCCACTACACACACAGACCAACTAACGCTTACTTGAAATGAAATAAAAACAATTTAGAATTTTTGAGACCCACAAAATTGTTATAGAGAAACAAAAACGAAGAGTTGTTCAATTTCACTGAATGTTGCAAAAAACAAAAGAAAGTGGAAGAGAAAAAACTGGTAGACATAACGTACTTTCGAATAGAGAAATGAAAAGGAACAAAAATAACAACAAAACCAAAACAAAGTTAATGTTATTGTTATTGTGGTTATTATGTTGGCAAGTAATAAGAAAACAACATACAAAGAGAGACACACAATAAACAAGGAATTGAGTTCATTATTGAAGAGAAAAAACGCAGGCGCTTTAATTATGATATATCCTGAGAAATCTAGAGAGAGAGAGAGAGAAAGAGAGCACAAATTTTATATGTGTATGGCTGTATATAGGCTCATGTGAGTTTGTTTCTGTTCTTTTTTTCTAAAGGAATGAAAACCATTATATTTATAACGAGTGAGTGGGTGGCAATTTGGGTGGCATAACTGCTGTTACGGACTGGTACTAAAATTCCAGGCTATTGTTGTTGCTGTGGTTGCACTATGGCTGAAAATCCGTATCCGTATACACAGGCATGTGATATTTTCAACGTGTTTAAGCCACCAGACAGAAGTTACCTTTGCTCTGGCCTGGACGACAAAACAATACAAACGGTTGATCGTCGTCTAGTGTTACAAACACAAAAAAAATTTTTCACTAGAAAAAAACTGGAAAAATTATATTTCAAACCTTCACACACCTGAAAAGAAAATGAAATTTTGTTATTAAATTAAAAAAAAATAAAAAGTTTTTCTTTCAATAAATATTTCATTAAATTAAACAAATTAAAGAAAAACGAAAATTAAAAGAAAAAAGTGTGAAGACGAAGTGTTAGCAAAGTGAACAGGAATCTTAATTTATTCCGATTTAAAAAAATTATACATAAATCCATTTTATTTGAAAAGTTCTCTGAAGAAAACTGCAGTGTTAAATAAAAGAAAAAAATTAAAATTTTTCTTTGTAAAATAAAAGATAAAATAAAACACAATTTAGAGAAAAAAAATTTAAATAAAAGCCTTGTAAGAAAAGAAAGTAGAAAATATAAAAAGAAAAGAAATTCATTAATTTCTTTAAGTTTTCATTTTGAAAGTTTTAAACAGTGGCGTCCAACGAGCCCAATCCAAACGCCGCCACTGGCAGTGGCACAGGTGAAACGGCTGCATTATTTTCGAAATTTAAAAGTTTTTCTATCGGCAGTGGTCCAAATTCACCGCAACGCGTTGTCTCAAATCTACGCGGTTTCCTATCGAATCGTTTAAGTAATATATCGGCAGCCGATACAGGTACGTAATGGCACACAAAAACGTATGTAGAAATAGAAATTATATAATAAACGAAAACTATAACAATGAAAAATCCATACAAATTTGCAATTCTAATGACCCTTAAAGTTGCCGAAAATAATCCATAAAAAACAAAAATTCTGTATACATACGATATAATAAAAAAACTAAAATACATTTTTTAACACTTTATATGTATATGGTATGTACACATACAAATCTGTATATATAACACATATCTACATACATACATATGTGTACATAGTGTATATAATTTACTTTTAATTTTTATATACATATGTATATAGGAAAAAGGAAAAAACCAACAATATATTGAATCAAACATGTTTCGTACCTATTCAGCAAATATCGAAACTGTAATTCAGCAATTTATTCACTATGCCATGTACATACATATGACAGTCAATATGTATGTATTGTATATATAAGAGCCATCAGCTGAGTACCTATGGAATGTAGTGAAATTGAAACATGGCAAATATTAGTATGAAATATATGAAATCCTTATAAATATTCTTTAGGTTCCATTTTTAGTCCACCATTTTCTTTTCGCTTCCATTTATCAACATTCTTCGCCTCCCTATTGTACTTACTTACAACTATACCTCAATACATCTCAGTACATACTGTGCCAGTCTGACCCATTCCACTTACGTAATAATTTTTTTGAAATTGAAAATAATTTACAAAGAAATTTTCTTTTTTTATTACAATTTCCCTTATTTTTTTAAAATATTGTTTTGGGAAATAAATCGTTTACAATAAAATTATTATCTTCACCTTTTTTACACAGTTTCAGTTATTGGTTGATCTAATAAAAAAAACTTAGTTTTTATTAAAAAAAAATAATTTTGTTTTTATTTCAAAAACATTTTCCTGTTAATTATATAAATTTTTTTAAATGGAAATTAATTTGTCGAAAAATATATTCCAAAAATTTTATTTACACTTTCAATGAGGAATATTCATTTCTGCTAAATTAAAAAAAGCGATTGAAAAAGAATAATTAAATTTTGAAAATAAATAATATACGTCGATATTCTGTGATACTTGTGAATTAATAAATGTAATTAATATTGTTTCTAATTTTATACTCATCAATAATTTAAATTTCATTAAAAGAAATCAATTCTGCAGAATATTATATCGATAAAAGCTAATGCCAGAAGAACAAAGTGGTCAAAAAAAAATGATAGTAAAGTAGGCAGGAACATGTTTCAAAAAATTTCATACATTATCTTTTTTTATCGCTTTCTCCAATAAGTTTATGAATTGAAAACTGTTTACATCAAATAAAGAAAATTAATCTCAATTTATTGTTATAAAAAATCGATGTTATCGCAAATTTTCTATTAAAAAATTTCTATAGAAAATTATTTTTAACGAAAAAGTTTTACAGAAAAATTGTTATCGAAAATTTTTTGCATAAAATTAATATAATGGGAAATTTTCTATGTAAAAACACAGCATACAGAAAATTGATTGTATTGAAAATTTTTTATAAAAAATTTTTGTTACCGAAATTGTCCTATAGAAAAACTTTTCTATCGAAAACTCTTTAAAAATTGTAAATTTGTAATATTTTCTATAGAAATTATTATTATCGAGAAATTACTAATATTTTCTGTAGAAATTATTATTATTGAGAAATTTTCCATAGGAGTATGGTGTGTTTTAAACTTTCTACAAAATATTGTTGTTATTGAAACTGTTATAGCAAAATTATTATCGAGAAGATTCAACATAAAATTGTTATTGAAAATTTTCTACATTAAATTGTTATCGCAAATTTTCTACATCACATTGTTATCGAAAATTTTCTACATCAAATTGTTATCGAAATTTTTTACAGAAAATTTCTACGTAGGAATTTTTACCAAAACCTATCCTTAAAAATTTTTGTTATAAAAATTTTTCTAAAGAAAATTGTAGTATTTGAATAACTGTAAACTGTTTAGAAAATTCTTATCAAAAATTGTCCATAAAAAATTGTTGCCATCAAAAATTTTCTACAGAAAATTGAGGAATTTGTATAGACGAATGATGCGTTTTAAACTGTAACAGAAAATTCGTATAGAGAAGATTCTATAAAAAATGTTATCGAAAGTTTTCTATATAATTTTTAAGATGGAAATAATTTCCACTGTAAAAGTGTATTGAAAGTAGTGGTTAGGAACCTTGCTCATTGAGTCTAACTTTTTCCAAGGAGTGGATGAAGCATTACCTACCTATAATGTTTCTTTCTTGAGGCTTAAGCAGCATCTTAATGCTTTATTTGAAATGAAAATGAACACTCTTTAATATTTCCAAATTCAAAAAGAAGTAGGATGAGAATTTATTGTATTCTTCTGTATTCGAATTAAGAGTGTTTGACTACGATTATTCTACCGACCTTTTCTAGTGTTGTTTAATGATATACAATAGAATGTACTTGTTCTCATTATAATATAAATATAGAAGATCGTAAATCTGAGAAAATTTCAAATTTGTTCTAATATTTAATCAGGAATTTGTTCAGTCTGTCGAAAAGAATAGTTCTGAATAAAAAAGGTACATTTACAGGTCGTTTCAATTACTGTGGCAATGTGCACCAAGATATCTTACAAGAAGGTACGACCAAATTATATTTTGCAAACAGAAGTATCCTTTTTAATAATTTAGCATTATGTAAGAAC
This sequence comes from Sarcophaga subvicina, assembly GCA_936449025.2. Taxonomy (NCBI): domain Eukaryota; kingdom Metazoa; phylum Arthropoda; class Insecta; order Diptera; family Sarcophagidae; genus Sarcophaga; species Sarcophaga subvicina. Next base: position 104,843,297 of record OW388081.2, on the reverse strand, counting down.
ATTATGACTCAATAGCTAATAAGCACATATTTACTGTCGAAACTAAAATCACTTTTTTCTCGTTTTTCACTCACCTTTCTTACGCTTTTCTCTGAAAGTAAAACAGGTGGCAAACGGTGCCATTTTCCAATATCAGGTTACTTAATTATTTTTTTTATTTTTTTAACAATGGGGAAGAGTATATTACGTAATAATACTCTGTGAAATGTATTACAGATACACATAAATTTTTTTGACGAAATTTTTATGATAAAATTGAATCAAGTCATCAAAAAGAAATCAGAATCGAATCGATAGTTAACTACTTCTGTAAAAGTATTTTTTTGGATACAATTAAGCCCGTTTATCTGGGCAGCCTCTATTTCATTAATCATTGTTGGTTTACATTAATTTGTAAAAAACTAAATTTAGTAGACAATCTGATACGGTAAATATATGTGTTTCTTTTTTCTGAAAAAAAACACAAACAAGCAATTTTTACAATTCTGGTAGTATTTTTAATATAACAAAATACCCCAAAACATTTCTACGCAGTCTTCATAATAATTAGTTCGATTACATTGAAGTGTAAGTGAAAAGGGTTCGTCCTTTGTTTAAGTCAATTATAATTCTTAACAGAAATAAGTTGTATCCTTCTATCATCCAAGTTACCGTGATTTCTGTCATTTTAATTGACACAATGACAGTCATTTTAATGTGACAACACATTTTTTGACATTTAAAGTGGTTTTTGCTTTCGCAGTTTTTATATCAGGTGTTTTCTTTTTTTGCTATAACAATTGAAATAAACGTAAGCACAAGTTTATAAATAATAAATTAAGCATTTAAAATAATATGATGGATAAAAAGGATTTTGTGTTTGAATAGAAAGGTATTAAGAGTTAATCGTCTAAATGTAGTCTTTGTGGAACATCAAGTTATTTTAAAATGGATGATAGGAGGATTTAAAACGTGTTTTACTAACGCCCTATAAAAATTATACACACTTTAGTCTTGTAAAAGAAGTTATGATAAAAGCTGAGATCCTTCACAGTTTTTATTCGCTCTAGGAAAACAATTAAATTTACCAGGCTGGACTTTTATCATGATATAACATTACATGAAGTCGCCGTAGCTCGGTGAGGCCACGGTTCAAATACCAGGTCAGACATCTCCAGAAAAAGCGAAATATGAAAAAATATTTCTACCTCTCAGCAGATTTCTGGCAAAAATTTTGAGCGTGAATAAAATTCCCATGAAAAGTTTCTTAAAAATCTGTCGTTCGGAGTTGACTTTAAACCGTAGCGCACACAACATAAGTGGTTTGAGAAGCTAGGTTCTAATCCTGACTGAAGGATTGTAATGACCAATTATGTATGTATATAACAGTATATTATTATTGATCCCTACAACACTCTAGTAAAAATTACGTTTTCCCTTTCCCGCCCATGTCATATATTATCAGGTTGTTCGATTTTCATTGAATTCGATACTTTGGCTGAACAATGTCTAAATTTATTGATAAATAATCACTGAGTATATTTACAAAAGTGTTAAACAATTAAAAAAAGAAAACACTTTTTGTTGATGTATTTAAAATGAAAATCCCTGTATAAAAATTAAGGAAATTATTGAAAAATAAAAATAGATCATGTGACAAAGACACGATAAATTTGAAGCTTTTGTTTAACAACATGATAAAAAAATATAATCCTTTTCACACTCGACAGCTTATGTTCCAGTAGTGAAGGCAGCAACAATCACAACAACAACAAAATACATAAAAGCCCACTTGAGTTTAACAACCAACCCAACAAACAACCCTCTTACATTTCCAAAATAACCCTGAACATATTTTTTTAACAGACCCACACTCACGTCTTTCCTTTTACAGCTTTTGGACCTAAAAATAGTCCCAAAGAAGAAGAAGAAGAAGAAAATAGAAAAGGGGTGGCCATTGAAATGTTTCATGTAACGAAAGAATTTCATGCGTATTTACAAAAACAAATGTTTCCAATTCATCCAATGTCTCATCTACTATACTCTTCTAGCATTTTGTATTTATCGGATTTCATTGAAGAAAATGTGTGTGGAACTAAATTTGGAATGCTGGGAAATTTATGAAGCAGAAGGTTAAAGGTCTTGTACGGCTAGTGAGTACTACATTGACAAATGAGTTGGAAAGGCAATTTGTTAAGCCTGTTACAAGAGTGTTGCTGGTTTACTATTTCCTTCTTTTCCTTTTTTTCCATTTTAGTACGTAGCGTAATGAGAAGGTCATTATAATACAGAAGTGTTGTTTGCTGTTGGTGTGATGAGGCATGTTATAATGGATTTTCATCTGCCTCTTAATGTTGTATATACAGGCTAATAATTGTTGCCAACATTTATGTTTATTAGTCAGTAATTGTTAAGCGGTGGAGAGGGTGTGTTCAAGGAAAGCATTGCATTAATTATTGTCTCTGAATGGGTTAAACTTTAGATGTAATTGTCAGGGTTTTTTTTATCCTCTATTTCTTTTTTGCCATTCTTCGGTGTTTCATTTATGAAATTGAATCATTGTTGTTGGCAATTTTTCTAGCTCAATTTACTTTCAACACTTTGTTGTACGTTTTTCTTTTCATTTTCTTTTTTTTTAAGTTTTAGTTGCTGTAACTACTTTCATTCTAGGCTTTCGTGGTATTTTCCAAACATGTTTGTAAGCAATTAACCTTAACATGTGCTAAGCTATTTATTTATCTATTTTCTGTTTTTGTTGTTATCTTTTTTATAATTTTTTTCTAAGTAGAGTGTGCTAAACAATGTTTCTTTAATTAAAATAAAACTGTAACTGAACTTAACATGATTATCACCAAAAGCTGGATAAAGGAGAAGTAAGTACACTGTAAATAAATTATTAGAGGGGAAAGTACCAGTTCCTGTTCCAAATATCTGTTTATTTATAACATAATTTTACTGGAATTAGGTAACAGCAATCGGTTACCTATAATTGCTTGTATTTTATAAATAAAAATAAGGGAGACTTTTTATTTTAGAGAATATTTTTGTCTATTTACTGATTTTTCAACATCCATATGACCCATTCATTAGCCTGCAAATCTCAGAATGTTACTAAAATTGCTAAGGGCTAGTGTTCATGTCACGCTAAAGGCCTGATATATATATTCGTTTTCCTTTATCTCCACATTTTCTTTTTTATATCTTTGCCTTGCTTTATTTCCATTCGTCAAGCCATTTCACGAAAGCAGTTAATCGGTCTATTCAGGTTCTTGCACAATAGATTTGACATTTGCCGCCCCATATGAACAATTATTGGGTGTAGTGATAAGGAACTATTTTAATAGAGCCTTAACTATTTCCTAGAAGTCGCCGTAGTCTAGTAGGTAGTGTGTTGCCTTCGAGATCCAGGCCAGACATCAAAGACAAAATACAAAAAGTATTTCTTCGGCGACTTCCTCTCAGCAGATTTCTGGCAAAAACTCTGGAAGTAAATAAAATTGCCAGGAAAAAGTTTCTCAAAAATCTGTTGTTCGGAGTCGACTTTAAACTGTAAGTCCTACCACTCATATATAAAATTAACACACGCAACATAAGTGGTGTGAGAAACTAGTACGTTGTACAATAGGTCAACTCGACCTCCGGGTACTGTACTTATCTTAATTGACAAGTACACGTCCTCTAACCTAACCTAACCTAACTATTTCGTATTTTGTGGCTTAGTTAGACTTTTCTCTCTCTCTCTATCTTTTGGTTCAGAGAGCGTCTGTTAGATATTTTAGAGGATATTTTTAGCCTTTTAATTTTTTTTAATATGAAAAAACGATGAAAAATTATTATTCTTTTGCTGTATTCGAAGCTGTAATGGCTGGGTATGTAGTCAATCAATTTCTCCATTATACTACGCTATCTTAGAAATATGGACAAAAATTGTCACGTCTACCAGCACTAAAGTTTCTCTTCTCTGTTTCCCCCATACATAATTATAACAATTCCTTGCCACGGGTTACTATTGAATGCAAGGTATATTGAGTAGAGATTATAAGAGTGGAAATAAATAAATTGCTGGAGTCGAAGAAAGTTTTCATAACACGGGAATTGACAAGCGGATACCTTCCAAGCTGTAAATTGGAATCAATTGCTTTCAGATTGAAGCATCTGCCAGTTATAAGTATAAGTATTGCCAAGTACATGGCAGGTATCTTCAGATTCTTACAAAAATTCTTAGAGTTAAGCATGTCATAAATAGTGTCTGATTCATCTCCATCCTGCTAGTCGGCTCAAAATTGGATGGCGAGCCTAGCTCTACATGAGTAATGACAAGCTCCATGTATATATTCAGAACATAGATTACATTTTAGAACACCACTATTCCCTTCTAGGATGCTCTAATGAATTTATGCTATTACATTATAGATTTGACCCCATTACGATCACTAGTCGTAACTAAAGATCAGAGAGGTCATCTATGCACAATGGTTTTCAAATGCGGATTCACTATGACCCATTACCGGTTAATGCGTAAAATCTTTCTCGATATTGACATGCCGCCTATTTAGAGGATATCGTGGTTTTCCACAAAATTAATCCCTCTGGTATTATCATGTCCCGTCAATAAGTAGGGAAAGATTGGTGGATTATTCCGTCAGGCAACAATGTACATACAGTGGACAGCAAAAGTCTTAGTACGGCAATATATTTAGACAAAAAAAGGTCCCACAGGCTTAATACTCTTGCACAAAGTCCCGATATGACTTCAAGAAAGTATTTAGGAGATCATTTGAATGAACGGTTACGTAATCGCTAAACCTTAAACGAAAGTCAACCGAAAAACTTGCTCATTGTGCCACAAGAAAACACTAAACAAAACTTGTACATTCAATTACAAATGGGTTAAATGGAATGCTTTAAAAAATTGATTGTTTTATAATAAAACAGAAATAAATTAATAAAATAAATATACATATAAACAATAAATTTTTATACAAACTTTAGGCTAAAGTTCATGAAATTGCTAAAATATATTGCCGTACTAAAACTTTTGCTATCCACTGTATGTAGAAACCTATAAGGTTTCATTGATGTTATGATCCATAAAGAGCTTAATAAATATCGGAAGAGGTTTCTGGGAAGGCAGAGCCTTTTTCTGTTTTTTCATTAGATTTGCTGCATGACTTATTTACTATGATTTGGTGTTTTAGAGCCTGTGCTTGGTGTTACTCGACTGTACAGTCAATATATGTATAAAAGTCGAATAATTTTTTTGTAGTATACGGATAACATAGAAGACTCAATCTTGTAAGAAGATTACTGTTATCATCTAGTTTTGAAAACAGAAAAAATCCCAAAAGAAAAATTCTATTTTTATATGGCTGTGCTTCCAGCTAATCCTGCAACGGTAAAAGACTTTAGTGAAAGCACTTCTATTACACTGTGCCATAATAACTAGAAGACAGGATGAGTAAAGACTTGGTCTTTTATAAATCTATTCATTCTTTTAGGGTCGTTCGGTCCTTTTGTACGATCAAGAATGTTAGAATTCTTCAAATATACTCATAAGCTATTTTTCGCCTTGTATTCTTAATAACAACGTAATAAGTATAGTAAATGCAAATTGCATACTAACAAACCATGGCAATTTTTCTAAATGTACGCATCAATATTTTTTAGCACAGTACAGTTATTTAAAGTAAAAGACAATTAATACCATGACGACATACTAATGTACGAGTATATTTAGTGGCGTAAAAATGTCTTTCATTTGGATTAAATATTGATTTCAAGTGCAAGTGTTGGACGTCACAAAGAAATTTCTGTCAGAAATTGACCACAACAACTCGAACCCTTTTAACTAAAATGTAGCAAAACGTCGGAAAACTAATAGAACGTATTAAGAGAATGTAGGTTAATTGTATTTGAGTACATACATACATACATATATACGAGTATTTAAAACCAAGAACTTGGATTTTATTATTGCCCACCCATTACACATAACAGTTTAAAGAAAGAAATATCGATTTTAAATTTCTTAGAAATTTTAAATTTAAGCACACGAATTTCGCCATGCTTAATATGCTACGTATGTAAGTATGTACATACGACCAAGTAAGTGTATTCCTTGTAATATGATACGTTTCTTAGAAAACTTCGTGTGAAGGTGTTTTAAGGAAAAAATAAATCCATATCAGCTTATGAAATCATCACGTAATTATTTATTTGCATTAGAATTGAAAAGAATACGTACAAGAGTTGTGACTTTATGGGGATCATGTACCAGATGGCATCAATGGAATTTAAGGGGAAATCTTTTTGCTTGGATAATTCCTCAGGGTATTCTATGATTTATGGTATATATTGATGCAAAAAAAAGTTGTAAAAGACATCTCAGTATATTTAATGTGATAAATTTTTTATTATTCTAGTACATTACTTTAAACAAATTAAGAGCTTTACTCTACATATACATATACTCGTATATATACACAATATACCAAAATACTTCCATCTGTATCTAATGCAGCTCTTTTTATTTCCGAGTATGTCATTTACAATCCTCTTCTTCATGAATACCTTCTTGTTCATAATACTACCGCTGTTCAGTATGACCCATTACTGGTTAATGCGTAAAATCTTTGTCGATATTGACATGCCGCCTATTTACAGGTGATCGCTGATATATTTTATAAATTTCGGTTATCTGCTATAGTGCCGCATTGAAGGCTGGAGTTGTGTAATTCAAACCCCGCACAAAGCGAGAGACAAGAAGCAAATGCAAATTCTTAGCCAAACTTTTAAAAAAGAGTAGCATTTAATCAGTCCAGCACAAATATACACAATATGTTGTTTTTAGGCAATGACACTTGTTAAAGCTGCTAGCCTAGCTTATTCTTGTCAACCCAATGTTACTGTTTTATTTCATGTAGATGGCGCTTTGAATAATGTTAAACCGGAGTTGGTTATTAACACCATGAGATAACTGTATTTCATTTCTGCGATCATAGGTTATGTTGGAAAACTGCTAACTACTTAGGGCGTCTGAAGAGTTTCCTAACTGGCGCTTTGAGGGACATCATAAGGAGGTATACTTTTGCCTTTCTTCTAGAATATAAACCTTAATACTCTAGTGAATGCTTTGGAAAGTATATGCTGAACAGGACTATTGCCTATGTAGATGAGATAAAAACCAAAATTTCCCAGATTACCGTCATAGTAGTGCATCGAATGTGGACTGGGAGTTAACCCTTAAACCCCATACTTACCTGATTACCGCCAGACGTATTGGGGAAACAAGTGGCTGTTAACGCTACAATGAGACCGAATACCATATGAGCATAGAATTATAGATGCTATGGTCATGCCAAAATCCTGATTATAGCTGATATTGATATACCTATCAACTACACTATAGCTGAACCCACTTTTGATGATTTCATGATAACAGTTTACACCTCGCAATAAAGTCGAATGTGGAATCTTCTCAGACCTAGAGATTGTGTACACCACATCCAGGATTGCCAAGTGCATTTAGATGAGATAGCGATATCTGATATGCACAATTAGACATTGAACATAATAAAATAGCCGACCTTCTCTCAAAAGGTGATACAGTAGAATATTTATTTGAATTCACACATGAGATTGGCATTCCTTTATAGAGAAACAATAGTAAGATGGCGTAATGAACCAACTTGTAGAGAGACCAGATAAATCTGTCCCGATAAGGATATGTTCAGAACAAAATTTACCTTAGAAATCTCAGAACTTGTAACAGGATAATGGCCTCTGGGTGCACATCAAAACGACTTCTGCAGTAGCTGTAATGACGAGGAAGAAGAGGATGTCCCAGAACATCATCTACGCTATTAACCGGCGCTAGGTAACCTACGAAGAATTTATGAGCATCCAGAATTTATTAGCCAATCATGAGTAGTTTGTGATGATTTGAATAAAGTTCACATCTTCATAAAAATGGCTGACAGATACCAACCAGGAGTAATAATTATTTGAGAGAATAGGTAATATAGCTGACTTGAGCATGCATAGCGGCCGGTTGTGATGCCACAGGTAAGCGTAGTCCCTGTACGGACCGAATTCCACCAAACTCATCGAGGAAGTTGGTCAACGCAAGTTAAAAGCACGACTACCCTATGTTGGAAACCAGCTTGAAAGATTAATAAACGAAGCTATATCCTTGATATCATAGGATGATAACTCTGTTAAGCTGACAAGGAATAGAAGAAACGAAAAAGAAAAAAATTAGATCCACTATAATTGATTCAATATAATATGCAGCGGCAATAAAATACCCGTCTGTTGAACTGCAGCGTTATACTAATTGGTTCGCTCATTAAACGTCGATGACCTAGTTTACTGGTGCAAAGCTCTAGCGTGGCTAATTAATCTTTGGGACTACCCTGCTTATCGAATATCTTTGAAGATTACAAATTCCTTCGTTGTGATACACAAAGTGTTCTAGCGGTCAATGAAGAAGTGGTGTGGTCTGAAACCCGTTGAATCCTATCGTCAATCTGCTTTAAATGAAAGTGACAGGCTCTAGTGTTTTATTTTTTGATTAATAACGGCGGCTAGGTATCAGATTTAATTGAGTTTCTGTATTTTAGGGTTTGTCGAGCATAACCAAAATGTATATTTCGTACTTATATATTTTTTGAATACGATTTTTTATTAGATTAGGCATAAAGTAACACATAAAATATATTAAAATAATTTACGTATGTATATAGACATTCGGCAATAATAAGAAATAGAAATTGTCTATGACGTTTAAGGCCATTATATCTTAATGGTTTTCGCATTAAATTTCTGTCATAAATAAAATGTGTTGTAGTCAATGATTAAAGCTCTTCTTTACTCAGGGCCATAAAATCATTAAGTAGGCGTTAAAAGTCTATGGGCTCTTACATCCATTATGTACTTTTTTTTGTTACATACATATTGTATATTTTTATATTAACCATGTATATAATATATATGGACGAATATACACATATGTATAGTAAATAGGCTATAGGCTATAGGCTACATAATGCAAAAAGTTTTTCGAAAATTTCTTAACTTTTTTTTATAAGTTTTTATGACTACATTGTGTGGCACAAGCCAGTTAAATGAATTTCTCAAGATTATTTACGAGCGTAGCATACATTTAGGTGTTGATATAAAAAAAAGTATAATCTTTGGCAGCAAATTTCTCTATTGTGAGAATGTGTGCGTATTGGATAATTCCCTAAAGGCCAGTTAATTTCCTTTCAGTTTTATACATCACTTTTATGATACTTTTTTATTTTAAGAAAAGCAGATCATTCTAACCATACCTCATACCAATTCGTTACTAATTTGCCATCCCTATATGCTAAGAGAAATTTCACCATTTGTTGTGTAACTAATAATGTTACAAGCCAAGATGAAAATATAAAATAAAATAGAAAGTAATACTCGTGCAATCATGTTGTTTGTTACACATTATTATGAGGCAACATTTGTTTCGATGCCTTATCATCATCCCTTCAACCACTTTATTTTATTCTACTTGGCATCATTTATTATGCAACACCCTTTTATATCTACGTTGGTGTATGACTTTTACTTTATTACCTCAGCTCTAACGTACCATCTTCCCCCTGTTTTTCGATTTTGGAGGAAAATTTTTGACGCTTTTGTTTTGACATTAAACCGCTACACTTTTTTTTGTGCTGCTACGTTATGTAATCTTATTGTTTTTGTTTTTCTGTGTTTTTTTTTTCACAAACCCTAAATGCGGCAACATGGACACATTGTTTCCTTGCTTTGTAGGCATATTATGGTCTTCGTTTGAAAGAGATGTTACTGTGGATAATATCCGGTTGGTGCAATTTATATTTATTGCCTTTGTTTAGATTCTATGCCCCAGACTATAACGGCAATGGAATGGGGCAAGATAGAAAAGATGAGAAGAAGGAAAAAATTATGATAATTTGATAAGAGGCTAAAGAAAAGATGTTGAATTTGAAACCGTATTATGCCTGAAGGTATGCACAATGAAGTAAAATTCTGCGAACCCTTAAAGTATACGCTGAAAATTTTTCCTTTAAATTGTTCAATTGCTCAAAAATTGGCAGGAAATAACAATTTAAACTTTTATATTATGATTCGAAATTATTCCAAACAATTATGTAAACTGTGATTGTGAAGGGTGATTATTACAGATTTTGATGCGTTAAGAAAAGAAAAACAATAATTTTCTTGGTTTTAATTGAGCTCTTCTACAGATCACAATTTTTTGTTGGCTAGATAGCTATTAGACCAAGGATTTTAAAACAGAATCCCTTCAATCGGGCGTTAATTAAGACCGGATATATAGATGACGAAATTAACTTTTTTAAATCAGCTACAAAAAAGTGCACTATATAAATCGGACAAATTCTGATAAAAAAAAATTGACCCAGTGGGTGCAATGAACATAGTAGGATAAACGTTGTATCAAGGATAGCACCAAAATAGTTTTTATTATGGCCGTGCATTACTTAGGATCGGAGATATCGGTGACGAAGCAAATAAGACGCTGAAGCTAATATATTTATCATTGACCAAAAAATGCAAGCCATTTACACAAAAAATGCAAGTCGTAGTTTTAAATATCTTGGTCATCGACCAAAAGAAAAGGAAGTCATCGAACAAAAAAATGAAACTCATCGACCAAAAATTGCAAGTCATCAACCGAAAAGTGCTACTCATCGATCAAAAATGCAAGTCATCCCCCAAAAAAGTCATGAACCAATAATGCAAGTCATCGCCCGAAAATGCAAGACATCGCCCAAGAAAATGGAATCCATCGAAAAAAAGTGCAAGTCATCGACGAATAAACTGAAGACACAGAGAATTTCATCCGGTTTATATAGAGAACTTTTTGTGCTCATTTAAAGAAAACAATTAGCTTCGATGACCATCTCCATTTTTGAGTTCTTGAGACTACCGATATCCAGTCCATTCTTTTCCATTTTTTATCCGATTTTGCCCAATTTTTTGCTAATACCTTCGTCGCTTATATCTCCACTTTTCTGTAACGCCCGCCTGTAAGTAAACCTGTTTTGGAATTTTTGATCTAATGGCTATCCAACCCACTAGGTGCGAAAACAACACCTTTTTAAATTTTATCGAATTTTGCCCGATTTATGGAAGGCATATTTGGTAAAAATAATTGATTTTTTAACTTTTTATCTCCAATTTATTGTTTTTGATTTTTTTTTTTGTTGTAAAATTGAAAGATTTGAAATATCTTTACAAAAATTTTAAAATAATTTTCATACATGTATGTATGCTTTAAAACAAATTTCGTTTATAAATTGTAAAGAAGGATTTTCCTAGTTTCCTACCATGCAATGGTACCATACAAGTTACCATTTATTGATTTACCCTGCTTTAATACAAAAGCATACCTTCAAATCATTTTCCTTTCTGGAGGTGAACAAACATCCCTTAGTTTTGCAAAGCCCTTACCAAAAGTAAAGTACGCCTTAAGCGTCCATACAATATTCCAATATAAAGGACTACCGTTTCTTAACGAAATATACAGTTTATTTAGCAAAATAAATTATTAATGTATGAAAATCCATCAAAAGAAAACCAAATAAAGGTAAAAGAGAAATTCAAAACAAATTATAATAAAAGCATCTGCAAAAAGAAAAGAAAAAAGTTTATTTATCTTGTGAATTTTTGATGAAACAACCAGATGTCTGAGGAAGTATGAAAAAGCAAACAAAAAAAAATAAACGTTGCAATTGAAACATAGTTGAATAAGTGCTCATGCCTGAAATTTTGTTTCCGGGGCATACATGCATACATAATTCAAATCGAAACATACTCGTAAGACGTGCGTAAGTATCGTCTCGACCACGTTGAAATATGAGATTGAGAATGACTCATATAGTTGCTACAGAATCCGCATTAAGTGAACGAGGGTTTAAAGTCAAGACTTGTGTTCTTTTGATACGCATACATAACTACCTTCGTGCTTTGGATATTGGCTTACGGTATCGATTCAGCTGGTAAATCATATTTCTAATACTATTTCCATCGTCTAACGTTCTAACGTTCTATGCCTTCCATGTTTCTTAATTTATTGCTTATTTCCTGACTCGCAATAAAACGTAAAAAATAAAACCTTAAGTCGTTACATTCCCAAAGGTTAATAATACTTAACCTCAAATTAATACATTTAAACCAACTTAAAAAATGTTTAAGGTCTAGAATAAACTTATAAACTATCAATCTAAAACAACATAACCTTTGATTTTTAAATGCTTTTCGCCAAATGAAATGGAACACCATTAAAGTAAAGTTTCAATGATCATCAAAGTTTCTCTCTCATAAACTTTTGTGCACAAGTATTTTTTTTATAAAAAATCTCTAATAATTTTACTTTAGCGATGACAAGTTTAGCAACTTTATGTGAAAGTTTTTTAAAGTTTGGCATATTTAATTGAAAAGTTAGAAACGAAAATTTAGTTTTTGCAAAGTATACCATAAAATATGCAACACTAAGTCAAATATAATGAAATCCCTAAAGTATACAATATAAAGTATTAATATAGAAGCCAAACTAAAATTCTCAACTTAAACTAACAAACAAATATATGACAAGTTTATGAAAACTAATGAAAATTATTTTAAATAAAATTCGATATTTTTATATATTTTTTTAACTCTGGTCATGATTTAATTTTTATATAAAATGTATTCATAAAAATCTTCTTTTTATGCATATTTTAAGGCATTATTAGCTTGCCTGGTATATTTATATCTTTTATCCTTGTTTTTAATGCTTCTTTATTATATTATTTCTTCAAAGCTTACTTTTATGTTTATGACACTTTCTTAGTATCTGGAAAATAAACAACATTTTCCATTCCAGTTTGATTGTTTGCTTAAGTCCCGCTGCGTTGAAATGAAACGGTAAAAGTACTGCGTATTTCATGTCTGAATTCTAATATTTTTCTCAACTCAATATTAATGCTGCGTGTAGCTTTTTCACAGGGGATTTTTTTTTCGTTAAATAGGCTCACCTTACTTGCGATGAGCTATATTAAAATGCTAGAGCTATAGTTAAACATGAAAAGAAAAGAAAAAATATAACAAATTAATATATTTTGTATTCACATATACATATGTATGTATATACATATATTTAATTATTTTCTGGTAGGAATATAGAGTCCTACTGAATATTTCCTATTTGACTTTACCTTAAGCCAATTTCTTACCATAAATAGCGAAGGTATGTTTGTATGTTCCTCTTCAGCGACTACCTTGAATATTCTTGTCCATATCTGAACGATCAGTAGTATTCTGTGGCATGTTCGGTCAGATGATGTGCATATTTTTTCGTATGCAGTGATCCCAGCATCCATTGTCATAAATTTGGTTTCAAATAAAAGCTAAGAACCCTGACTTTCATTGTGTTATATTATTTCCCACACCCACTTCTTCCTAATCTTCTTATTTTTCAATATGCGCAAAGCTAAGTTATAAGCTAAAACATTTAATCTATCGAAACATGATTCAGTGGACATGGCACTACTGGATATTAGAAGAAAATATAAGATTAGGTCCTTAGCTTTCGTTTGCTATCAAATTTATGAATATTGATGCCAAACAGGCAAAGTTATAAGACTTTACATTTAATTTGCTTTAATACCTTAAAGTGGGCGTGGCAAAAATTGTAATATATACAGTGAGAATGAACGTAAATATTTGTAGCTTTCATTTGATAACAATTTTATAAAAATTGTTTCCTTCGTTATAAAGTTATAAGAAGTTAAAGATAATATTTTGCCAAACACCCCCTTGTTACACAATTCTGTTCGCCTGGCAGAACACAAACAATTTTTGAGATGAAATTTTCGCTAAAATTTCTTGTGTTGGATGTGTAAAATATTTTCTTTAACTTCTTATATCTTTGTAAGTAGAGCACCAATTTTTATAAATTTGGTATCAAATAAAAGGTAAAAACGTGTTCTTTTAGGAGTAAATATAGTTATATTTGCCACGCCCACTTATAGATATAGATATTAGAAGAAAATATAAGTTTAGGTTCTTAGCTTTCGTTTGTTTTTCGTTGTGATCCCAAGTTCCAAGATAAAACCCAATTACTGAGTTTTTTTATTCCCAGCAAATTATTTTAATTTTGATGTTTATTATGATATGTTTAGTTTCTGAAGAGATCTGAATGCTTCAAAACAACTGCTTCAAAACAACAAAATAACAACCAGTAATTATTTCGAAATGCAGTGATATAATGTTTAAAGAGCTCAACTACAAATCCGAATAATCGAGGTTCAAGACAAAACAAAGTAACCCGTATAGAAAGTACATGTGTATGTTTTTGTGAGCGAGAATGCAGATATTATAGGATGTGCCCGGTATCAGAGATGTTTCTTTGATATTTTGAAAAACACATGTTATTACCCTGTATGAACGATTTATAAAAAACAATGGAGAAAAAAGGTGAACACCTTTCTTCACTGAAAGTTTGATACTTAGTTAATATACGTACTGTATGCCAGACGTTCCTATGAGAAACTTTTCCAAGTGGTGGTGCTGCATTACCCAAAAACCAATTAATTTCTTTTTTGATATGAAACATCTATAATAAATAAATTTTTGTTATCTGCTGCATTCGGACCTAAGAGTCTAGTCAAGCAGTGTTGAGGGCAAAATAACTTCTTCGTATTTCTAAAGCACGATGACGAACGTAATATATTCGCTGTGTTAGTTATATTTTAAGGTGTTACCAACATCATCAAAAATCCATTAGAGAAATTAGGTGTTAGCTATTGTTTAAAACAAAATTAATCAATTACTGACAACTACAGTTAGAATATAATTTTTTCATATTTTTAGAAAACTGATAGTAATTCAAACTAATGACCACTATAAAGCAATTAAAATAATTAGGTTTTCATTATTCTAAAGCACTTACAATTGACCCTCCAAATATCAAATAATTTCTATCATAAACTCAAATCGATACACGTGAACACAATAAATTATAAAATGTGAAAAGGATATTGTATGTTGATAAAGCTTTACAGTACAAAAGGAAATAAAGAAACACAGAGACAGTGGCAAAGTGGTGAATTCTCAATAGAAAAAGGAAAGCATTGAGATTGTAAGTGTTCTGCAGGCAATAGAAAATGAACATTACTTAGGAAGTTCGCATAAGAGAAACACTTTTCCTTTATTCGATACGTAGTATATAAATACGTCATACAGGAAATGAATACAAATTGTAAATGTGTATGTATGTATGTGAAAAAGTGGGTTAGAATTTGTGAATGTATTTTTATGACTGAATATTGTATGTGTGGTGTATACTTTTTTACAAATTGTATTTTCTTTACAATTACAAGTAGGAGAAATACAAATGCAATTATAATTATTGTTTATTGTTTGTTATTTGTTGTATATATAACGTTATAAATAAATACTAGCAATAATGAAAGAAAAACAATTTCTAAACAAATTATTTTATTAAAGTGTGTGTACATAGAACAGTGGTACCAGAAAATAAAATTAAGCTTCAAATGAAATAAGGGTGGCAAAAAACAGTTAAAAAAATCTACACTTACGTTGAACGCAACATAACAAGAGGCAACCTTAACAAAAATAAAAATATGAACAAGGTAGACGAAGGCAGGGAAAGCCAAACAATAAAATTGTAGCATTTACTGCAGAAGTAAAGTTTTAATGTTAGTTTCTATTACCTTTCGCAAATGGCATCAAATGTTATTGTGCTGCGAAAATGGGCACAAATGTATCGTATGCACAAATACATAATCAAAACGCAAAAAAAAACTGTATGACAAAGTCCCACCAGTTATGTTGTGCTGGCTAAAAATTTTTCACACTTTTTCAACGCTTTCTGATTATGCGTTCTCGGTTCAGATTCTGGGGCTTTCACATCGAAGTACGTCATGGTACAATTGGACTCCTTGTATGCTATAGTGCTTTGGAGCATATAAACATAAATAGTTGGAAACAGTTTGCCCGACAGCTGCTAATTGACGTCAACAAAAAATAAAATATTTAAAATTTTTATTGATATAAGCAAAAATTTACAATAAAAATAAATAAAAATATTTTAAATTTACGCAAGAAAAGCATATGTATGTACCCCACACCCTGTACTCGGTCACTTGTCAGTGGCAATATTTGATTTGGGAACCACTACTCGTTAAGCTTAAATTTTTATTTCAGAATAATTTTTCATTCATTTCGTCTTTTTTGTTCTACTCACTCCATATAAATTCGAAATTTTTATTTTCTTTTTACTTTTTTGGTTTTTTGTTCATATTTTCTATGGTAGTGTATACAACAATATTGTGTCATTAAATTTTCATGACCATGTCGACTGAGTGGTACTTCAGAGTCTCTACAAAAAGGTATGAAACGTTGTCATACCAAAATTAAAAAAATAAAATAAAAAAAAACTTAAAATAACACAAAGAAACAAAAACACGAAAGTCCTTTTATAATCCTCAGATTTTTTGGGGGTTGTTGTGCTGAATGTGTTACTGCCACTCGACCCCAACATGCAACAATACTTGAGTCAATTATACACAACTTTTTGTTTTTATTTTTCCTTGCCTGTTTCCTTTGGCGAGAGACTGAAATAAATAAAAGAATAAACGCATGTTGAATAAGTTGTTGGTCCTTTTTTGTGTGGCTTGGTTTGTTAGTTGGGTAGGTGTATGTTTGTGTTTTTTTAATTATTCTATATAAACAGGGTTGATTTACTTTGACCTGTTTAAAGGCTTTCTAATAAAAGAAAAATTTACGCACATTCAGACACAACACAGTCAAGCATAGAAAAAAAGTCAAGTATAGAAACGTGCTCAAATATTCATTAGAGAAGAAGTATTGTACTCGTATTTAGTAAAAATTAAAATAAAATATTTTAAATAATTATTTGAAACGAATATTTTTTCAATATTTGTGGAAAAGATAATGAACTGTTTAAGTTTCATTCTTACAATGACATTTTCAATAAGTGCAGATAGGAACGTCATATTTTCAATGTCTTCAATATTAGACTACGAGGACAGTCATGCAGTGTCAATTTTAAGAACGATATTATTGTTTATTCGAAAACAATGTCAATCTGTAGATCACGTAACATACATGTATAATTGGTCATTATAATCATTTAGTAGGGATTAAGACCTAGTTCCTCACACCACCTAGAGTTTAAAGGCGATTCCGAATGATTTTTGAGAAACTTTTCATGGCAATTTTATTTACTCTCAGAGTGTTTCCCAGAAATTTGCTGTGAGGAAGTCGCCGAAGTGGTATTTTTTGTATACTTCCTTTTGTTGGAGATGTGTGATCTGGGGCCATGCAGCAAACTTGAAATAAATCCAAATAATACACTGAACGTCTTGGATTACTGACTTTAGAAAATACAGAATATTATCAATAGAATAAAATATTATTTTTCATTTAAAATTTTTTTTTTCACACTGCAACTAATTCTAAAAATCAAACATGCAATTTTGTTTACATAATGAATATCATCTTTCTGCAGGTGCACATCACAAATTATGACAAATTCTGTCTAATATATAGCACTCCGTATGATGCAGGTCCTCTTAATAAATCTTGTAAATTTTTCTAATATCAGCCCATTTTCTAGTGTTTCACAAACTTGAGGCCTTGATCAAAAAGAAAATTTGTTATGTTCCAAAACGGTCACACACATCCTTTGGGAAGTTCTCAAATGAGGTGTTGCCTGCGCTGCTGTAAATTTGAAGCCTGTGCGACCCACGTAGAATGGTTTAGACCCAAAAACTGTAAAAATTTAGGAGACAGTATGCCGCGCCCTGTAGGAGCTACTGCCAACAAAGGCAGAATAGTGAGCCAAAAAAAAAGTTATAAGAATTATTAAAAAAAGTAAACTAAAAAAAACAGTGCCAATGGCCAATTACACATGTTTGCTTATTTCTCGATAACGGTAAATATTGATTGGAATAATAGTTTTGTTGTTGTATTCATATTTGTTAAAACTAGCTAGACATTGGGGCAGTTATTTGAGTGACTGTAATTCGTTTATTCACAGTGGTTATGAATCGTTCTGTCCCTGTTTCTTAAGCTTTGCTATTACAGAAAATAGTTGAATGTCTCTCTTCGTCCTTTGGGAGTATAGCTATCAGTTTATTTTATAAAAATATTAAAAAATGTGTTTAAACTTTTATAACGCATTGTATATTGTAAATATTGCTTAAAGATAATATTTATTTTGCATTTATTTTTTTGTTTTCATTGCCTGCTATTGGAAAATAAATGAGAAACAAATTGTGTTTGGGTGCGTTTCTATGAAAATGTTTACATTTCAAAAACACGCAAAATTTACTTTTGCTTTGGAAACCAGGGCGGAATTATTATCGTTGTTTTTTTCTTTTTTCTTCTTCTTCTTCTGTTCAACTTCCATAAATGCGATATACTTTGATGTTGAAAACAGATATGCTAGAGGAGTTTCTTCACAGTTAAGGTAAATGTTAAGAGAGGAGAAGGGAGAAAAATTAAATGTTACTTGGGAACGAATGCAGATGTTGAAGGATATACAAGCCATATAAGCCATATATATTGCAAGCTAACGTTTACTTTAATGTTATTTAATTAAAGATATGAACTTTAAAGATTTTTTATTGCTTGCAATGGACTTAATTTTTACATGTTTTTTTTATAAATATTTTTCCTTTTTTTTAAGTTATATTGCTAAGTTATATCTTTACCTTTCCTTTTACTTTAAGCTAAGCATAGAGTATTATCTTAATACTGTATTTAGAATTTATATAAAAAAAAGAAAATCGCTTTAGAAATAAGTTTGTTTTATGATTGAAATGTATGTTAAAACAGTGAAACGTAGATAATAAAAAGATAAAATTTTATAGAGAAACACAGTTTTTCTAATAGTGAATCACCCCTATAAAATTTTGAATCATAAAACATTTGTTAAATAATTAATTAAATTAAATTATTACATTCCTGCATAAATAATTATATGGAAAATCTATTAAGAAAAAAAAGCCTTTTCGTACTGTTAAATTGCTAAAGAATAGAAAAGAAATCCAATTGAATCTGCTACTACACCTTTCGCTGCACAGAAACAACATTTCAATCATAAATACTAAAAGAAAACTATTCTCAATTTTAACTGAAAACCAAAAAGTGTTGAAAAGGTTTTGAAATTGAATAAAAGAAAAAACAAATAAATTTTCATTAAAAAGTTTTCCAACTAAATGAGAATTATAACATAAAAGAAATTAAGACCAAAATAATCATTTTAAATGAAATTAAGAATATAAATTAAAGCAAAAACCAAAAAATAATAATGAAATCTTGTTTCTGTGTCGTTAAAGGTCGTGGCCAATACTAAATGAAAAACCTGTTGTAACTCCAGCTGGAGCAGAGCTATTAATATATACATCAGATACCCAAATCCCCCCCCAACACAAAATGTGCCTGAATTCGAAATTAAAACCAATATTAAACTACTAAACAAACAAACAAATTTAGAAAGAAAGCCATGGCTTATCTGCAACACAACACGCAGAATTTGAAAAAAGGATAGTCCAAGTCAAATCAAACAGAGCTTGATTCAAATGAAACTAAATTTACGAGTGGTGTTTGCAATTACAAGAGTACAAATCGTAACGAAATTATATAATAATTTAACAAAATAACAACAACAATAACAAATTAAACAACCTCGTTTAAGATATACAAGTTCAATCAACTTCAATATTCAATTTCCGATTTCGCATTCATCATTCATCATTGACACAGCAAGAAAGAGTGAAATTTGATCATCATGTCGTTTAAAATACCCCTGATTAATTTGGAAATACGTGAGGTTAAAGATATAGTATGGGAGAAAATACAGGAGCCCGTCAATCAGCGACGTTTGGTCTTGGTTATAGTATCAATAGCTTTGCTATTGGACAACATGCTGTATATGGTAATAGTACCAATTATACCCGATTATCTACGTGAAATTGGTGGTTTCGAGGCGCCCGATTCTACAATGGCTCCCCTGCTGAGAGACAATGTAACGGGTAAAATAATACCTGTGCATCATGATCATCATGGCCAGGATTCAGCGACCGGTATATTGTTTGCCTCAAAGGCCATTGTGCAATTGATGGTGAATCCATTTTCTGGTGGTCTGATCGATAAGATCGGCTACGATATACCCATGATGATTGGCCTAACGATCATGTTCTTTTCAACGGCGGTCTTTGCCTGTGGCCGCAGCTACAGTGTGCTATTTTTCGCCAGATCTCTGCAGGGAGCCGGTTCAGCGTTTGCCGATACTTCCGGCTTGGCCATGATAGCCGATCGCTTTACGGAGGAAAATGAACGTTCCCAAGCATTAGGCATAGCCCTGGCCTTTATCAGTTTCGGTTGTTTGGTGGCTCCGCCTTTTGGTGGAGCTCTCTATCAATTCGCCGGCAAAGAAGTGCCATTTTTGATTTTGGCCTTGGTGTGCCTCATAGATGGCCTTATGCTGTTGCTGGTCATGAAACCCTTTAAGGAACAATTGCAGCAAAGTAGAGAAGTAAAACAAGAAATTATACCCATTTGGCGCTTGCTTATGGATCCCTATATAGCAGTGTGCGCCGGAGCATTAACCATGTCGAATGTGGCTTTAGCTTTTCTAGAACCTACTATATCACTGTGGATGGAAGACAATCTGACCACAGATAATTGGAAAATTGGTATGGTTTGGCTACCGGCTTTCTTCCCTCACGTCTTGGGTGTGGTGATCACCGTTAAAATGGCTAAAAAGTATCCCCAGCATCAGTGGCTAATGGCGGCGGGAGGTTTGGCTTTAGAAGGTCTTTCCTGTTTCATTATACCATTTTCAACCTCGTATCAAATGCTCATGATTCCTATATGTATTATTTGCTTTGGCATAGCCTTGATCGATACTGCCCTCTTGCCCACACTTGGCTACCTCGTGGATGTGCGCTATGTGTCGGTGTACGGCAGTATATACGCCATTGCCGATATCTCCTACTCAATAGCCTATGCAGTGGGACCCATAATTGCGGGTGGAGTAGTAGAAGCCATCGGCTTTACTGCTCTCAATTTCCTTATAGCGTTCTCAAACCTTTTATATGTGCCGCTACTAAGGAAATTGCGCAATATCTACGACTTCAAGCCATTCGAAAACGAAGCCAACATACTTATGCAGGATCCTCCCAACAAAGAGTATCAAACGTATGTAATGCACGATCAAAAGCCCATAGATGGTGAATTTAAAAATCATCTCGAATACGGCCAACAATATCAACAAGATCAACAAGAAACAAGTCTAGATGATCAACAGTCTAGCTCTTATGACTACCAGCCGCAACAGGGCTATCAACAGGATAGTCAATACGAACAGCAACAATACCAGCCTGGCTATCAGGAACAGGGTGGCGGTATGTATCAGCAACAAACCTCAGACACACGACATCTTCCTCAGCAACGTGTAGCAAATCCCTTTCAACAGCAACAGCAGCAATCGGATGCCTCAAGAGCATCTGCAACAGGTCCTGCTGGTCCAGCAAATCCATTTAGACAAGGATTTTAAACTGTTGTCTTATACAAAATTAGCGGTAATTTATGTTTGCTTTTTCATTTTCGATCGTTTAGTCTATAAATTTCGTTAAGTTTGAATTCCTGAAAACAAAAGACAGCCTTTTTAATTATTTTTGTTTAAAGGATAAATATGTAATGAATTTTATGTTTTTAGTTCTTGTTTTAATTCAAATAATAAAATAGGTAAAGAAATAAAATGAAAATTATGAAATTAAAGTGGTTCTATTACACTATAACCATAGTTATCTTATATTTAAATATTATTATTCAAAAATAAGAAAAAAAAACTTCAAAAAAGTTTCTCATGTGTATGGTAGTTAAACAAATAAAACAAATCTTTTCCAAGTTATACTGACGCACTACTTTTTTTATATAAAAAAAAAATATTGTATTATACACGGACTTTTGTTTGTTTTTTATATATATATATACGATATACACTTATATATAAATATAATGACATTATTATATTTACATACATATATATAAATAAATATCTTATGTTAAGCCTTAAATTAAGTAAATATACATACATATATACACTATAAAATAAATCACAATAGACGAATACATACATATATAAGAAACCAAAACACATCATTAACGGTATTCGTCTGATATTTAAGACAGAATGCAATCGATAAACATATTTTATATTAAAAACTGATGTACTTACATATATCAATGAAAAGCTTAGGTGGCACACATTACTTGTAGGTATTAAAAATTAAAAATCATGCAACAATTAAATATTGTGTACACAAACATATTAAAAAAAATTTAAATTAAAAATCTTTGATTGTTTTTTTTTCTTTTGAATTCATATATCAAATTGCATAAATAAATAAACTTAATGAGAAGATTTTAAGCTTTGAAGTAGACAAAATGTTAATACATTATATTATAAATTATTATTTATAAAATATAATAATTAATACATTTTGGTTATACATACATATGTATATTGACGCAGAACAGTTAGTCATGAGGACGACTTAATTCATATCATTCGTATAGTATGTTTACCACAACTGAATTGATATGAAGTTATATTTTTGACGAACGAAATTAGTCCCATGTTTACCTAATTGTATATTGTATACCTTCTTTTAGTTTCATGTCTTAAAGTTTGTAACTTTTAAATGTTATTCACCTCGGAATCGATGAGTATGGTACACAATTAAGGGTTGTAGAGACCTACCTTTGCACCACAGAGGTCAGGACCGATTGCAAATAGATTGCCAGCGCGGTCCCATTTAAGGTTTTAAAATTTTCTTGTATACGTCTGAGAGAACGAATGGCTGCAAATATTCCTTCAACGTGTTGTTTTCAATTAAGTTTGTGTTAAGGCGTTTTATTTATGTGTAACTAATGTATTCACTTGTATAAATAAAAATAGACCCTTGTCTACTTTGTGAAAATGATCTTTTGAAGAACTAGTTACGTGGAACACAAAAAAGCATGATTATAGAGATTTAAGGTAATGTGTTGTGAGAAGTTGAAAAAACCTCTAAGACTGATACGAATAATGAAACTGAAAATATGTTTCTTTCTGTAACGTTTCTAAAATTAAGCAATTGGGATGAACGAGAAAAACGGACTTCGATTAGTTTAAGATCTTTCTGAGCCTCATAAGTTGAATTGGGCTTCTTCTGTTTCATTTCTGGAACCAGATAGGGTATACAAGTAGAGTATAAAACCAGAAACCAGACTAAACTTCCGTCTACCAGACCAAGTAACGTGTGATCAGGGAATGTACGGATAGGGCCAGGACAAAGATGGTTGGCATAGATATACACATCAGGACTGACAGCAATATGGCATTTAGAACAATGACCTCCAGGGACACAAGATCTAGAACTATTTCGAACAGTAAGAAGGTGAAAAACAAATTATCGTACGTTGCACTTTACATATTTGAAGTGACGAGTAATCAAGCCAACGTATCTGAATTGAATAATGGAAGAAATCTAAGACCGAATTGCAGATCTGAAATGAAATGTCGTTTGAAATACTGTAGAATAGAAGACAATATTACACTCTAGGTGACTTAGACTAGAATCGAACCGAATATAATAAAAGATATCCTGACTGTGTTCTCGACTATACAGATAAGTTTAAGGTACAGCAAATAACAGCGAATGGAGAAGAAATATGGAGAAGACATAGAAGCAATAGAATACTAAGTTGCCTTTCATTGCCTAGTTTTTTTTACGAATTTTCACCCTCTTATATGAGAGGGGTGTATTGGAAAAAATTGAATAAATGCATTTACAAATTGGGTTTCCTTTGAATTTTACGTGGTTCGTATTTGTTATTGATGAATGCTTAATAATATGGGACAGTCCGAGAAAGATATGACTAATTTGACTCCATTGTCATCATTCTGCGCGAAAAGTATTGGCGATCTATATGCAAATATGAGTATGATAAATGTTTTTATCATATGAAAAACAGGTTATAGGGCATATCAATGTGATAAAAAAAATATGGGCAAAAACTGATTAAATTTCCATCGTCTACTACATATAGATTCTATTGATTTTCTATTTACAATTTCAAAAACAGAGTTCGACTTTCAGTTTAGAAAAAAAACCTGTGGGAATTAAAACTCCTTGTATCAAAAGTTTTCATGATTTGTACCTAAGGAATCCGAGATACTTAATTAAAGCTTTTCTTTTAATAAAGAGGAAAGAATATAAGAATACAATATATGACGAAACTGACTTACAACATCGTCATGTTATAGCAGATAATAATGCATTTTAGTTGCATATTGACACAGTAGAGATAAGCCTAAGAAAAAATGTACGGCCAAAACACAAAACAAGACAAATATACGACTTAATTAGTATCATTTTTAGAGATAGACGTGTTTACTAACTTAACTATGCAGAAAATAGAAAATTGGGTCGGAACGTTTAAAGACAGTTTTTAATTATTAATGAACTACGAGTATAAGCAAACAACTACATTTTTAATTGTTCAATTTGATAATAAAAGTATCCTGATCGCGTAAAACTTTCTATTAACGGTGACCGTGTAAAGTATAAGAAGAAAAAATTTATTTTCATTTGAATGTTTAAATCTTCTCATTAAAGTATTTACCACTAATGATATACAGTTGAACCCGTGAATATTATACAAGCCATATTTATTCTAATGTATAGTTAAAAAGCTTATCTTTATTTATTTAATTCCAAACCAAAAAAAACCCCAAACACTTTATTGTGTATATTATTTTATTCAATATCTGGAATCATAAACAGAATCTCAAACTAAAGATGATGCAAAATAAAAAAATTAAAACAAAAGATTTAACAACAGGCTAAATAACCAAAGAACTCTAGTATTTAAGACCAAAATATATCACAAACAGATCAAAGTTTTAGTTTGTAAGTGTAACCATAAGAAAACGTATTGTTTTAACAAAAAAAACGAATCTTTAAGGATTTACTTGTAAGAAGAGAAAAATAAAAATAAAAGAACTCCAGCATCAATATCGTAAACATATCAAATTGCACAAAATGGAAATTTACAAACTTTGGGTGTTGGAGTTCGAATAAAAAAATTAAAAAGTATGAGAGAATCATAAAAAACCATTAAGAATTAAATTAATTAGAATAATTAATAATTAATTTTTAAATTCTTAAAATGTTAATTTCTGATCTTTTAAGGAGCAAGTGTTGTATTTGGTATGTGAAATTAAATTTAACGAAATTATAATGGAAAAATCGTTGTTAAAATTATACAAAACATATCTGACAATCTGATAAACATTACCTGTCTAAACTGTGGTATTGAACGATTGAAAGATGATATATGATCTTGTGACAGACAACGTCATACTACAAAATAGTAACAGCTTTGCTGGAAGGCTAAATTTAGACTTGACATTAAGCACTTTAGAATGAATCGGGATATCGGCTTTATAATGGACGTATATATAATATACTTATATATAGTAAAAGAAAAAAATCTACACACACCGCGGTATGTGGACTTCTTTCCCGGCGATTTTTATCAAACTGAAATGGTGTTAAAGCGTTGTTTTCGGCAGTCAAAATTAAGAACGTTTGAAGACAAAAACGAATATTAAAAATATAACCTAAAAATTATTAGAAAAAAACAAAAAAATTAGCGGGAAAAAGTTTACAGACTTTTTTCTGTGACTGTATGTATTTTTTGAATAATTTTCCATATCTAAACACCACTGTGACGAACTTATTATGTCATTTACATTATCTTTTAGTCTTACACACTGATTGCTGATTAGAATTCAAAGTTAAGGACGCGATGGGCAGCAGATATATATTTCTTGTATTTAGTTGGAACAAATTTAACGTTACTTCAGGAAAAAAATAAAAATTGTTTCAACAGCAGAAGAAAGAAAGTTAGCTTCCTAGATAATTTTTCTTTAAGTAAATCTTTGCTGCAATAAAGGATCTGGCTCCAGACAGCAATTCGAATTTGAAATTTTTCTTCTTAATTAATTCTATAGGTGAGAATTTAACTTTGTGCAAAAGAAAATCTTATTGTGTCTTCTGGTTTAAACTCACAAATTTGTTTAAAAACGATCGGTGTTTGAAAATTATAATTGCGATGAAAAGTTTCTCAAAACTCTGTCATTCGGAGTCGACTGTAGATCCCACCATTCTTGTATAAAATTAACACACACAACATAAGTGGCGTGAGATGCTAGTTAGTATCCTGACTGAAGGGTCGTTATGACCAAATTATGTATATGTTTTAAAACTATATTTAAAAAACAAACCACAACTAGACGGCATTGAAAAAAACATTTTTTTTCGTAATAACAATGTATCAACACTTCGGAAATTTATTTTAAATGTAAGAAGGTCTAACTCTAGTTTCTTCAAATTTATTAAATTTAAATTTTATTTGATAATGCCAAAGTAAACAACATTTTTGACTTTTCACTTTAACTTATCAAATACAATGCTTTCTCTTAAATAAAGAAATTTATATATGATATTATTTAAAAAAGTTTAACGTAAGACACAACCAAGGTAACGATACATATCAGAGTCGAAATGACTCGCCTAGTAAAAATTACCAAAAGTGATATTAAAACTATTGCTATTAAGGTTCTAGATATACATATTATACATACATATACTTATACATATACATATTAATATAACATAATCTAAACTATTAAATTAGAAATATATATTTAAACAGAAAGGACAAGTTTATATAATAAATTTTAAGAATTAATATTATTAACTAAGGTATTTGCACTGTATCAAATAAAACAATTTATAGCAATTATTTTTTAGCTTTTATTAAATTAAGAAGAAAAAAGCTCGTACATATATACTTTTCTTTTGTAATATAAATATATTTTTATTGTTGTAATTGTATATAATATGTTTTTGAATATTAATTTCATATACAATATAAATAGCAAAACAGAAATTTTTTTCTAATTATGTACTACAAACCTACCAATCAATTAATTATTTAGAGAAATTATTCTGATATTTATATGCATGAAGACAAAATTGCCGGATACTGTTGAATTTTAAATATTTTTGTGTTTAAAAAATGTGTTTTTTCTTAGAAATTTTTTGAGACAAATTGTATAACAGTTTGGTAATTTTTGTTTTCGAAAAGCATAAAAATTCAGCTGAAAAAAAACAGAAAACAATTAAAAACTATTCAATTATTAATTAGCATATGTACCTTAAATAAATTATATGTGAAAACAATTAAAAAAATTAAAAAAAAAAATTGCACTGAATTTCTGACTAATTTTACTTAATTAATGTATTTAATTTCAATACCTTACTACTATATACAAACATACGTATTAACTTTCTAGCTATTTAAATAAATTAATAAATGAAACGCTAATGATCATTGTATACCACAAACATATCAGAGAATACGGCCATTTTTTATATTTAAAAAAAAAACGAAATCAAACAATAAAACAAAATATTATTAATAAATAATTTTTAATTAATTTTGTATATTATTTTACTGTCCTCTAGAAACTCGAAAAAAACGCTTTATTTCACTAACGTTTTCAGTAGCTACACTCACTCACTATATTATCATATTTCAATCAGATATAAACCTAAACTCACAAGAATATATAGTTAATATTTATATATGTATATATTTTAGAACAAAATGGATATATATACATACATATATATTTAAATAAATTTAAAATAATTATATAAATAATTATCACAAGAAAAATCTCCCATCAAAAAGTTTCAATTAAACAAAAATTTAATGCATTAAAATAATAATAATAATAATAAATTTTAAACAAAATTATGTATACACATATTAAATAAAATATAGTATATACATACATACATATTAAATAGAAAAAATTTTAATGAAATATACATAATATTAAATCAATGTATATAACAAACATAATTTTAAAAACTTAAAAAATAAAATTCAGAATAAAGAAATCTAGAAAAAAGTTCTAAAATATTAACAAAATTAAAAGAAAATATATAAAAAAGAAACGAATTATAATTTAAAATAAAAAGAACCCTCAAGAAAAGCAAGCAATATTTTAAATTAGACAAAATGGAAAATTTAAAAAAATTATAAATAAAATCATTAACATTCATAACTTCATAAAATTCCAACTACATTAATATTAATTTACAGAGAGCGTTATTTTTTTTAAGTTTTATTTAAAATATTAATTTGAAAATAAAAAAGATTTTACATTTTTTATATCATGCGACAAAAAATGCTATTATTCACAGCATTATTTGAAGCAGTACATATTTTCTATGAGTCGAAACTGTTTTTTTATTAATACTAGGATCATATGTAATTTCATTACTTCATTTATTTACTATCACCATCTTATGAGTACACAAGAGACACTGTCTTGGCGATCACAAGTTACTCTCTACTTTAAGGAAATATTTTCCAAATTTCTTAAACACGCATCTTATGTACAAATCATTCAGAAACATTTTCAATACTATTTCAGTACAATTTGCATACTATGTTGGTAATTTTACGCTGAATATTTTCTCAAAATCTTCAATAGCTTCTGGATTATTACGTGTCTCGATATCCACAGCTTAATGTCCTCGAAACTTCGATTTAAAGATATGTGCCTATGCAGCTAGAGAGTGATCTCCTTTGGATCGTAAGTAAGTTAGATTTCCATCTCATATTAAATCATGCAAAATAGAGCCAATATTCGATTTAGAAATTCTAAGATCTAAAAGATAAATTTTCTTAGATAGGATTAATAAGAAAAGAGCAAATACACTAGCTCTACTCTTGTGTACAAGTAATGGTCATATGCACATATATACAATAAAGAAACTAACAATCTAAATATAGGTTCTTAAACATCAATATACAAGTAGATTTGCCTGAACAAGGCAAGTTTTCTCTAGAGACCGTTATCAGTGAGTATTACATACGTTCGCGGAAAGCTCTATGTCGTTGGCAGCTGGAATATAGAGGATTGACTCGCTTCTGTCCTTAAATCACATGGCCATCCATTGTACAATAGTGATTACTACTGGCCATTGTTGTTTTGGTAGGCATGCCGAAAGACTCGGCTTTACAACTAATGACTTCTCCTGGAGCTGTGTATGTCTGAGAAAGAAGAGGATACTGTTTTCACCTCATGTGTCAGTGCCCTGCTCTTATTATAAAGATACTGAGGTTTCTGATTCCTCATTTTCTGATATCGTTGGTGGAGATCTGTTTGCTTGCAGCAATATTTAGTTTGTATTTAGAAAGTTGACACTTGTGTCGAATTAATTGTGGCATCTCATTGGTCCTAAATGCTGCCTTAAGTGGGACTTCTTCCTTCGAGGTGGTCCGCTACCTAATCTAATTAGGTCAGCCAATTCAAGATTGCTCCTATACAGGAACCCTTTAACACTTCATTGACAAAATATAACAATGATAGAAAAAATGCATATGCATCATAGAAGCTTGTTATTATGTGAAATATCCACTGTGATCTCATTCCTAATTGATTGAAATTGATATGCATTGGTGACTTCTGTGATTAGTACTTAATGCAGAACATCTCTTGTGATAATAAAAAAGAATGGTTCATGCCGCATATGGTTCATGGCCCAGTATCAACCTTAATTTTAAGGAATTTTACATAAAATCAAAATCCAAAAAGACTAATCCGGTGTTAAACTTAAACCCATAAATAATGCTGTTTACTGTGTATTACATTAACCACACAACTACTGTTTGAAGACGCAATTAATATTTTCCATACCTATGATGTGAACACTACAGCGCCGCGCTTATTTAATCCGATTTAAAGTGTCCCCATCTGCCAGGGATTATATAGATATGAACGAAGACACCATTTTTTGAATTTTGAATTTTTGTACAGTAGTATGGCTGTATGTAAAAACTTGTCTACGTCTCTGTGATACTCAGCAGCACAGTTAAGCTTTTATCTACTCTTTTTGTCCTAGGGACAGTAGTTAATTTAAGTCCTTTTTGAAGATTCTCAATTTAATTGATTTTCAAGAGATGCCCATTTTACCACAGCTTCATGTTAAAGATAGAAAGCAACTACGACTGATATTCTAAATTGGTCCCGTTCTAGTTTTACAGATGTAGATAACACTGGGATCGTTTTATAAATTTAGCAGAGTAATTACAGTAATCCCCCTATAACACGGTAGATTGATTCTGCATTGAAGGAGTATTCGTGTATAAGGAGTTTGAGAGACATTGTATAACATTGTGATGCACGTTTAACTTATCTTATTATGAGGGGCTTTAAATCGCATGTCAAGGAAAAAAACTTTGTTATGAAGGAAGCAGAAAGTTGTTAAATAAAATTAAAATTTAAGTTTGAACTGTACAAATCATTATACATTTCACTGTTATATGAGGGAATATACTGAAATTGCGTAATATAAAAATGCGTTATTAGGGGGATTACTGTATTTAAATAATTTCAATTCATATTTTATTAGTTAAGTTTTATACATGTTTTATTTTATCACATATACAACACGTTTTGCTACATAAAATTAACGAAATAGAATGGTTTCTAATTAATTTAATATTTTTATTTATTAAACAATATAAAATCAAAAGTACATAGAATTAAAAGAAAACCTAAGTTATGCAAAAAAAACAATAAAAATCATTACAAAATCAGTAAAATAAAGGTAAGATATAATCTACAAAATAAATAATAATCAAATAAACTATAAATTAGTGTTTCAATAACATATTAAATTAATTTTAAAAAATAAATTAAAACCACCTTTAAATCAACAAGAAATATTATTTGTTAAAAAACATTTATTTAATTAAAAATATATTGAAAATATATTAAAAAAATCTAAAATACATATGTATAAATCAATTATGTAAAATAAATTAATAATATTGCAATTGTTTCATTTTTAATAAAATTAAAGAATTAAAAAAAATTGAGTTATTTGATTAAAGAAAAAGAAAAATTATCATAGACGATGAAGAGCCGGCAATGTGTAATATTTGTGGTAGTAATAAACAAAAAAAAAAAAAGAATAAGAAAAAATATAAATAAATTTAAACCATTTAATAAAGTTAATAATAATAAAAAACACAACTGTATCATAAAAATAAAAACGAAGAAAATAAATCTAAAATAAAATGATAAATAAAAATGTAATTGCAAGGATTTTATCAGCCTATTGCAATATTTAGTGTATCGAAAATCATGCATCATTAACATAAACCCCATAACGTTTTTAAACCATAAACGTATAGTTCAAATATAAAAAAGAAATTATGAAATAAATGGCCATAAACCGGGCTTAAACAGAATGCACTTCTTGCGTTATGTTATACAGATGCATTGTATGTGTAGACTTTCCGAAGCAAAGTGGTTGCCAGCATATGAAAATGTAAACGTAGAGAGAATGATTTAAAATCTGAAAATAAAATTTATATGAGGGTTGTTTCATAATTTTAACAATACGAAATTGATTTTTTATTAACTCTTATTACTTGTAACTAAAATATATGAATCATTTTATTTCCTTAATAACAGAAAACCATATAATCATAATCATAATATGTTATTGCGCTACGTAATAGTGCCACCTTCTAAACTGAGCAATTTTTAAATAGTTAAGGATTTATGTGTTGTGACCAATACACTTTAGTTGGAACCATCAGATAGAGGTGACTATTCATTCAAATAGGTTGAATGGACACATTCAGGCCACATATATGAGACCACACTTTTCTGTTATCCCCTTGCCTCGGAACCACTCGGAGTTTGTAATGAAACGACTCAGACTGTCAATGTTACTCCGTGATAGTTCTTCCAGATCATCTATAAAGTAGACACAAAGATGCCTTTTCTACTCCTACATAGTGCTGGGCATGTACCCAGTAGTTGAAGAACAGTCTCGTCTTCGCTGCACCTCGAGTGCATATCCTTAATGCACGGAGTATTGCATTGACACGGGGCAATGATCTCGATAACCACACTGAGCTTGCTTCTTTCGAGTTTAAGCAGACTTGTCTCGCGCCCTCCATTCAATTTTGGACAGATTTTCTGCGTCGGTTTGCCAGTGTTCGAAACCTTATCTATTGTAGACGGAATTAACAATCACAATATCAATTACAAAGCTAGCAGAATTTCAGAGGGATTCCCTGTAATCGAAAATTCATCGGAGTTGGATGGTGGCGCCACACCTGGCCAGTTTATGTTTCAATACCCATTTGATATGGATTTCGTATTGTTCTACTATCTCATTGAGATATCTGTGACCAAAGTAGATTGCCTTGGAGTTCAACACGTTAGGGATATTTGCGTCCCCAATGTTTCTGATGTTTTTAAGTGGCAAAATAGTAAAAATGTCATGTTATTATTCAGCAAGTGTCGCACAAATGCAGGAGGCCTTAAAAGGATTAAAAAAGAGGTACAAATGAAGTTTAATAACCTAAGGTCATTATATTTCGTAGAGTCGACAAAAGACACAAGTTTGGCTGTGGTCAATTAATCGGCGCATATATCTCGGAGTGTTAAATTAAACTTTTTAAATAGTAAAACCTACGGTCATTTATATATGATAAATTTGCAATGCCTATCGCACTGATAATATTTGCGATCATTTGTGAATACAAGCCACTAAATAATTCCAAGCTTTTAAAAAAAAAACTTCTCAAACACCAATCTACGGGAAGTGATACATAACCAAACATTGTTAAACAAAACCGTAAAATATTCAATCAATACGTGGAGATGAGAAAATAAAAAAATTTTTAACTTTAATCCTTCGTTTTTCAAAGAAATCGGTTGACAGCATGTCATTGTTATGCAACTCTCATAGCGTTTATTATGATTATATTTTTTTTATAGTTTTGCTAAAATTATTATTAACAAACATAAAAATCTTGATGAGCTCATAATTTTTCCAAATCATAAAAATTTTACTGAATCAGTTTGAATGAAACACCTCAAATGGAAAATAAAAACAAAGTAGAAAATCAATGTAATTAGTTTGATGTTAAAATATAAAATAAAATATAAAAAACAAAGTATTAAACTGAAAATTAATGCAAGAAGAGAAGATAAAAAACATAACTTTGCAAGAAAAGTGAACGTGTGTGTATTAGATGCAGAGACTCTGTAAAATTGACTACGAATCTCATAATCATAATAGTATATACATAAATACATATATACATACATACATATAAATATATATATAAGATAAAGAAAAAACAAAAATACAGATATATAGATTATTAAACGCAATATAAATACGAATATATCTATGCAGTGTAATAAGAGTAGCATATATGTAGAAGAATAAACGATTGTAATGTAACAACAAATAATAGTCAAATATTTATTGTAGCTGATGTTTATGGTTTATAAGTTATAAATAAATATTCATATTGATATTAACATAAATACATACATATATAGTACATAGACTTAATAATAAAAATAAAATAATTTAAAATAAATTACTTGAAAGGCAGATATACATATATTAAATATATAGATGAATAAAATAATGATTAAAAAATAATCATAAACTATAAAAAAAATATTGTGTTAGAATTTTTGATTTTTAATCCTTCTAAATAAACTTCCTCTAAGAAACAAAAAAAAAACACAACCTATAGAATATTAACAAAAAAAAGTTTTCTAAAATTTTAAATTGGTTACGTATTTCAAGACTTAGAAACAAAAATTATAAAAAAAATAATTAAACAGCTTTATACTTCAATTTAAAAAACAACAAAAAAAAAACAAGATATCAAAGAAAAAAGAATAATAATAATAATAACTAAATATCAAAAAATAAAAATATTGCTAAATTAAACCATAAAAACAAAGAAAATAAAAACATTATGTTCAATTACCAATTCTTCTTAACTCCTTAACACTTAAAACCTGCGTTCAGTTCGATTCTAAATTATATTTTAGCAAAAAAAAAGAAAATTAAGTATTATTTAAGTACATAAATTATAATAAACAAATTTAAAATTATATTTAACAAAAAATTACCTTTAAAATGTTAAAAGAAAACCAATTAAAATAATTAATTAAAAAAAATATGTTCGTAATCAATTATTATTATACATTATATTAAATGTTATATACAATATAAAAACAAAAATATGGTATCTAATGAAAAAATCCATTCAGAAAAAAAAAGAATTAATATAACATTTCCAAATAATCGCAAAACAAATGTTAAATACAAAATTATAAGTTGAAGATAAAAATTAAATAATAAATTTAAAAATAAAAAAATTAACCCAAAAAAATATGTAAAATTCAAAAAAAAACTAAATGAAAAAAAATAAGAACAAAAACAAAAAAATTACTATTGAAAAATATAATTGTTAACCAAAAAGTAAAATAAAAAAATGAAGTTTTTATTTAACATTTTATCAGTGCATCACAGAAGGAAAAGAACATACATGCATACATAATTGGCCATTACAACCCTTCAGTCAGGATTACGACCTAGCTTCTCACACCACACACGTTGCCTCCAAACGACAGATTTTTGAGAAACTTTTCATGGCAATTTTATTTACTCTCCGAGTTTTTTCCAGAAATCTGCTGAGAAGTCGCCGAAGGAATATTTTTTCAAATTTCGTTTTGAAGGCTGACCTGGGGTCCAATAAGCCAACACACTACCTACTAGACTACGGCGACTTCCGTCATCATCGAAAAAGAAAATGAAATGAATGAAATGAAAATTAAAATGAATTAACATTTCGAAGGATAAAAAATTGGATAACATTTTGCTGCAGATGAAGCTTTTCATTGTATGTATATGAAGCTATGGATTTGGTTTTTGAACATGGAACTTTTAAATGATTTATTTATGGTAAAAGATTCAATAGAAAGAAGAATAACCTATGGCATTAAAATGCATGAAATAAAATCATTCCTCTGAACTAACAAGTTGTTGAAATCCAGTAAGTTACAATCCCTAAATTACGAACACCTTCAGTATTCACTGTGAATTTCGTAAGATAATCTTGATATTCTTGCTGTAAGAAGTCATTAATTTCAGCATTAATGTGTGAGTTTGAAGTAGTCCAGTAGGTAGTGTGTTGGATTATGAGACATGAGGCCACGGTTTAAATGCCAGGTTAAAAATAAAATATGAATAAATAATTCTTCGACAACTTTCTCTCAGCATATTTCTGGCAAAAACTCTGAGAGTAAATAAAATTACCAATAAAAGTTTCTCAAAAATCTATCGTTCAGAGGTGACTTTAAACTGTAGGTTCCGCCGCACGTGTATAAAAATAACACACACAACATAGGTGGTGTGAGATGCTAGGTCGTAACCCTGACTGAAGGCTTGTAATGGCCAATTATGTACATATGTATGAAATGTACGAGATGAAGACATTCTGCTGAAACCACGTCACAATTGCTGCTTGTGTGCGGAATGAAGTTTCCAATAAATACCTTGCGAAGAGTATCTCCTAAATTAAAATAAACTTAGTGACTAAAGCTCGATTTCAAATTGTCAATATCGACCTCCGCTTGGACAAACAAGCTTGCAATACGAAACACTGACCGAGCATCCACCCTATACACACACACATATGTACATACATAATTCGTCATTACATTCCTTTAGTCAGTCTCATATCACTGATGTTGTGTGTGTTAATTTTATCCATAAGTGGCGGGGCCTACAGTTTAAAGTCGTATCCGAACGACAGATTTTTGAGAAACATTTCCTAGCAATTTTATTTACTCTCAGAGTTTTTGCATAAAAAAGGAACTATTTCTTCTTAAAAGATAGCTCTGCTTGAACTTTTTACGAGTTTTGAGCCTTGACTTTGTAATCGACTACTTTAACTATAAACTTTTTGTTTACTATTACTGTTTGTCGTAATAATTGTTGTCATACTGAAAATGATAAACTAGTATGATAAGGGTTAAAGTAAACATTTCTTTGTTAATTAAGCCAACTTTTTTGAGAAAAAAAAATAAGGATGAGACAAAATTTATCTATTCGGGTGTGTAATGCCTGTGGCTTTGCACATCTGTTTTTGCCATTTTCACGCCCTCACAAATATTTTTGGTAGTGAACATCGAATAACTCCATGCTACCCTGTAGAAGAGGCATAAGAACATCATTATTTGTAAACATTACGCAGCAAATATATCCTCATGTTTCATTTCATTTCTTTTCTTGGGGGATGTAGGATTTTACCCCATTTAATTTGAAATGAAAACTTTCGTCTCAGACGAATTTTCATGTTTTGTTGATTTTTCATTCTTACCGCTGTTAATATTACGTTTTTTTCTTGTTTGTTTGTTTATAATTTATTTATGGCTTAAAATTTTTATGAATTTTTTCTCTCTGTTAGGGGGAGAAATGGTTTTGCTACGATTTTATGTGTAGCAAATGCGCCACATCATCATTGTCGTTATTATTGTAGCATTATTGCCTCACATTATTAACACATTTGTTATGAAAATGAAGAAAAAAAAAAATAAATGGGAAGATGATTTGAAGTCATCGAAGTTGTTTAAAGAGCTGAGTAAGAGGGAGAGAGGTGGAGGCATAACAAACCGTATTTGTTGAAGATAATCAAAATATTTGTTAAAACTACTGAGAATAATTGCAATTATTTACAACAGCTGCCGTAGAGCAAAGATAATTTTGGTTGACTTGAGCCAAGCATTTTACCTTAAATTTTTTTAAGTTGAAGGACCTAAAATAACCAGAGTCTAGTGAAATTCTACCCAGATCAGACATCTCCAACCAAACGATATAGGAAAAAATATTTCTTCGGCGACTTCTGTTGAAAGGCAGATTTCTGATAAAAACCATGAAAGTAAATAAAATTGAAATGAAAAAGTTTCTCAAAAAAACTGTCATTCGGAGTCGACTTTAAACTGCACAACATAAGAGTGAGAAGCTAGGTCGTAGTCCTAACTGAAGGGTTGTAATGACCAATTACGCACGTACATACGAAATGCACAATTTTTTTTTTTGGTAGAGAATATTAAATATTTCTGCAGGTTCAAAAAGCTACATGACATCTGTTGAAGGTTACAAATAGTAAAAAACCATTCTATCAATGAATAGAGGGGTTTAAAGCTTGTCTTTCTGGAATATAGATTTAGCGGTTATCCTATCTGGTATGTATAATATTTTATTCATACGACTATGAATGAAATTTTATTATTTATGTTGACTTCAACGTTCTTTCTATTAATTAACTTTAATTACCATCAAATGAAATATGAATTTTTTCAGAACGGTGGTTGATTTTTACCAACTATGTACATACATTCTCGTATAACACACATACCTGATTACCTTAAAGTTGAAGATGAATTTATCATTGGCCTCAGAATATTTGAAAACATTGCATTCGTAGGATTTCCTCTTGCCCATAATGATATGACCGGAAGGCATACAAAGTAAAATTAAACCGTAGCAGTCGACTATCTAACTGCTACATACATCAATAATTACAGAAGGCCTACAAAGCTGTAGATGAAGAGAAAAGGTGCGTGCGTGTCTGAAATACAATGATTTCATGTTTGCAATTTCCATTAGCAACATGAAGGGTACATTTATTTTAAATTTGATTTCGTTTCGTTTGCAAAAATACATGAAATTTGGGGATGATTTTTCTATTGCCGGGCTTTTTCGTATTCGTACCTTTACACACGTACACGTTGATTGTATTGTATTACGTTGTATTAGAATAAAAAAATGAGAATAAAAAAAAAGCTTTGAGTGCCATTGAAAATAATAATGAGGGAAAACATTTTCCTGCTAAAGGACGTGTGTTTATTGAATAACTTCCGATCTATTCTTAAGAAATATAAAAGAAATTGAAAGAAAATATCGGAAAAGAGAGAAAGACTTTAAAATCAGACAAAAAAAATTTTAAATTTATTTTTTATAGAATTTTAATCAAATAATTTTAAAATATATACAGTATAGCAATTCATGTGTAATAACAATTTGCGAAATTTCTATAATGCGTTGTTTTTAAATATTCACAACTTTCAATAAAAAAATTTCAATATAAAATGAAACTAGTCTAATATAGTGGTCTAGTATAGTGGATTTTTAATTACAGCAATGTGCGTTAGATTATTATCAAAAAATTCAAGCACGACTGAACTATTATTACATACATACATACATAATTGGTAATTACAATTAATTAGCTTCTCCCACCACTCACGATTCTGAACGACTGATTTTTGAGAAATATTTTTATGGAAATTTTATTAACTCTCAGAGTTTTTGCCAGAAATCCGCTGAGAGGCAGTCGCCGAAGAAATATTTTTTCATATTTCATTCTGTTGGAGATGTCTGACCTGGGATACTTATTAAACTTTAATAAAATTCTTAATACCGGTCATACTTACAATATTTTGAATTTCTCTTTTTAGGTTTCTTAATTCCAGTTTAATTATCATAATAGCATCGTTTATATATATATTCACATCTTCAAAAATTTACGCTTTACAACATCCTTGATAATATAAATACACTTCATGCATCTAATGGTACATGACTACTACCTAGAACCGAATCTATGAAACTCCGTCCTTAGTGCAATAAAACTTATTACCATTAACGAAAACTATTTTCCGAATATTCGAATCAGTTACTCAGGAACACTGAGCCTTCACAAAGATACTCGAACATGTTCCGCCAAAATATAAGTCATTTTAATGTACAGGGTAATTTTTTCGTATCCCTGTTCCTACAGCTCAGGAACAAAGCGTTTCAACTTATGACTCCCATTTGACTATTTTGAGAGTTGTTGGTCCCTTGTCCATTAAAATCCTGCAACAAGCAGTTCATGCGTTGCTGCAGTTCACTGCAATTTTTTTGGGCATCCGCAACAACGAGATCCTTGTAGTGCAGTGTCGCCTTTGCAATACCATTTGTAAACCTAAATGCAAGTGTCCTGCCCATTTAAACTTACTTCTTAGGATGTCACACTGAATTGGTTTGTAATACGAAGCAGCTCAATATTTGTTATCGTGCTTGGTTAGAAGTAACGGATTCGGCGATATACATAACATAATTGGCCATTACAACCCTTCAGTCAGGATTACGGCCTAGCTTCTCACACCACTCATGTTGTGTGTGTTAATTTTATACCTGAATGGCGGGACCTACAGAGTTTTTGCCAGAAATCTGCTGAGCGGAAGTCGCCGAAGAAATATTTTTCATATTTCGTTTTGCTGTCTGACCTGGGTTTTGAACCGTGGCCTTATGTCTAATAAGCCAACACACTACCTACTAGACTACGGCGACTTCAATTTTCGATATAGACATAGTAATTATACGACCCAGATAGCAGAATAACTGAATGTCTTCTATAGTCTTGTTATTAAATGTGAGGACGGAAGTACATACTTATGGTATTTATTCTCTCTCTGAGAAAGTAAACCACTTAATAATGTCTTTTTAATAGGAGGCATAGGACCAATTACAATTACCTAACTGACTGCAAAAACTTGATTAATAAAACTGAAAGGCAGAGATACCATATAAGAACCTGGGGGTGATGCTCTGTGATAGCCTTATGTTGCTTGATAGAATTAAAGAAATATGTTCCTAGCATAGACACGACCCCCTTTCTGATCATACGTAACGGACTGGATGTCATTAATCGCTTATATTGTCTTTCGGAAGCCAGTGTGGTTACATTAGGTGTATAGGGTGGGTGACTTAAAAACAAAAATTTAAAAATACGATAAAACAAAAACCGTATGAAATTTTACCAAAATTTTTTTTGTTTTTTTTTTTGTTATGAAGTACGATTGTTCCGGAACCTCATTCGATCAGACCAATTTTTCGATTGTATGGGACCGTATTATTAGAAACATAGTCCAACGCAGGTGGCTAATTGACATCACCATTTCGGCTAATTAGACGACCATCAAACGTTTAATGCAATAAATCGATTGTGGCATGAGAGGTGTGGCAAGTTGTTCACATCAATACCACGAAGAGCGGGTATCATGGTGCGATAGGTGCCTCCATTGACCGTAATCGTTACGAAACAACAAAAATAATAATTTTTCCCCTCCGCTTAAAACATACTACAACACTTTACGATCGTCTGCCTTCAAAAACAGCAGCATAATAAAACAAATAAAAAAAGAGCAGTAACAGAACAATTACATTTAATCCGTAGACAAAAAAAAGAAAGAAAAAAGTAAAAAGGGTTTCTACAATATACACAAAGAAAATAAATTCAAAGTTAACAAGGAAATCAACAAATAAAAGTTTTTATTCGTATTCAACGCTTTCAAATGTTTTTTTAACAAAAAAAAAAATAAATTCTTCATGCAATGGAAATAAACCTGCTCAAGGAAATCGTGAAATGAACGAATGACTTCCCTTAATAAAGGCTGTAAAATAAAAGGCAAAAAATAAATTCCCCCCTTAGAGCCTTTTTTATACGGAACAAATATAATAATAAAGAAAGGAAATAAAGATATCAAAATAAAAATAGAATGAAAATAAAATGAAACAATGGAGATCCAGCGACCGTTAGAGATGAAAATGAAGGTTAAAAAGAAAAATATGACCCCCACAAACAAGTTGCCAGTACCAGTTGGTATACCGTTGGTGGAGGACATAATAGGGGAAAGGGAAACTTTTGTTTAATGTTGTTGCTGGTTTAATACCATGTTTCTGTGGTTTTGTTGTAAAGCCCTTAAGGCTACAAACTTACAACTTTTATAACAAAAAAAGAAAAAATAGGGGTTGAAAATAAAAATATTTACACAGCATGTGGGTGTTGTAACGACGACTAACTCCGTTGAAACAGCATAAAAAAATGTGTTGGATGTGGAAGAAATATGCCCATGGCGTTAAGTAAAATCATGTTCATGGGCTTTCCCACTGATGCTGGTGCTGACTGGTTGTTTTTTTTAATTTTCCTTTCCTTTGGTGTTACGGTACTTTCGTATGCTTTCGCCTTAACAGTATTGTTCCTTGGATTTTCGTTAATGATAAATTCTTAAATGCGTTTGAAACAAACGTTTGTCGTTTTATAAATACCAGCCAGATTTGTTTTGACATTTAAATGTTTCTCCTTGATTTGTTTCATGTTCATGTGTTTTCACATTTTAAACGCTTTTCACTGTGACTGAGCTAACTTGTCAGTCAGCCATACTATGCCTGTAACTGGCATTCTATCATATCCTGATTGTGATTTTTATTTCTAAAATGCGCTGCTGTTAATGAGGGGGAATTTGTCGAAATTCAACTTTATTCGAAACCATTTATTAGAAGAAACCAAGGATTATATTCCCATCGTTTTTGTGACAG
The DNA here is from genome assembly GCA_936449025.2 of Sarcophaga subvicina. NCBI lineage: Eukaryota > Metazoa > Arthropoda > Insecta > Diptera > Sarcophagidae > Sarcophaga > Sarcophaga subvicina. The sequence goes on along the minus strand of OW388081.2, from coordinate 104,801,841 downwards.
TCAGCAGCAGGTTTCCATCATGAATTTTGTTTTTATATCGTTCAACAACAATTAAAATCCCTTGTTAGCACACTGCAGTATAGAGTGCGATTCAATAATTCCTTTTAGTGGCAATTGAGCGTGATTTTTGTAGCTTAATATTCTAAATCGTTAAATGGCTGTTAGATCGAATAAACAGAAGTAGAAATAGTCCATCACAATGAAAAGAATAAAATAGCCAATGACTCAATGAAGCAATCTTTGTAGTGGCAAATAAATGTGCTGTGGTCATCATCTAATAAAAATGTAGAATACTAAGGCATAAAGCCGTGCTAGAATTTTTCAATTTTCCAGACTACTTTCTACTCCCGAAAATAAGGATGATAGTTTAGAGATAAAAATGCTTTCCAAATCGGCATGGAATCGAATCCAATCCACTTAATTGCTTTAATATCCGGTTCTACATGGACTGTTCGAGGGTTCTTTCTCAGAACAGGCTTATCCATCATCCGTCGCCTTTAGACCTGACAATCTCAGGACTGTCTCTTAGTACAATCTCAGGTTGAAGCGCTTGATCGCATGTGCATTTGCATTCGATCACCCATTACCACCTCTGGCTTAGTAAAAAGCTTCGCTAATGTTCCCTATAAGTTTGATTGAAACTGGTATCAAATTGCAGTCTCGAAAATTTCGAAATGTATGTGACCGAATACGATATCACGCACACTAGTTTTCTCATGCGTTTCAGTAGTATGTACGATTCTGGTAGCTGTTTGTTTTAGGGGTGATAACATGGAGGAAGAGACGCTTAATCGCTTTCTTTTTGACTGCCCAGCCCTGAAAAACCGCTCTCTGATTGTTGACTAGTGGTTGCTATGTTTCTACTAGCAACGTTCAGCTAGTAGTGAACTGTGCTTCGAATACTAGCCGTGCCTAGAACTCCAAGTAGTTTTATCAGCAAATCTCATCACAATTTATGTGAGAGAATTATGTTGGTAGTCGCCGTAGCCTAGTGTGTTGGCTTATTAGAGCTAAGGCTACAGTTCAAACCCCAGGTCAGATATCATAACAAAGATATGAAAAAATATAATATAATATAATATAGTGAATAAAATGCCACGAAAAGTTTCTCAAAAATATGTCGTTTGGAGTCGACTTTAACAGTTTAAAGTCTCGCCACTCATGTATCAAATTAACACACGCAACATAAGTGGTGTGAAAGGCTAGGTCGTAATTCCGACTTGTCACAGTGCTCGAAACAATTTTACATACAAAGGATGAAAATGTCTTCTTATTTAGAAAATCTAATGAAGAGGATAGTCTACATAACTCGTAAAATTGTTTCGAGCACTGTGACAAGTCGGAATTACGACCAGTGTCTCTTTTTCGATAATAGCTACCTATATACGCACATTTTATTATTTAGTTGCCTTTATTTAAGCTTTAAATACTAAATAAATGGATTTATCATGTTTGTATGCTTTTTTTCTAATTTTCTTCAATCAAATATTTAAATTTAAAAATTTTAAAGTCCACCCTCCTTACACCCAACAACATCAACAGTTTCATATGGGTATTAGTGTGTCATGTCGGTGTATGCATCGGTGTTTGAGTCAGAAATTAATCTAATAAATATAATCTTCAACACAGACATGACAGAATAAAAAATACGTATTTTCTTTTCTTATTTTGTTGATTCAACATGAGGTAGACACATATACAGCTTCCACTTGCACAATATTCGTAACACTAACCTGTCTAGTCAATGGCAAAAAGAATAAAAGTAAGAAAACGTGGCTAACAACGAAAGCTACTACAAGAAGTACAGGGAATTATTTAATAAATTAAAGTTGACATTGACGTGTTTATTTATTTAGAAACATTTGAAATTAAAGCTATACTCAGTCCTACATCTTGAATTTTCTTATGGCTCATGAATTTTTGATGTTTCCATAATACAATACCATATGAGAACTTTACCTCACACCATTTCCATTTCCATTCTTGTTTTTTTTTTTTGTTTTTCTTAATCTGATGCTTTGCCTTTGTATGGCAAATTTGAACAGGGAATTGAATGCGTTGTTGTCATTGTTGTAATTGGATGTCAAGTCAAATTAAAATCAATGCGAACAATCAATCAATTTATTGGCTGTTTATGGTTGGTATTGAATCGCCCCCAATGTGAACAAAATTAGATTTGGCGTTGGTTGTTGTTTAATAGTAATGATGGAATAAATTCAAAATTAGTTGCATTTTAATGGACATTAATCTCTCATCAAATGTTAAAACAACCTCCCATTTTTAAAGGAGATTTTGATACATACTTAATATGTATGCCTCAATGTCTGAAAAGAAATAGGATTATTTTTTTCTGGTTAGATATCGTAGTACACTTATAATAGAAGTGTCACAGAAGGTATAATTGCAAAATGCTTTTTAAATAGCCAAATAATGCTCATTTGTTGTTAAGTAAGTTAAAAGCTTTTTGGTCCTCGAAGTTAACTAACACACAGCTGTTTGCGCTTGTTTTGATTGCAAAATAATAAATAAATTATTGTACAGTTTAGTCACAGCTATAATGAATTCCTTGTAGCAACCAAGTGATAATTTTTGCACTTTTAGCTTCTCACACCACATGTATTGTGTGTGTTAATTTTTATACATGAGTGGCGGGACCTACAGCTTAAAGTCGACTCAGAACGACAGATTTTTGAGAAACTTTTTCATGGCAATTTTATTTACTCTCAGAGTTTTTGCCAGAAATCTGCTAAGAGGAAGTCGCCAAAGAAACAGTTTTTTATATTTCGTTTTGCTCTAGTTGTCTGACCTGTACACATTATCTCCACTGAACGTAATGAATCGGTTTACGCTTGAGCAACGTTGTTATTTACTTGGCCAATGAGAAATTTCATGATGATGTCGATTTTGCCAAAAAAAATTTTCTTTTCGGATGAATCTCATTTTCATCTTGGTGTGTACGTTAATAAGCAAAATTGCCGTATTTGTGGCTCAAAAACCCACACGTGGTCTTACAGAAATCAATGCACCAATTACGAGTGACTGTTTGTAGCGGATTGTGGAGCGGAGGCATCATTGGCCCATATTTCTCTGAAAATAAGGATAGCGCAACCATTACGGTCAACGAAGACAGCTATCGCACCATGATAACCGTTTTTTTTTTTATACACGCTCTTACTGATATTGATGTGAACGATGTTTGGTTTCAACAAGATGGTGCAACTTGTCACACATCTCATGCCACAGTCGATTTATTGCGTCGAACCTTAGGTGGCCCTTTAATTAGACAAAATGATGATTTCAATTGGTTGCCAAGAAGCTGCGATTTGACACCGTTGGACTATTATCTGTGGGGCGCCGACGACATTATGCCGACAAACCAGAAACAATTGAGCATTTGAAGACCAACATTCGTGATGCCATTGCCGAGATACGATGCCATACACTGGAAAAAGTGCACGAAAATTAGTCCTATCGAATGATGTACTGTGAGGTCAGCCGCTGCAGCCATATGAATGAAGTAATATTCCAGTTCTAACCGGAACAATTGTACTTCATAACAAAAAAATAAATTTGGCAACATTTCAAATCGTTTTTGTTTTATTGCATTTTTAAATTTAAATTTTTAAATCACCCACCCACTCACAAACACAACACAAATTTTGACAGAAGTCAACAATTTTTATAATAAAATTTCCTTTACAACCACTAATGAAACAAAAAGGAAACAATTTCTATTTCTATTCATCCAAAGGAACAATAAACAGAAGGCATCATTCTGTGGTCATAACAACTGCATTAGAAGATGGCGTTTTGATAATAAAATACAACAAAAGCAATAAACAAAAGAAAATGAATATCATAATTTAAATGAATAAAATTTATCATACCTCTCTTTATATGTACATTAACTTTAACATTGTGACCCTATCAACTGACTCATACTCCAGTTTCTACATGCATACACTTGACTCAGAGACAATAAAGTCACGTGCCGACAATTTGAACGTTCGCTTTCTCTACTTTTTTGTATAGAAAAGATAGACATCAAAGGCACAACTAAATAATTACAACGAGGAGGAAAATTGCTTCTGGTTTTTTCTATTAAATTTTTGTGTTTCCTTTTTTCCCCTCTTCCTTACAGAGGATTTATGTTGTCGTTATCCTTAGTTTGTTTACAATGTTTTGATAGTAAATTAATGGTGTTGTAAATCCCCCCACCACAATCCATCATCTAATAAGACTAACAAGGTTTGTTAGCAGCTCGCGTAACATTTAAGGAATATTGGGCACACGACCAATCCAACATTTATCTCAAACCATTACAAACTTTGATTATGAGCTTAGACTGTAAAGTTTTCTTTTTGTCAAACATAAAATTGACGTGCATAAATGCAAATTACAACCATCTTAGGAAAGTTTCAAGTTATTAGGGCTGTTTCGGAGAAAACAGAACTAAAACATGATGTGTAGGATTTTGTTACGAAGCAAAATGAAATGAAAAGCATTCTTAATTAAGTAATTAAGCAATTGTGTGCAGAGTTAAGTTTCATTGAAAGTGTGGGAAATATCATGAATTTCTTTATATTGGATTATAAATTGTTTAAACTTTTTTATCTCAGTTCTGGACAATTACAGAGAAGATGTTCAGTGATATCCTGATCTGTCTTATCATTTTGACATCTACAGAATTCATTGTGATGATATGAAAAAATATTTCTTTGGCGACTCAGCAGATTTCTGGCAAAAACTCTGAGAGTAAATAAAATTGCCATGTAAGCTTTTCAAAATTCTATGATTCGGACTCGACTTTAAACTGCACTTCCCGTAACTCATGTATAAAGTTAACACATGCAACATAAGTGGTGTGAGAGTTTAGGTCGTAATCCTGACTAAAGAGTTGTAATGACCTATTATGTATGTATGTAGATGTCATTGTAAGTAATTTTCATCCTTGGAATGTGTACACCCCAGGTATAGGGTAAAGAATATTTCCGAATGAGTGAAGTCGGTGTGGGATCTTTCCTTTCGAACTCGTTCTTGCACTAGTTTTCGATAGTACGTCAGCCATGTTATTATATTCTATGTCTTCGTGAACAGGCACCCATAAAAAGGTAATTCTTGAATATCTTTCTGATAGCTCTAAACCCACCCGTCCCTGGACTAACTTTTATGTGGTGTACATACTCTCTAGGGAATTAATGGCCGCTTTGTTATCAGCATATCCTTGTGAAATCAAATTTTTTATACCAGGCTAGTCAGGTTTCTGAAGTGTTAACACTTGAAATTTGAAGTTTTTAGTTGCTTCATAATCCTAATACTATAGAAAAGTGTAAGGCTTTTGAGTTGGCCAATTTTTAAGACCAGACTATATCACGGATGCATCAAAACTTCATAGGAAATTGTAGTCCATTTATGGTGCGTCATCGTAGATGTGCCTCGCTTGTCTTTTACGCGATAGAACATAGATTTTATTGAAGTCGCCGTAGTCTAGTAGAGTGTGTCGGCTTGTTAGACGTGAGGCCACGGTTCAAACTCCAGGTTAGACATCTCCAACAAAACGAAATATGAAAAAATATATCTTCGGCGAGTTTCTCTCAGCAGATTTCTGGCAAAAACTTTGAGAGGTAATAAAACTGCCATGAAAAGTTTTTCAAAACTTCGTCTCGGACTCGACTTTAAACAGTAAGTCCCGTCACTAATAGATAAAATTAACACACACAACATGGGTGGTGTGAGAAGCTAGGTAGTAATCCTGACTGTAGGTTTGTAATGACCATTTATGTATGTATGTACATAGATTACATAGAATAACACCCCTCGTTTTGTCCAGTTTTGCTCGCTCGGTTGTCAGCAATAATATCAAGTTATTTCACCACAATAAATAATTAAATTTAGTGAGATTGCCAAACACCAGACTTGTAAGTAATTGAAGGGGCAGCAATCTTTAATTATAGTTACCAATTCTTTATAGTATTTCACAGATGGTTAATATCAGCTGAAAAAAATTAATCCGCTTTTTAATGACTATAAGACCAGTACGTATAGCATTCTTAAATATCAAAAATCCATAACAACAGCAAGAGTAGAAGTTCAGCATCGCTACCTAAACTTAAAAATTTTTCAGCACGTGTTTCCTTTCTTATATAATGAAAAAATAGATCACTTAGTGATGAAATATAACCTGTAAACTGATGGTGGTGAACACCATCTAGAGACAAACAAACACGATTAATTTCAAAATGTTTTGAATACACATTTTGTATGAAATGTATACATGAATTTACAGACATTTGTAATTATTTTTATGTAATGAATATATAGTGGGCAGCAAAGTTCAAATATCCCAAAATAAACAGTCATTAAAAATTTTTCCTTATTGTGTTATTGAGTAAATGTATAATTTTGGTATTTTATTTTAAAATAGAATTAAATTGAAATAAATACATCAATTAAATTAAAATTCATAAGATTGTTTAAATATATTGGGGTACCTAGACTTATGCTGTCCACTGTATATACCACATTAACAGACAATTTTTGAGGGAAACTATCAAACAAGGATAAGATAAGATAAGTAACTGCCATAAATTTTCGTATAACTTTTCAACGAATAAAAATGTTTACAATTTTTCAAATTACAGCAATTTTTGTACAACACAGTTATTGTTATTGTAGTCCTTTTTCTTTTGAGTTTATTTGACGAATACTAAGCATTAAAGAAAATGTATAAAACATTTTATTTTATTTTAAAAGTATCCGTCTACAGCCAAGAAAATAAAAGATCTTAGTTTTTATGCAGGATAACAATTTAGATTGTTTTCATGTTTTTCCTTTTGTGCTCCTTTATCTAATAAAGCCTTTTCTTTATTAAATTTACTTTTTTAAGTCTTATGCCAGGTTTCTAGTACTTTAAATGGAAAATCTTTTCAATTTTTTTCCTTTTATTCAAGACAAGAACAATTTTATAGCATTTGCCTTTGTATTGAAATAATTGTATTGAAACTATGGCAACTTAATAAAATTAAATCTTTTATAGGGAAGTAAGAAAGATGGCAAATAGAAAACTATTTACAAATGTCGAAGTCTTATTTATATGGTACGAATTTCCTTAAATAGCACGGCTGTGTAATAGTATTCTGGATTAATTTTCTATTCTTAAGGTTTTTTAACAGAAATTTTAAATAAAGGTTGTAGTTTGTTCATAAAAAGCTTAATTAAACATGAAAGTTTAACACTTTTCAAGCCATTTTTCCAGTACTTGAAGGACTTCTTTATGCTTCTTCAGTTACAATTTGTTTTCTAGAAAAAACTCTAATCAGAAAAATAATAGAGGTCGTTCAGGACGCCTAAGATCTCAAGTGTCATATTTGACTTTAAGGTTCGCATTTTCTTTTTGAATAATATTTTGTTTCTTGTGTCAAATTTTTTTTAGTGTTTTATCATAACAGTATAATTATAATACATGAATATAAAAATTTGATGAGAAAACCAAATTTCTCACAATTTTCAATACATTTTGTCAAAATAGCAAAAACTAAGGCCAAAAACAGTGGCATGTTCTGAGAAGATGAAAAAGTTTTCATTATGGTTTCCGCATTCTAAAAATTTAGTTTATTTAACCAAATCCAAATAATCCATCCAGAGCTCTCCTTCCAGGACTTTAATTGCTACTCTATAGCTTCCACTAAATCTCCCTAATACTTGCGCATAACAACCATATGTTTGACGAATCCAATGCTTATCCGTCCTTTGTTGTTAGCCAATTCAATTAACATTAATTGCATCAATGAGATCATCAATTATTTAAACCGTGAGAAGAAGTAATTATCTCCCCTAGAGTTGAGCTAGGGCTGCCAGCTAGGTCATCCGAGTGTCTGAAGAAAGTTAGCGTAAGAAATCTACACGGCGTTCCTACTTTCTAAGAAGCTATGAGGCGAATCGATTATATTTCAGAACGCATACCAAATTCGCTTCCAATTCAAAGAAGGATATCACCACGGATCGTTTTCGAATGACTAGGGAGACAAAAAATATTCAAATATTGAAAGACAACACTCGAAATAAAATTGCCAAGATTCTGACACAATTATGTCTAAATTTCATCATTGAGAAATAAATCACACTTAGTGACGTGTATTGCACTTTCCAAACTCCAGGTGAACTCCCGGGTCAGACAACTCAAACTAATCGAAATACAGAAAAAAATATTTTTTGCGGCGACTTCCTATCAGCAGTTTCCATGAAATGTTTTCCAAAAATCTGTCATTCAAAGTCGACTTTAAACTGTAGGTCCCGCCACTTATTTATAAAATGAACACACGCAACATATGCGGTGTGAGAAGCTAGGTCGTAATCCTGACAGAAGGGTTGTAATAACGAATTAAGTAAGTATTAAAGAAAAATTTTATATCAATGTAGGCTTAACTGCTAGTATCATCAAGGCCTTCTTGGAAGAGATTTACTGTTACCAAATAAAGTTCAACAACTAAAATGCTGTGGGTCACTTAATCACAGTTTGTTGCATTGTGTTATGTGCTATCAAAAGTGCATTATGATAATTTGGTTTCTACGTTTGATTATTTGATTTGAATAATATTATTTTTAGTTGTATAATTATTATTAAAACGTTTACATTCCTACATAGAAAACATTATTTTTAACTTTAATATGAAAATGTTAACAACCACTGTTTGCAAAACTTTCGAATTCAAGTATCCAAATACCTGAGTACATACATATGTATGTATCCATACATACGCATTTATTTTAAAATTTAATTGAATCGTCTCCAGCTATGTACTGAATAAATATTGTCGTTTCTAAATTGGATCCTGGTTTTACCAACGGCAACGGTTCTTTTTTTTTAATGTGTTCAAATAGCATCCCATTACTAATATTGTTTCAATACACATACACATACAAACCTGCAGAAAGTGTAGAAGTGGAATAAAGTAAAGCATTAGAACACGTGACATAAACGTTTCCAAATCCCAGAGGGTGATAGCAACAATAGCAACGTCAACAACAACAAATGAAAAGGATTGGGGAAAACAACCCCAAAAATGTTTGTACAAAATTTAAAAATTCAAATTCAAACTGGTTTTAATGTCTAAATAAAAATTTTTTTATATTTCCATATTAATCAAGCCAATCACAGGTTCCCCAAGTTCAGCGGTTATAACTTAAAAGATTTTTAATGTCGCAAATTTTTGGACACCCTACAATACATAATACATACGTGACATACTTAATTGGTCATTACAACCCTTTAGTCAGGATTACGACACAGTTTCTCACACCACTTATGTTGTCTGTATGTTAACTTTATACATGAGTAACGGCACCTACAGTTTAAAGTCGACTCCGAAAGACAAATTATTTTAAAGAAACTTATAATGGCAATTTTTTTACTCTCAAAGTTTTTACCAGAAATCTGCTGAGAGAAAGTTGACGAAGAAATAATTTTTCATATTTCGTTTTGTTGAAAATGTCTGACCCTACCATACGATTTAAAAAAAAAAATAGTGTTCACTGCACTTCTCCCAAACCGTTCTATTTTTTTTGCAAATGTCAGTCATATTTGCCATTTTATTCTCATTTGGTTATTGAAAAAAGATTCAAAATGGTTCACTCCCATCTGGCCTTCTAAAAATTATCGAATATAAACTGGCAATATTTGTCTATTAATTTACAAACATGACATTGGTGCTGTACCATTTGTAACGCTTGCTAGTGTGAATATTAGGAAATCAAAATTAATGTCTCTTTATGTTATAGAATGGAATTCAAATTATTTCATTCTTCTGATTTTTTAAAAAAGAGTTCCCTTTCTTTGTTTTTGCATCACTTTAAAGTCGTTAGGGCAGCCAAAGTGCGTCGGAATCTTTTATAACCATTCTTAATATGTGTACAGTGAGTACGTTAAGAGGGCTTACTACGATGTTTTGCTCCTTCTGTCAACTGTCAGCACTACTATATAATGTATTCTAGATCCTGTCTTTTAATTTTTTTTCACATTTGTCGACCTTTGTAATCTTTGAGACTTTGATATAGTCACAATTATGCAGAGTTATTATCGGAAGTGATAAACACGATATATTTCAAGTTATTAATTTATATTTAAAAATAAACACGAACTTAAAAGGCTCAATAGTTGCCAAGGGCTGAATGAAGTCGCCGTAGTCTAGTATGTAGTGTGTTGACTTATTTGGCTACGATTCAAACCCCAGTTTAGATATCCCCAACAAAACGAAATAAGAAAAAGTATTTCTTCGGCGACTTTCTTTAAAATTGCCAAGCAAAGTTTCTCAAAAATCTGTCGTTTGGACTTGAGTTTAAACTGTAGGTCCTGTCGCTCATGTATAAAATTAACATACACAACAGTTCATACACAGCTAGATCGTAATCCTGGCTGAAGATTTGTAATGACCAATTATGTATTTACAGATGTAGTTGCCAAGTACTAGCTTTGCATTAAAACACTTATAATTCGATTAAATAGAATTTAATAGAAGCAAACATCTTTGTTGCATTAAGAAAAGATCCGAAAATCGGCTGCTTTCTTAAACCTGTAAATGTACTTATTATTTATTCCATAGCACCCTTATTACACGTTAAAAAAATGTTATTAAATATATTATTTAAATACTTTTACACCCTGTAGTTCTGTATTAGAAAGAAAAGGAAACCCCATTAATACGGTAATTAATTACAAAGAAAAAAAGATTAAATTGGTAAACTTGCCTATGGTGTCACCACAATTCTTAGCCACAAGATGACCAAATAAACCAGCAAAGCATATTAAATAAAATAACCCCCACCAAATACAGACAGTATTGTGGTATAAAAATAAAAGAAAACTGACAATAGTCTAACAAAAACAAAACAAAAGTGTTATAAGTAATCTGCCCTGTCACCGGAGTGATAAACAAATCGATAAAAACGAATCGCCCAAAAACTTTTCAAGTAAAGCAAAGCAAAAAAAACACAGTAAAACTATATTAAGTTACCAAGTAAACTGTACAGTAAAACCCATATATAAGGACCATTACTTCTATTATATATGTATATTAGGTTAAGTTAGGTTAGCGGGTACCTTAACTTTCATGGGCAAGTTCACTCTGTGACCTATTTAGCCCATTGTGTCACTCAGTGTGAGGGGGCTTGTCACAACCAGTCAGTGGCGGATTAGAACCAACCTGAGCTCCTTATGAAACCGGCCAGTTCCCTTAGCTGCAAGTTCGCCACCATGCCCATATTTTTCAACCTTATGTCACCCTAAAACCGATGATCTCCGTATATATGTTATATACGAATGCTGTTTTTATAAATATAATATATAAATGTAAATTAATACTTTAAGCAGGTTTTACTGTACTCTAGTAAATGCTCAAGAAATTTGAAATAATACTGTATAGTTTACATGTCCTTTTTTTGTTTTAAATTATTTCGTAATGAATTTATTTCCTACATTTGAATATTTTCAGGATGGAGAGACTCAATTCTATCGATCCCCAAAAAATGGCTTTCCACTGCAGAATCGGTAGACGAATATGGATTTCCTGACGTAAGTAAATTATTTAAACATTAAACATTAAAAAAATTTGTTTAAATTAGATTTGAAAGGTTTTCTTAATTTTATTCTATTAATATAATTGGTTATGTCAACGCTTCCGTCAGGATTACGGCCTGGCTTCTCACACCACTTATGTTGTGTGTGTAATTTTATACATGACTGGCACCAACAGTTTAAAGACGACTCTGAACGACAGATTTTTTAGAAACTTTTCAAGGCAAATTTATTTACTCTCAGAGTTTTTGCCAGAAATCTGATTTGAATCGTAACCTCACATCTAATAAACCAACACACTACCTACTAGATTACGACGACTTTTATAATAATAATATACATATATATGACAATGGCTTTTGACAAAATAGAAGCTATGGCCGAGTAATGTGACAGCACAGTGACGAGTAAGTTTTCGGTGGGCTGATTTTCAAAGAATTTCTCCATTTCCAACATAGTCAACATTGGAATTTTTACCCTCAAAACTCTGAAAGAGGCTATGAAGAATGTATCGCTTTAGTAAAAGCCTCCGTAATAATACATACAATCACATTTCAGTTTGGAATAAATTTCGTCATCACTGACTATTGGAGCTTATCTCAGGCAGTCTTTCTTTATTCAGTCTTGAATCGCTTGTTTCAATCGGACATGAATACCTTCAGCAGGTCTCAGGTGCCATAGGGTGCACCGTATTTTTACGACTAACATTAATTCCATGCTCAACGCTATACTCATCGGTGATATCAATTAAGGTTATGATCAATCTACCGGCTCTATACTCTTAACCCATCTGGAATGAGTGTTGTACGTTAAAGACCACTGAACTCTCAACTTTCAATCCCGTATAACCCTTAATTTTACTGGTTAATCACACAGGGCTTGAAAGGGAAAGTATGAAACACATAATCCACTTTTCTTAAAGCCATTTATTTCAAACTGAAGCTACAGCTACAGGAATAAAACTATGTTTCTAATATCTCTGAGGATATAATCTAGAATGGGTCAACTCAAAGAGAGTAATACCTGATAATACTTAATTTAGATTAATAGAAATCTTTACGAAAGAGAAATCTCAAGAAAGTTTAAATAAGTTGCGAAAAACTTTTTGCCTTATCAACTTATTTACGCAGTTGATTATATTTATTCATCGCTTTATACCTCAGCATCATTTTAAATTTTAAAATAAGTTTTTTAAACTAATATTTCTTTAAGTATACTTATGATCCCTTTTTCATAAAACTTTAGCATGAATTTCTCGTTAAATCATTAAAGAAATCTTTATTACTGACATTCATTTATCACTAGTGGCAATGTTTCTTTGTCTTACCAGACATTTTTCACATTCCAGCAATACCAACAACAATAATGGGAATGCAAACATTTTGAAACTCTTAATCCAAGTGTATTAAATAAACAGTGGCTGCTAGGTTGTACTTTATTTACCAGAGACAAACATTAATACTGTTTGTTATAATTAGTAATGTAAATAATATTTACAAGTATATACATATAAGTAAACTTACAAAGGTATATAGTTACATACATACATATATAAATATAATTCTTTTCGATTTCTCTCCCTCATTTAATACAATCAAAATATTTCAATGGCATCTCCCCATTCTTGAATATCTTCATATTGTAGTGGGGAATTGTTGTACGCCACCAGCTTCCGGTGGTACAGAATAAACTTCAATAACATTTTCAGTTTCCGTGTTAACATTTTGTTTCTTTTTCTTCGTGTTTACACCATTACATTCTATTCTTCTATAGGGTGAATCTTTAAATGGACTTGTTTCTTTGCCAGAGATTGTTTGTACTTTAAACTTTCATAGATTTTTTATTGGCAAAGGGAAGTCTCATACTGGAAACTAATGGATGTAGTGGCCTATAAAATCTAAAATAATAGTCAAAGTTGACCAAAGCTAACCTACCTATTTTCTATACATATATCGCCTATTTTAAACTGTTGATTGTTTCTACGTATTCACTAACATTTGGCATGTCCTCAGTTCAGATATGATACATATTTTGAAAAAAAATCTATAAATGTGACTCGTCCAAAACAGGAAAAGCAACTCTTCAAACTCAAAGTCAATGAGTTAAATTTCTTCGATGTGCGTATTACCTGGCAGATTTAGCTCTCCAGACGTTATAAGAAGAAGCGCTAGCAAAAGAAGGAAAATATGTTAAATTTGAGTTCAATAACAATATTTAATTAGAATGCGTCAATATGCGTCAACATGCGTCAATGTGCGTTTAACCTCAAAATCATTTTTTTTAGGTAAATATATCACGGTAGTGTATTCAGATTAATAAATAATGTATCTAATTAAAAGATATTAAACATATCTTTCTTAAGTATTTAAAAAAAAATTATTCAAATCCATCCCTAGAATGTACACCCTGTAACATTTACTTCAACTTTTCGTCTTCACGAAATGTGATTTCTATTATTGCCAATGTATCTAAGTTTGTTTGAGATTGAGAGCGTTTAATAATACATACATACATCCGTCTTAAATGTCAACTACAAAAAGTAAGAATATCTACAAAAAGAATGAATAAAAAAGTGTGAAAAATAAATTTAAGTTTTGAAATACTGACGTTGTGTAGAAAGTTACACAGTTTAATTGACAAGTTTATAAATTGACAAGTTAAAATGCGTCTTCTTTTATTATGATTGTCAATATTTTGGATATAAAAAACAATTTTGCAATAATTGTAAATATTATCGTAAATTAAAAATAAATGAAATTAATTTTAAATTACTTTTAAAGCTTATTATATTTTAGGCTTATTAAACGTAAGGCTACGGTTTAAGCCCCAGGTCAGAAATCAAAACGAAAATACGAAAAAATATTTCTTCTGCGACTACCTATCAACAGATTTCTGGCAAAAACTCTGAGAGTAAATAAAATGCCACGAAATGTTTCATAAAAATCTGTCGTTCGGAGCCGACTTTAAACTGTAGATATCGCCACTCATGTATAAAATGAAGGTACACAACATGAGTGGTGTGAAAAGCTACGTTGTAATCCTATTTGAAGGGTTGTAATGACCAATTATGTATGTATGGGTGTATAATACTGATTTGCTAGAAATACACAAATGATATCGTGAGTATATGTATCCAGCTATGCTTGTCTGTATAAGGTAGTTTAAAATGGCTTTAAAAACACATATTAACCGTTGTATTGTGCAGACATTGCAGTAACGTGTAGTCAGATGCAAGGTTAGTTTGCAGGTTCTTTACCTTCATATTCAGGATTACAATGCAACATACTTATTTAGTTTGGCAGTCGAGTATGATAAACAGGATTTTGTTTCTATTCGCCATATAAGAAACTCGAAAAAAAAACAAAATCCACCAGCCCTAAAGATTTGTTGAAAAGTAAAGAAAATGCTTCCCATATCTTCACACGTAGTCTGTGTCAATTATTTTTTTTAGATTGATAATAAATTTTTTAAGGAATATATTTTAGGTGTTAAAAGTGTTATGGAAATGTGCTTTTATACAATTTGATTTCCAATACCAGTGGAACCTATATAAATGTCAAAGTTTTTACGAATACCTGTAAATTGCCACCCTTGAAAATTCTATTTTATTTGCTTATTGAACGAAATACATAAACATAGTAATATATGTATCAACATGAAGGGAATAACATGTTGAATACATGAAGCAAAAATCCAATCAAAATAAAGACATTCAAAACAATGAATTCATTTTGAAGAATTGTATTTGGCAATACACATATTACTGAAATCTTCTGTCAGCCACTTCTAGACCATTTCGCTATCATGAATGGCCAGATTTCGCAGTATGGATATTAATCTTACTATGTATAATTGTATATAATAAATATATAATGTAATTGTATATAAATTTTTAATTGCTAAAGAATTTAATCCTTAAAACCTACATACATTCATATCTACAAGGTTATCAATTTTCATTGCATAATGCATTCAACACTAAATTCTCAGATCTTTAGAGGTTGTTTTGATGTTTTGGATGGTAGATATAGTACATCGTACATCAAAACTGTACGCCCATACTCAACCAACGTTTCTTAAATAGAAATCTAAATAAATCGTTATTTCAAAACGAATCAGCTTTTAAGCCTCATGCAATATTAGTGGTGAAAAATACTTTGCTCTGTCTTTCATGTATTTATTTATAGTAAGTTATTATAAAAACATATTGTAAAGGGTGGGCCGTTTAAAGTTTAAATTAAAAAATGCATTCAAACAAAAACGGTTTGCAATTTTACCAAAGTACAGGTGCTCAGGTTAGAAATAGAATATTATTTTATTTATGGGATCATATTCCGGCAATGGTATCGCGAATGTTGGCCTTCAAGTGCTCAATTGTTTCTGTTTTTACGGCATAACATTTTTCTTTAACAGCGCCCCATAGAAATGGTGTCAAATCGCAGCTTCTTGTCGGCCAATTGACATCACCATTTCATTTCAATAAACGGCCATCAAACGTATGACGCAATAAATCGATTGTGGCATGAGATGTGTGACAAATTCCAACATCCTGTTGAAACAAACAAAAAAAATCGGATATCATGGCGCGATAAGTATCTCCTTTGACCGTAATGGTTCTGCCGTCCTCTTTTCCAAATCAATAGGGGCCAATAATGTCTCAGCTCCACAAGCTGCACCAAACAGTCACTCGTAATAGGTGCATTGGCTTCTGTAAGATCTCGAGTGCGTTTTCTGAGCAATTTTTCTAATTAATGTACTCGCCAAGATGAAAATTAGCTTCATCCGAAAATATGATTTTGCTTATGCAAAGTTTGCGATTTCCAAAATAAATTTCCAATAAATCCCAACATTGCTTAAGCGTAAATCGATTCATGAAGATAGTATACTGAATTTTGTGATGATAATGATATAAGTATTGCCAGATCCGAAATAAGTGATGGTTCAAATTTAAAATGATAGACGGCCCACCCGATGATCTGAATTAGATTGTTTTCAATTCCTTTAATTATCAAAAAACTATTTAAACCCACTTGAAAAAATTCTAAACAAAATTTGACGATTTATAGCTCTGCTCTGCATGGTATTGGTAAAAAGCTATAAAAAAACTATAAAACAGCAGAATATCTTTAAATATTACGTTATACACACATTTTAAACTCACCACCAATCTTCATTATCTACTTCTACGCTCTCACCATGTTGCTAATAGTTAAGCATTACGTCTGGGATGTGCAAAAGGTACAGACATTGATGAAACTGAATAGAGAAAAAGGGACAACAAAATAAACTTTGTTTAAATCCTAGGGGAATAGAAACAAAAACGTTTTTTTTTCATCTTTCTTCAAATGAAGAAAACAAATGAAATTGTGAAAAAATGTGAAAATAATAAAATTGAAACACAATACAAATCAGTTGGAATCTTTAGCATTCCATTTAGGTTTTTGGCATTGAATGAAAAAAAAAATAGAATTAAAATGTGATTTTATAATTTTATTGAATTTCAGACACTCCCAAAAGTACCTGTCCCACCGTTGGAACAAACAATGGCCGATTATATACGTGCACTGGAACCCATCACAACGTCAGCCCAATTGGAACGCACTAAGGCTCTCATAAAAGAATTTACTGCACCAAATGGTTTGGGTCCACGATTGCATCAATACCTGATAGATCGCCGAGAAAGAGAAGAAAATTGGGTAAGTGAATGCGATACATAAAAATAATTTTCTGCCTTTGTCTGCAACTCATTTCTTAAACTAACGAGCGAAAAAAATGCAGTTTATAAGGATGGTAGAACGTTAAGTAAAACTTCACAATTTTTTGTTACTGATGAGTACTGGTGATGTCTCTGTCAATGCAATTTCAAGTGAAAACTATTATTATCGAATCAAAGTAGGCCAGCATAAATCATGTCCTAGCCTTATTTGATAGTTATGAATCCATGAGCTGCCCTCCTAATATCAAACTCGTAATACGATGCTATACTGTAAACAATTAGACCATCTAGTGGTAGCTATCGGCCAACTTTAATCAATAAATAGAACAGGAATTATGTTTCATCAGTAAATAGTCAGATATCAACCATCTATAGTGAGTTTTCTTCAATACCAACAGCTTGACATTACTAAAACCAGAACTTCTCAAGTGATTACTACGTAACCCTGACTACTATAGTGCATCTTGTGAACATCAACTTTTCCAAAACGGATGAACATAATTCCGAATTGTTGATGCCTAAGTTCATAAAAAAGGCATCTTACAATATGTATTGTAATTTCTATCGTACCTATCGGGCTGGCCGTCTATCGACTTAAATTTGAAACATCGGTTATTTCGAATCTGGCAATACTTGTGTCATTTTATTCTGTTACAAAATTCAATGTATTATCTCCACTGAACTTAGTGAATCGATTTACGCTTAAGCAACGTTGGAATTTATTGGAAATTTATTCCCAAAACAAAGACAATTGGTCGGAAATAGCATGAAAATGTTGTACAAAATTTTGTCGCAGAGAAGAACCAACAGTGCCCGCAAGTACGCAAGTACGCAAGTTTACCGTGAAACTATTTACATTCTTGATGCGCCAAGACGTGAGACGAATATACCGAAGCTGTGGCTGATAGTATGCGTGAGGATCCATCATCATCAACTCTTCATCATTACAAGAATTAAACAATTCACAAACCACCAAAATCATCTTTTCGGATGAAGCTCATTTTCATCTTGGTGGGTACGTTAATCAGCAAAATTGCTGTGTTTGAGGCATAGAAAACTCACACGTGGTCTTGCAGAAGCCAATGTACCCTTTACGGCCCATATTTGTTTGAAAACGAGGGCGGCGTAACCATTACTGTCAATGGAGACACATATCACACCATAATAACTGATATTTTGTATCCGTTCTTCATGGTATTGATGTGAACGATGTTCGGTTTCAACAGGATGGTACAAATTGTCACACATCACATGCCATTGCGTCAAATGTTTGATTTTATTAGCCGAAAGGGTGATGTCAATTGGCCGCCAAGTAACTGCGATTTGATACCAATTGTCTCTAGTTAGTCAATTGAGCATTTGAAGGCCACCATGCGTGATGCTGAAGTGCACAAAAATTTATCCGATCGATTGAGGTACTGTGAGGCAATTTGTGGCAGCCTTATAATTTAATTAATATTCCATTTCTAATCGGAACTGTTGTACTTCATAACAAGAAAATTAATTTGGCGAAATTTCAAACCCTAGATAAGCTATGGTCTGATAATGCGTACAAGAATATTTTTTCACATTTAATTTTAATTTAATTTTTTTCATTAATTCAATCACATTAAATAAGAATTACGTTAATAGAATTATTAATAATTTATTCGATTAATGGTCGAAATTTTAATCATTATATGATAATAAAATTATTGTTACCAGAAAATACTTAAAAAAGGTTTTTAAGAACACGTACTAAAGAATTAGATTAGACAAGTCGTGACTATTTCCTTTCAGTTCTTCATAATTATGAGTAGGTTTTTTTAAATTGCGTTCGCACATGTAGAGATTGCATATTTATTCACCGAGAGGAGTAGTTCATCTTCCGTTTGTTCTTATGGGAAGAAACATTACATTTACAGAAGAATTCCATTATAACGAATTCCGAATGACTAGACAATTTGAGAATTAGAATTGAGCAACTTGTGTTAGACTTCTCTATGCCACACTACATCCTATAAAGTTAATTAAATTACAATTAAGATTTTATTTAAGTATCAAGTAATTTTATTTAGTTTTCATTCATTAATTTTTTTTTTAATGTTTTTAATAAATCAATGGATTCAATAATGCATTCTCCGGAACTGTTGATAGGCACTTCGAAATATAGAATTTAGGGTTTAACTGGTGGGGTTTCTTCAACTGTCGGTGGTGTGGGTGGTTCAACTGGTGGTGTTGGAATGCCAGGTGCAGAGGTAGGAATTAAAGGTGGTGTTGGAATGTCACCACCAGAACCGGGTGTTGGTACAGTTCCAGGGTTTTCAGTAGGTTTTGTAATCGGTGGTGTTTTTGAAGTGGCTGTTGTAGGTTTCGTAATAGGTGGCCTAGGAGTTGTTGGAGTTGTTGGAGCTGTTGGAGTTGTTGGAGTTCTTGGAGTTGTTGGAGTGGTTGCAGTCGATGTGGGAGTAGTACCCATGGGTATACACTGAGGAGGATTAATAGTTTTCAAATTTTGACACTCAGGTGATGGTAAAAATTTGCCACAAGGTAAGCACTGTTGATTATAATATGTGAAATATGTATTTGCTGCACAATTCATTAAAATAGGCACTCCTTGAACACACGCATAATATTTAGTGAAATCCTGATAATATGGCCATTTCATTGCGACTTCATTGCCATAACAAGGGGGTATAAAAGCTGTAGTATAAACCATCGGATAACTACAAATTTGGTCAGCGGAGCTGTACTGGGCCAAAGCCACAATTAAACCACAAACGAAAACTGAAATCATTAATAATAAAGTGTTTAATTTAATATATTTCAGCAGATATATAAAGTTGTATATTTACTTACCACCTAATTTCATTGTTATTATTACTCGATTTACTCCTTTTGCTTGTTAACGTTGTTCTCATAAGACGTTTTCGTCAACACTAATTCATTGTCACAAATCAAACGCTTTTTATTTAATTTTTCGCCAGTTTGGTTTATAGCCATCATATCTTATTGTTTTAGAATTTATTCTAAAATTTTATCAGGTTAACTGTTTTTTTTTTTTTCTTTTTCTTTTTTAATTATAATCGTATTACACATTACTGTCACTGATTCAGTTTTTTGTTTTTTTTTTTTGTTTAATACATGAATTCTTTTATAATTTGTTGTTTTCGCTGTTTAATTGTTAATCGTTCGAAATGTGACAGTAGCAAGATTAAATAACGAAATCACGAAAATGAAATAGGAAAGTATAGAACCTATGTACATACAACAATAATACAAATATAGCAGCCACTTTATTTCTTAAAAATAATAATTGCGTTTAGTACATCGCATAAGTAAAAGATAAAGAGAGTCAAATTTCGAAGGCCAATTTTCATTAACAGAATTTTTTAACCAGTTATGGAAAATTTAATAATAAAAGTACATTGAGTATAAGCAGAATATTACGGAACAACAGTACGATTTATTTCAAACTAGCATCTCCTAGTATCTTTTTGAATTCGTCTAGACTGTTTTGTCTTGACTGTAACCATAGCTAGATCTTTATGTAAATTCGAGTTTTTCAAGTACCAGAACACCATATTGATATCAGCAAAGAAATATACAGCAAGAGTTTACAGTTCCGCCTTAGACTAGAGTTTTCATCAATAATGTAAATTTCATTTGTGCTAAGTTTACTTTCACATGAAAATTCCACATCAGACGCCTATCAAGGAGTATACCAAGATAACTTATATGCGAATGTAGAGCAACTACTTGGTTGTTTATTCGTACCCCTCAGTAATGGGAATGTAACGCGAACATTTAGTTCATTCACCATTTTTTAGATGAAATGTGTAATCAGGCAGGAGCTTAGATGCAACGTGAGGATTACTATGTACTACTATTTGGAAAGTCCGAAGTAAAGGGTTGGCCATTTAAAAGTTTAAATTTAAAAATGTAATAAAACAAAGCTAGGGCGTAATCTTGACTGAAGGGTTGTAATGGCCAATTATGTATGTATGTATGTAATAAAACAAAAACGGTTTCAATTTTTGCCAATTGCAAATTGTTCCGGTTAGAAATGGAATATTATTTCATTCATATGCCTGCCGCGGCTGGCCTCACATTACCTCAAACGATCGGATCAATTTTCGCACACATTTTCAAGTGTATGGGATCGTATCTCGGCACTGGCAACGCGAATGTTGGCCTTCAAATGCTCAATTGTCTCTGGTTTGTCGACATAACACTTTTCTTTAACGAAACCCCACATAAAATAGTCCAACGATATCAAATCGCAGCTTCTTAGCGGCTAATTGATATCACCGTTTTGGCTAATTAAACGGCCATCAAACTTTTGACGCAATAAAACGATTGTGACATGAAATGTGTGGCAACTTTCACCGTCCTGTTCAAACCAAACACCGTTCACATCAATACCATTAAGAGCGGGTACAAAAAAATCGATTGCGCCGTCCTCATTTTCAAAGGAATATGACTCGTAAACGGTGCATTGGTTTGTGTAAGAACACGTGTGGACTTTCTGAACTCCAAATAAGGCAATTATGCTTATTAATGTACCGTCCAAGATGAAAATGAGCTTCAACGGAAAAGATGATTTTTTTGATGCGTGATATCTTCAGTTCTTGAGAACGATGACGAATCAATGGATTCTCTCAACCACAACTTCGATATTTTCGGGTGTACGCACTGTACGAGCACGTTTACGTTTTGGCCCATCAATAATAAACAATATGCGCAATAAACTTGCTTATACCGGACACTCTTGGTCCTTCTCTGCGACCAATTTTAGTACGACATTTTGTGCAATATTCGACCGATTGTCTTTGTTTTGGAAATAAATTTCCAATAAATCCCAACGTTGCTCAAGCGTAAATCAATTAATAACGTTCAGTGGGAATAATAACCTGAATTTTCGGACAGAATAGAATGACATAAGTATTCTAAGACTTCATATATGTATATTTATATGTTTAGAAGATATATACTTAAAACAAGCATTTTTAAGCATTTTCTAACGCAGTAGATTCAAATGTTAAAAAAATAGACAAACGTCTATTTGCTTATTTGTTTAAAAACGGTTCTTAATGATCCTTTGCCTGTTTGGTCCCCTTCAAGTTTTAATTTTTCATTAGCATTGTAAGAGGAGTCTATTAATCCAAGTTCTAATTTCATGCGACTATGACTTAGAGTAGATGAATCAGTTAGTGAGCCAGGCAATAAGTCCAGTTTTTCTTATTATAATTACGAACATCTAAAGATTTAAAGTAGTCTGAAAAACTTTTGTTGGATATTATCAAAATTTTCGTCAACATTTTATAGAAAAACAAAAACTGATTGGATTAAATATGAGTATATAATAAAAGTAATAATAATTATAAATTATTCGTAATATTTGTACATGCATAAATAAATTCTTGGATATATTATTGTTTATCTCCGCCTGCATTTATTTTTGTTACACTATTTTTGATTAAATTTTTAATTGATTTCATATTTGTAGGAAGTAAAACAACGTCTATAACATCTTATTACTTAAGCTTTGGGGGTTTTCTTAGCGGGACTTTTGGATTTCTTTGCAGGTTTCTTTTGATTCTTAGCTGCAGCCGGTTTTTTGGCATTCTTACTAGGCTTAGCTGAAGATTTCTTTTTCTTGTCGGACTCTGGTTTTTTGCCAGCGGGCTTCTTTTCTACCATTGGTGGTGTGGGTGGAGGTGTTGGTGGTAAAGGAGCCAAAGGTTTATGCACTGTTTCTACATTTGCTATAGGTTGTTCTTCTTTAACGACTGGGATGTCTACATGTTTTGGTTCTTCCACCATTACAAGTGGAGCCTGAGGGATTGTCATGGGTCCTGGCATTTGATGTGCTGGCATATGATGTACTGGAATTTGTATTTCAGATCCAGATGGATTCAATAGATTCAAAATTGGAGGATGACTGTCACCGTTAAATTCCAAAGGTGTCAAATATCCCTCGTTGTTGGGTCTGGTAAGTAAAGGAGAAGCAGTTGGCAAAAGTTCTAGAGGTGGAGCTGGTATGTATCTGTTAGGTGAGGCACACGATTGCAAAGCGAATGTGAATATTTCGCCTGGATTACAACTAACAACTGCCTGTTTGGCAAATAAACGTGGGCATACATAATATTCCGAATTGCTTTCGTAGCTTGGCCAACGTATGCCAAGTTCTGATTTGGCACATGACAATCGATAACTGGCCTGTGCAACAGCAACAAGACTCAAAGCAACAAAAAATAGTCCGACAACTAAAAAGGATTCATTTTTAAAAATTTATTATAAAAAATTCCAGAAATTAAAATGTTTTACCCTTCATCTCTATTTGTGACGTACAATTCAGCATTCGTTTGCCAAAGATGAAAACGATGAACTACTTTGATTTTATCAGGAACTCTATTATTTATACCCCCTACGACTACATAAATTTTTAATTATTTTAAAATAAATTTTACCAAAATAAAAGGAAAAAACCATTGATTTGATGTCAATGATAATAATGATAAAGAAAATGTTGTACATTAAGTTTCGCAATTGAATACATTAAACATATATTGTTTTCATCACATACATACATACATTTATTCTTTTGCCCCAAAATTATTCATTGATTTCAAGATAAATTAATAGAATGTATATATGTATACATACAACAAAATTTATTGATAAATTAATTGACAAGAATTTCGTCTCAAATCATTGGAAAGGTCAATGACAAACCATTTGTCAAAGCCTTTAAATTTCTGTTGAGAGCAAGTATCATAGAATGACAGAAACTCAAGACGAAAACAAAATATTGTTTAAGCATTTTTACTTTGATATATTTATAGGCATACTATTACTGGCTAAATGACATGTACATGGATGTGCGTTTACCTTTGCCCATCAATTCAAATCCGGGTATGGTTTTGCCAACACAACGTTTTACCACTGTGCACGATGTCGCCCGGTTTGCAGCTCGTATCTTAGATGGCATTATGCTGCATAAGGAAATGCTTGATAGTGGCAACTTGCCTCAAGAGCGGGCAACATCTCGGGAAAAGAATCAACCGCTATGTATGGCTCAGTATTATCGTTTGTTAGGCTCTTGTCGTCGTCCAGGCTTACAGCGTGATTCCCAATATTTGCCAAAACATAAAACCGATGATGAGCATGTAATTGTATTCTGTCGCAACCAAATGTATTGTATTGTGTTAAAGGCCCAGGATCGTGGAAAACTATCTGAAAGTGAAATAGCTTCACAGATCCTATACGTGCTAAGTGATGCCCCTTGTTTACCGTCTAAACCACCGCCTATGGGTCTTCTAACCGCTGAACCGAGATCGCGTTGGGCCGAAGATCGTGCCACTCTGCAATTAGAAGAGCATAATCATCGCAATATGGAATTAATTGAGACCGCCTTGATTGTATTGTGTTTGGATGAGCCTTTGCCGTTGACATTTAATGCTCGTGGCTTTGTGGGTGCCACTCCTTCAATTCACTATGCTGGTCAACGCGATGAGACAAATATGGCTCATGAAATGATACATGGCGGTGGTAGTGAGTATAATTCTGCCAATCGTTGGTTTGATAAAACTATGCAAATTATTGTTTGTACCGATGGCACCTGGGGCTTATGTTACGAACATTCCACCTCGGAAGGCATAGCAGTGGTCCAGTTATTGGAAAAGATTTACAAGAAAATCGTTGACAATCCTTCGGAAGATAGTGGTGTGCCACAACATCATCTACCACCGCCTGAACGTTTGGAATGGGAAATAGCACCGGAAATACAAAGACGTTTTGCTCAAGCAAGTCAAAGTGTAGACAAGTGAGTTGTCCCTACCTACCCTTATAGTACATGTCTAATACCTAAGCTTTGTAATAAATGCCGCTCTCTTCTTACAGATCCATAGACGATTTAGACTTTTACGTTTATCGTTACAAAGGTTATGGTAAGAACTTCATTAAAGCTTGCCAAGTTAGTCCTGATGCATACATACAACTTTCCCTACAACTGGCCTATTTCAAGTCAGTATTTATTTATTTCTATCTATTGGAGACATCCTTAAATTATAAATAAACCTTTAACTCTAGACTATATGGTCATCTAGTTGCCACCTATGAGAGTGCTTCAACGAGACGTTTTCTTTTGGGTCGTGTGGACTGTATACGCAGCGCTAGCACAGAAGCCTTGGAATGGGCTAAGGCCATGTGCCAGGATGAGGGGGCCAATGTAGGTTTGGAAAGTGATCGCGAAGAAGAAGAAGATCCGCGAAAAGTTAAATTCAGCATATACAGTGTAAGCTAAACAATATTAAACACATGAATTTATTTATTTATTATTCTTTTTGATTTAATTTAAATAAAACAGAAAGATCATTTACGTGAATTATTCCGTTGTGCTGTGGCCCGCCAAACTGAAGTTATGGTCCAAAATATATTGGGCAATGGCATTGATATTCCTTTGCTTGGACTACGAGAGGCTAGTCGCGAGGTTACCGGCGATCTACATGAATTATTTACCGATGAATCGTATCAAATATCACAGTGTTTCCTGTTATCTACCAGTCAGGTACATTTTTGACAATATTTTCATTTTTTTGTCATCACCTTTTGTTGCACAAAAAAAAAACAATAACAATGAATTGCATGTAAGCGCACTAATGGCACTGATAAGCTATATATTATTACTTTGTTATTTTGGAAGCATTTTATATCATCAATTAAGTACTTAAAGTAGATGCTACATAGAGCCGAAACAACTAAAGAGAAAAATAATATCATGGCTGCTACCATAACAAAAGACTTGTATAAGAGCAAGGATTTCCAAATGTTAATACTTTAAAAAGTCACAGTGCTTTCATAGTTTCTATATAGTCAGATGGTATATAAAATACTCAAATGTGGCATCACTGGCATTTTGGATAAATGTATTCTCCAGCGGACAAGTCCATACATTTGTGGTGATATGTTGCATGAAATCAAATGTAATGACGTTCTCTCCCTAAAGAGCTCAAAATCCACAGTTTAATACACCGAGACACGGAATACATCTATTAACCATTCTTAAAGGTATTATCCTGTCTGTCATTAATAACTTTTATGCATCTCAGACTAAGCCTTCGCACTTAAAGCATAATAAAGAAATTATCAATTGCTTTAATGTGGACCCATTTAAGAATCTGACTGGGTCAATAACATTATTTCTGGATAAGGAACTGCGAAAGCTGTCCGATGATGACATATTATTATAATCAGATGTATACATTATCGTTTAGCAACAAGGTTTCAATCACTCTGAAGGCTAGTTAGAGTATAACATTCCAATCACTATATCGTCTAAACTCAATGTAGGAATTATAGTAAATGCACTGAAGGATGCGTACTTCTGTTGTACGCAATGTATGAAACATCTCAACTGTGAACGGACATTCTGTGGAATGGCTTTGCAAATTTTCACCTTCAAGTAATTTTTCAAGAATCCCATTAACTTGAACGTGATAATAAAGAAAATATGGATATGTTTTAAGAACTTGCAATTCTACACTGGTGACCTTATGTGCATCATGTCCTCATATTGCGATATTGACGAAATACAGTATTCCCGTTGTTATGTTCATCAAACATCATTTAACGAAAGAGAAATCGTATGTATTTCAAACCTGATTTTAACGTAAACGAATGGGTTTGTCAAATTTATTGTTTTCATTTTTCTATAATGCTACCCGAATCAAAGAAACGAAAATTCGTCATGTAACGCTTGACGGGTGCATATTTTATGGAATAGTGCAACAAAATCATTGACTTTACAAAATTCAAACAGGGGATGTTAAGACATTCAATCTTTTACGTAGTTGGGCAATAGGTATGTCAAATCTGTCACAGCAGGTTTACGGATTAACTGATAAAAACAAAGCTTTGCCTATTCGCATGAAACGAACAATTCGACTCAACGATTGCCTCAAGGCATCGACTAACTAATCTTCGCAGAAGTTATGTAAAATATTTTGATGAAACATCGTAAAATGGAATGATGAGATAAATATGGCTTATGAAATGATACATGGCGATGGTAGTGAGTATAATTCTGCAATTGTTGAATTGATAAAACCATGCAAAATAATTGTTTGTACCAATGGCACATGGGGCTTATGTTACGAACATCCTACCTCGGAAGCAGTGGTCCAGTTTTTTGACACAACATCTTATTGCTTGTACCGATGGCACATGGGGCTTATAATATATAATATTCTACCTCGGAAGTTTTTGGAATGGATTTACAAGAAAACCGTTGATAATCCGTCAAATTACAGTAATGTGCCACAATATCATCTACCACCGTCTGAAGGTTTGGAGTGAGAAATAGCTTTGCAAATACAAAGGAATTATACAATGTTATGTTGGAGACATCAGACATGAATTAAAAATTTTAAATATGCATATCGTTTGACTCATTAGTCTTCTTTCAAATCTTCTTAACTTGAGAAAAACTGAATGGCAAAAAAAATAAATGATGTTCAATTAGAGCTCATCTAAAATGATGTCAATTGAAACGGACTATATTGTTGTAATCAAACTTATTATGGAAGTAAGGCTAGGATTTTACGCACCAAAATTTTAAAATTATTTTATATTTTACTCGTTTTCCTTTTTATATTCCCACTATAATAGTACTTAACGTAACATATATGTATAGCACCCACTCCTTACAAAGCACAAATTTTTAATAGCACTCTTTTACAAGCAATAAATCTCTTCTCATTTGTAATAAAACGCAATCAAATCTCATAATCTGCACTGAATAAAACCATATCCTTTTGCACCTCTTTTTATCTTAATCGTGTGTAAGTGCAAATAAAGAAAAAAAAACAGTTTGTATGTTAATGAAAAATTAAAATGAAAATGAAACAAAACAAAAAATCTTTGTGTATAACCTGCTCAATCTATAGGTGGCTTGTAGCACCGATAGTTTTATGGGCTACGGACCGGTAACGCCAAAAGGTTATGGTTGTTCATACAATCCACATCCTGATGAAATTGTCTTCTGTGTTTCAGCATTTTACTCATGTGAAGATACAAGCGCTTCACGCTATGCAAAATCCTTGCAAGATTCTCTGGATATCATGAGAGACTTGTTGCAAAATTAAATTGTTAACGAAATGAATAATTAAAGGGAAAATTAAACAAAACTATTACAAAAAAGAAAAAAAACAAAACCAATACAATACATATCATAAAATGTACCTTAAGAATTTTAGAACAATTATACAACAAATTAGTTAAATTATTTACATACATAGTGAAAAATAAAAACAAACAAAAAACGAACAAGAAACAAAAACAAAGAAATATTATATGTTATTATAGAAAACAATTATAAATGGAAATTATCAATTATATAAA
The DNA here is from genome assembly GCA_936449025.2 of Sarcophaga subvicina. NCBI lineage: Eukaryota > Metazoa > Arthropoda > Insecta > Diptera > Sarcophagidae > Sarcophaga > Sarcophaga subvicina. Next base: position 104,773,174 of record OW388081.2, on the reverse strand, counting down.
CTCATATCTATATCTATATATATACATATACATCCGCTACAATATACTACCTATACACCACAGAAAAAATAAAAGTATTCCGTATTAAAAAAAACAAACAAACAAACAAATATCACAAAGACTAGAAATATTCAATATTCATTAATAAAAACTAAAAACAATTGCAAACAATAATTATAATAATTGATTAACTAATCAATCTAATTCTATGAATGGAAATTGCTCTCTTTTTTTAAGTTTGTTTGTGACAAATAAAGTGAATTTGTTGAATAGTTTTTTTTAATTCAAAATCTATTGTCTTTGAAAAGTATACAGAATTATTTGTAAGAAATTTTGCATCTCAAGCATTACTTTTATAGTTGCTACAACGAAAAATACTTCAAAAGTGCATTAATTTTCTTAACAAGTATTACAAGTATCCTTATCTATCCTGGAAACAGCCTTTACGCGTACGTGTGATTTAAAAGTTTAAATTTAAAAATGCAATAAAGCAGAAACGCTTTAAAATTCTGCCAAATTTATTTTTTTGTTGTGAAGTATAATTGTTCCGGTTAGAAATAGAATATTATTTCATTCATATGGTTCGATCGTATCTCGGCAATGGCATCACGATTTTTTGTCCTTTAAAGGCTCAATTGTCTCTGGTTTGTCGCCATAACACTTTTCTTTAACGGCACCCTACAGAAAATAATCCAACCGTATCAAATCGCAGTTTCTTGGCGCCCAATTAACATCAACCTTTTGGCTAATTAAATGGCTATCAAACGTTTGACACAATAAATCGATTATGGCATGAGATGTGTGGCAAGTTGCACCATCCCATTGAAACTAAACTTCGTTCACATTAATACCATGAAGAGTGGGTACATAAAAATCGGTTGTCATGGTGCGATAGGTATCTCCATTGCCAGCAATGGTTGCGCCATTCTCATTTTCAAAGAAATATAGACCAATGGTCCAAACAGTAAGACCACGTATGGACTTTCTGAGCTCCAAATACCGTAATTTTGCTTATTAACGTACCCACAAACATGAAAATCAGCTTCATCCGAAAAGATGATTTTTTTTTTGGCAAAATCGAACGTTTCTCGTTGGCCCAAATTTCCAATAAATCCAAAAGTTCATCAAGCATAAATCGATTCATTACGTCCTGTGCAGATAATTCATACGAAATAACCATTGCTTCAAATTTAAACCGATAGTTGGCCCACCCGATACATTTATAGAATTTGCTACACAACATAATATTGGACAAAAGTATTAACAATTCGTCTTTAATTAAAAAAAAAAATACAGCATTCGTTTGATATTAACAGCCATCGATTATTTCTTACAAGTTCTGTATACTATTCAATAATATTCCCGGTCATATACTATTTGGTATTAGACAAAATTAAAGTCTACATAAAAAATTAATTGTACATATTTTTAATTAAATGTTTAATACCTTGGCAATACTTTAAAATATGTTTTGTTGTTCGTTTTTCAGTATATTTTTAAGACACACCTTTAATGAAACATGCCAATAAAATAGTTCCTATAAATCATTTTCCTTACTTAATATTTTTTTTTGTGTTCTTCTTCTAATCGTAATTGAAATAGTGTTTCTGAAATAAGTTTCTTATGAAATATCAAATATTTGTTCTAGTATACAAAATTAATGGCTAAAATATCACTCTGGATACCATATCAAATATTTTTTTGCACTTCAAATGTTTTTTTTTTCATTATAAAGAGCGGAAACACAAAAAACAAAACAAAACATATTGATAATGATAACAACAATAACAATAGGTTATAAAAAAATTTAAATTCTTCACATACATATATGTTCTGAAAGGTATTTTTTCTTTTAAATAAAAAAACAACTATATTACTAAACATACAATTTTAGGAAATTATTAATTATTATTGCCCCAACTGAAGAATTGTTTTTATCACAAAATTTGTATTTTTTTTTTTTTGTTATTTTTTTTTGGTTTTTGGAAAAATTCGAAATAATATTTTGTTTATTTGGCAGTCTATTGCCTACCAACAAAGTGGCGGTTGTAGGCAGTTTATTATTAACAAACAAAGTTCAATATGACTAACAGTGTGATAATATTTAAAAATAAAAATTTAATATTAAAACGAAAGTCATAGTATTAATGTTAATCGAACAAAAATGTTGACAGTATTAATCAAACATAGCTCTTAATGGTGAAAATCAAGATTTACGACAGTACTTGAAAAACTATTTAAAAAATAATTTATAAACTTCAGCAAAAATCACAAAATCTTTAAGGGATAATAACAATTTACATTTCAAATGATTCAAATCCCAAATGGGGTTCAAAATATTAGAGGCATTTAGATAAAAAAAAAATATCGGGTGTAATATTCTAGAAAACAGTTGGTTTCTATACATAAACATTTTAAATATAAAATTTCAGAAATGTACGGTGTACTTTACTACTTATAAAGCTTCTAAGGATATACTCATCCAAAATAGAAAATTTAATGCTAAAGTTCCTAAGGTTGACTACAGAAATCTTTCTGAAAAATTTCCGCTTTTACGAGCTTACAGTCTCTACAATATTTTAATGGAAATATAAGCTTTTAAAAATGATAAATATATGTAAATATGTATTCTAGTTGAAGGTTGCTTACAATCCAAAGGAAAAAAATAAAATCAGGTTGCTTTTCGGATAGCACACTTGGGTCCTCTTTGACGCAGAGATAGGTCAATAAGTCAATGATTTTTTTGATTACCTGCTATCAAAAGTTAAACAAGCTATACCTATTTGTTTGTTTCTGACTCATGACTTGAAGATAAAATGGTAAGAATTAAACTCGGTATTTCTCCCTCACCCGCCTTATTATTGTCCACAAACCTAAAGAAATAGTCCAACGGAAAGAGATACAACTCAGACGGTGAAATCATGTCCCAAATAAATGGATATTTTTCAAATATAACCCACTTAAGTATTCTTTAAAGAATGCTGAAAAGCAAAATAAACAGTAGATTTTTGTTTCTTATACTATAGTACACCGATTTACATACATACATATAGAATAAATTTAATTTAATCGTTTTTAACATGTAATAGATTAACGTAATAATAGGCTGACCGATTACTTTAGAGAGGCAAAGATTAGTAAAAACTGTATCGAAAAATCTTCAAAAGTGAAGTGAAAATAAATGTTAATCTAATCAAAGAATTTCGTACATATGTTTGGTGCTTTTTTCAACAATTGTACTTTGACAAAGAGTGTATAACCTAATTTTGGGTACTTTTTCTATTATTTTCTGAATTTAGTCATTCCAAAAAGAGTTTCCTCATTGTTTTGCCAATGTAAGGAAGCAAAAGAAAATGTTTATAATAAATCTTTTTTCAAAATTAACCATCGCAATGACTACGCACATAATCAAGAGAGGCCTGCTCTATTGGGGAAAGGTTAATTGATTAAATGATTGTGCATAATAATCACCACCGATTTGGCGCATAAATTTCATGTAGGTTTCTCAAAAGTAAAAGGAAAAAGTTTCCATATCACACCAAGAGAAAATGTTCAAATTTTTTAAATTAAATTCAGTCTACCACGCGGAGTAGTTCTGTGTAATAAACGTACTATAACTTCTGTTGTCAAAAGTATTGATTTTATTAAAAAAGAATCTCATTCATAATTATCGCATTCAATTTTGATTGGTTCCTATGGACTTATAGAAACGTATAGTCAACCAAAATGAACTTGTTTTTCAAATTAAACAAAAAAAAATTAAATAAAAAATATTTATTAAATGTACTTTAAAGGCGTTATGTACAACTTTACTTATCTAAAAGATAAAAAAAATGTGCTAAATGTTTAAAAACAAATTAAAACGTGTTCGATTATCTTCTCAAATATTTTAATTATTAGTTGTGTACTTTTTCTAATTCTTAGAAATTTTTAAAATTTTTAATTTGTTTTTAGTATAAGAAAAAAAGTATATCGTTGGTCCCATGTAGAAAGGCCCTAACTCACACTTTTTTCGAAATTGATTTTTTTTTGTGATTCCAATGCGTTTAACACAAATACACATTGGAATCTCAAAAAAAAATCAGTTTCGAAAAAAAATGTGAGTTAGGGCCTTTCTACATGAGACCAACGATATACAACTGTTTAATTAAAATTTTTTATATATTCTAAAATTTTTTTGCTTCTGCTTCTTTTTTTTAAAGAAACAGAGTCTAACTGCTTATCTAAAGCAAGTCATTTGAGACGAACTCAAACACATGTATGGCAGGCATGTGAGAAATTGTAATATTTCTGGCATAATTTTCAATAACCAGAAATTATAAGAATATATTCTATTAAATTATTACGTTATGTCAAAGAATGTCCGTCAAATTATAGAAGTCTTGGGTCAATGGGTCATTTTGACCTCTGAGTATAGTGCTTGTCCCAATGACAAGTACAAGTTCTCAAACCTAACCTAACCTAACCTAACCTCAATAAACCTCTTCGTCAAACTTTCTGTATACGAAATAAATGCTTAAATAAAAATTACATGAGTTATTAATGTAAATAAAAATTAAAATAACAAATTAGCTCATTTGGAGTTGTCTGTGACGCAATTCTGTGTTTGAAGTGCACTAAAACCCAGGGAAATTTACAAAGTCATTCGGAATCAATGATTCGACATTTTTTGGACTTACTTTTTAAAAAAATCAAGAATTATAAAAAACAATGATTCGACATATCTTAAGAACTGTGAAGAAAAAATTTATTTTTTTTAAATGAGTAGAAAATTGAACAATTGCTTCGGAATGTACGTATATACGTAAAATATAGCGACTGGTCTGTCGAAAAACCATTAGTCTAACCAATTACTTATCACTATTGAGACGGGCCCACAGACGGTAGATAATGCATTTCATCATTATTCATCTTTGGACTTGTATAAAACTTTAAAAAAATTCGTCATATCATTTTACCCTTATGCGTATTAAATAAAAACCTTTAAATTATAACTTTGGACAACACACCTAACAATATTAACTCATATGGAAGTATGTGAGATCTTCATCAATGAAAAAGAAACCACATTCAAAACCCTAAAAAGTTAACTGATTTTTTCAGTCACATAAGGGTTAAGTGCTGTAGACAGCACGATTATTGTCTAATCGTTAAAACTTTTATTAGACGTTTAAAACTATATTACTATTTAATCTCGAAAAGCCGAACAATTAAAATTTGATGATAAACTTTCAATTATTTGTACTTATTGAGTACCTGAATAATTTATGACACCACAATTAAAGCGTTTCTAAAGAGTTTTATTAGCAGCTATATTATCAAGATGGGATATTAATAATAAACATGAAATGAAAATGATTTTCAAATAAAGAACAAAAATATTAATTAAATTAACAACCAACACAGTTCTCTTGGGCAATATTCATTTGTTTCCTTATTCACATTTTGTTTTCTCATCCATGAATTATTAAATCTTCAATACAATATATCGACGCCTCCATTCTATAACGTTCTAAGTGTACTTAGAACGTTTTTAATGTTCTTGCATTTTTAAATTCTACGTTCTCTATCTTAAATAGTGTCAAAATTTGGTTAAGATGCGCCGATCCGTACCGAAGTTATAGGGAAAAATCTACTTAGAATACACATATAGTAGTATATCGCGTGAAAACTTTGAGAGCTCATAACTCAAAACACACTTTTTCGACTTAGAAAGTTATAGAACGGAGGCGTCGATATGATGAATTCTTAAGAAAACGTTGTTAACGCCCGATCAGTAATAACTTCAGCTTTAGTTGTTGTTGGTATTATGCAATGTCTCTCTTTTCTAAGCTAATATGGTTGGGATAATGCAAGTTGTTACGAGTCAGTGGACTGAAATAGGATAACAGCCCAGTATTTTTTGCAATATGTTCTAGAGCAGTAGCATGCATGGAGAGCATAGTGTGAACACCTACTTAATTTTCAAAGCGAATAAAGCAGTAAAAGCTTAAAATCGAAGCTCCGTCGGAAATTTCTACTTATAAGCCAATATATTTCAAAAACTTTCAATTTAATTCGTGTTAATTTTACATCTATACGACATTTACTAGTTTAAAGTCAATCCAGTTGAATGCCGAGTTCAGAAGGAATGATATGTGAACACAATTTTTTTAAATCAAATTCATTCTCTATCTGAGAACTGAGTTCACCAAGTAATGCAATGCTCAAGAGAGCAATGTTACCGTTAAAGCAACGAACAAAGTTGAACAACCTTTAACGTTTGCCGTACATCGCCGCATAGTTTTATATCTGCCAGCTGGTTTTATTTGCTTTTTTCTTTAGATTCATTTATTGTGTGGATCGTTAGCTCCCTCTATGTCCAATTGTGCTATGGGCCTTGGCATTGTCAATTTAGACATTAGCAGGTTTTTCAATGAGTTTTGACCCATTGTATTAAACTTAGTCTAGTCGCTGTAGTCGAGTAGGTAAGTAGTGTGTTGGCTTATTAGACGTAAGGCCAAGGCTTAAATCCCAGGTCAGACATCTCCAAACAAAATATGAACCAATATTTCTTCGGCGAATTCCTCTCAGCATATTTCTGGCAAAAACTCTGAAAGTAAAATAAAATTGCCCCGAAAATGTTTTTCAAAAATCTTTAATTCGGAGTCGACTTTAAACTGTAGGTCCAACCCCCCACTCATGTATAAAATTAACACACACAACATAAGTGGTGTGAGAAGCTATATCGTAATCTTGGCTGAAGGCTTGTAATGACCAGTTATGTCTGTAAGAATGACTCCACTTTCGTTTGATATACATATACGACAATTAAAAACGTACCCCTTTTTCTCTTATGATGGGTCAACGTTACCAATATATTCCCTTTTATACTCTCTAAAACTGACAATTTTGCTAACAAGCAATTCTTATGTGATCTTCAGAAAATAAACAGAACAAGATTCAGTACAAAATTTCAAATTTCTAACAATCCAATTAGAGCTGCGCTTTGTTAGGTAAAAGTCTGTTCTAAAGACAACGACAGAAAAAGTATTCAATCATAAAATTTAAAAATTACAAAAAAAGAAACATATTTGCGACCGTGACAGGACTCGAACCTGCAATCTTCGGATCCGAAGTCCGACGCCTTATCCATTAGGCCACACGGTCATATTTCTGATTGTGGCCAAATATAACACAAGAACGCATTGTAGGTATTATGGCAGTATTATACTTTCTTTATTATTTACAAATGGCAACATCCCATAGGCAATATTAATAATAACTCAGTGTTGCCATTTATTTAGTTTTATTTAGTAAAGAGTAATTTTTTTGATTTAGTAATTTAGACTTATGGTTAATATAAACAAACGGAATATATACACTGGTATATAAATGCACACACACATAAACACTCCCATACTCATACATTTAAGGAAACCAAAACCAATATACATATTTATATAATAAGATAAACAAACTACTATATTTACAATATAAAAAACAAATTATATACATATAATGTAATTAATTATTGAGTTTATATAAAAAATTACTAAAAATATAAAAATATATAAATATATACATATTATATAAATAATAACAATAAAAATGTTATGTTATAGCAAAATTGTACGACAAAAAATAATGAAACCCCTGTATACCTATACATATTGTGTATTGTATTAGAAAAAATTGTTAACGAAAATGATGTTTTAATTAAATTTTAAATGTAACGTAGGTATATAGTATATATATTTAATAATGTTGCTGTGTTTTAATCTTTGCATAAAAAATGCTTAAAAATTATTTTCAAAGCAAGCAAAAAAATATACTTAAACTGTGTTCATTGTTGTTGGGTAGTTTATTGTGCATTTTAACGAATATGATTTAAACAAAAAAAAATTAAAAAAAACTTTAAAAGTTTTGTTATATTTATTAATTAAACTAATTTTCTTTGCTGTGTTATCTATCAATTAAAAATATATAAATTTAGTCAAGAATATAGGGCAAGATACATAATACATACTTATGTTATGATTATTATTATAAATTATATGTATATTGTAGTATAATTGAAAGAGAAAATTGTTAAATTATCATTTCGTTAAAATATTCAAATGTTCTATTATTGTATGTTAGTTATTGTATATTTTAAAAATAAATATGTTTAAACAAACACTGGTTAATAAAAAATAAGTAGAAATTTTAATTATTCCATATGTTAATTGGTGGGTAAGTAATAAATCATTGTTTGGTACCGTAATGGTGGGAAAAGGTGACAGAAAGGAATTGTTCTCGTTAGTTACACTGTTTACTGCAAGCGCTTTATGTAAATTAAAAAAAATATAAAAAATTTAAAAAATATAAAAAAAATATAAATAATTAAATGTCTCCTCATGAGATTTGAACCACGAACATTGAATTTCGAAAACAATAACAATCCCCCAATTAGTATAGTAGAGAAAACCATTATAATGTTGTTGTTATGTGTGCAACAGTTTTATATAGGCAGCAAAAAGTTTGTTCATTTAACACACTTTATTAACTTTGCTTGTATTATAATTCCCACATGCTGTTTTTAAAAAATGTAACTACAAGTAGAAAATAAAATATTGAACATTCGTTCTTGCTTCGGCAGAACATATACTAAAATTGGAACGATACAGAGAAGATTAGCATGGCCCCTGCGCAAGGATGACACGCAAAATCGTGAAGCGTTCCACATTTTTTTGATAAAATTTTATTTTAAATTTTTTTAATAAATATTATATTTTTATACATCCATATATAGTCATTTGTTCAGGGTTTCTTAATTGACATATTCTTCTGAAGAACAATTTACGAGTCCGTCACATCCTCCAAATAAGCATTCCGGGAAATCGGAGCTCATATGGATGAAGGGAGCTGTATTGAACACTTATTGCGAAAACATTAGAACCTTCGCCCCACCTGCAATAAGTTAGTATCCGTGAGTAGGAAGGCCAGCTCATAACTAGGGGACATAAGAGATCGACAAACAAGTTGCCAAGACGGAGGGGTTATTATTTGACGCAATTCCCATGCGCACCCACGTATTTACAGAAGAATATACACTTACACTTACTCTACAATACATATGGAAAACTTTGTTTTATTCCTAAATGAGAAAAGCTCTGCTCGGAAGTTTAAGAACATTGCAGCATTCCATTTTTTTCTTCTTATTTCCGAGGCCAATTTTACATGGGACTGTAACCGTATAACCCTCTACGATTTCTATAATACAAAAAATCTTGTAGCTCTGCGACCGTGACAGGACTCGAACCTGCAATCTTCGGATCCGAAGTCCGACGCCTTATCCATTAGGCCACACGGTCAGTTGCGTGGCTTTGGATTTAGAACCGTTCTTTATGTTCAAGTAAATGATGACTTAAAAACGTTTTGGATTAGATTATTATGACTCATCCATTGTTAGTTAGAATTTCACTAACAGAATATACTCAAATAGCCATTACTTTAGCAAAATTAGTATAATTTGTAAGAAAATTAATAATTAAGTATAATTGACTCCATTTTAAAATTAAATGTTAAAAATTAAAAAAAAATAATTCTTTAAAAAAATAATTCATTCAATTTCAAACAAAAAAGGGCTGTTAAGCTTCGACCGTGACAGGACTCGAACCTGCAATCTTCGGATCCGAAGTCCGACGCCTTATCCATTAGGCCACACGGTCTGTGAATTTGTTGTGTCAAATACTTTATATTAAGAGCAGACAATACTTCTTTGCATTAATTATGTAAAAGTTTTCCAGAACAACTTTACTACCAGTGCTGCCATTGTTGGTTATTTCTAACCAAAACTAGGGTGTAGGCAGTCGAGATTTGGTCTTGATACTTTTCGTTTTGTTCTCAAAAAATGTAATTTAAATTAATTGGTAAAAAACTTTTGAATTTAAATGTTTATATATTTTTCCCTATTTTAGTGAATTATTTATTGATTGCAACTTTCGGTTACAAACATACTTTTCTTCCTGGCAACACTCTAGTGTTGTTAGTTACAAAAATTCTTTTTTGTTCGTTGAATTCGCACATTCTTTTTTCATCTTCGATTTATATCAGTGTTGAAAAATTCAGTACTTTTGTACTTTTTTCAGTACTTTTCAATTTCAAAAATACCGCAGTACACCCGCTACGTTTTCAGTTCTATTTTATTATTATTCCTAAAGAATTAGGACCCTAGGTTAGCCAAACGTCCACGGATCTTAAGCTCGTTTTCAAACTCTTCAAACATTACGTGACTTTTACGTTTTGTAACGTTCCGAATCAGCTGCTTTTGTCCTGTTAAATACAAATAAACAGTCTAGTACTAGGTGATCAAATCCAATGGCAGATAAAACGAAATATGAAAAAATATTTCTCCGGCGACTTTCCTACAAAAACTCTGGGAGGAAATAAAATTGCCACTATAAAGTTTCTCATAAATCTGTCGTTCGGAATCGACTATAAACTGTAGGTCCTGCCACTCATGTACAGAAGTAACACATACAAAATAAGAGAAGTTAGGTCGTAATCCTGATTGAAGCGTTATAATCCAATTATGTATATATTTTTTACAAAACTACTATTTGATGCAAAAAAGTACTTTTTCAGTTATTTTTAATATCATTTAAAAATTATAGTTTTGCAACACTGGTCATCATCAGTGAGTTTTTTAAAATATTTTTCGTTCGTGGCAACACTTATGCAGTTGAGTACCAACATTTTTTCTTCCTGGCAGCACTGGTGGTTGGAAAAATTCGAAAAAACAAACGGTCGCTTATTTCAAACATAAACTAATTCGCACATTCTTTTTCCGTTTCCGGTTTATATAAGTAAAAATTAAGCCCCTGTTTATTTCAATGGGGATTTATGGCGTGTGGTGTGCGTGTTGTTGGGATGTGTTTTGTTAGTGGTTTGGCGGTGTGTGGGGTGGTGGTCCTTTTGGTAGGAGTCGTGAGATAAGGGGGAAAAGGAGAAATGACCAAGAGAAAAAAGGGGGAGGGGGGAGGTGTTGTTGTTTTGTTGTAATTGTCGTTGTGTTGCTACCTACACCCGCCCGATAGACGGCGAGAGGCGCGGTAATCAATAATTAAAAGTGTACAGCATTTTGAAAATTGGTCGCTCGGCATCAAATTGGCCAATTCTCTATTAAAGTTAGCTTCCTGCACACTGGCACTTCCTTCCTGCACACTGGCACTTTCCAACTCTAATTGCTGCAGTTGTTGCCACTGTTGCCACTGTTGCTGCAGTATTTGTAGCTATGTATTTTGGTTGCAATTGCCGCTGCAATTCGCGTAGTAATTCTAATTCCGTAATTCGCGCTGTTGTCACGGTAATTGCCGCTGTAATTTCCGCTTTATTTCCCACTATAATTGTCGCTATAGGTCCGATATAAAGAAAGTCCAATATCGTAAACATTAGATTTCTTTCTTAACAAGTTCATAGACCCTTTTCCGATGATTCATACGTTTGGACTGGGCATTAATAAATCAGTCAGTAAGTAAGTAACGCAACCACATTTTGCATATTGCCAAAAACAAAATTATACATACATACGTTGTCTATACCGATATTTCCTTTACAATCCAATGCAATGCATTGCTAATTGATATCCGAAATAATTGTACTTTCCAAAGACGTATTATCTACCTTTTAATACTTATCACAACAGTCTCTGTCTTACAAGAAAATAATTTTTAATTAAAAAACTGACTTCCAAGAAATTTGGAAATCAATTCATTTCATTATAAAAATTAAAATGACTGACCGTATATAATACAATAACAATACTCTCATAAATATAAGATAATAATATTTTTTTATCTATTTTAACTATTTATTGTTAATAAGGCCGTTTAAAGAACTTCCTATAAAAGCTAAACAAAATTGTGATAATTTATGCAGTAATTTGCTAACATTGTCGAAAACTAACCGCTTGGAAAAACGAAAGAAAACGATTCACTTTCAAATATGAAGTGTAAGTGCCAAAGAAAACGATATTCTTAATGGATGTCGTCTAATAAAAATAATTTATTTATTTTTTTATTTTTGTAGTCTTGCATTTAATTCTAAGCCTATGCTTGATGTGCTTATTTATGGGTACTTTAACTATGGCTGCACCTTTCACAGTACCTACAGCACCACCTACACCCGGTTATGGTACAGGCGAAATAACTACACCATATGACGGACCACCAATACAAACTACAGCACCACCTGGAGCTGAAATTACCACTGTTACTAATTTATACCCAACAAAGAAGTCATTATAGAATGCCAAAAAAAAATAAAAGATTTCTTAAATTATTTGCCTAAATAAACAATTGCATTTCAAAATTTCAAACAACGAATTTAATATTTTATTTTAGGCAGGTTTTCTCGATTATCCTTTTTATGATAATTTAATACTTTTCAGACTAACATGACGCCATAGCCTATTGAAATTGGAAAAAAAAATTTTGAATCGTTATTATTATAGGATCTTTCAGCCACATCTGTAACTAAAAGTAGGAAAAACAATGAGCTAAGCAGAGGAATACTCTCTAACACAGGAGAAATATTCAATCAATCAATTACATTATTACATTAATCATTACATCAATCAAACATAGAACAAAAATAAAAAAAAATACATAAATGTAACCTATCGAAGCTGATTTGCTCTTCTACCTCTGTGGATACATTTGGTCAAGATATTTTCAATTAATATTGACATTCAGAGATGTTAAACGAAGCTTTTCGGTACTCTTAAAATGACAATCCAGATTAGTCTCTGAACCTTGATCAGTGTCTTATAAATATAAGGAATGCGTTACCACTTTAGGTCCAAAAACCTTTTTTCAGAGTAAAAGACACAAAAGGTTTGATTTTTGTTTTTAATATTTCTTTTTGTTTGAACTTGGTATGTAGCCCAATAAAAAAGCGTGTTTTTGCCGAGGTCGGTATTTCTACAAAGCTTCAGACAAGGCGATCTCTTATCATGCGATCTCATCAACATGTCATGGAAAGCGTTCTGCGGAAGGCGGAATGGCATCCATACAATTGTACAATTGCTTTCGTATGCTGACAACATTGATATCATAAAGCGTACCAAGAGAAATAGTACTGCTGCCTTTAGCCCAATTGAACGGGAATCAATCAATATGGCTCCGGTCTCTTGAAGCATATGATGTCGATAAGTAGGGACATGTGGCGAATTACATCTCAGATTACGGCCGATAACTATACTTTCAATGTTGTCAGAAAAATTTGTTTATCTTGGCTTCGCCGTCACCAGCAAAAATGATGTTGGTAATTGGAAACCGTTTCTATAAATGGCTCTGAGCGGAATATTGAAAAAACAACTGTAATTGTCATCCAATTTTAAATTTCATATCTAATTTTTCATAAGAATATTTCTAGAAATTTGATTGAAAAAAAGTTTCTTTTTTTGCTGTATATAATCTATAATGCCGTTAGCCAAAGAATATGCGTAATATCCGTATAGTATATAGAGTTATTTACATATATTTGCGAATGACCAATTATCAGTATTAATTTAATTAGGTTTTATATAATTTTTTATCACATATTTATTAAATGATAAAAATGCCCCAGAAAATATTATTTAAATGAGTAACAGTAATGTGAGTTAAGTGGGGGATTTCAATAATAAGTTATGTAAATAAGTTGACTTATCGTAGTTTTGTTAAGAAAAAATACTTAAATTCTTACTCTTTTAAATGACAACCATTTCTAGACTAATCGGCAATATCGAATTACATTTTGCGAAACGTTTTGTAATTTAAATTAAAAGATTATAAAATTACTCACCATTGTCTATATACATAGTTTTTCAGTTGGACAGTGTCTAATGCTACCAAGTGATTTCATCAAACGTCTTAGTGAATGTCGTAATTGAAATTTTGCCATATTAGTAATGCTAACCTTAACATATCCATTGTTTTAATAAAGAACAGATAATACATTCAAAACTTTCCGATAATCGTTTTCGAAAAAACAATGTCAAATTGTTATGTCGCCATCCCCACTTTAAATATTGTTTTTCCATTGTTTACATTGAAGCACAAGAAATTACATTTTTTATCACATGAATATACAGCCAAAGAAAAAACGTCTATATACAGCGGTGTGTTGATTTTTTTTCTTAGACTGTATGAGAAATATACGATTTTATTTCAAGTCCTAAAAAAGCTAGCAAATTTATATTAAAATAATCTACATAACTTGGCATTTTAAACTATAAATTTAACGAAAGTTCTATTACAGTCCGTTTTTTTCTTTCAAATGTCTGGTTTTGTTCGAGAAGTTAGTTTTCGTTATTATTTTAAAGTAGATTGCACTGGTTTTAAATATAAATATTTCGTGGCTTCATAGATGTGTACTTGAAGAACACGAAAATAAAATGAAAGAAATAATCATTTACGATGGACATGTCTAGTTTTGTTTGCCAGCTCCATATAAAATGCAATATTCTCTCAACATTTAAGCAATAATTTGTACGAATAATAAAGGCATGTCTTTTTTTTATTATTTTAATGTTGCTAAATAGATCTCTGATGGAGAAGAAGTGTTTTTTAAGTCCAAAGGAACTATCTTAAATTCCACAATAAATCAACAAATTTCTTAAATTTCTTTATTGTCTTTTATTGAGGTCTCTAAACAGATTTCTGAATTGAAAGAACATATGTATGTATGTATATTTTCTATATATATTTATAATATATTGTATATATATTTGCTTTATGTGACTAAAAATATAAACTATTCATCTACTTATTTTCATTTAATGCCTATAGATGTGATAAACTACAGCATTTTATAATTATTTAAGTGTTGATAGCAAAATAATTTTGTTCGTCGCGAAAAATTTAAAGCGATATAAAAAATAGTTGTTTATAACTTTGTTTTAGTTTTTTTTTTAGAAAGATTGCATTTTGTAGTATTGTTGTCAATACTTAAAGAAATAAATAAAATTGTTAATAAAATTTAACTTTAGTTGATATTATAATACGAAACATAAAATACAACAAACCTAAATACAGACACAAACATAACTATACCATCCATCCATATACATTGAAAGGGACAAATTATACATGGTACCGATAAGCAAAAAAAAGTAAAGAAATATTAAGATGTACTTAAAAATTAAAACAGTTTTTTTCATGAACCGTCAAATTCACATCCTCTACTTTTTTTTAAAGAACGAATAATTATTATTCTATTGGTAGAAAATTACCAAAATAATGAAAACAAAAACTTACAACTAATTTTTAAGCACAATGCAATGCATAAAAAAGTAATAATTTTTTTAACGATCTTTAAGTTTTTTATAAAAAACAAAACTACTGCATTGTACGAGGTATTTAAACAAAAAAAATTATTAAAATGCTTTTCCATTAAGGCCTGTCGTACATTTTAGTAATCTTTCAGTACATCGAAACTCTTTTTTTATTTCGCTTTAATATTACGCCTAAATGAAAGACGGCCTTGTTCGGCCAACTGTTCCGTATTAAAGTCTTCATCACGACCATACTAAAAATAAAAAGAAGGAATTATTTCATTTTATTTTATCCAAGAAATTACCAAATTTTTATATAACATTTTACTTACTTTACAGAAATGATGTTCCAACAATTCCAAAGCCGTTAAACGATCTTTGGGATCATGTTGCAGACAATGGTCTATAAAATCATGACCTTCTTGAGATAGAGTTTCTGGAGCTTCAGGTTTTTCACCCATGCCAACTTTAAACATAATTTGGAAATTAGAATCGAATTGTGCCCAAGGACGCTAAAAACAAAAATATGAAAAATTATAGTCTACGCAGCATTAAGGGGGAAATAAAATCCTTATTTACCTTTCCTGAGGCCATTTCGACCACAACACAGCCAACAGACCATATATCAGCTGCTCTACCATGACCATCGCTATTAGTTTTTGTAAAGACTTCAGGAGCCATATAAGCTAAAAATAATGTTTTTACGAAAAATTGAGAATATGTGCACCAAAGACAAAGAAAATTCATATTTCATGCTAACCTTGTGTACCCACATAACCTTGCAATTCGCCCGGTACTGTTGTGTGTGCTTGAATTTTAACTGCTGAACCGAAATCACCCAATTTTAAACTGTTGCCACCTGCTACTAAAAATATATTCGCTGTTTTTATATCTCTATGAACAATACCATGCTTATGTAGTTCAGCTGCGCCCGATAATAGTTGGGCGGTAAAGCGTCTTGTCAAACCTTCAGGCAAACCACCCGTCAATTCGACTAAAGATTCTAGTGTGCCTTCAGAACAGAGTTCCATAAAAATGAGCAATTCCTCGCGGTGTACCTCAATGCCATAATACCGTACTAAATTTTCATGTTTGATACCTTCCAATATTTTCAATTCTTCGGCAACATTTTTTATGACTCTCGTCTCGCCGGGATGTATAGCAATTTCCTTCATGGCCATTAGTTCGCCTGTACTGTTGTTTACGGCTGTATAAACTTTGCCAAAACGTCCCTGGCCAATTTTAATGCCACGATGCCAGCGGAAATTAACACTGCGTGCTCGTATTTGCACTTTATCACAGGTATTCAAAGCCTTAATATGACCTATTAGGTTACGCTCTTTTAGACGTTCATCCAAATCCATGTCTAATCGATTAACCGCATCGCGTATCCGTATTTGTCTTAAAGCCAGTGAAGCATCGGTGGATACTGTGTGTCCACTAAGTTGGGAGTCTTGTAGCGAGGGTGTGGCTAAAGGTGATGATGATTTGTTACTCATAGATGGTACTATTAAACGTAAATCTTCAGCTGGTGTGTTCGGAACACTCACACCCACAGACGAATCAGTTGAGTCGACGGATTCTGTACGTTGCAACAATTCTTCTTTATGACTAAACTGAGGATGAAGGAATTTATTATATTGAGGTGATTGGAGGCCCATTTGATTGACTATTATGCCAGCAGACATGGGTGATCTTGTAGGAGTGCGCGAGCGACTAGTGGCCGGTGATGAAGTTTTCCGTGTTCTCGGTGAAGCCTTTTTACGTGCCACTTTCTCCGGTTCCGATGTAATGCCAATCACATGGGATATACAATGGTCCATTTTCTTTTTAAGATTCTCAAATTCTGCTTCATCCAAATGTCTGGTTATTAAAGGATCACAAGCTAAAATTAAAAATTCTAAACCTTGCGACGCCCATCTGGGACGCATGCCTCGGCCACGTTCACATCGTTCTGTCACAAATTGCATCCACATTTTTGCAAATCGTATTATACCCAATGCTAAATCTGTTTCGAGATCTATATTTTTATTGTCCATTATACGATGTTCGAATAGGCGTATAACATCTTTATGATATTCGAAACCAAACTTATAACCCTGATGTAGAATTTCTCGAGTGCGCGATAATACTGCCTGGCGATCTTGTTCCTGTAAATTTTAATTGTATTAATTTCGGAACAAAAAATTTTAATTGAAATAGAAACACTAATGGATTAGCTTCGCTGTATTCACTAGTGTTTTTAAATACTAAATTTAGTAAATAACTTTAACTTACGTCCAAGTCCATAACGCACACAGGCGAACACCTATCCTGGACTCTTTCTATAATTTTTATTAATTTGTTACGAACATCTAGAACATCTCGTTGTAGCAATTTGAAAGAATCTTTAATTTCACCACATACAAAGTCTTCCGGATGACCGGCGTCTACATCGTGTACATAATGTTCCCGATGAAAATCGGCCGATTCAACGTCACGGCAAAAGGTTTTAGCAAAAAACAATACTTTTACTGAACATTCTCTTTCAACAGTAAACAGTGATTGCGTTTCACGGCATATGGTCAAGACCTGCCATTTCAATTCGGTTTCTAGGTTTTGTTGTGTGCCATCAATCTGTATATCCAACTCGTGAGATCTGTTAACCAAACGTTCTGATATACCTTTAAGTAGATTACGTATAATGGTGCAGAATTTTTTGGCTGCCAGTGTATGCATGCCAATAATCATGGGGGAAATGAGTTTTGTAAACATCCACTCCTTTTCCAAGGCAGATTTTTGATTTGATTCTTGACATGCCACCAAAACCAATTGATCAATGTAATCTAAATACAGTTCAAACACTTTTCGTACGGTAGCATCATAGTGATTTAATATTGTCATATAACGTTCCAGTTCTTTTTCATTTTCTACCAACGCTGTGGTTATATGACGCTGATATCTTTCGCGATGTGTTAAAGCTAATGTTAAACCTTCTCTTAACTCTTTCATAAGCTGCTCTAAACTTAATGGATTAGGCTTTGGTGGACGAGTTTCCAAACGCATGCGTAGAAATTCATGCATAAATTGTAAGGGTACACCGCTCAAGAATACAAATATGGGAATGTAAGTCGGCAAGTTAATCGATTTGTATTCCTCACTCCAATAACCATAACGTCTCAGCTCCTCAACTTGTTCCCGACTAATATCGGGTTCTAAACGTGGAACATCCTCCTCAATTTTTTCAGTCTCAAAATCATAGTCTTCAGTGCCAGGTTTTTCCAAGGATATTTGGGCTTTACACATCACTACATTGTGTAGTTTGTGCAGAAAAGCCAAAGATTTAGCCAAGCCACGGGACTTTAAAACATTTTCAATAAATTTACGATATAAGGCTGAAGATTGTTCAGGATTTGTACCGCTTCCATTATTTAATGGCTCTACGCTAAATATGTTAATGTTGTGCATGGAGGTTTTGCGAAATGGAGAGGAAGAATGATTACAACTTAAACTCTCCGATATTTGACTAATTTCCGTAGAAGAGGAGCTGGAATGAGGAATTAAAATAACAAAATTAAAGAAATTTCATGATATTTTATTAAAATTACACATTGAAGGTATTGTATACAATATTACTTACTCATTACTGCTTGTAGTGTCTCCTGGAATATGGGCCACATCATTTAGTAGAAATTGCACTCGATGAGTCGTGTTTTGACCATTATTCGCACCTGACAATTTTCTTTGCGAAGTAGCCGATGATTTTGTTGAATCGATAGAATTCATGCCGGAATCATCATAATCCAAGCCAGAAGCTGTTGAATTGCTACTACTTGTTTCTGTTGCAGCGGTATATGAAGTCTGAACAGGCCATGAAAATCGATCACCCTGTAGGCGAGCCAATATTTTACCCAATATTGTTAATTTTAACTTGGCCTGTTTTGTAATGTTATACCAAAGGCACATAGTTTTAATGCGGCCCACAAATGATGCACTCTTATAGATGGGATGGAAAGCTCCCATTGCTTGTGAAGAGGGATATAAAGCTTCGGCGGCTTCCAGGCGTGTTAGAAGTTCTTCCACCTCTTTCATGGCTAACTCTTGTTGTTCCACACAGTCTTTACAGTACAGGGATAAGCAACCACTGCAAATTTTGTTTTGTGGTTGAGGGGCTACACAATAGAACGATAATTAATATTCATCGAGTATATCTTTTGAATCAATTAATACTTACAACTGGCGTTACTATCAGAACCCAAGCCACTATCCATGCTGAGATCACTTTCTTGGCGCCTATAACGTGGTTGAAATTTATAATTAATAATTTGTGTCAATAAGTCTGAAACATCTTTTCGCGCTGCAAACAAATATTTGTCTTGCTGTTCAGGCGTACGATCAGCCTGCCAGGCTTGTAATTCCAACCAAATCAAATCTTTTACTTCAGTCTGCCAAGTATGTTCTTCATGAGATATCTGAGAGATTAATAACTTTAAACAAATTCCTTCAATAAAAAAATGTAAGCTTTACGTTACCTTATTATCTTGACGATCAACGCTACCTAGTTTAATTAAATTTGCAAAGGTCTCATGGAATTCTTTGCGTATTTTAAAACCTGGTGAGGCCTGAAAGCCTATCTGGTATTGATGTGCAAAAGCTAGTGGTGGAGCTGAAGAACGACATCCAATGGGACGTGATGAAACGCTCATATAACGATTACATGATTCCACAACTTTCGGCTGTTGATAGCGCATTTGGACCTCTGTGTTGAGTGGAGTACACTTATCCATAGCCTCCAGACAGTAAACGTTGCTGTTTTCATTTAAACTATTGACACGTGGATTATAACCGCCTATAACTGCACTACTTGCTACGGTAGCTAAAGAATTTTTCAACTCACGTTCAGACTCACGCAACAAGGCCTGTGCTCGTTTATCTGTTCGCTTCGCTGTGCCACTGCTGTCCTCGTTAACGAACATTTCGTTTAGCAGAGCACAATCCATGGTGTTGCGTCGAAAGACACGGCTACGTGCCATACGTGTCATACCTTTTTTGGGTGTAGTCGGTGATTCCGCACTTCTATTCGTTTAGAGTTTTAAATAAAAAATAATGAATTAATGTTTTATTTTATAAATTGGATTATTTAACTTACGCTCCCACTGATGCTCCCGCCTGAGCTCTCAGTTTTCTCTCCCAGTCTCGTGTTTTATTTTTCAAACGTGTCCGCGGTGGTGTTGTGCCAAATTCTTCAAATCGTGCCGCCAGCAAATCATCTGGATGTGTTGAGGCAAAATCTTCATCGACAACGGCTGCATTGCGGTAAGTAATTGGTTTAGAGGGTGTTTGTTTAACACGAATTTCCACTCTGCAAGTACATAAAATTAACGTTGTTAAGAAAAGAAATTATAATTTTATCATAATGATAAAGAAATAAAACAATAAATTCCCCTTTTTAAAAACAAGGGGACTTATACATTTAACATAAACATTTTTTTATAGACAGTGAAAAAATCCTTTTTTCTTTTGTTTCAATAGGGAAACATTCTATTTTCTTATCTGCTCCAAATTTGTAATTTTTCTCAACCAGTCAACAGTTTAATTTAAAACTTCAACAAATTTGTTTACAGTTTTGTAATCAACACAGCGTTTTATTTTCGAGATGAATGGAAAACAAAAAAATATGTAAATAACAATTTACTTATTGGAGGTAATAAAGTTAAAAAATTAAGTATTTTTTACCAATTATGCGTTTCATAAATCAGGCAAAATTCGATAAAATTTAAAAAGGAGTCGTTTTCAAATTAGTGGGTTCGATAGGTATTGGATGAAGAATTCCAAAACAGGTTTCCTTACGGTCTGGCGTTACTACAGACCGGAGATATAGGCCAAATTTTTTTAGATTAACAAAAAGAGTGCTCTATATTAATAGCTCAGAATTGTCCATGTTTTACATTTTTCGACCTAGTGCGAGGAAATGGACTGGATAGAAGAAATAGTCTCAGGGATTCCAAAACAGATTTCCTTACGGTCGGGCTTTACTTGGGACCGGAGATATAGGCATCGACATATTCTCATCGATGAATATTAAAAACATTCAAGTCATCGGCCAAAAAATGCAAGTCATCGACCCAAAAAAATCCAAGTCATCGATATAAAAAATGCAAGTCAACAAACAAAAACATGCCAGCCATCAAAAAAAAAAAATCCAAGTCATCTACCAAAGGAATGCAACTTGCGAAAAATACAACATTCTGATTGATATTTATATATAAATGCATGCATATTAACTCAATGAGAATTATTAAAATTTTTAACTCCATTTCCCCGCAATTTATATAGAGCACTTTTTTGTTAATATAAAAAAAATTACCTTCGTCGCCTATATCTTCGGTCCCAAGTAAAACTTGACCCTAAGGAAAAGTGTTTTGGAATCGTTGTGTCTATCCAGCCCACTAGGTCCACTTCCCCCAAAAGTCCGATTTAGCCCAATTTGTTGCTCATTTAAAGAAAACAATTAGCTTCGTCGCCTATATCTCTGGTCCCAATTAACGACCAACCGTTTGGAATCGTTGATACCATGGCTATCGAGCCCACTAGGTCCGAGACTAGGTCTATTCCTCCCACAAGTCCATTTTTTACTTGATTTAGTCCTATTTATTCAGGGCACTTTTTTTGCTCATTTGAAGAAAACTATTAGCTTCGTCGACCGTCCGACCATTCGGAAACCTGTTTTGGAATCCTTGATACCATGTATATAGAGAGGGACGGCTACAGCCATTTTTCCAAAATATCAATCATCCTACCCACACACTGTTAACAGAGTGAAATTTTCAAGACCGATTTCTCAAGTTTCAAAATTATTTGGGATATACCACTTACTGGTTATATAGTGGGATAACTGCGGCAAGTCTCATTTTTCCACAACACCAGACGAGACTAACAAAAAACAATCGAAAATAGAATATAAAGACTAAATCGATTCAACACATTATTAAAAATATGTATGTTTCAGAAATGCTCCGATAACTGCAGGGATCCAAAGAGATTTCAAAATAAATTTTCTCTTGTTAAGAATCCCTCTCTCCCTCTCTCTCTCTCTATTATTTCTTATACTTCTATATGAGGACTCTTATTGAGTTCGCTTATTAATTCTGATGCAACAAGTTTATAAAACTTTGCAATCCCTTGTAATAAATTCAACATATTTTTGTATTAGCTTATCCACCTGTTTATGTCAATCAACACATTCAATACTTATTAAATACCAATTAAAGAAAATCACTAAATGAAAATGAATGAATGGCATTCAAATTTTGTATTTATTTATTTATTTATTTTTTTTGTTAATCAAGTTATCAATCTAAACGAAATGTTTTAACGTGATATAGTTTTAGCCGTATCTATGCCGTAGTTGCAATCCTAGAGATAATAGAAGAATAGGAACTCATGACTTTCAACGTTGTAACATATTCATTTGGTTGGTTGCTCTTGTATCGAGATAAGATAATGAAAACATGGTACATTGAACGTTCTTTTTTTTTTAGGGCAGACTATATTAATAGCCGATCAGTCATGGTTAAATGAATTACAAGAGTATGAAAAATCAAGCGGAAATATTTCCAAGTGTTTAGAGTCAATAGTAGATGACTGTATATTGGGA
The DNA here is from genome assembly GCA_936449025.2 of Sarcophaga subvicina. NCBI lineage: Eukaryota > Metazoa > Arthropoda > Insecta > Diptera > Sarcophagidae > Sarcophaga > Sarcophaga subvicina. The sequence goes on along the minus strand of OW388081.2, from coordinate 104,750,258 downwards.
AAATAAAAACTTGGAGGAAAATTGCAAATCAAATGAAAGAAAATACATTGCAACTGTATCACTCAACAGACCGTGAACCCAAGTTATTTAATCTTTTATTTGTATGTAATGTATTATTTTCCATTGGGCGTTAAGAGAGGCAGAGGCTGGAGAATCAATCAACGCCACGAAGTTCTTCACTAAACGGACGACTTTGCTCTTCTTGCATCCTGGAAGGAACATATGCAAGACAAAATTTGAGAATATGGTGGCCTCAAATCATCACAAACGATAGATTGATCCAAATTCAACATCAAGACGATTTTAATTCTCAAATACGACGCCAAAAGCTGTATGTGATTGGATCACACTCTGTGAAAACCTTCTGATAAGATTTACTATCATTCATTGGTATGGAACTACCAAGGCACTCGGCAACGCGCATTACGGTCTTTAGCAAATAATAGAGAATAATAAAGATTTTTGCAATATGTAAATCGTCTATGTAAACCTTAACAACTCAAGTATTTACATCTCTTAAATTTTTCAAATTTAGTATGGGTACCTTCTCAAACACGGAAGAAATCCCGATGTCAAGGATATAACATCGAAAGCTGCCGCCGAAACCGTTAAGAAAACTTATAGATTCCACTTAATGTAATTCTAAGAAGAGGGAAATATATATAGGATCTTGAACAGGGTCGTTGAGCTCATGCACCGTAAATGAATATATTTCGACAATCTTCTTCTTTAAGTTCTAGGGATAAAATTCAGAAAGCCAGAGAATTTTATAGAAAGTCGTATCTCTCATCAATTTAAAATATTACGTTCGACGATCTTCATATTAATAGCAAGTAAATCTGATTCAAGTTAGTAAGAGAAACTGAAACGGCATCGCCTGTACAGAGTAATTATTTATAATCGTATACCTCCCGAAAATACTATAGAAAGGATCCTAAAATTTTCTGCTTGAAGGTTTAATATTTAGCCATATACAACTCAGGTCAGGCATCTCCAACAAAATGAAATATGAAAAATAAAATATTTTCCGCGACTTCCTCTCAGCAAAATTCTGGCAAAAACTCTGAGAATAAAATAAAATTGCCAAAAAAAGGTTCTAAAAAAATCGACACATTAAATTGTAGGTCCCGCCACTCATATATAAAATTAATACACACAACATAAGTGGTATGAGAAGCTAGATCGTAATCCTGACTGAAGGGCTATAATGACCAATTATATATGTACATATGTGTACTCAAATTGCTACAGGATAAGAATACAAAAAAATGTATAATTTTTAACAAATATTGGACTACGTACCAAAGACAGGCGCCATTGCTCGTAGCGTCCAAACTAAACTATTATTACGCTTTATCTCGAAAAGCAAAACAGCTGGGATTTCTTTTTATCACTTTGGCTGAGCGACAGTAATACAATATTACGCACAATTCAGAGTGCATCATACATTTATCTTATAAATTTGCTTCTTAATAACAATTGCTGGACGAGAATATAGCAATTGAAATACTGGGGCAAAATGACCACGTTTTTTCTTTAAATATATTCTATTTACTGTATTTTATTTACTATAAATAAATTATGTAGAATAATAAACATATTATTTTTTTTTCTTTTCAATACATCACATTCACATTATATCTGAAGTATAAGCAATAAATAATGTCAGCAACAATTCATATCTTTTTCTTTTGTATGCAGCTTAAATTTAATGTTAATTACATGATGATATTTAACTGGTATTATGTATACTTGGAATATGGTCGTGATATAAATTATTCAATTGTTAAGTTCATTTGAAGTGTGCTTATTGTTCAGAGTAAAGTTGAGATAATATCAATTAGTACAGGGTCTTTCAAATTCGACTATCTTTTGGTATTTATGTTTTAATAGTTCTCACGGTTTTTTTTTCTTTTTTAATGTTGTTCTAGTGGTAAAGTATACAATTTATTAAAATGAATTTAATTTCATTTGGATTAGTTTAGGTTTTAGTGGTAGCTTTGATAACAAAGCTCACTTGAGCATGCATAACCGCCCGTAGTAATGTCACAGGTAAGCGCAGAATTTGTACTGAACGAATTCCACGAAACTCATCGAAGAAGTTGGTCACCGCAGGTGCTGTACACTAAAGCACGACACCCTTCCGCTGGAAACCAGCCTGGAAGTATAATAAACGAAGTTATATCTTTGACATCAGTGGATGATAGCTTCGTTAATCTAACAAGGAATGGAGCCAAATAACCTAATTCCGTACCTCGCGAGAGGTGGGCATTGGTAAAGAAAACGGTTTCCTGCTCTTCAGCAGACCCACAATCTCGGCAAAATTCGCTTGATGGAAACTGCAGTTTTCCGCATATCTTCCCATAACGCAATGATTTGTAAGATTCCTTATTGACCCAGAATACGTTGGCGTCAATTTAACCGAGGTAAGTGACGTATCCAATTTGATTTAACGAGGGTTTCGGATGGAGTGTACCTGCTCTGGCGAGCTCATCGGCCTGAAATATCTCTGTGGTCAGGCACCTAGACAAGTGAGACACTAAAGCACCCAGAGAGAACGTCGAAACAACGGCGACACACTCTCTAACGAGTTTGGCGCTGACCGTAACGCTGGAATTGGATCTAATAGCACAAAAAGGTAGATTAATTTTGCAGTTTGATAAATAAATTCAAACTTGAAAGGCTATGTATAATAAATAAGAGGGTGGTGGCAAATCGATAAACCTATTTGATATACTTATAAAATAATGTCATTAAGTGTTAAATACCAAATAAAATAAATAAAGATAACTGAATGAATGATTTATGATCAAAAAGATGGTATACAAAACGACATTACATTCCTTCTTTTTTATAACAAAAATTGTATATTTAATGCATATTATTTTGTGTTGAACTTTTGACATTTGAATAATAAAATTTTACCATAAATTTTAATTTAATTGTTTATAAACTGTATACCATTTCAGTACCATGACTAAACATTCTCATTTTTAATAGAATTTCGTAAATTTCAATTAAAATAAATTGGAATTTATAAATTGGCCTAAAATTAAGAATCAAACAATGATTCATCGTTTTTGTACTTTACAGAATTGAAATTAAAAATCTGTTCGATAGGAATCTAACATTAAGTCCATATTAATTAATATTATTTAGAGATTTTGTATGAAATAGAAAATGTATTCGTATTTCGTATTTACAAACATATAAATTAAAAACAATATTTCATTTAATGATTCAACAAATTATATTGCAATTAAACCTATAAACTTGATTCTTCAAAGACTTCCTCGATAGGTTGCTTCTACAACATATCGATCTCTATGAAGATCGTTACTCCTTACACACCATGAAACATCAACCATACCTCTTCTAAACCCGCTTTAAAACGCCAGTTATGTGTTTAGCCTAGGGTTTCGTAAACGTTTATAACCGTAACCGTAAACGCGGTTATTTGTGCTCATAACCGTAACCGTAAACGGATGAAAATCGGACGCATACGCATATTTAGTAAGCCATGACTTTTTAAATTTTTTATTTGTAAAACATACATAATAATATATTTGCATTCACAAGCAAAATAATGAAATCCAATTTTTGAAAACAATATGCACACATATGAAGTAGGCCATGAGTTTTAAATTTGTTTTATTTGTAAAAGAAGTTTTTGGTGCATGCTTGGTGAATCATTTGTAAACAAAAACTTTTTGAGAAAGAATATTCAACGCATTACGCACCAAGTGGAAGCAAAATAAAATTGGTAAAAAACATACACAGAAAATAAAACATTATGAAAAATTATTATGTATTAATAAATTAACAATTATTTACCCTAGAAAATGTCATTAAAAAGACCAACATCATCAGTTTGGAGTTATTTCAAGAAATTGGATAAAGAAAATAAAGCCCAATGTTTAAAATGCTTTTCCAAGGTGACAAATGCAAAAGGAACAACTGGCGCTATGATAAATCATCTGAAGCTGATACATAAAATATCATTAAGCTCTTCTATGGAAAATGAGTTGCATCAACCAAAACTTCAAAAAACTTCAAGTTCAATGCTAGAGTTTGTTAATCGAGAGAGTTTGTTGGATATTGTCTCAAAATTGGCTGCAATTGATAACATCTCAATACACACTATAACGAATTCAAAATTTATTCGAGAATCAATTTCAAATCGAGGTTATTCTTTGCCACACTGTGAAAGTGGTGTCATGAACTTAATTCATAATAACTTCGAATTAAAAAAAATTGAGATGATTAAAATCATTCAAAAGCATAAGATAGATGGGAGAAAATTCAGTCTCACTACTGATGAATGGACAAGCCTCAGAGGACGTAGATATATGAATGTAAATGTACACGGAGAAAACAATGAGTTCATGAATTTGGGTCTTGTTCCAATCAAAGGATCTTGCAATGCGGATGAAATGGTTGAGAAAATTAAAAATCATCTAACTGAATTCAACATAGATTTTGAGAGTGATATAGTATGTACTACTAATGATGGAGCACCAATAATGCTCAAGTATGGAAAAACTTGTCCAGCTGAACTAATTGTATGTTTAAATCACAGTATACACTTAGGTGTCTGTGACTACTTTTATAAAAAACGTGAGTCTACACAAATATCTTATGATGAAAACATAGAGGACAATGAAGAAGATATTTTTGAAGATTCTTGTGTTGACCATGAAATCGAAGATTATGTAGAGGATAATATCTCCATCTTTGAGCAACTTAAGTTGGTGAGAAAAATTGTAGTTTTTTTTAGATATTCTCCTGTGCGTAATAGCGTACTTCAAAATCATATTAAAAAGGAATTTGAATGTGAATACGAGTTGCTGTTGGACATCAAGGTGCGATGGAATTCAATTTCGCCAATGTTAGAAAGATTTTTGAAGCTCAAAACATCAATAGCACAAGCTTTAAAAGATTTAAATTCATTTCATTTGATGGACAAACTAGATTTGGAGCTGATTGACAATGTTTGCATTGCTCTACAGCCAATAAAACTTGCCGTAGATGCATTAAGTCGAAAAGACGCAAATTTATTTAGTGCTGAGGGTGTTTTGTCGTTTTTGAGCAATAAAATGAAAGCTCACAACACAGAAATAAGCCGTGATTTGTTACAGTCAATTCAGCAGCGGATTGAGTCCCGGAGAAATAATAATATTGCTAATTTAATAAAATGTCTTGTTAATCCAAAATATTCTTCCAATTCCGTGGTTGCTTTTGCTAATACTCTCATTAAAAGACTTTTTCCGAATAGTAACATTCAAGATCCGGACAACGAAAGTCAGGATAAAGTAGCTGTAACTGATCACCAAGTTGATTTAGTAGAAGAACTGAACTCTTACATAACAAAAGCATCAAATATAAAACACTTGGGAAAACCTTCAGATAACACTTTGAGGCAAGAATTCAATATTTTCAAAAGAACACTGAAAAGAACTCCCAATCTTGAAATGCTCTATAATGCTCTAAAAACGGTTAAGCCAACATCAACAGACTCCGAGAGAACTTTCTCAGTTTCAGGAAATTTTTGCACCAAAATTCGTTCTCGTTTATCTTGTAAGTCACTGAATGCTTTAGTGTTTCTAAAACATTATTATGTGAACCATGAAAAACAGCAACAATAATTTTAAGTATTTATGTATGTATTTTAAAGCAATATATGTTAGAAATAAACTTTTTCTACTGAATTTATATATTTTTTTAAATTTTCCTTCGGTTAACCGATAACCGCGGTTATTTGGAAAATTACTATCCGATAACCGCGGTTACTGAAAATGCGGTTATTACGAAACCCTAGTTTAGCCGTACATGTCCACATCAATTTTGCAATATTACTATACAGCACTGTAGTGGAGGATGTTTTTTTTTACCGACTTGTAGGTTACTTTCTTATAAACATTAACACATGAAGATATAGCTGAAATATTTCAGAGCCAAACTACCTTAATTTACACCTTAATCAGTAGTTTTGATCGCTTAGAAAAGGTGTAATTCAAGTAAAATTAAAAACCCTGGACTGCAAGCTTTAGAACTTATATTGGTATTAAGATTTAAAATTTAAATAGAATCAAAGATTTGTAAGAAGATCACTAATTGGAAACTGTATTACGTCAGACTAAAACAAACTGGAAATTTATTTATACAAAAGACCACACTCTGTGACCTCATGCAACGGAGCAAATAGTGGTCAACAAAAACCACAGAAAGAATTATAAGTAAAAAATCCTTTACCTATCTCTGACTAAAGTAATTTGTTGGGTAAAAATGCTTAAAACCTCTTTTTTAACCTCAATTTACCATTTACTTATTGTTATATATATAAAAAAAATATAAGAATAAATTGAAATTAATCTCCTTGTGGTTTTGCTTTATCAGATCCCATTTGCTGTTGAATAATATTTCCATCTAGAGGTGATGTGGTGTAAGGAATATAGTGCTCGACAATATTTTTCAAACAAAACAAAAAATGTTATCACGGTGTTTTCGGAAGTTTTTCAAGGACGTTTCCTCCAAATAATTCAATCTAGAACTAGGATGAATGTTATCTCCTCCAGAGGGGGTAATATTAACAACTAACATTTTATGAAAGATAGGCAGCTCCACCTCTAGAAAAAGGGTTCCAATAGGTTCTTTTATGGAAGCATTGTTTTTAGGCATTTTTAGATGACAACCCTATGACACTAACACGTTCTTAGGTAAATAATAAAAAAAAAACATAACCGTTATAAGAAAACAAAGATATTTTGTGACTGCCTTACGCTTCCTTAATAAACTGAAGAAACAAATATAAACTCTTGATCCAATTTTTTTTATTATACACAACAACAACAACAGTATACTTCTTTAATTTTCCTTTTGCTATATCTTAATATTGTTCACTTCGCTTTGAATACTTTTCTTTAATATTTAATACTCTTTGCATAGTATGTATATTCATACAAGATTCTTCTGACTACTTGGAAACTGATAAGAGTATGAAAAGGAAAACTTTTCCTAGAAATTCGCAAATTGTCATTGGTATGGAGTACGGTAGCATATGGCTTTACTGTACAGAGAATCACAACCAAGAAAGAAGAAATTGTTTTTTACAAAATAAATATATTTAAAAAATAAATTCATACTTCTCATCAGAATTGTTTAGTCACCAAAAAGCTATCTGCTGCTTGCTGAGTGGTGATCTGACTACAACAATTATTGTGTTTAGTACGAAAATTGTCTTAGGATAGAATATCAAATCAAAAACAGAGCAGCCCGTTATAATACCCAATGAATTTATGCCCCAGAGGTTACTGACAAGTACTGATAAATACATCAACAACGAAGATCATAGAAGGATCGGATAGTGACACGTCTTGAAAAAGAGCGAGACTAACGGACCATGTTGCTCGCCACTGCAACCAAACAAAACAACTTAATGCATTTACACAGAGCGTGTTGTTTCTGAGCAACGAAAGATGATCAACTACCTCTTTAGATGATAAAACTGCAATGAAACTGAAATAAAGCTATGAAATGATAACAAGACACTGCCTTATGGAAGCATTACGCTCCTCAAGCAAGCGAGAAATGAGAATTTTTAACTAAAAACAATGCTACATCTTAGCTTTATTTGAATTTTATCTGTTTCAAAAACTAAAAAATACGTTGCTGATAATGCCTGTATAATGTTAAAGCTTAAAGGAAATGTTGGGGTATGTATATTATAAGTGTATTGTATTTGAGAGGAATTGGATAAATTCAATCTTTATACTACAATAACCATAATGTCCATTAATTAAACACCAAGCGAATCTATTATCATTTTTAATAAACAATTCTATAAATTAATAATCGCAATTTAACACACAGAAAAACCCAACAGAAAAATTAATGTTAAAAGAATTCCTTATAAAACAGAAAAATTCTCTTAAAAATAATAACAACTAATAACGGACGAAATAAAACACTTACCTTTTACGCCGCATCTGGATGCCTTTTGATTAGCTTTCTATCAGAGATTATTGTATATAATTTTTGTTTTTTATTTTGTTTATTTATATATGTAATGATTTCTTTATTATTATTATTTTATTTTCAATCGATTTTGTTTATATTTTTTATTAAGCCCATTTAGCTTATTTACTCATAAATTGCACTGTTTAATATATGTACATTTGTTATTAACTTTATAGTATCATAAGTTTCTAAACAAAAACTAAAAAATTAAAAATAAAATTTAAGAAAATCACTGAATGTAAAGAACACATTATACATATGATGATACACAGAGTATTTTCAGTTTCAAGCAAATCATTGAAAATTCACTATTTTTGTATGCTGAAGAGCGTAGCGAATGTGTATATGGAACAAAAAGTGAATAAAAATATTTTCGAAAAGAAAACAAACGTACCATATAGTGTGAAAATGAACACGATTGCGATGAGCACCACAAAATACGAAACGCGAATAGATACAATAATAATACGTTAACAAGCTCATGGAGAATATATTGCACGTTGATTATGTGAATTTGCAAATCATAAGAGTAGAGAAATAAAATTCAAATAAAATGAAAATGTTACAGTATAAAACGAAAGTTTAGATACCCTATATGCAAATTAAATAAACTTATTTTTAAATAAATAATTATTGTCACTGGAAAATTCTATCACAATTAAATGTAAACAAAACCTTGGTATTTTAATTTCTATATATTATGATCCATTCTGCTATATCGCTTGAACTTCTAATCAAAATATTGTAATATAATGTTCACACAATGATTTGTAATTATTAGCATAACATAACATCGATTAAAATCGATTAACATACATAATTGGTCATTACAACCCTTCAGTCAGGATTACGACCTAGTTTCTCACACCACTTATGTTAATTTTATACATGTACCTACAGTTTAAAGTCGACTCCGAACGACAGATTTTTGAGAATCTTTTCATGGCAATTTTATTTACTCTCAGAGTTTTTGCCAGAAATCTTCTGAGAGAAAGTCTCCGAAGAAATACATTTTGTAATTTGTTTTGATGTCTGGCCTGGGGTTTGAACCCTGGCTTTACGTCTAATAAGCCAACACACTACCTACTAGACTACGGCGACTTCAAAATCGATTAAATGCCTCGTTATATCGTATACAGCATTCCTTGATTACATCATATACAAACCAGTAGAAATCAGACTGTAACTTGTACTCAGTAATGTTTCTTAGTATATCTTGGGTCTGTTCCAGTCAGAAGGAAACTTTTAGGTCACTCTTAGATCTATTGCTATAGTCTGAAGGGAATAGATTCGATTGAAAGGTGCGTATAATTATGAGAGCTCAAAATGGATTGGCGTATTGAATGCATTGGCAAATATACCTTCCTCTTGTCAGTATTAGGATAAGAATATAAAATCTGCCCGGCTCTAGTACAGTAATTTTCAGACTCATTGCTGATATCATAGACACCCCTTGAGTTAATACGTCAATTCAAGTACAAAACAATATTAAATTTATAAAATGATACCTTGTCAACTTTTGATTAAAAATTTTTCAACAGGTTTAAATTAGAATGCCTACTCAAACAGTGTGAGGATTGTGGATTAGAATTCCCCTAGGGTCTCTGGTCTGTTACATTGCAACGAACGATTTAAACGACTATAATTGATGAAATAGCCTGTCTACTTGTATCATCTGCTTTTTTTATATATGTAGTTGACACGCACGGTAATACCATGTCTAGCACATTGCCCAAGTCTAATGGGATTTTTTGTTTCGAAGTTAATATTACTTTACAGCAACATGTGAGTGTCATGTGTTTACAGTGAGAATGTTGTTCAATAGATAAATTATTGTAATATTATTTTAATTGCTTATTTTTGTATTTTCTATTAAATTTTTCTTTTTTAAGAAATTCTTATTATTTCGGAAAAGAATTTCAAAATTCAACAATTTCTGGAATTCTTCAAATTTATTTTGTTTTAACTTTAAATGATTAAACAAATTGAATGATGCAATTTATTTTAACAGAAACGAAATATTTAAAGTATTTTAAGGTGAATTTAAAAGAATTTTTGTTATGAAGGCTATGTTTTGAGGGCCAATTACTTATTTTATACACACTTTTTGGTATACGTAAAAAGACATAACCATAACAACCAATAAATTAATGGTAAATGTAAACTATATAAAATAATTTTAAAAGTATTTAAATGTTTAAAATAATGGTCAAAATATTTTTAAAAGTAGGGCGTAGAAACATTCAGAATAACATCAGTTTAAAAGCTTAAATTAAATACGAACGAAAACTACTAATGTCATCCAACAAATGTACACTGCTCAGTCACATGTTGCACTTTTAATTTATTTTTCATTTTTGTAATACAATAAAAACACGAATATAATACGAAATAATAATAACAAAACAAAAAAATGTATAACAACAATGGCTATAATTGTTATTAAATTTCAAGTAAAAAAAAAACGACAAAAAAAGTAAAAATATTTTAATAAAAAAGATCGCATACATAAATAATGTTAACGACCGCATAAGAATAGAATTAAAAAAGGGGGAGAAAACAAAAAATAAAAAAAATTAAAAAAACAAATAAAATAAAACAAGCCGACCGGCGAAACAATTTTTAAACGATTATTTTAGCATTCACACTCACACTTACTAACATTATTCGCTCTAAGTCTAGATGTGAAAAGTAATACAAAAAATGTTGAGATTATAATCAAAGATGAGACTTGGAAAATACAAATATAAATAACAAAAACAAATTTAAATACACACAAAAAGAAAGAAGAATCTTAAGGGGACTTACTGAATATCAAATATTAACCCATTGTTTTAAAATGAATCATCTTAACAAAACAAAAATTGTTTTTATGAAATGTGTGTATTGTATGGAATCTTTGTGAGTTTTGGTAGTTAAACCTGAATATAAGTTTTATATTAATTGTATCCACTTTTCATACCTCAAAACCATTTATAGGTTTACTCATATTTTGTGGCTTTTCTAAACCTCCAGCCTGAAGTTTATTTTACAAAATCATGAGTTCTACATACATAATTTAGATAAATTACTTAAAACTGCGGGATTTATAACATTTAATTCCGCTTTTACACATAGTTTGTCTCCAATAATTCATATGTCATTTTAGAGGGCTTAAATTTTAGCATTTATTCCCACTTAATCATTCGACGAAATATTACAAGCAACAAACTACACCCTAACTCAAGAGGTGACACTGCCTGAACTTCATATTATATTCTTTGCTGACATTATTCTTGTTGGTTTTCCAGGGGACTTTCTAGATCAATTATTTGGAGAGACCCGTAGCTATGATGAAATTTTTTTATCTTCGTTCAAATTTTAATTTGAATCCTTCTGTAAACACTTTACAGAGCTACTTCATGGACATATTAAGAATATGCGAAAAAAATGTGTGTGAAATTCATGTCCTCTTTGAGGGCGTAGGTTCAAGTGTCACTTCTGACAAAAATTTTGAAGTCGCCGTCGTCAAGTTGGTAGTGTATTGGCTTTTAAATCGTAAGCCCGTGGTTCAACCGCAATGAACGTTAAGTTATATATGTACCCAGTACTAAAAAATGTATGGTAATTTTTTTGTAAATTAATTTAAAGTTGAAATACTCACTTGATTTACTCAAAATTATGAATATAAGAAATGCTTTTATTTTTCGAAATGTAACTTTTGGAAAAATTTATTTAATATTTAAATGCTTGGATGACATTTTCAGTTAAGTTACTATGAATTAAATTTTCAACAACGTCTACGACCTCTATCGGAAATTGAAAATATCGAAACACCATATAAATATATACTAGCAGTTAGTATAGTTTATAGTTTATATTGAAAAAATAAAAAATGTTGTTAAAATTTTTCATCTTTTACAATCTATTTGGCAACATTAGTCCAAAATTCTAGAAAAAAAATTATATGCAAATTCCCCAAAGCGTTGTATAAATTGCGATTATAAAAGGGTGGATTAATACGTTTCATTAAACATTTTCAATCGTGCCAGGCATAAATATTTCTTTCCATTCATTTATTTTTGTTTCTCCTTTTCACAGCTGTATTCAAATATTTATAAAATTTGATAAATATGTATACATACACTCAGCCACAAAAGTATACATACGGATAACAAATATCAGAAATTTATTAACTAATTTGTTTTCGTTAAAAATCTTTGTAATTGTTTTACAACTTTCCTCGATTTTAAGACGGTCTTTTGCATTGGTTCAGAAATTTGTGAAATTTGTAAATCGGATACATACCTTTGTGGGCCTGTATAGGGCCACAATTCAGTTCAAAAGACCGTCTTACCATCAATGAAACTATGAAGATTTTCAACGAAAACGGATTAGTTAAAAAATTTTTGAAATTTTTTAACCGTATGTATACTTTAGTAACTTTGTGTATATAAAAAAATCTATTTAAAAAATTTTCCAAATTAAATTTTTATAAATAAAATAATCATCGTATGGCTTTTATATTTCAAACAATTTCAATTTTATAAATTATTTAATTTACATAATTATCATGGAAAAAATCTAATCGAACCACGTCATATACTCATATAAAAATTTCGTTTTTTTTATTAACAATTAAATAAAACGTAACACTAAAACAAATACACATCGCATCGTATTAATTATTAAATTGCGCCAGTACACATTGAATTTGTTAAATTTACTTCTATGTACATAAACAAATATTTTTTTTCTTTTTTCCATATATTAGAGATTTTAGACATAAATTTGTTTTTTTTTATTTATAATTTAGAATTTTTTGGTTTGTTTAATGGACTATAATATAATTTACATTTTGCGAATCTTCTTCTTTCATTTATTACTTTCTGTATCGTTTTGTGTACATTCAATTTATTTAATTATTATTAATAATTTACTGTGATATTTTTTTCTGGTAATTATAGACATTTTAATATTGTTGTTGTTTTTATTATAAATACTTTGGAAATTAGTTAAACACACACGCATATGCCAACGTATGTACGTTTGATAATAAATGAAACTAAAATAAATTATTTTTATTCGGTTTTCTATGAACTGCACATTCTCACTTGATACCGACAACTAAAAAATAATTCAAAAATTGTTGAGTCTTTCGTTGGCTACAACAAAAGAATAATTATTTATAAAGTTAATAAATTACTAAGAGAAAGAGAGTGAATATTTGTTATTCTCACTAGTCGCTATTCAGACGTCAGTTACAATTTTTATGAAAATTGTTAAGAGAAAATTTAAATAAAAAAGTAATTTGCATAGTATTTCAGAGTTGCCAGAAAATGTATAAAAATATGTCTTGAAAAATGTGAAAATTAAATGGGAGTTGTTGTTATAAATAAACTTCTCCTCATGCTTAAAAAAAACAGAAAATATCAATTTTTTTTCTGCACCCATAACGAAATAACCGACTTCATTTATCCTTAAATTTTTGGAAAACTGCTATTCCTTAATAAACCTATATTAAGCACAATATTATTAAACATTTATTTTTTTTACGTAGCATTACAGGTGAAACGTGAAACTATCTCAGGTCTATTTAAATGCCTAGCATTTTTGAGGCGAAATTTCAAATCTACTTGTTTGAATACTTTTCCGCAAAAAGTTTTAATTTATAAGAAAGAAAAAAAAATTAGAATATCACATTTTATGAAAGTCATTGAGAAATTAGGAACCCATACAAGACAATTAGTGGTACACCTCCAAATAATTTAGATATTGCGAAAATCGGGTTTTAAGAACTTGCTATGTGAATATCGATTAGCAATCGTAATTGGATTAGAAGCATATTGGAATATAATTTAAATAAAGTAATATACCAACAGCAAGTTCCATTTTTCTACAATATCCATAGGCTTTCTAGACATTGTTGCATAAAATCAGTCCTATAAAACTAATTTTGAAACTGTTCCAACTTGAAACTGTTCCATTCAAAAAGGTTTGGAGAGTAATATCTAATTTATCTAATAGATGTTCCGATTTGACACATTTTGTAGATATTGATAAACACATCGGATTTATAACATTGAATTGGTTCACGTTCTTACTACTTAAATTCAAATTTATTTGCACATACATTTATTATTTTTGCTTGGAAGTTCCATCTCTATATGTATATTTATACATTTAGTGTAAAAACAATTTTCTTTTTATCAAAATCTTACATAGTCACAGTCAAGGTACCTTTTTATGAAGTTATCATTATTATTGTTGTTATAACAAAGGGGTAAAACTTTTCATAGCCGACATTCCATTAAAGTAACACACCAAATGTTCATGTAATCGTATTGCCACTTTAAAATATTTAAAAAAAAAATACATGCCTTATTTACACTTTTCTCAAGTCTTATCGCAAAAATAACGTTTAATAAATTAAAAATAAAATAAAAACTAGATAAGAAGCGAACAATTTAAGGTGTTTCACCAATTTGTTGCTAAAAAAAATACTACAAACTGATAAAAAAAATTCGTTGCGTTTGTTTTCTGTGAGTATACGAACTATAAACTTTTCAGCACTGATGGGTTTTTTTACGATTTGTTTTTATTTTTATAAAAAAAAGCATACATTTAAACTTTTATATGATTAGAATATATTATAAACATGAGACACTAACGCAAAAATAATTATTAAATTTTAAAATAAAATTTAAAAACAAAAATAACATTAATTAACATAATGCGTTCTTGAGAACTTAAAATGATTAGGGGCACACTTTTCTTTTCAAACACAAACTATTCATGCGAATATACATATCTACATATGTATGTTAATATGTATGTATGTAGTATGTATGTGTATGTACATTGTTGTTGGAATTTTCTAATAACAGCTAGCCAAAGTGTATCGTCTATTGATGTTCGTCATAAGTTTTAATAATTTATAGGAATGAACGAAAATGTATGCGTTGAAAGTGTATTAACATTTTCCAAGAAAAAGAAAAATATCTACTGAAAATCAGAGAAAAAATTATGAGTTTTTAATTTACAAAAACGAAAAAATTATTCATACACTTGAAGAAATTATAAATTCAAGAAAATATATTCTCTGTTAGCCACTATTTTCTTTATAAAAGTTTATACATATTAATTTGTCACCCATTTATTCTAAGTACATAAGTGTACTCACGGCAATTGATTCATATTGTATTTTGAATTGTAGATCGTTATACAGGAATAGATTATTCTTTTACCAGAAATTCATTTAAATCTTATTTAATTTTTTCAATATATGCATCCAAAAACGTTTTTTTTATTTTTAAAAGCGTAGGCTCCTGAAGAGTCATTAACTGCACACTATTAGAGCAAAGTATAGACACTATAGACTCCTTTCTTGGCAAATATGTGTCCGTTATTTGCTTTCTAAGTCTATTATTGACACTGTTTTTGGTTTTCTGTAAATTTGCAATGAGTCTAAACACTTGTTGGAAATGAATAAGATTCACCACAATACCATATATTTTTCAGATATTGTAAGAGCTCCTCTGATGACAGAAAACAACGCCCTCTTTAAACATATATTGGATGGTGAAGGGACACCAAGATGTACCGCGTCTCTATTCTTTTTAATAATTCTTTTAGATTATTAACACAAATATTTGGATTATAAATTATAAGTTAATATTAAAAGTAGTCGTGAAGATTTGCTAAATGAAATATCAAAAATAATGGTTTTTTAATATAAAAACAAAATTACTTCGGTTGTATTAAAGATTGGCGTATGCAAATTCTCACGTATCAAACATTTCTAATACATTTTCCTTTTCGTATATTTGTAATGAGTTTATCAATTTAAACACCATCTGCGTTTCTTAACAAAATTTAAATTGTTTAAATGGTGTTAATTTTATTAACATTTCACAACTTCATTTGAATTTTGCGAATTGTATTGTAAAATTCTCAATGAATGGAACGAACTATTTTTCTTTTCTTTGCTCCCAATATTTAAAGAAACTATTAAATGAAATAAATGTGTTAAAGAGAATATCGTCTGAATCTATTAGGTTTTGCTAAACAATACTTTTATATAGTTCCTGCACTTCCCCTCAATTTGAGTTTCTTAATTGGTTTTAATTTTCTGTGATCTACAGAGAATTTACAATACCTTTTATTTTATTTATGACCAAATATTTAACTAGGATTTCTATATGAATGTGGTAAGATTGTGTGATAAGGTGCCACGAAACGATTCTAGTGTATTTCTTTTAATCAGTATACCAGTAAAATGGTTGCGAAATCAATTACATATTAACACAATGATCTGTTATACCCATCACAATAATGACAATAAAATTTGTGGTTGTAATTTAAAAAAATACGTAAAATAAATAAAATAAAAATAACTAAAGGAAATAACTGACTAATAACAATTATAAATTGAATTGAACGTGTTGATTGTAAATAAAAAATCAAAAGAAATTAAAAGAATATCTCGAAATATAAGAAATAATGTGTACGAAGATAGATTTTAAAATCTACCTCCCCAGACGCAAACCAAGTCTGTTAACATAGCTCTGTTATGTTACTAACATAACTCTGTAAAGCACTTAATTTAAGGATGGGAAAGAAAAACAGGAAAAATTAATTAAATTCCTGGGTAAAATAAGAAAAAAAGGAAATGTTGATAAAATAAGTCCTATAGTTAATCACTGTTACAAAATATTGCAAAATAAGAACTACAATAAACAGATAATCACACATTTCCGAAAGCTATTGTAATCCGATAAAAAAAAAACAAAATTGTGGGATAACAGAACAACATGGGCGGACAAAGTAAATTTAAAAATTAAAAATTTAATTTTAAATAAATTTTTAAAGCATTTTACGTCCCTTTAACTAAATCAATTGCCAAAACCCTTAACAGAATGAGTTTTCATAGTAGATTTTTAAATTTTCTATCTTCACACACATTAAGAAATATTGTGTCGTCTCGAATCTGACGTGTTGTAGTCGCCGTAATCTAGTAGGGCGTGTGGTCAGACAACTCAAGCAAAACGAAATGTGAAAAATTATTACTTCGGCGGCTTCTTAAATAAAGCCAAAGTGTGTGTAAATGAGAGCAAGGAGCTTTGTAATCTTATAATTTTTACAGACGCAACTAGATTTAAAACGATGAAACCGTGGTGAACTAGTGGGTTGTATGGCAGTATATTTTTTTGAAGGTCGTAAATTCGATTCTAGCCAGAGACTACGGTCTGTCAAACTACACCGAACGTATGGTCCTAATTACTCAGCTCTTAATAAATTAGAATATAATTTTGAATTGTAATTTGTAAAGAGCAAAGCGCATGTAGGATAGATAACCTTCAAATTTTTTAAGGTTTATTGTCTATAGTTTCAATAACAAAAAAGAAGTATGATAAAATTTTCATATCTCATAATATATGACATTTGTATGCATTCTATGACATTTATTAGAAAAATAAATAAATAAGTCGAAAAAAAATCCCAGTGAAATTCAATATTATATTAAAATAATAACATTTGTTTGAAATTAATTAAATCCCAAACAGGTAAGAAACCTGATTAAGAAAAAATCCAGTAAAAATGTCATTCACCCAAAATACAAACAATGCTGTTAAAAAAATTATAATTACAGGCATAAAAGTGAAAAAGGAAATGAAATTTGAAAATATTCAAACAATTAATATCTAAATTTATGCATAAATACCTTAAATAACTCAAGAATTACCACTTTGGGAACAAATTTTACCTTGACTTCGACAAGACTACGCCAAAAAACAAACAAAAAAATGAAAATAACAAAACCCAAATTATAATTATATAAAAACTTTCCAATGTAAAAAAAGGAGACAGAAAACGCAAATTAAAATTTATAAAAAAAAAAATATTTTAACGTGATTGGTGATTGAAATTAATTTTTGTTAATGTTGTCATTTAACAACAAAAAAATAATTCAATACCAGTTTTAGATTTCTAAGCGTCTCTAAAAAATAACGTGACAAACTGACAAACAAAAAAACCGGCTTTTTCTCTAAAAAAAAAAAAGAATTATTAAGAGAGAGATAATAATACAACATACTTATATGAAAAATGTATTGATAATATGTGTTCAACAAGTCCAAGCCGCAACAAAAACAAAAAATAATAATAAAAATAATAATAAAAATAACAAATTGCTAATGACCTTAAGATTGCACGCAAAAAATAATAAAACGTGAACAGCCCCTTCAAAAGTATAGTGTCAAATTAAAGAAATAAATACAACAACAAAAAATATATCTGAAGACGGTTAGTTTTTAGAAAAAGTCAGATATTGTACATAAGTAAAAGATTTCAATCAGCCCGTATAACAATTCCTTTATTTTGAATTTGAAAAGCAACGTACTACCCTTTCCTTTCCTTTCCTTCTTTATATATGATTAATTAACAATTCAATATATTAGGTCATTTACCGTTATGACATCTCTCACTAATAACCTATTTTGATAACTACTACTTACTACCCTTTCCTTTCCTTTCCTTTCCTTTCCTTCTTTGTATATGATTAATTAACAATTCAATACATTTACCGTTATGACATCTCTCACTAATAACCTATTTTGATAACTCTCTCTTTTTTAGTCTCTCTTAAATCTTATCTGTATTTAAACTCCTATAATAAGTGTTGTTAATTCAACTTTAACTTAAAAAAACATCATGCAAAAAATCGTCAATATGAAATAATTGATTTTTCTACACGAAGGAGTCATAAATAGCTAACTACCAATATCAAATAGGATCAGAGAAATGTATGAAATTTGTTCGTACTAAAACAAACTATTTTTGGAACCATACTGCACGAAAATATATCTTTGGATTTATATGTTTAAATATTTATTCAAACAAATCCTACAAAACAAACAATAAATATAACCCACACATACTGTAGTATCCTTTCAAAAAACAATTTATGTCGCATATATTAACATAGCATAACAAACCCAACATCTTTCAAATATATACCATTAAAAGCGGGTACAAAAAAGTCGATTATCATGGTGCGATATGGCTCTCCACTGACCGTAATGTTTGGGTAGTCCTCTTTTTTAAAGAAATAAGGGCCAATGATACCTTCGCTCCACAAGCCGCACCAAATAGACATTCGTAATGGGTGCATTGGCTACTGTGAGCCCCAAATATGGTAATTTTGCGTATTAACGTCCGTACCAAGATGAAAATGAGCTTCATCCGAAAAATTATTCTTTTTTTTTCGACACAATCGTGCAGTTTTCGTTGGCCCAATAAATCCCAACGTTGCACATGCGTAAATCGATTCATTACGTTCAGTGAAGATATTATAAAAAATTTTGTGACAGAATAGAATGGCATAAGTTTTACCAGATTCGAAATAACCGATGTTTCAAATTTAAACCGATAGAAATCACTCGATTTTACGATAAAGTGAAGTTATATATATCAGAGTGTTAGCATGTTATTTAAAACTAAATCTAATCTTACTTCAAAGAGGTATATTAGCCAATGATGTTAAATCCTTTATTATAAAGGAAATCGATTATCATATAGGTGATTACATCTAATTATTATTATGTTGCATTAAGCACGATGGAAAGACAGATGGTAATAGCCAGAATATATGTACACGTTCTTAACAGCGAAAGAGCTCAATCATTTCATAAAACGAAACATGGACTTCAGTTGGGTCACTTTAATAAAGATTCTACAGAAGCCCTTATTCTAGCATTACCTTATTCTCAAACAAACCCCTATAAAAAATTTTTACCATTAATTACCCTGATCACTATAATTAACCAATTTCAGACCCTATAAGGTCTTCTTCAAAAGCAGATGTATCAACTCTGTTATAGAACAAATCAAGTTCAAAATATTATTTTGCCTTTTAGCGATCAAACTTCGCCGTAAGCGAGACAAATGCGATCACCAAAAAATAATTCACATCCTACTAAAAATTCAATGTTTCAAAATAAAGTATTTTGAAAAAAATCGGGGTAAATTTATGAACAACGGTTTTATTTTTAAGTTTAAATTGCTAGAAATTTTTTGCAGCCATGACATACAAAATCATCTAAAAAAATTCAAATATGTTAATAGTTTTTGATTGATTATTTACACAAATAATATATGAAAATAGTATGCATTCTACTACATTTTGCTTTGTTGGTCTTTAAGAAATGTTTTATAAACAAAATTACATATTTCTTTCGTCGTTAACAATTTCAATAGACACCATAATATATATGTATATTGCGTTTTATGAAAAGATTGAATTGTTCTTTACGATCTAGAGTAACAAAATATTTCTTGAAAAGTAATAAATTTTCAGAGATAATTATTTAAAACAGAAAAATATCGCTTGGTTATGTTTTTGGGTGATATAAAATGTATCCACGGTATCTTGTCTCCACATTAATTCCAATTTATCTAGTATCCCTATTTAATTGTATCAAAAGAATATTTATTTGTAACGTTGTAAGTGATATATCGGAAATAATACACTATTGGTGCTTTTCTACTTTAAAACAAAGTTGTCTACAATATAAATAATGTGAATGTCTACTGGATCACGAAATAGTTTGCTAGATTCCATTCCGAAATTAATGGAAAATTCATCGAACTCTGGTTGCACATAATTTTGAAACTGGAGAAGAAAGATCAGGATTTTGGCGAAAGAGTCGACTTTATTGTCATGACAATTAAGAATCATTTAAAAACACTAACAAGACCAAAAAGCTCGATGTTTGGATGCCACAAATTAGGAGCCAAGTAAAGAGGAAAAGTGGGAATTAAGGTCACATGAATTAAGGCAAAGAAACACATTTTCGTCTTAGCTCTGAGTGATACATTTCTTTAATACTTTTGTACAATTCTATACTATTAAGGTTGAAGATCTGAAACCAAAATCCTCATTCAAATTTTGTTCACTCCAAAAAATTTCGAAAACCAAAAACTGTTATAATAAAAACGCTTAGTTGTCAATACCGCCATTAATTGTTTTGTTCTTATTTGTTATTTGTCACTTAACAACAAATTAAATGTGATATTAAATGTTTTCTTTGATTTTTAATTTACTTATTGCCACTAACAACATTTTTATTGTTTTATTCTCAAAATAGAAATAGAAAAACAATAAAAGTTCACTTCCAACAATTATTTTCCCTTAATAACAAAATAATTTATTACAAAACATACACATGTATATAGAGAGAGTGTAGTTAAATTTTATAGATTGTTTATAAACAAATAATGCTTACCCAGTTACTTCATCATCGTCGTCGTTTTGAATAACGTCAGTGGTGCTGCCGAAAGCCGCAGCGGCAGCAGCAGCAATATTAGGATGAAGACCGGTTAAATTTAATGATCTTGTTATTGTTGTGACATATGTCTTATTATTGGTGGCGGCCATTGTATCGTAAGTGTTAATTTCACTAATGCTGCTGCTGTCGCTGCTATCTGTAGTGTTGGTATTAGTGGTAGCGGAGCTGTTATTGCTGCTGCTGCTTCTACTGTTGTTGATATTGTTTATATTGTTGTTATCGTTATTTTCACTATTTATTTCTTCCTCATCGTCTTCACTGTGTTCTTTTTCATTTCTGCTGCGAAGTGAAACGAAATCATTTGGCCAAACACGTAATTTTCTGCGAATATTTGACATTTTTTCTTTCTTATTCTTCTGCTTCTGCCTCAAGTTAAAAAAAAATAAATAAAAATATTCGTTTTGCAATTCACTTTCTCACATGCACAGCACAGCACTTGATTTCTTTCCCTTTTTTACTATGCCCCGTAATTTTATAATTTATACGATATATTACAATTGATTTTATTTTTCATAAATTTCATTTAATCGTTGTATTGCGGTTATACTTTTTATGCACAAATAAATTTTAAAATTTTTAGCAGCACACGTGTATTATTTTGTTATTGAGATTTTATTATTTTTTTATATTTAAAATTACACAATGGTGAAATTTTTTCTTTCGTTTAACATTTAGCTTTTTATCAAAACACTTACAACACCCGTCACTTAACCATTTCGTATCTAAAGTACCGCAGCTACTAACTAAAGCCTTGTTAAGACGATTATTAAATTGTTTTCTTTGGTTGTTATTTCTTTAGTTTGTGACAGCTGATTGGAAAAAAGAGAGCACTATGAAAAAAAAGAGAAAATGTTTAAAAGAAAACCAGAGTGTTTCAAATAAATTTTAGTTAGGTAACTGTTTAAACAGCGTGTTTCAAATAAAGTCACTTTAAATGACCGTTTAATTTAAAATTTTTAATTGTGTGTTTGATTATGTTTGTTTCTGTCGGGCAGGAGGGAGGGCGGAGCTGGGGTAGTGTTTTTAGTTAGTTACTTACATACTACTTTAGAGATAAATGGTTTGTTAGTCCTGTCAGGCGGGATTGTTCAAAAATTACTTTTTTGTCGTGGTAAGATTCTGGTGTGGTGAGCTACACCGGTTTGTTGGATTTCTCAGGTGTGGTGAGTTTCACATATGTGGTGAGTTTTAAGTGTTTTAGGTTTCTCCGGTATGAGTATTTCCGGTATGGAGAAAAATGAAATTCACCACTATCGTTATTGCAAACAAAGAACGGCATTATGGGCATACCGGCACTACCATTTTGTACTGCATTACCAACTGTGTGCTTTGTGTCTGTATTAAGAACTTAAAACCGTTGAATTTAAATTTTTAATACAAATATATTTATGTTTGCTTCCTTGTAAATTGACAAGAAATGTCGTTAATACACAAATTCTAAAGCTTTTTATGTTAATTTTCATACCCTATTAGAATGATAACAACCAACTAGTTCAGCTATTACCGATATGTTAAATATCGGGTTTTCCAACAGGGACTTTCGAATTCTGACTTCTAACTACCATTTTTTGAAGCCACATCTGCTAATGCTGGAGCAGTTGGCAATGGCCCTTCAG
Organism: Sarcophaga subvicina; assembly: GCA_936449025.2. Taxonomy (NCBI): domain Eukaryota; kingdom Metazoa; phylum Arthropoda; class Insecta; order Diptera; family Sarcophagidae; genus Sarcophaga; species Sarcophaga subvicina. The sequence continues at coordinate 104,727,298 of OW388081.2, read as the reverse complement.
TGATGAGGTCATTTCCAAAAATTCACTATTCGGTGTGGACTTTGGATTGGTGGTGTCTTCGGTCCATATTTTTTTTATAAGGAGCGATGTTGGCCAGGCAATAATTGTCAACGGCGAGCACTATGGATCGATGATTAAAAACATCGTTTGGCAGGGATTAGATGATTTGGACACCAACGACATTTGCTTTCGACATGACATGGCGCAACGTTATACACAGCTCATGCCGCATTGGATATTCTGCTCGAGTGATAACAGATAGAACTGACCACCGAAATGGTGAGATTTGATCCCCTTTATGTATCCCAAGTGTATGCAAATAAGTCGCCAGAGTCAAGGAAAATTTAACATTTCAGATGCTGTTGTCCCAGAGAAGATAGGTGGACATTTAAAAGATGTTATATTCTACAAATAATGGCATGCATGTACGTATATGCACATGCCACTAACAATCAGATCAACTTCTGTATTTTTTTAAAATATGTTCTAAAAACTGCTCTACATCTGAAAACATCCTTTAGTAAACTTAATGCTTTTTTATGCTAAACATTTTAATTTAATTTTCTTTTTTGTTTTAAACGTCTGTATAATTGCATTTCCACCCATTGCGCATTAACCCTTATATTTGTATGTAAGGCGGAGTCAAAGGGGCTTTTTAAATAACTTAATTATCTTCAACAACCCTTAATAGCTACAATTGTTTAGTACATATGTAAACTTACACTGTTAGAAATTCGATAGGTGAACCATATTCAAAATTAAGAAAGTTTTTCAGCAATTCATATTAAATCTTGAATATGTTGATAGAAGGATATCTGATAATTATGTGTGAGACATGGTTAAATATTCGCCACGGCTTCTGTGGCTTCTTCAGAGCAAGGTATGTTCTGATGCTCCACACTTTGCATTACTCAGAAACAATGTCGTTAATACGCCGAATGATTTCATCTTTTAAGTCTTAATTACTCTTGGCTTATTGATATCCAACAGTGTCAAATCACATGATCATTGCGGTCAAATAACATCGCAACTATGTAAGATAGCACAACCATTGAATTTCTCGTACTTCGTTAACTGTATGGTGAGTGCTACCATTCTGTTGGAACCACATATCGTCCACGTAGATTTCTTCAGTTTCTGGATAAATAAATTCCATTATCAACTCGCGATAGCAAACACTATTCGCAGTAATCGCGATCCCATTTTTGAAGGAGTAAGGTCTGAATATATACTGTCAGAATATAAATCGTACCAAACAGTTACTCTTTGTGATGTATCAGCATTCCAACAATCACTCGTGGATTCTCATTTGTCTAAATACTGCCGTAAATACTGTCAGCTTATCAACGAATCCACTGAGATGAGAGTGTGTGTGAAGATAACTTTACATTTTTACATTTGCTACAGATCCGGTTTGCTCAAAGCCCATTTTCATAAAAGGCTTCAACAAACTTAACGCTCTGCTTCATTGTGGACCTCTCCATGGTTTAATTTGTCAAACACTGAAAGAAAGAAAAGTCAAATTAAGTTGGTTAGAAAACTGAAGTGTGACTTACAATTAACATCATGCTTTATGGTCACCCTTTATATGTGGATCTTTTTTATGAATCGCACTATAAGTATTGTTATAGATTTTACCTAATGGGAAAATCCTTCAATCAAGGTTACTATATGGAAGGTATTTTTATTATTTTATTTAAACAATATAATCAAGTAGTAAATTAAATAAATTGCATTAAAAAACTGCATTATAAAAATAAAGTTAAAGAACCTAAAGCTAACAAACTAAACAATAAATTTCTTTAAGTGCACAATTATTTATGACACGCGTTAGGGGTTGTTTACTTCTAAAGCGTGGCATTGGCCAATAGAAAACCGCCATCAGTACATAAGCGTATCCCTTACAAACACCTAAAGTTCTCGCTTGTCACAATGACAGGTGATGAGACAACTTAAAACACCCACCAATCGATGATATATTTTCAGAGTTTAGTTCTCTTTTAGTAGTTTTAAATTTTTATTATAAAGGATATTTTTATAAGCCATGAAATTGGATACAAATTTAACGTTAGTTTGTCTGCTATAAAGTGCTTTTCAAAGGAAAGCAGAATAATACCAATTTTTTTTCTTTTTCTCTTTTCTCAATTTTTATGTATAAGAGAGCAACACTAACACAATGAAAATTATTTGTCAATACCCAAAACAATAGTTCCCCACATACACACATGCATAGTTTTGATATCCACATTGTTGTTGTGGTAGTTATAAAAACAAAAACATTGCTTGACCACTCTATTAACAAGGATAATAAGGATAATTTACGCATTGTTGCATCAGACATTAACGATAGAGGGTGTCTCACTTGGTTATCATTATCATTTCGACTTTGGTCATAACAATTCAAAGTGTGTGCCGGTAGAATAATTAAAATTCGCTCGTTTAAGAGTTAATATTTGTGTGCATACGGAAGTTAACAGAAAAGGGTATAAACTAACGCAAATAATCCTTCTCGTTAATCAAACACTAATTCTAAAAAGCTTGAATCAAATCATTCGTAATAGTTCTGTTTAAGAAAACGTACATCCAGTATATACGGAATAAAAATTTAAAATTCTAAGAATAAAAAATGTTGCCTTTAAATACTCAAACTCAAACTCATCATAACGGACATTATTTGAATAATTCCACAGTAATTAACGGTAAAACTCAAATACGACCCTCATCGCCGCGTCAGTTTTTTGCGCGTATTTACGGTCATCTCGAAAATAACGGCAATAATAATACCGTGAATAATATTAGTGAAAATCAAAGTGCCACTCCGACGGCCAATAATTTAAAAGCGAATGGCACTCCCTTTACACAACTGCCACAGTCGGCCTCACCAATATGTGATACAAATTATCAAAGTGATGGTGGCGGTAGTACATCATCACCGGATATATCAATAAGTGATGAAAGGTGCGTGTGTGGATGGTTTAGTGTCGAAAAAACGGTGTTTTAAAAATTTTTTCTATTTCCCTTATAGAGTGGATAATAATATTTGCACATCATTTAAGAGCTCATATACAGCACAGAACTGCTGCAAACCGGATTTAAATAATGTTTTGGGTTCAACATTTGTCGGTTTACCATTCGGTTTTCCAAATGAAAGCCCTTTCTCAGCAGGATTAACAGCCTTTTGTAAGTATAATTCGATGTACACCAATAACTCACTTTGCGTCGTGGTTATGTTACAAAAAAACACTACGCAAATTGAAACGACGCAAAGTGAATTATGATTTTCTATAAATCGCAATAAAAAATTGTTTGTTTTCTGCTGTTTGTAGTCAAAAACTTTATTTTTTCTGAAGAATCCTAAGTAATCTTAATTCCTTGTTATATATGTATTAGAATTTGTTCGCTTTAGAAAAATACAATTTTATATTTAAATTAAATTATTGAAAATTATTATAGGAGTTACTCAGTCAAGTAAGCTCTATTTCAATTGTCCCGAAGCTAAAACGTGTCTCTAAAATTTGTTAAAGTTCAAATACAAAAAGAAGTTCGAATTACAGCACCAATATGGTATTATTTTTTAGTTCGAATTTTAAACGTCACGAATATTATCATTATCATTATTAGAGCATATCTTATAGGCATACGAGAATCTAAATTCTCCAGTCAAGGTAAAAATATCGCTTATAATGTCATAGACTTTCATAATATTAAATAACATATCAGCAATTAATCAAAAGTTTAATAATAAATATTTTCTAATCTAATTAATAATTAACATCTACTTTAATAACTATATTCTTGACTATTTATTTTGTACGAATCCTCTACTTGATACAACTTAATTAAAAACTAATTTAATAATTTACTGTACAAGTTATCAAATCAAGAAAATTGAAAATACCTATTTCGTTACATCTTGTTCAACATTGGAATCCTGTGATTTTTTCTTTTGTTCCATATTGTATTGAATACTTCTTAATTCAATAGCTAAAAACATTTTTAAATTTGGATCTTGAATTTTGTTTAAAACTAATTGGCGAGCCTGTTCACAATTTCCATCTAAAAGTTTAGCAATCGTTTCAGCATATTCGATCCAAACACAATTGGGACAGCCGGACATACAGCAAGTGGTGGGTTCTGGCGGAAGCTGAAAGCAGGGAATAATTAGACATTTTTATATTTTTTAATTTCTTAGTTTAATTAACTTTCTACATTAATTTATATTATAACTATTTTATTATTATTATTAAAATCGGTATTTAAAGCTGGAATTTACTCGTATTCTTTTTTCAATACAATTTTTAAAGATCAAGGCTGAAAAAATAAAAATAATTTAAAACGGCTTAAACTTCAACTTAAGTTTTCATATTTCAAGCAATTTTCCAAAACCACTTCGAAAAAGTAAAATACAATACAAAAATAGTGAGTTGGTGACTTGCTAAATCATTTCGACAGGATAATCCTTAACCCAAGGGATATTTTACAATTTTTACTATTTTATATATATTTGATCTTTTCTGTTACTCGATGTATTTCAATATTTTCCTGTTGTATTAAAATGACTTAGTTACACATACATGGTATATCTACATCAATACTTTAATCCTTCCAGATATAACAAAATATATATATGGAAGTATAATTATTGGAATTGATTTTGAAAAGCTTGGTTTTTTTATACTTTTAGGGGATAGGAATGTTTTTTTGCACTCACTTTCCGCTGAAAACTTGTTCATTTTTAATTTCTTCAAATGCTCTTTTATGCGAGTCATTCAACTTATCGTAACTTCTCTCGGTTTAAACTTGCTTTAAATTTCTTTAAAAACTTTTCTTCAATTTAGTATGCCAACCTAAAATTAGTTAAATATTGGATTAGAAATATTTCATTTAAGGTGCACCTCGGAAAATTATAAATGTTTAAAAGTTAGCCCTTGCAATTCTTTATCTAAGATTCGAGGGTAAAATAAATTTGTTTTTATGAGGTTAAGTTTCACTAACAGTGTCGACTGACTATTAAGAATATTTATATGCAACTCTATCTTTAGGGACTGAATTAAAAGCTTTGCAAAGATGCCAAATGCCTTTTGCTTTACGGCAATATCTATGAAGGGGAAACCATTGAAAGATGAATCTAACAGCTAGTACCCAAATTCCTTACTAACTGTAAATATCAAAATGTGGCTGCCTTCCAAAATGTTAGTTGCTTTGTATTTGAACAAAGTATCGTGTTTCATAATGCCGCTGTACAAAATATATACAATGTATTCTATTTCAAAATGTCGTCAATGTGTATTTTTAACGCAGTCAAAAAGCAATCAGGCATCAGATTTATAGTTGATGCATTGTTTGGTTACTTCGCATATCTACATAGTTCATATACAGTAGTAGAACTGCATACAAACTTTGTATTGATACATTTTGGAAGGCAGCCTATATTTAACAATGAAATATAGTTGAAAACTTAATACTGGTTAAATGTCAAGGATTAGAAGATTGATTTTTTGGCAATTTAGTTCAAATTCAAATTTGTTAACTAACTGCTCAGTTTGCCATTCCACCATGAATAGACTAACAAACTTCTCACACGTTTCTATCGAAAAATTATCAATGATTGCAGAATTTTGGATTGCAACCAGAGGCAGTTTCGAACTGCCAATGCAAGCTGAAAGATGTACTTCGGCTTGTGCATTGTACTGTACTTCGGCAAAAATTATCCAAATCACAACTTTACTGTCAATGGAGTAAGATACCGTGCGGACGTTGTTCTATCCAAAATGAAGAAATTGAATTTGAGAGACGAGTTTGGTATGCATGCTAACATTTCAAAGCAGTCCATTGTCTCCCAAGGTCATGCGTTGTGACCCCACTAGACCACCCTTTGTGTAGAAATGTGAAGCCTTTCGTATACAAGGACAAACCATCTATAATTCTATCCCTGAAAGAAAATACCACATCTTTCAAAATGTACGATTTTGGCCGAAATGCACACGGTGTAGCGACGGACAACATTTACATGAAATAATCTTTAAAAAGTAATTGGCAAACAACAATTTTTTTCAATTTTCAAACTCCAAACTTTAAAAAATCAGATCATTTTAAAATACCTATAAGTTTTAATACACAAAATAGGTTTTTCTTATGAAACGCTAACCGCATGAAGCTCTCTCAATTTTAAATAAAATATATATTCTTTTTTAAAATTAAATTTTAGAAACTTTATAATTGAAACTTACCTCAATATTGTTCGAACTTTCATTGGAGTAACGTAAAATTTGAGAACCAAAGGCTTTGCCAGTTTGTAGAATTAAATTCCTTGAACCAGTTTTCGTTAAAACAGGATACATACCTTTAAAAATAAATAAAAACAATTTAAACATATTTTTTCACTACTCTGATTCTAGTCCTCCAAAAAAATTAATAAAATTCTCACAACTCACAGGTGTTAAACGATTAAAAAAAGGATAAGAAAATTCATATGCAATATAAAAAAATTTTAAGATAATGAAAAAATTTAGTTCCGGCAAAAAAAAAATAGTAAGAAAAAAATTATGTTCTACAATAAAGATATCAAATTTCAAAACAAAAAAGTGTGTTCGAAAAAACTATAATCGGAAGGACAATGAAAAAAATTATGTTCATGTGGATTAAATCAAGTGTAAAACGTTTTTTTTTCTTCTTTTTTGTTACTGTTGTGGTTATTTCACTTAATATTGGAAAGGTATAGTGCGGTAAAACCTGTTAGCCAAGATTTGTATTGCAAAAGGATTTTCAGTTGTTATATTGTATTGGAAAAAAACAGTTAACGCATATCATTAGGAAAAAATTAACATTGTAATTGATCTGAAAAGGAAACCTAAAAAACTTAAACTTTTCAGGATTTGTAATACACATATGTATGTATGTATGTACAACAAATATGTAAAAAGGTACATGTAAATGAAACAGAATGGCAAAAAAATCAAATTATATTGTATGGTATACAACAAGGAGTATCATATTACCAATTGTTAATTTTTGGTGATTTGTTTGAAAAACTTAAACAAGCTCTTTTTTATCAAAATCAGAACACCTGAGGGGTTAATTTTTATTTTGTTAGTTACTACTGCTTTTATTGGACTAGCTAAGTTTTTCAATGTAATAAACATTCGATTTGACATTTATGACTTCTAGTTCTTTTAAGAAATACAAAGCTATCACAAAGCATCTTCCCCATCTCCTCATATAATTATTTATTTTATTATTTAATTGTTTTTTCTTTTCGTTGCCTTTATTCAGTTTCATTAATCAATTTTTTCTAGCTAAACAATTGATTAGTTTACTGTAAAAGGTCCTGGGATGAAAAACCTTATCAGACAACAACACTCGTCCTTAAGGTTTCTGTATTGGAAACCATTATAAGAATCTGCAAGCTTATAATAGGCAATGCAATAATGATCATGGTGAGATAAAGTGCTCATGGAAAATCATGCAAGCCCAGCGGTATGCCATAGAAAAAGCACTTGAGCTTCTACTATCCAATGATCTGTCAAGAATAGACGTTGGAGGTCTAAGAGGTTTAATCGGAGAGTTTGGGTAGTTTTGTAAGTAGGAGAAAGAAATCTCTATTGTATAACAATGACTCATACTTGGTATGTCTATCCTCGCAGGTGTTTCCTAAAAATATACGGACCACGGATAACACCAGCTCATAAATTGCTCTAAACAGAGTTTTTTCGACTGTAATGTATCGCAATGTTCCATGAGTTTCCCGAACAGATGCATTTTACCTTCATTTATATTTTTTATCTTTTTTTGGTATATTCATTCAAGGTTGGAACCATACGTGTCATAAGCACAGGCATAACATTTGATGGCTAAATTATTTTCAAGAAGAAAGAAGGATGAAGAGAAATAGCTTGAAATATTTGCAAAAAAATAGAACTGGAGGAAACAAAAGAAAAAAATTAAACGGTTGGAGAAAGATTAAAATGCATGTAAAGTGGAACAACGTTTATTAGAAACAGACATTAGACAGCAGTAACAGATTGACTTTTCTTTCTTAATACCTTCACTGTAATTGCTGCAATAGCATTAACAAAGTGGACATTTTCAACTTTCTCTTTTTAACCATATGTGCAAAGGAATGAGGGAAGGTAAACAATACATGAATCCAGAATCAGAAGGTTCTTCGGCTCTTGAAAACATTTTGACGCACGATAAACGTTAAATACACAGCCCACCCCTACACAATATTATCCATAAACATAACAGAACGTCTAAATTACGGATTTCAAAAGAAATTGGAAGAAATTCAGGGCAAAAGAAGTTGGTATCAACGACTAACGTCGTTCTCAAAATTTACCAATAACGCTGCCAGCTCAAAATCCACACCAAACGTTTACTTTTTTGAAATGCAGAGGATACTTTTGGATCTCATGTATCGACCCAAATTCGACAAATTTTTTATTATTATTTAGTTGTCAAGTTGTTGTTTATGGTTGTCCATAGTGATTTAGCAAAACACACAGAATAAATAACAACTAATTTGTGTGATATTACTCTAACAAGATATGGCTCACAATTGTCAATTCGGAAGTCCCCGGTGGAACCTTTAGTGGATAAGGACTATTACCTTGAAGTTGCAAGACGTTTGCGAAAAGTGTTACGAATACTACTTTTGGCTGTCACATCATGGTAATTTATATTATATTGTAAGGCATTCTTCTGTTACCAAATTCTTTGGCATTCTTCTGTTACCAAATGTAGAGAATAAGGAAACGTTGAATAGCCTTTTTCATATACGTCATTTTTAGGACAATCCTTGAATGTTTCTTTTTATTTATGTGGACTTATTTAAGTAAATAAAAAACTGTATTTATTTGTATCACTATAAATTCCGTTTTCCTAAATCAAAACAAATTAAAGAACTCAAATGAGGACTTTTCCAAACCCTTATTGCAACTTTTTAATTTATATTTTATGCTTCAAAACATATTTCAGTATTTATGAATTTTTTAGCAAAGAACGTAAAAACATTGTTATAAAAAAAGGTATTCTTTCTTTATAATGCTTGTAGCAGAAAAAAATGATTGTTTACAAATTGCCTAGACAAGCATATGAAACGCTATACGAACAATAGAACAAAAAATTACGACAGACAACGGAAAGCACAGATGTCAGTATTGTGTGAAAATTCCCGGATCAGTAAAAGATTTTATATTTTGCTTTGCCTGTAAAGAAGGGTGGGAGGATTGTTTTCTTTTTGTACTTTGGCTGATTATTATTCAATTAACAAGTGTTAAATGGAATGTATACATCATATGAATTAGTATAATAGTACAAATCAACAAATATTTACACGACCATAATTGTCTGTCCATTCTACGAGTGTTTTTGTTTTTTTTCTTGGACGCTTTAATTAATTGTTAACCATTTTTTATTCACACGCAACACTTTTACATTGGAATTTAACGAGGGGTATAATCAGAATTGAACATAAAGGATATTAATATTGTATTTGTATGTACATATGTATGTATGAAGTCATGTGTTTTTAAACCATTTTTTCATTAATAAAAGATTAGTTTTTCACTGATATCTTTATTAAATAATTTTAATGCGTGTTTAAGAGGCATTAAAAATTATAAGCAGTTTTTTATATTTTCAGAGGGGAAGGAATATATTTATTTTTTTAATTCAATTTTTAAAATGCCCTATAATTGCTTGTTGGTGATAATTAATTGTTACACTTCTTTTATAATTTTAATATTCGGAAATTTCAATTTTAATACATATTATTTTCTATGTAAAATTTTAGTGGCTCGTCGACGCCGCAAAGAGGGTAGACAACGTCGTCAACGTACCACGTTTAGTAATGAGCAGACACTACGCTTGGAGGTGGAATTTCATCGTAATGAGTATATATCACGCAGCAAACGTTTTGAATTAGCCGAAGCATTGGGTCTTTCAGAGACTCAAATAAAAATATGGTTCCAGAATCGTCGTGCGAAAGATAAACGCATTGAAAAGGCTCAAATTGATCAGCAATACAGGTGAGTAAAAAAATTGTGAAAATTACCACGTAAATGGTTTAATATTAAATGTAAGTAGTAAATTAATTTATATAATTAATTATTGGTACAAAATTCTCTGGTTACAAGATATCCTTTGAAATATTTAAACTTTCTTGAGCTCAATTCAATTATTCACATGAACTAATTCTTACCAAATTGAATACAAGTGTTAAGGGTTATATATAATTTATATCAGAAACCAAGTATAGTATTACTTCGGTTTTCAAAAATATTCATCGCTTTAATGAAAATTTAAAACATACATAGATTACAACCCTTCAGTCAAGATTACGACCTAGCTTCTCACACCACTTATGTTGTGTGTGTTAATTTTATACATTAGCAGCGAGACTTACAATTTACAGTCGTCATTGAGCGATAGATTTTTTAGAAGCTTTTCATGGCAATTTTATTAACATACAGAATTTTTGCCAGAAATCTGCTGATAGGAGACGCCGACGAAATATTTTTTCATATTTTGTTTTGTTGGAGATGTCTGACCTCGCGATATCTAATCTCGAATAATAGAATCATTCTATAAAATTTCGCTACATTAGTAAATTAAATTTAATTATTATTTGGTTATAACCCTAGTCTAGTGGATAGTATGTTAACGCTTTCGCTTTAGACATCGGAAAAGAAAAAGAAATATTTCGAAACAAATACATACTTTCGGGGACCTCCTCTTTTTTAATTCCCAAGAACTCAACTTTGTGTATGCGGATTGTAAATGACTATTGAGTAAAATCTTAGACTAAATTTAAAACGTTTTATTCACATCGATAAGGAGGGTCACAAAAACAGCCTGGAAACGGGCCATTTTGATGAGCGTTAATGAGGCAAAGGTCGGACTATAGTCTTTGATAAACCGTTTGCGGTATGTATGGTAATTCTCTTTCGAATACAATTGATGAGGCGGCCTATTCTCTCTAAAAAAGATTAACGACTAACACCATTGGGCGTATGAACAATTATTAAGGCCAAAGAGTAAAATACATGATAATAAAATTTTATTTTATAAGAATTTTAATCGTTTTGCTGCATTATATAATTTTACAAGCTCCTCTTGCGTTTAATTCGTATTTTACGAGTTATTAACTTTAAATTTTTGTCTTACTGTACTTTTCCGGTCATAATCTTGCAAAACCTTAACATTTTCACTTTATTTGGCTCAAAGGTGTACAATTTCTCTGAAAATGCCAAAAATGCGGCCACTTTAACTATTCATAAGTGCCGGAGCCATCTTATAAGCACGATTCGAAATCCATATGTAAATTGTAGACGTGATGCTTTGACTAGACTCATGCCTGTCCAGCTGCAAAGTTATAAAATTACTATTAAAATGTTATCGAGCGATTCGTACATGTGAACGTTTTACGTTTCGAAAGCAAAATTTACAAACAATAACTTTTTTTCAGCCACAATTTAGTCAAGTAGGTTCTGTTTGACTGATAAGTCTTGTTACCCAATACACTTTCGTGTTTTATTACTTTCTCCTGTTCGTAAAGCCAATAAAGCAGAAAACAAACGGAAGTAAAATTAAGCAGTAAAGAACAAAAAATTCTAGAGGACATAGAGAAAATGTGATTAACGGACGTTATTAAATTAACACGAATTTGAATTTTACGACATTTACTGGCACAAATATCCCATTAAACTATAAATATGTTAAGGAAACTAAAAAAGGCAACATAAATGTCATCCTTGTCTGATCTTATCTTGCACTAATTATTTAATTATTTTCCAATTGTTTTATTATTCATTTTTTTATAATTATTTGTTTTTAGAAACTTTGTAGTGGCCAATGGTTTTATGAATTCCATAATGGGACATCATACACCAGCATATCCACCAACACCGACGGCTATGATAAATTTACCACAGAATTTTTATACACAACCAGCACAACAACAACATTTAAGTGCTACAACAATAGAACAGTCAAATACTGCAGCAAATGGACCTTTGCCATTACATCAACATGAACCTCATACTTCAACATCGTCGTCATCCAAAGAAGTTGAGGAAATGCGAATAAATTCTACAAATAATGCGAGCATGAATAATTCCTATAAGAATTATAGCGATGCCAATGCTGCCAGCGCCAATAGTTTTTGTAACGGAGGTGGAATCAGTGGCAATGGTAGCAATTGTAATTTTAATAAACTTATTAACTCCTGTTAACATCAATACAACTAAAAAATAATACTAAAAAGTTTTTAATTCAACACTTTATATGCGATACACACACATTATGATTTAAATAATTTAAGAATTTCTATATAAAAATAAAATAAATTTTTTTTTATAATTTAAAAAAGGAAATATGTGGTGTATATTTTTGCATTGAAGAAGGATACAATTTTGAAATATATTAACGTTGGGTTTTAATTTTGCATTTTACATCTTTTATGCCTGAATAATTTTTAATCTTTACGAACTGAAGTCAATTGTTAAGATGTTTTTAGACAGTAAAACCTAGGCAATATGGAAACTTTGGGTAAAATAATGTGGAAAATGCTGGTTATTACATACATGCTTCAAAGAATGTTTCAAAGAATTCCACATTTTGGGGGTTGTAATGAATATCATTTGAATTTTATGAATTGAAAAGTCCCAAATTTCGCTCTGCGCCTTTAATTTTCAATACAGCATTCAAAAAAATTATTGCAATTTTTATTAAATTAAAATAAAAACTAAAAATTTATTATTATATAATTTCCAGAAGATTATTTAACAACATGATGTTGTATTTAAATTAATATGTCGAGTCTAACACAGTATTTTTAACTTTAATTACTTTGACTAGTATATTTTTAATGCATTTCTATACAGAAGTAATGAATATTCAAAGGGGAATAATATTTTCTTCTCTATTATAGATAGGGCTGCTGAAGAAATGTATGTAAATGCTGTAACTAAAAAATCAACAGCAAATAGGTTTTTTCTTTTTCGATCTGCTGATTTTGGTATTAAAGACACAACTCGCACATTAATACTGAACACTTTAATTATTCAAATTTTCATTTTTATTTTGTCCCCCGTCAAAACAAAACGAAAAAGACCATTTCTCAAGCGACTGAATTCGACAACTACAAAAAATGTTATAGACGAACGAAAGTGAAGTATCACAGAGCCGGACCTTCAGAATAGCATTTGTGTCGACCTCTTCACAGTTCCTCAAATGGTATAAATTTAAATCTTTTAATTTATGTAGTTATTTAAATCAACCACAAGTTCGGTATTTTGACTTTGACTAAGGCGGCTGAGGCATTGGTACACTACTTAAGAAGGAAATTATAAGAAGACATATATATGTCATAAAACTAATTTCTTGAATTTGACACCCTGTAGCAAACCGTAGCTAAGAACATAAAGTATAGGACCTTTTTCCACAAGGAATTGATCTGCTATAACAGCTGATATCAATTTACATGATACAACTCTACGTCCGTACGTAAAGTCGGAGAGGAAATAGCACAGAATCCTACCCGTATTTTTAAAATAAGGATAAAAATCTTATTTACAGTTTACAGGATGAGTTAAAAATAAAACTAAGTAAATAGATGCATCCCTAATCTAATTAAGTGTAATTTCCATCCGTATAGTATCTCAATGTCGTATTACATATTGAGTTTACAAGAGATTATAAGCTCTCTTCCACACAAAAACATCACATATAGTATTACTTGTGTTATCGTCTAAATCATCCTGTAGAGGTAAGGTACTACATTAAGTGGTCTGTCATCAAAGAAAGTACAGGAAAATATTTCCTATAATGTTTTTAAGCAATGCCAGAGTATTTTAAGAATACTTTAAGAGACGAACCAAGCACAAATATTAACCATATAAGTGGTTTCTTTAATACAAATACGAAGGACACGAAACCTATTATTCCGGCTTACTTTATTATTGGCAACTTAAGTCTTTGATTTCAACGTCTAATTTAACCAGTTAAGAAAATCTAGTGTTAATGTTTGCATATTTGCGGAATTTAATTGATGTAAGAATATTTGATGGCAAATTTTTTCCTAATATCCAATACATAAAAGCTTAAACAAAATGTTGAGAAAATAACTTACTTTTTTGTTTTTTGCGTATTATAAATATAATATTTTAATGAATAAATAAAACTGTGTATTTATTTTAATAAACTTTACTATACTATTTGTAAACACAATTTTCCGCCTAATAAACGTAATAACAAAACCCACAGCTGATAAAAAAGGTTACCACCGCGCTTATTAAAACGTAAATTTAGCGTTTATCATTTAACAAGTATGTCCGGTAGCTCACCGTAACAGCTGGTTGTTAATTACTTTTTATTGAAAAATGTCAAATTTCTTTAATTTTGACATTTCAGCTTCCAACTTACAACAAGAAATAGCCTGATGTTTTTTATGTTGTATTTGCTGTAACTATGAGAATAACTGATATATTTGTATTACGACGTCTATGTAACCATATCTATTGAATACGTGGACTGTGTTATTGAACAGTATTATCTACTAAAATAGTCATTGTGTTTTGTATTTTATCAATAGGAAAATATTTTCTCTAGTTTTAATATTTTTACTCATGATTATATAGTTTTAATAGTTTTATGATTGAAATCACAATGATTACATATAATATCAGAAAATATTTACAACTGGCAACTTTATAGAAGACGCCATTATAAATTTTCATCAAATGTATGTATTCGGCAAATTTTTTCTTTCTTTTCTTTTTCATTGAAATAACAAAGTATACATATAATATCAGCAAATTTTTACATCTGGCAACTTTATACAAGACGCCATTATAAAATTTCATCAAATGTATGTATTCGGCAAATTTTTTCTTTCTTTTCTTTTTCGTTGAAATAACAAAGTATACATATAATATCAGCAAATTTTTACATCTGGCAACTTTATACAAGACGCCATTATAAAATTTTATCAAATGTATGTATTCGGCAAATTTTTTTCTTTCTTTTTTTTTCATTGAAGTCATGTTTACATATATCAGCAAATTTTTACATCTGGCAACTTTACACAAGACGCCATTATAAAATTTTATCAAATGTATGTATTCGGCAAATTTTTTTCTTTCTTTTTTTTCATTGAGCCAATTCACACCAGAACATTTGTGCTGGCGTAAAATGATAGTTTATGGGCAAGAGGGGTGAAGAGAGTGATTTTTCGGTGGAGTAAAGTTTCCACCAGCTACAGCCCCGCATTACCCGCACAAAACTAAACATACACATTTTTAAAATTCAGGGTTGTAAATTTTTTTTCAACAGAGTTGATTTAGTCGTTAGTTGCATTTGAAACAATGAACATGATCACAAAGAAAGGGAGATGGTCGCATAAAATCATTTCCCTTTTAGATTTTTCTTTATTTTGAAATCATTACACGTTTTTGTTGTTTTCCCATTAACGGATTCCTCTTTCTTATTGCCTTTGCTATACATTGCGCTGTCATTTAGAAATTGCAATAAAATATTTGTGAATGAACAAAAAGATTTTTGTAAATAATTAATATAAATAATCTGCACGTAATTTATAAACAAAATAGTAAAACAAAAATAAATGAATTGAAAACAATTTTTAGTCGAAAATTTGTGAAATTTCGCATAGAATAATTTTAAAATTACATATTCGTTTATTTGTTGTGTACCACACATACATTTCGGTGTTGTGTACACTTAAAAACCCAAACAGCAAATGAATGCAAAAACACTAGCTTATACAAAGCTATGTATACGTATACATTTGTTGCCAAACGAATATTCATCCCGTTTAAATTGAAAAGAACAAAAATTGTGCGACTAAAAAATGTGCTAGTGTGAATTGGCTCATTGAAATAACAATGTTACATAAAATATCAGAACATTTTTACATCTGGCAACTTTATACAAGACGCCATTTTAAAATTTTATGAAATGTATGTATTCGGCAAATTTTTTTCTTTAGGGTGAAAATCAATACAGAATTTTCTCAGCATAGAAGTTGGTTGTCCTTATTACTTTAATTAAAGAAATTCAATAATTAAAAGAAAAAGTGCCGTTATAAATAAACAAAAAAGTAAAGTAATGGCTGAAGTTAAACAAGAGAAAAAACGTAGTGGTAGTGAGGAATCAGTGGAATTTGTTGAGTCCAAAGATGACGTAAGTAGCAAGGATATGCATTTACAAAAATGTGTGGAAGTTTCTTCATATAAATTTATATTTTCACATTTCGTGTGTCAATAGGATATCAGTGAACTTGAACATTTAAGAAAATTATTTATCGGTGGTTTGGCTCCCTATACCACTGAAGATGGTCTCAGAAGCTTTTACAGTCAATGGGGTAAGGTGGTAGATGTAGTTGTAATGAAAGATCAAAGTACCAAGAGATCAAGAGGTTTCGGTTTTATAACCTACACAAAATCTAATATGGTAGATAAGGCCCAAGAAAATCGTCCTCATGTTATTGACGGCAAGTAAGTAACTTCAAAATTCATTAAATAATTTTTTTATGTTAATACATAAATTTATATTATATTTCTAGAACTGTCGAAGCTAAACGCGCCCTACCGCGTCCAGAACGTGAGGCACAAGACAATAAAAGTGCCTCAGTTAAAAAGCTTTTTGTAGGTGGTCTTAAGGATAATCATGATGAGAACTGTCTAGAAGAATATTTCTCTCAATTTGGCAATGTTATATCGGTGAAAATTCTAACCGATAAAAGTACAGGCAAAAGGCGTGGCTTCGCATTTGTCGAATATGATGACTATGATGCCGTCGATAAGGCTATATGTAAGTCTACTGATTTAAACAAACTTCCATAGAGTTTTTCAGTAGTATAAATAGAACAAAAAATTAATCATTGCGTTAATTTTCAGTATTCTATGAAATCGATCCAATTTTTTTATTATATATTATATTATATTTATTTTTTATTATTATTAACTTGAAAAAAAAAAGTGAATAACTTTTATAGCTGCTCTTTATAGTATAATGACGATTTATTTATAACAGCATTAGTGGTATGGAGTGACGAGTCGATCTTGTCTTAAAACAAGCTTCACTTATGGAAAAATGTTGAAGATATACGAAATTTATGACACTGATTAAAAGACAACACTATTGATCATTACACCCCTTCAGTCAGGATTACGACATAGCTTCCTACACCAGTTATGTACAGTTTAAAGTCGACTACGAACGACAGATTTTTTGAGGAACTTTTTATGGCAATTTTATTTACTCAAAGTTTTTGCCAGATAACTGCTGAGAGAAATATATTTCATATTTCTTTTTGATGTCTGAACTGGGGTTTGAAACATGGCTTCTCTACAGCGACTTCACTCGTCTCATCCATCATTGTTTATAAATAGCTCAAAGGTCTATAAAAGCTGCATTGTATTAAGTAAATTATGCTTAGATGGTTCATAAATGTAGATTTCAGCCATATCGTAGTTTTGTATAAAGTTTGATGTTTTCGACATTTTTAATTTTGGTATTTTTATTTTAAATACATTAAATTTTAAGAAACTGCCAAGTGCCGAAGAAATAAATTTTAAGTTTTGAGTGAATTCCTAACGAATTTTTTAATACTATAAGGAGAATGTAAAACTTAATATCAAATTGTCTTTTATCTATATATATTATAAGAAATCTTTAACATTTAATTTCTCTCTTTAGTGCAAAAAAATCACTCTATAAAATATGTGGTGGTGGATGTGAAGAAATCAATTTACAGTAAAGAATTACAAAAGAAGAACGCTTTACAACATAGAGGTGACGGTAATGATATGGATCAGCAGGATAATAATATGAATATGAGAGGTTATCAAAGAAATAATAGGCCTCCAAAACCATCGCATCAACAAATGCCACCTTACAATGAAGGCCCACCTCCAAATTATAATCAATGGGGTCCACCGGCACCTATGCCACCGCAAAATTACGGCGGTTATCAACAGCCACCCATACCTCCACCACCACCACAGCAGCAACAAATGTCCAATTGGAATTATCCCCAAGCACCAAATACCTGGAATGGACCCCCACAACAGCCTGGTGCTCCCCAACCGCCACCACAAGCAGCATGGAATAATAACCAGTGGGGTCCCCCACCTCCAACTGGACCACCTGGACCACCTGGTCCACCAGGTCCTATGCCTCCACCAAATCAAATGCCTCCGCCCGGTACTCAGCCGCCACCTAATTGGCAGCAGCCACCAGTGGCACCGCCCGGAGTACCACCACCAGTGGCGGGACCTCCACCACAACATCATCAACAAGCACCAGTCCAGCCACAGGTGCCTCCACCGAATTTCGGTACCGGTTACCAGCAAAATTATGGCGGTGGCCCCACTAAACATCAAAATAATATGAATTCGAACCGCATGAATCCCTATAATGCACCACCAAATTCCAATAATTCATACAGTAAGTAATTTTTTGATTTAAATGAAAAGCTAATTTGTAGTATAGATACATATGTATATTTATATATACATAAGAACAATTTTAATATTCATAATTTTTCAATTTAAGATAACACACAGGTACCACCAGCCCCTGGCTATGGTGGATATAATGCAGGTCCATCTAATGGAAAACCTGCTGGTCCTGGGCCAGTGCCTAAACCCATGACTAATGGAAATGGTCCGTCTTCGACTGGCAAATATAGACGCTGAAATGTGGATAAAACTGAAAAACTTTCTAAATAAAAAGGTATGTTGAATTAATATTTTCTTTCTTTCGTTCCTTTTTTCTCCAAAAAATTTAGTTATAGTTGTTGTCATTAGTAGATTCAAAAATTCGTTTTAATAGTTTTCAATTCTGTCTATATATTTAGACAATTCTATATACATACATACATTTATACTACATTCTAAACAAATCCTAATGAAATTCCTTAAAAGTTTTCACTATAATGAAATACATAGACAACACATTGGCAGTTCTTAAATTCTCTAAAAATTATTTTTTTTATAGTTTTTTTGGTGAATTCATATTGAAATGAACTTTATTAAATTTATTTTAAATCATATTTTAACAAAATATGTATCAAAATTCTTAGCTCATTTTAAGTAGTTGCCTATTTCAGTCGAATCATATTTCTCATATTGGTTTGAAATATTACCTTAGGTGGTCTTTATATCTTTTAATAATTCTATATATTACAAGGAAGTTCGTATAGTTTTCCAATTCCATGCGATTTTATACACACAATTAACTCTGCCCTTAATAGTGTATGAACATTTAGACATGATACTGTAATGGAATAGAAATAGTATTCATTATTGATTTTTTATTGATCTTATGGATAAAGCATTACGTATATATATATATTTCTTTTGATAACTTTAGAAGGGATCAAGCAATATTTTAAAAATAATTTACTTTCTAAGAGGTTTATGTCTAGTAGCAGTTGCTTCTATACGTTATCTTGATTTTCTTTTAATTTTTTTACGTATGATTAATTTAATAATTATTTTAATATCAATAAACTCTTCTCCCATTTTATAATTAATGTAAATAATATATATTTAATTAAATTCTTTTCTTAATTTAGGTATGTGTGCTACATGCTCAAATATTTTAGAATTAAAATAAGTATGCAGAATGAAAAATAATTAAATTTATATTACTAATGTCTACATTTCTACAACATTTAATAAAAAAAACTAGGTGTATACAATTTATTTTATTCTTTTTAAATTACAAACTAAAAGCTATCGTCGAGTATATATTCAATTTCTGGTTATTAAGTCAATTTGAGATCATAAACTTAAGTCTCATAACGGCAGATTAGCATAAGTGCGTAAAGAAAGCGTTTATAGGGTCAGTTTTAATAAATACAAAAAAAAGATACTGAATTGAATAACAATTTTATTAAACCTTAAATATTAATATCATATTACAAAACGATAATTTTAATTATTTAGAGCTTTTTTGATAAAAAAAAAAATATGTGGCTAAACTTAAGTAAATCTCTAAATGTATAATTATTTCTTTAAGTCTGCTTTTTGGCAAACGTTTTTACGCATTTTTTATATTACTTTTACAGTAAAAGGGTGAAATCAAGCTCATTTAGGCCTTTGTGGCATTTTGTGCAAAGCGTTATATAGATTAAGTTGAAATAATTGTTTCAAAATGAAAATCTGCTTAAATAAGTTGTAAACCGACATGTAGATCCTAATAAACTACACTTTTAAAATGCATGGATATTTGAAAAAAAAAATCTTTACTGTTTGCAAACGCCTAACTTGTTTGATTTTCATTATTTTATTATTACTTGAAGTAATTAAATTAAACAAAATTGTGAATATTACTTGAACAGCAAGCATATAAAAAGCGTAATGCCAAGAAAAAATTTAAAATACAAAATATTCAATAAATTTAAATAAAATTTAGTTGATACTTCTAATACTAGAACTTGCTAAATCTTAGAAGTCAGCTTTTATTAGAAAAATTTTAAATTTGATGAGTATGTATTTAGAAAGAACATGACATAAAAATTTAAAAATTAATAAGTTATTTATTTAAACAATACTTTATTAAAATCCATAAAAACTTTTCATAGGTATATTATAATTCATTATTTTCATTCAAGGTTAGCCTATAAAATCTTTAAATCTGACAATTAGTAACAGTACTATTAAACAAAATTAATTCTTAATCCATTAAGGTTTTAAAGAACTTTTATATTATTTTATATTTTATTTTATTTAAAATAAGATAAGTAAATAAGAAGACAAAAGAGTATTTTGTCTTTAGATATAAAAAATATATTTTTACAACGTAAAGACCATTTTACCAAACAAATTTCTACAAGGTCTCGAATGTAAAAAAAAAATATACAAAAAAAATTTGAATTTTTTCTATTTCATTTTAATCTTGGTAAAACCCTCTAAATATAGAAAGTCATTAAAAGAAAAATTATTTAATATAATTATTATATTTCAAATTTATTAACACCCTAAAATCTAAGTTGCAAGAATTTATGTTTTTAATATTGATTATAACACTAAAATACTTTCCCATTACAAAAAAGACCTTGTAAAATTTTTTTTAATATAATAAAATTTAAGGTATATATATGCATACAATATGTAAAAGAATTTCTATGATGTCAAGAAATATGTTTGCCACTATTGAAAATATATAAAATATAATTTATTATAATTAATAATATAGTATGTATTTCTTAAATGAATTAATTTTTGATGTTCAATTACATTTAATTTAAATAAAGTTCTAATAAACAACTAAGGTTATTCGATTCTTTTATTTAGACGTCAAATTCTAGTTGAAAACGTGTTTTTAAAACTTAACACTTCTTCCTACTGTAATGTATGTAGGTATTCATAATCGTCTTTATAAGCAGGAAATAACACAAAATGTTTATTGTAAGAACCAAGAAAGTAATAAATTTATAAAAATATTAATCGTATGTATTCTGTGTAAATACTAAATAAAAGTTCAACAATGAAGCAGTTAAGTATAATTAAAATATCATAACAACAAATACGTATGTATTTCATTTTAAATAAATAATTTTTTATAATACAATATTTTAACAGTTACATTTTTAAGTATTTTATTAAAGAAAGAACATTAAAAATTTGCTGCTTATTTTCCATACTTATGTTTTCATATTGTTTTCATATAGAAAACTGTAAGATCTGTTAATTTTAATTTATTTTTTAATATTTAATTATACGTTATTGCTTTAATTTTAAACATTTAAGGTAGAATCATCCATGTTATCCGGACAAATTTTTTTATTTCACAAAATAATTTCACAAAACTTCTATAAAAATTTGATATGAGAATTGTTTTCTCGACCAAGAAGATATTTTATTGTTCGCACAACATTGATGAATCCACCTTTAAGTAGTATTTTGTGTTTTATCCTTTTTATATTGTTACATGCTCTCTATCTATCTCATTATCTTTATCTCTTTATTCTATCCCTTGGTTTGAAGTAACGACAATTTCGAAATTTCTTATATTTTTTTAAACTAAAATTAAAAAATTTTCATTTTAAAATTACTGATTTAGAATGTTTATTGAAAAATTTAAATTTGTTTTAAAGTTGCTCTCTATATGTGTTCCTTTATTAATTTTGAATAACATATGAATTTATATGCAGCGTTTCGGCACGTAATAACAACTAATATTTTAATTATTTAAGAAATTTAAATTGAGGGTATTTTGGTCTAGAAATCTAACTTTCAGGCGTTTAATCGTATTGATTTTTTAATACATAGGTAAGACAGCAATATGCTCCGATTTGCATGAGATACAAATGTCTGTTAAAACACACTAGGCATTTATTAGTTGTAGTATTATGAGTAGGAATTTTTAGGGAGTCTCTTAGTTTCGAAATATCTTTAAACTTTCTTTGAATATAAAAACAAAGTTTCTTCTTGTAGTAGTAAAAGAAACTGGAACATATGCCCAATAAATTAAAAAATATCGATTGTTATAGAAAAGTGTATAAATGTGCTGGACGCATAAATCAGGCTGAATTTGTCATGTGTTATGTTGACTTTATAGACAGTTGTGGTTTGTGACTTATTCGCATACACCTACTGCTTAAGAAAACCCCACACGACAAATTCTAACGTGGTAAAATCACGTGAGAGAATCATGTCTTCAAATCGATCGTGCAGAATATCCAATATGACATAAGCTGTAAGGTACTCCGCGCTGTCCTATTAGAACTACATGTCATGCCTATCCAAATCTGGCCAAAAGAAGTAATTATCTACCAATAGTGCTCATCGTCGACAGTGATGTCTAACGTCGTTTTCAAAGATATACGGACCTATGACGTAGTCAGTCCAAGATCCGCACCAAGCAATGGCTTTTTTGGATTCATTGAACACTCTTGAATCTCATGTGAATTGTTAATATATAATAAGTTTTTTTACATATATCGATGAAATTTTGAGTCAGAAAGAACACCCATTTGAACAATTGGGGGATTAGGGTATAAAATAGACTTAGAAATCTGCCAAAATTTATTTTTATTATTAAATTATTTTTTTAGTTTTTTGTTTTTAGTTTCAAAGAAATAAACGTCCCCAATGAGCCTTGTTACTACTTGGTTTCATAATGAAAATCGTTTTAAAGTTTGTCGAATTTCTAGACCACAATACCCACTGGAATTAGAAAAGTAGACAATTTAATCTTCTCAACCTATTTAAAAGTTGTTTTATACTTATCATGACAAATTTATATTTTACCATAATGTTCTACACTTGTTCAGGCTTTAATTTTCTGTTTGTTTTAATTTTATTTTTATTCTTTTTAATCTAATGAATACTTAAAACTTTTTAATTTATTTTCTTCCCCTATTGCTATACTACAATTGATTTCTTTTCAGTTGGATTTTGAATTGTTATATATTTCAGGTAAGCAACTTTATCAAATAAATTACTAATTTTATATTTTATAAATACTTATTTACAAACTTAAATAATTGCTTAGCATGACATGAAATACTGATATAACTTTTTTGCATAGAGATAGAACTTTTAACGGTAGAATTAAACCTGCTTGCAGGTTACATTACACCGTCCGCCCCTTAGTCCATGTGAGTAGTATATTTTCCTGAGAATCTTTCTATTGTGGGAAGTATTTACTGTTGTTAAGGGCTGAAGTGGGAAGTGAGACATTGGGTCACATCATCCAGTAATTGATTAAAAAAAATTGTCAACATATCACTATATTGTAATATCAAAATTGATCATTTTTTTCGCCAAATATTTGAAGTTAGTAATTTTGATAGTCAATTACTTAAACCCTTATAAAGTATCTTTATTAGTATTTATCGTCGACATAGGCACATAATAAATGAATTCATTTTCTCCTCAACTGTTTTGAAATCATGCATGCATCCGTTCGTTAAACAAAAATCTGCAATGAGTGATAATATGAAATCATTTTCATTTGTTTTTAATGTTTTTTATTATTGCCCTCTAGAACACAATGAAATCATTTCTCTTCCAATACGTTTCTTCTCTTTGATATCATTGGAATGTTTATACATCTTGCAAATGTATTCATCTGTTTGTTTTTACTCTCTACAAGTGACCATTTCCAAAATTAGTTTCTTTCCATTTGCCTGATCGTTCAGTTCGTTTAATCGGCGTTTTTCGTTTTATACATACACATACTACTGTGTATGCGTGAATATTTCTATTCATATTTTGTTTGTATATCTTGGATACATAATTCCCTTTGCGGGAAAAATCATCTGCAACATCTGTTCATTGGGTTTGTAGTTTAAAAATCAGGAAGAATTCTATTTTTAATAGGAAATGTAAGTACATAGTAAATAAACAAACAACATTCTATTGTACACAATTTTTATTTGGCAATATTTTTAGTTTTTATTAAAAATTATTGTTTTAGGTTTTTCTTGTGGAAAGAATATGTTGTTGAATTATAAAATTCAGATAAAACAATTACAAAATTTTTAAACTCTCCCAAATAATATTAACATTATTTCGAATGAAGTTTTTAATTACTTTTCTTCTTTTTTATAAGGACTTGTGTTGATATTTGAAATATTTAAACATTTTGAGCCACCAACAAAGTTTTAAAAAATTTCTGTTTTAAATATTAATTCAATACTTTAGTAATCAAAATTATCATTTTATTAATCATTTATAAGTAATAAAAATAGAACAATTAAAAACTCTACACTTTATTAATGATTCCTACTCGCACGCTTGTACAAGAGGCGATACTCTTTCGGTGAATTTTTTCACATGTTTTGTATAATTGTAGTTTTATCTCGCCAATTTCAACCCGAATATTTTCTATTCGGTTAATTTTTGTACGTGCTAAGTTTATCGGTGAAACCTTTTAGAATCCTGAGAAATTTATTTTGTAATAAATACATTTTTGTCATTAGCTGTCGTGACAAGTCGCATGGCCTCCATGAAACAACATATCATCAATATTCCTATTTCAAATAATTAGCAAAAGAGTGTTGTGTGTTTTAGTGTAATAAACGAGAGCTTGAAACTTCAAACCTTAGCTTTGATATCTTAAAAAAAAAAACGAAAAAAATATGATAAAAGATGTCATTCGTTAAACATTTCTAATCCATCGTTCGTAGATGAGGTTAAACTGTAGATTCTATCACTCATTAATAAAACTAACACACCAACATGGATGATCATAATTCTGAATTACGAGTTGTAAGTAATGGTCAATAATTTATGTATATATGTTATACGTTGATCAAAGGTGTGCAACATTGGTTGTATTTGCATAAAGAAATGAGCTCCAAACAAAAATATAAATTTTACCCGACATCCTTGTCAAGATTTTCCAAGACTATTACATATTTTTTTTTTTTTTTTTTTTTTTTTTTTTTTTTTTTTTTTTTTGTGCCAAGCAATTCAGTTTCGAATCAAGGTTTTCGGATTAAAAAAATTAGGTACTTCATTTTCTTCATTCTTTCCAAGCATAGAAACAATAGAACTCCTAATAAATTGAGTTTAATTGTAAAACACAGACATAAAGGACCAAATATATTAAGAAATTATTCAACGTTTACAAATATTAAAACTTCATTTAAAAAATTTAAACGTTCCAGCCTTGAAAGCGAAATTATAGTGAACATTTTTCAAAAAATTTACTATATTGCGGTGATTCTTTTTGTGATAATTAAAATCAATTGCTTTTTTTAATAATAAAATGTTTAAATGATTTTCTATTTTATTGTGTATTTTACAAGGCCAACTGTCATATCCGTTATAATTTAACCGTATACATCACTATTCATTGGTGCCTTTATAAAGCATACTTTTATTTGTTTTATGTGCGCCTGTTTGTCTTCCTTGATTGTATAATTTAGATGCAATTTAATTGAAAAAATTAATCGATACAATCAAAGTACATACAGTGGGTAAAATTAGTTTGCATTTTAATAAAATTCATTCATGTAAAATAAATAGATGGTTTTGCCTTTTATTTGAAATATATTTTCTCAAACTTTAAATTCTAAAATTTTTAAACTTTCTACAGGACTTTCTAAATATAATCTTAAGCTTTCGCAGAACTGTCATTGGGTACTATTTCGAGCAGTTGTCTTTCTCCTTCAATTAATCTGTGTGGCTCTAAAGGGCTCTGTTGCCATCATCTGTTATTCGCATTGCTTCTCTGACTACTTTAATGAACTTCTGCGTCACATTTCAGTTTTTTTTTTTTGACAATAACATCGCCTACATTGCATTGTCTGCAATCGGAATCTATCACAATTATGAATGCAACATCCATTTAATATTGGCTAAATCTCTGTGATTTGTTCCGCAAAGATCACCGTTAGGCCTCTCAATATTTTATCTAGGATTAGTCTGTAGATCCACCAACCAATATGAATGTTTTCCGAGGGATTTTTCCCTTTTTATTGTGCATACGTATATTTCGATACAACAACACGATAACTACCTTTGTTGACAGATCTATGGAAATAATTGCTAGTGCGATATCTACCACCCACTCTTAAACAAGTCCTTCTAAATATTGATTATATGCTCATCTTGAATGTATTTTCCACCAGAATTCTTCATATATTACTTAAGCATACAGTAACACTCAGTAAGCTACAACCGACGTTAGATCCTCCTACATTTAACAACATATGGGACAACACATTTGAAAATTTCATTGCCTTCCTGGAAGTATATTCCGTGTGTTAAGATGATATTTAATCATTGTGCCCATACATTTGTTGGAATCCCAGCAATTCGAACCTTCATGGCAACTAATTTGATACTGTAGGTAGTTCCGAAATCTATGTTGAAGGGCCTTATAGAAAATGAATTTTTAATGCTCATAATTTATATATGTAATGTTTTTGTTGTAATTTATATGTAAAGTTTTCAACATATTTTTTGTATATTCTTTTTGCATTGTTTATTTACCGAAAAACTTAATGTTTTCTTTTTATTGTAATTTGCAATGAAATATGCACATCTGTTAATCATCAGTTTTTGCATTTTTTAAACTACATTTATACAGAAATCATTTCGACGATCTTCAGAAGTATATAGTGTATGTGTTTATTGTATGTATATGATGCTCGCTGGTATAATGAGCATTTCCATTGCACAAGTAGAATTCCATAAAATACATATTGCTGCAATGCAAGCATGGAAATATAATTGCAAATTTTGCAATTTAGATTTATTTCTTTAAAATTTCAAAATACTTATACTACACTACTATCGCTTACAAGCAGTGCACAAAGTATACATATACCAATTAAATTTTATGGAGAGAAATAAAATTATAAAGAAAAAAAAAACAATAAAACTGACGTTAACAAAATTCTTGGAAATCTTAAAAATTTTAAAACTATACAGAATAGGATAACAAAGAATTGTGCCTTTTCTGTATTTGTTTTTCTTGAATAAAATAAATAAAGAAAGATGATATTAAAGAAGGAAATTTTCATTCCAATAGTGAATCCAAAACGAGTCGGTTTTAAAATGAAATTCATTCAATAAATAACCTCTTTTGCTTGCTCTAAATAGAAAAATTTACTCTGGAGAATTGTAGTTAACCTGTAGTAAAGCAGAATAAACTTGATCTGAAATTGACTATAAGTGTCGCTTTAATTTTATATAATAAAAAACTGACACACCGACTAACTCAAATGAACTCCAGCATGAGTTAGACTCTCTTTAACGCAGCCAATGCTACTTCACTAGATTCGCTTAAGAAAAGATGAAATAGTGAAACCCTAAACCCCAGACAAATCTGGTTCGTTATAAATATACGGAGGACACAATTTGTGCCAAATTGCCAAACATTAGAAAATACTTTACAACGTCTTCCGCAGGAGCTGTGATGATGACAAAAAGAGAAGATAACTCTACTCTGTTATTGTCTGTCAGTTCAGAACCTAAGGCGAAAGATATTCGGACGCCAAAAATTTACCGACGGAGTATGTTTAATTAGTCATTGTTGTAGTCTAGTAGGTAGTGTGTTGACTTATGAATTAGACAAGAGCCCAGGGTGAAACCTTAGCCCAGACATCTCGAATAAAACAAAATATGAAAAAATATTTCTTCAGTAACTTCCTCTCAGCAGTCTTCAAGCAACAATTCTGAGAGCAAATAAAACTGCCATGAAAGTTTCGTCTGTCACTGTATGTTCGTATGTATTAAATTTATGTCTGTAGTAAATTAATTGATTGATAAGAATTAGAAGCTCTCTTCATAATATTACAACTACAGAAGAACTTTATTATAACAGGCAAAATGTAAATATTTCATCCGGTGTAAAGAAAATCCAAAATATTTTAAAACAATTGACAATTTCTAAAACAACACATTGGATTTAAGAAACAAAAGTTTCATGCTTTATTTATATGTATACCCATATGTATATACATATGTACATATGAACGTTCTTATGTATAGTATATCAAATGAAGCTTTTAATAGTCAACAAGAAAAAAAGGTCAATTCTTATCTATTAAAAAATGTATATTTTCATGGACATGACATACATTCACAAGTAATATTATGTTCATAATTATTATTACTTTTGTGCTTTATTAGTTGGTTTACAATATACATACATATACTATGTACACCATACTATATATTATATCACATAAACAAAAAAATTAAAATAATGAATGTGTATCCTAAAATCTGTAAAAGAAACGATTCTGTATTTAAACATACTGTCATACATACAGTAATGCAAAATTAAATACTACTATTTTTAGCAATTTTAGCAAGTAGTCAATAATATTTTAATAAGTATTTAAAGAGCATTTATTTGGCTTCCGTTTTTATTTTTTCGCTATTTGCTTTAGTTCAATTAAACAAAATTTTCCAGCTTAAAAGGTGCTAGGATTGCTATCCGCCGTTTCTTAGAGACAACACCGTCTGTGGCATATGTGTGGTATAGTGATTTATTTAAATATAATTTCCAAACAAGAAATGAAGAACTAAAGATTATGACATCATATAAATCAATATTTTAGTGACATCATCCCTATGGATATGTTTCAATTCAGCAGACTTATTTAAAATTGTTTCTTAACATAACAAATTTTGAACAACTCTAGGATCGTAAGGGAATGTCGCCGCTGTCTCGTCCTTTTTTCTGGGCGCTTCACCAGTGTCTCACTGGTGTGGGTCCCCGGGCACAGTAACATTCCGGGAATCTGTAGGGCCGACAAGCTCGCAAGAGCTTGAATTGAAATTCTTTCGGGATGCCAACCTATCTTGGGTCTATGAGGAGTCCTGCTCCACCGCTAGACTCACCTGGCCCTTGATGGATAGAAGGTGTACCAACCAATTACTTGGTCTCGGTCGAGACGTCATCTCAACCACAGTGGCCATGCTTACAGATCATTGCATTATGGGTAGACACGCGGAAAGAATGAGGCTCCTATTTAACGACTTCTGCCGTGGATGCAGTTCCGCTGAGGAAGAGGAGACTGCTATCCACTTTCTTTGTCAGTGCCCGTCTCTTGCTAGGTATACATATATATAGGTTATATAGCTCCCCATTTCTTGTCAGCTTAACGGAGCTATTATCTATTGATATCAAGGATATAGCTTCGTTCATCAAACTTTCTGGCTGGTTTTCCAGTGTAGGGTAGTCGTGCTTTTGATGTGCAGCCCTTGTGCTGACCAACTCCTTCCTTTTCCCTGATTTTGGTGGAACTTGGTCAGTACAGGGACTGCGTTCACCAGTGGCGCCACAACGGGCCGCTTTGCGTGCTCAAGTGAGCTTTGTGATATCAGAGCTACCACTCCGAGCTTAACCTGAACCTAACAAATAAGACAGAAATTATCTTATATAATGGGAAATCAGACCCAACATCGGTTATCATTCATGATTAGAAAGGTGCTTTCAAATATTTTTGTATAATTCACCACCCCATTATAATAATTTGCGCTTGATCTGATATTTCCACAGAAACAGAATATAAATTCTATATTTATATTCATGATACCATTTAATAATTGATTGGCAGCTAGTAATTTTATAATTTTTTTGTTACCACTTGCTATTTTTTTGAACACAGTTGTTCAATTTTTGTGTGCGCGTTAAATTTTTGTCTCACTATAACAGAAGACATATGGCTGACATATGATATATGTATGAAAACGATAATTAAAACAACAAAGTTTTTCATATATAAAGGGTTATCCAGTAATAGATGGTTCAAATCTAAACAAAAAAAAATTATTAAAGATTTGAATATGCCCATGACAATTTCAAAACTGGGGTCTAATTACGGCAAATTATGCGAGTTTTTCGTACAGTCGAAATTAATTTGTACCAAATTAGCCACTGGGTTCGATAACGATGAAAATCTTAATATACAGTCTATATGGGCTACTACCATTATAAGTTACTATGGCTACTACTATATTTATATACCAATGCTGCTATCGCCCTAGAATTTTGCAGGATATCTTATATTATCATGCTGAAGGGGACAATATGCTATAATTTTTGGCATGTCAATCGTAGTATATTTGCAAAAATATCACAGCTAAGATATTAAAAATTTGTGTGAATAAATTTTCCACTTAGTCAGATAGCTAGGCATTACACAATTAAAATAATGGCGTGACAATTCTACAAAGTGCAAAATTAAGTATAGCATACCTAAACCAGTAGAACAACTGCTATAATCGCGTCCATCCTTAAATGTTATAAGCTTTAGTATAATTTACATTGAAAGTACCGAACCACTCTGTGCTTTTAAATAATATTTATTCTTACTATTATTTCCTTTACGATGATTAGTTTCTTAAAAATTGAACATATTTTTGAAAATTATTATACAAGGTCATTATTAATACATTACAATTCTATAAGGGTAGTTTAAATACTACAAACAATTTTACCTGAAATTTCGGTTTTTAAACTGTCGGTAATTTTCCCAGTTTGGTGGTTGATTTCTAGCAATAGGATGATATTTTTTCATTGTAAAAATGGTGCGTATTTGTGTTTCATTATTGGTTGTCAAAAAAACTTTATTACCATGTTACATCTGTCCTTCAGTATTGGTTTCAATAACTAATTTATTGATTCAAATTGCGGCATAGTAACAGAAATTGCTGAATTGCCTATATTACATATGAATTGCTATGAAAAAATTGATGGTAAATGTTTAGGATGACTTCTAAAAAGTAGCATTTCCCATATTTTATATGCTTTGGTCAACGATGTAAAAAACCCCCTTCTGGTGAGCACTGATATTAAATTGATATCATCTCTCATTTAATACCATATAGGCTTCAGCTATGGAATTTTTTAAATTTTCAGTCGTTACAAATAAAAAGTGAATTTCATCTAAAAATGATAAAGATCTATGAATAACTCCTCATACTCTCTGGTTTTTTTTTCCAAATCTGATTTGGTTCATTTCTGGACGAATGGCTACGATATTGGCCAGACCGCCACTGTCAACGGCAAGCACTATAGGTAAATGGTCACTTGCTTCTTTTGGTCTGAATTGAATGATCAAGATACCAACAACATATGATTTCAACAGGACAACGATACGTGCCACACACTCATGCTAACGTAGACAATTGTGCGTGTGCGATTTGAGATCATGGTCATCTCACGTGGAAACGATGTGAATTGGCCACCGAGATCATGTAATTTGACGCCGTTATGCCTTTTCTTGTTGAATTTTCTTTATACTCAGATATATGCGAATACACCACAAACTAAGGCGATCCTCAAAGCCAACATCACTCATGCTAACGGTATAATTAAGCCTAACGTTGCACCAGAGTCATGTAATAATTGGACATATCGGATGCGCGCCACCCAGATACATATATCTTACATACACTTTATTTTATTTAAACCGATATCATGGCACTGTGCATGGTCCCGTATGCTTAACTGAAAAGCTGCGGTTTTTTCTGATCTATTGTATCTCTAAAGTAAAGAATGAAACATCTTATAGTTTATAATTGTTTTATAGGTAATTATAATTTAAAGGCCCATTGGGCATAATGTGAGTTCCTAAAAATGTCAACCTCTGATAACGATCATCATAATATAAAATCTATCAGTAGATAGTTCAGTCCAATTGGATTAGTAAAAATTTTAAACACATGTTATGTTTACAACAACAACTTCTACAATGATAATGTTTTTTTAATTTCTCTCAATTTAATAAATAAAGAAAAATAAATTTTATATTTACAAGTAATTTATGTACAAAACGCGAGAGCAAAATCTTATGGAAGAGCTTAACGTAAAATATTATTGAAGCTTCTCTTCTTCACTTATCTCTACATTTCAAGACATTTGATTCATTTCCGTTCATTTTTTTCTTTTAGACTAAATGAAATAATATTCGAGATTAAACAATTAAAACGTTTTGAATTTTAGAACCATGAAGTGGGCTCTACTGATGCTCGTTGGCCTGTTGGCTTTTGCTGCTTTTGTTAAAGCTGATGAAGAGGATCTCAGTGAATTGGATGACATGGATTTATTGGATGATTTAGATGAAAGTGAAGAAGAATTTTTGAGACAATTGGAAGAAAAAAATCGGGTATAAAATGTGTTTTCTATTCTTAGTTTTGTTTTTTTAAACGAGCATATTTTAATAATTTTTCCACAGAATAAAGATATTGAACGTGAAAATGAAATTGCTACGAAATTGGTTGCCGAAACTAATCAAGTATTGAACCCCGTTGTAGAAAGTAAGTATTTATTGACTTTGTGTAAAAACGTAGGGAAAATAATATAAACAAAATTTGTAAATAATCCCTTCTATTATTCTTTAAAAAAATTCAAAATAACAGTTGACCCTTGTGAGAAAATGCACTGCGGTGCTGGTCGTGTGTGTCAAGTCGAGGGTGTTGAGGCTAAATGTGTCTGTATACCGGAGTGTCCTGAGGAGAAAGATCTGCGCCGTCGTGTTTGCACCAACAAAAACGAAACCTGGTCTTCCGATTGTGCTGTCTATCAGCAGCGTTGTTTGTGTGATAATAAAGCTGCTGGTTGCCTTAAGCCAGACAATAGCCATTTGCACATTGATTACTATGGTGAATGTCATGCCCAGAAAGAGTGCACCGAAGAAGAAATGAAAGACTTCCCACGTCGTATGCGTGATTGGCTTTTCAACGTCATGCGTGATTTAGCCGAACGTGATGAACTTACCGAACATTACATGCAAATGGAATTGGAAGCCGAAACTAACATGACTCGTCGTTGGGCCAATGCTGCCGTTTGGAAATGGTGTGATTTAGATGGTGATACTGATCGTTCCGTTTCACGTCACGAACTTTTCCCCATACGTGCTCACTTGGTCAGTTTGGAACATTGTATTGCCCCCTTCTTGGAATCATGTGATTCCAATAACGACCATCGTATCACATTAATCGAATGGGGTGCTTGTCTCGGCTTAGATGCTGTAAGTATATTTAATTTCATGCTTTATGCTCTCAGTCTCTTTTCAATAATATTAATTTTTGTTTCTTTTCTTTTTCATATTTCTTATCACAGTCTGACCTTAATGAACGCTGTGATGATATACAAAAAACTGTGCCTCATTTGTCGGGTTAATTTCGACATCGCAACGGAAGTTGTTCTTCAAACGCAAATTATAAAACAGCTCTTTGTTGTTTTTCTTCAAGGCGTTACTTTTAAATCAATGTCTTATTTTTTATAATGTATTTACTAATACTACCTATCTACCTTCCTACTACTACTACTACTACTGTACATCCTAACAGAATATAATTCGTAATGCAATATATTTTATAATAAGCAAATCACTTTTTAATTATAATTTTTAATAAATAGCAAAATAATGTAACAGAAAATAATCGAATATGGTATGTATGTATGTATACACTTGTATGTATATACCCGAAATTAAGTAATTATTATAGGAAATAAGTGCCAGTGGACGAAAAAGGGAATAGTGTTTATGGTTCTGCGATTGTTACAAACAATATCGAGCAATTTTATTTATTTAACTCCGCTGTAGTAATTTTGATGCTAAAAAAACCACAAGGATTTGAACTCCAATTGGCGATAACATAATAATATTCAGAGAGGCCGTTTGGAACCCCTTTCCTTACTGGACATAAAACAAATGCTAGGTAACTCAAAACCTTAAGAACGAGCATTAATTAGATTTTGTGCCACTTTTCATTCGAATCGAAGCAGAGAGTAACTCAGCAAAGGTTACAAAGGTGTTGATGTGTGTTAATTAATTTTTACCTGTACAAGTCAACAATTGAACCGTTGGATAACGTTATCTCCCACAAAAAAACAGATCAGAAAGTCTCGTCTGAAGCTT
Source organism: Sarcophaga subvicina (assembly GCA_936449025.2). Lineage (NCBI taxonomy): Eukaryota > Metazoa > Arthropoda > Insecta > Diptera > Sarcophagidae > Sarcophaga > Sarcophaga subvicina. Next base: position 104,692,929 of record OW388081.2, on the reverse strand, counting down.
CTGTAGATTGTTTCAGAAGTGCAGTTTTAACTTGTGAATACATCATTTTATCAAGGCTGATTTATGAAGTGATGCATTTGCTATGTGCACTTATATGGGGTAAAGCTTTGAATGTAAGAAAATTCGTTGTTTAAAATGTCCAAGTTTGTCAAAGTACGGAAGCAGACTGACTTCTGGGAATAAAGTCGCCTAAGAAATATTTTTATATTTCATTACGTTCGAGACGTCTGAGCCAGGGGTTGTACTGCGGGTTCACTTCTAATAAGCCAAAACACTACCTAATAGACTACCGCTACTTCCATGAATAATGAATTAGTAAGTCTTATATTACAAGAAAGTGTTGTAAAGAAGACACTATCAAAACCACTAATGTCGAAGTATAAGAAAAATCATGTCCTAACAAGACGTTTGTTGATCAAAATAACTTGAGGATAATAAAGTAATTCTAGAGCAACCGATTAAATGGAGAGAAATATTGTTGACAACTTGGTCCACAAAAACTCCGTTTAAATCAAAAATGTCTCAAATAAGATAAATCAAATAATAAAATGTTTGTATTCAGCAACAAGCTGCTGGATCAAACTGAAAATCACTATAAACCGAATAAACAGGAAAATATTTAATTAGCAAAGCTTAAATGCCTTTCTGATAAAGAATATATTAGTGGAGCTGGCTTTCCTAAACTGGATAGCATATTTAATATCGTGTGTTCGACTTAATATTTTCAATTCCATTGTTTGTAAAACTTGAAACACTCCGCCCAAGTATTCAAATCTTTGAACATCTTCGTAAACAAAAGCATGCAAAACGATTTATTGGCCATGAACAATTTCACGCAGAGAAGAAAACGAAACAATAAATCGTAGTATAAATTATAGGACATATAATGTAAAATTCACCATCCAATATTCACAAAAATGCGGTTAGTTGGTAAAAGAAAAGTAAAATGAAGAAGATTCATAAAAGCTGAAGTGAATAAGCTGAACAAAATTCAACTTATGTTGTTCCCAAAGTACATATCGACAGAAAAGAATCTGGTGGGTCTGTAAAAAGCATATTTTTCATAATTGTATATATTTTTAGCCGGTTTAATCGCAGAATCTGAATCAACTGGTTCGCATAGAAAGATTAAGAAATATTTGTCCCAGAAGTTTAAGGGAAAACCATTGAAGAGTATCAACAATTGTATAGTGTGCAATTTAACCCAACATCATACGATCGTCAACTACGCTGATATACATATCTTGAAGCGTTCAGATAAAGTTCGTTGCCATTAAAATCTGCCATAAAGTAAACGAGGAAAATCACACAGAAATGAGAACACAATGAATCCATTTTTTTTATTATTAAGGTTTTTATCTAAATTTTGTCAATTTTTTATTTATTTAATTTTTTTTCTTTTTTTCGATTTAATTAATATTAAATATATACTTGTGTGTTTGTAATTATTTTTTTCTTTTTTTAATATTTTACTTATATCCTTTGCAAAACATATTCATTTTAAATTAATATTAATTTAAAATATAAAAAAATTAAATTTCTTCATAAGATTGAAAAAAAAAGAAAACAATTTTAAGTATAAGTCACTAAATAAATGAATTGAAAAGTAGTTAATTAAAAAAAGAATGCTGTATAACAAACAAAAGAAGAAGGCAAAATGTTTACCAAAATTACTTAAAACGGTGTTGTGTATGTAGTAGTGTCGTTTTTTAATACAATGAAAAAAAAAATAATGCTTTACAAAATGTATTATTTTTATACGTATTTATGTTATATAATTATTATTAGAAATTAAAAAAAATATATATTATTAATTATGATTAATACCCTTGCGATAGAATAACAGTATTTTTTCTTTGCGGGTCTTGTACGTTATCTTCTTTCTTGCCAATTAGGGATTTATGAATGTGTGGAATGACACCACCACCAGCAATGGTGGCTTTAATAAGACTATCCAATTCTTCGTCACCTCGAATGGCCAATTGTAAATGACGGGGTGTGATACGTTTGACTTTTAAATCTTTGGAGGCATTACCAGCTAATTCGAGCACCTGAAAGAAAATATACAATTAATTATTTCTGGAATGTGTTTTTAGGTGAATTAAGAAAATCGTATACAAAGAAATCATTTGAAATTATGTGAAATGCACCAATAATTTTATAACATTCTATACAAGACAAAACTAATTTGTAGATACGTTTATAATAAACTACTTTTACTCACTGTGCAAAACTTAGATTAAACATTTGCAACAGTTCTATTTCGAAATACCTTTAAAACCCAGTACATTTCACTTAAAGGAATTTGTAAAGATAAATCTTTAAAGAAGAGTTTACCGTTTGATTAAAAGACGTTGATAAAAAATGTAATAAAGTGATTGGCTAATTTGTATGCATACAAAAGGTCTTTGAATGTGCAGTAAGTATCAGTAAATATCTATTGAATCATAATGTGTTACTGCATATACTGATAATACAGTAAAACAAAGTACAAGTCTTGGGCATAGAGGATAGCCTATGTTAAAGTCACGCACTTTTTATGTGAATATAGAGGTTACCAACACTTATTTGGATGTTTGGTAACTGTATGCCTAAGTATTGAAGCATGACGGAATGGACTGCGGTATAACTAACATGGATACTCTTCTATGGGCTGAAAATATCATAGAATATATTGAAAATACAGCGAAACATAATACAAGTCTTCGACATAAAGGATGGTCTATGCCAAAGTCATGCACTTTTTATGTAATTATGGAAGTTACCAACACTTATTTGGATCTTTGGTAATTGTGTGCCTAAGTATTGAAGCATAAATGGACTGTGATAGAACTAACACGATTCCTCTTCTATGGTCTAAAAATATCATAGAAATTATGATGGCATAATAGTGATTTGGTAGTTATCCAACGTTTCCAGTTATATCAGGGATAAAAGCAAATGTACGATCTCCTATATAATATTTATTATTTACTGACACTAAAAACCTGTTGGAAAATGAAACAGCAAAAAACAATCTTATAAAACTGAGTTGCTGCGAATACCGTCGTTAGCTAAGATTTCGAACAAATAACGAAAATTATGAAGATTACGTGAATTAAACTATTTTAAATTATTGTTATATTTGCCGCCCGCCCCGTCAAAACATCTGGATTTTAAACGTATGGAAAGATCCATTGGCTAAATCAAGTTTACCGGCTTCTAAAAAAGCAACTTTTTACATCCTAATACTATTCATTCTCAATTGTCGCAGTAACCCAAATATACTTCACTTACTTTCGAGTCCGTGTTCGTTTATTAAACCATTTATTTATTAATTTTAAAAGATTACTATAAAAATCTAGATTCACCTAAGAATATATTCGTTCACGATCAGAATTTATTAATTTTTCTATAAATTATGGTATTTAGAACTCTTAGCTAAATGCTTATGATTCCTTTTCAGAGATCTTATTTTTATTTTTGTTTACATTTTTATTTTATTTTTTATTTTCAAATAAGAATTTATCCATAAACAGAGATATAAATAAGTAAACAATAAGAAACCGCACTTTGATAGCTATTTAAGATGTGGTAACCCTTTCTATTGAAAAGGAAACAAATATGTAAGTAAAACGTCAACAAAAGAAAAATGGCGGGCAAATGACGCCACAAAACAAACTTGAGAAATTTTTCGACTTGATAAGTCTCAAAACATAAGAAGCAACATAAAATATGATTTAGTACAGCACACACATATATACTGACAAAAATAAAAACAACGAACACAACAGCTAACTTTAAAAACAATACCTATATTATCTTGGTGTGAGAACGAGAAAGGTATATTTGAAAACATTTATTTGGCGCGTAAAGTCCGTGAGCACACATATTGTTATGAAAACTTGTGAAATAATAACAACGAAAACAAATTGAAGAAAATTAATGGGACTAATATGGAAGGTATTTTACTTACTTCAGCAGTGAGATATTCCAAAATAGCGGCAGAGTAAACAGCAGCGGTGGCACCAACACGACCATGAGAAGTTGTACGACTCTTTAAATGACGATGTATACGACCCACAGGAAACTAGAAAAAAAAATTAAAATTTTAGCACTCAAAAAATTTTATTTGTTTTTAAATCGAGTGATAAAAACGCATCAACTTATAACAGTCACCCTGTGTTTCTGTAAACACAACTATAACCATAATAAAGAAAAAGGCGGGAAAATTTCTTCATTGCCTCCTCGAAAATTGTAATGCTTATTGGGTGATTGTTTCAAGCGACATACCTGAAGACCAGCTCTGGCAGAGCGTGAAACCGCTTTGGCTTTTGCTTTTCCTGAATCTTTTCCAGCTTTACCACCAGCCTTAAAAGCAAAAAAAAAAACACATTAATACACCACACGCATTGCTAAAACGGCAGCAGCAATAGGAAAATGTCATTGTGCAGTGCCCGCCACCACTATATTTAATTTGTTTCCATTTCATCTCAAAAAGTGAGGTTATAAAATGTCCGGAATGGGATAAAAAATAATATTTATGCTTTTCTTGGCACCTATTTTCACTATTTAATAATTCCGTATTTACGATTTAAAGCTTTCTTTGTGTGCCTTCATTTTATATTCTTATTATATATTTCTTTTTCCACTTATTCCTTTTCTTGTGGTTTCTTTACACGCACGCACGCTCCCAACATTTAAAGTAATTGGCCCCATTCACAATGACATTTTCATTTGATTGCTGCTGCTGATTAGCAGGTAATGAAATTTATATGAAAATTACCATTTTTATCGTGCGTTAGAAATGCTTTCGTTAATAGATAATTTTTGGAATGAATATTGGATTATATTTTCCTAGCTTTTTGATTTTTCTCTCGAATAAAAATATAATTTTTCACTCTGCACTACCGAACGAAATGAATTTCTTTTTACGAATGTCGATAGAGAGACGCGGAAAATGCAAATAAAGTAAAAAGTAATGGCCGCCGCAGAACCTAAAAATTTGGCAGCACTTTTAAATGTTCGTTCAGTTGAATACTGCCAGACTCAAATGCTGTTTACAAATATGTAAAGAATTATTACATTATTGTCAGCAATGTACATAGAATAAATAAATTTACACAATGCTTAAAATTATTGTCCTTATTAAAAAAAATACTTTTTAATAAAATACATAAAGTAAAAAGTTTTTAAACTTTTATATTTACTATCCAACTCAAAACTTATAATAAGTTTGGTAGCACGGAATGGAAACAGTAATGCCAGGTTTGTTGGTAACGAAAAACTAAACGAAAATAACGATTGCAACACTGTGACATCGTTTAGCAAAAAATGTCAAAACAAGTTTGAAAACAGAAAACGGCATAGCTATATTTTTCCTTAAAACATCTCGAAATCATTCGTTTATCATCTGATTTAAGGAATAATATAGCGTCCTTAGAACTACAAATCAACGCATTTAAATATAAACGCATTTATGAACAAAGGTTCAAAAAATGCCTAAAGCTACAGTAAAAAGAAATGCTGGCGGAGGCACCAAAAAGGCTGCTTCTGGAGCGAAGAAATCTAAACTTTACAATATGCCGGAAAAAATTAAGGAGGGAACAATTCTACGAGATCTTATGAAGACAGAGTGGAAGATTGGACCATCTATAGGTACTGGAGGATTTGGAGAAATATACTCTGCCTGCAAGAAGGGCGATAATAAATATGACTACGTTGTGAAATGTGTAAGTTAGACAAAACGTAACATTGAAATTTATACATTTTAGATTTATACATAGCCGGGCTAGTGCTCCCCGTTTGTCCGTTTTTGGAGTATGATTGATTGTGAATGAGTAAGGGGATCGTGGGTTTGATTTCCAGCAAAGAACCTTGGGTTGCCTGTCCATTATTATAATATATGCTGGTGGTATATTGGTAATCAAACAAACCCACTAACATTCATTGAGGCCCTATATATATACATACATATATAAATAGCTTGGAATAAATTTCTATTTATAGTTTGTTATTAGAAATTAAACATATTTTTAAAATTAATATTGCTTATTAATTTAAACTCTAACAATTTAATTCTAAATACTATGTGTCCGTTTCTGCGGTTGTCGTGTCATATTCTGGCTATCGTTATCCAATTTGTTCTAGATTTTTTAAACTTCACCGTTTTTATACTTAAAACGTAAAGATTTACACCGGGTATTCTAAGTATATCTATAAAAGTATAATAAAATGCAAAATTAACAGCAGAAAAAAAATAATCTCATAAAAATTCGTCGGCATTGATATTGATATTATCCTATATAAACTTGTATAACATATAAACAACGTACATCTTTGATTAATAAATTATTTGTCATCTTATTAAAGGAGCCCCACGATAATGGTCCTTTATTTGTGGAAATGCATTTCTATATGCGCAATGCCAAATTGGAGGATATACGCAATTTCCAAAAGGAACATGGCCTTAAAAGTTTGGGTATGCCCTATATGATTGGAAATGGCTCTGCAGAGATAAACGGTGTAAAGCATCGTTTCATTGTCATGCCACGGTATGGCAGTGATGTTGCAAAACATTTTTTAGCAAATGGTCGCAAAATACCTGAAGGTACTTGCTACCGTTTGGCTTTGCAAATGCTCGATGTTTATGAATATATACACAGTTGTGGCTATGTTCATGCTGATCTCAAGGCGGCCAATATATTGTTAGGCTATGGCAAACAGCAACAGCATCAAGCGTATTTGGTTGATTTTGGTTTGGCATCACATTATACCACCAAAGATTTTAAACCGGATCCTAAGAAAATGCACAATGGCACTATTGAGTATACCTCTCGAGATGCTCATCATGGTGTACCAACCATGAGAGCAGATTTGGAAATTTTAGGTTACAACTTAATCGAATGGTTGGGCGCTAACTTGCCTTGGGTAAGAGATAAAATACTAACTTCTCCCCCAAGGGTACAAAAAGCTAAAGAAGAATTTATGGCTGACGTGGCAACGAATCTTGAAAAACTTTTTCCCACCGCTGTACCAGTGGCTTTGCTTGAATTTTTTAAATATGTAGCCAAAATGAAATTTAACGAGACACCTGATTATGGGAAGTGTCGTAAAATATTTACAGCGGCGTTGAAGAATCTAAAAGTGTCTCTGACTGGTGACTTAAACTTTAAATTAAAAACTACTAATTTAAATAATAATATTAACTCACCCTCCACGAGTAGAGCTGCCAAAATAATAAGCAAAAAGATAATTAAAAATGAAGTTTCAGCTTCAGAAGCAGAGTCTGAAGATGAAGTTATAAATGCCAGTGATGACGACGATGACGATGTTGTTTTTTTAAATCATAAAAAAACTCTAAAAAGTGAACCAAAAAGACCTTTAAAGACTTCAGCAAAATTAACACCTAAGCAAAGGCTTCTGGCAAATTCATCCTTCAAAAGAGCTCAGAGTGATTCCCCACATGAATCCGAATCTTCGCCTTCACCTGCCAAAAGGAACAGATTAAATACTACAAAATCACCTCCAAAAACAAAAACTTCACCTTTGAAACGCAATACCCCACAGAAGAGTTCGTCATCATCCTTAACATCGTCAGCTGCAAAATCGAGGAATACTCCACTGCATGCCAAAGCAAATATACGTATGTCACCGGCCATTACTATGCCATCATCCTCATCACGACCAGGTAAAACAATAATCAATGATCGCGTGACTCCAAATAGGAAGCCTACAAAAATTTACGAATTTAATTTTGAACTAGATGTAAGTATGGATGCAAATGTTGTAGTAAATGTTAAGCGCAAAAAGAAGCCACTGCAGTTATCTCAGGAAGAGCAAAGCTCAACATTACGAAACACACCATCCGGAAAGACTTCAAATTCTACCCCAGTTACCAGAGTGAAAGTGCGTAAAATTGGCAGTGACGATGTGGGCATGGATAGCCCGCGAACACCTGCCGTTACTGTAAAGAAATCGCGAAGACTTCAACAAACACCGTCTTAATAACGGATATAGGAAAAACATTCCGTAAATATTGCTTTTATATAAAAAAGTTTATCATATTTTTTTTAAAGTACACCATTTACATCGTTGTTAAATAAATTGAATGCCTGGACCACATTTAAAAAAAATAATTTCAATAAAAATCAGTCTAATTTTTAATACTAATTAGCCAATAATGAGATTTGTTACAATTTTCTATATATGTTTCTAATTTTTTTCTGTTAAACAGATTTCGTGTTTTTAAACTGCGTAAGAATTCACTCGTTTACATTTATATCATCAAAAATAAAAAAGGATACTTGAAACAATTCAATGCCGCTCTTTTTGCATTCAATGCCGAATGCACTAATTTGCAAAGTGTTGTAAAAGTCAGCACTAACTTCTGCAATCCTATCAGGCTTTTGATAATCTAAATTCAATATTGCATTTAAGTAAATGGAAAACTCCGACGTTCTTACTGTTGTGTTTAATTTTTTAATATTTCTCTGAGTTTTATTTCGACTGGAAAAAAGTAAAACCAACTACGTACTTCAAAATTTCTTTATAACTCCAGACTTTTTCGTTCGTCATATACCTAAAAAAATAAAAAGTTCTATTAAAAGCCAAGAACTTGTATTAAACCGTATTTGAATTATTTCTTTACATTATAATTGGATTCTTTTATATACTGAAGCCAACATTATATTGAATATTAACCCAATCCAACTAGGTAATGAGAAAATTCATTAGTAAATGGTGTATTTTATTCTAAAATTCATTTATATGTATGTAATTTAAGATTAAGATATTTAAAATATTTGGAGAATTATTTTCTTTTTATCGTAATTTAAATTTCATCAGACATTCATATACTCATGATGCATCCTGCATTACTTATATGTTTTCATATTTTATTGCCTGATCTTGTATTCATTTTGCAAAAGTAATATTGTTCTCCTTAAAGCACAACTAAATCATTTGTTTTAAAATTAATGTTTACTACAATAAATCGCTATCAAGTGATCTATTTTTTTTATTATACAATAATTAAAAAGTCAAATTTTCCGATTTATACGGTGTTCTTGTCTCTTTTTATTATAATTTCTTTATTGATGAACAAATATAAGTTAAGTTTGAGTTAAAAATAACATTTTTCTTTCACTCTTTTCTTTTTTTTTTAATAATTTAATTACTGATTAATATATGAATTTTGTTTAATTTTTGATTCACCATGCTTGATTTATTTCAACTTTTGCTACTGTTCTATTCATTATATATGTTTTATTATACATATTTCCATGTTAAAAAGGTTATTTATGGCCTTTATTACTGAGAGGTTGTCGTTAAAAACAATAGGTTTCCATTTTTTGTCTGTTAATATTGGACGAATAGCTTGATAAATTGCACAGGATTCCTCTGCAAAGACTAATTACTGATCGTACAGTGTTCGTAAGGTAAGGAATATCCCCTATTTGCTCATTACAACGTAAGGTCGTAGCATGCGTATGGTTTTAATACAGTCGAAAAAGGGAAGCTTTTGCAGCGCCGGTTGTATTAAAATTCGCTGGGAACATATCCACTGCAATTTATTTAGATTGTTATGTAGTACTGTAAAACACTCTAGATATTCGGACATTGTAGCTATATTTGTTTAAAATAGGGTAGCTATTCAAAAAAAAATGATTTAAGAGATGAAAATAAGAACATTAATGCCAGGAAATTACGCCTATTATCATTATAATGGAAAATGTTATTACATTATTGTAACCATAGATAAGTAACAAGTATTATAAAAGATGATATGTAATTAAAATGTGAACGTTAAGGCAACAAAGAAGATGTAACCGATGAAGCCAAAAGAACGCAAGAAATTTTTAGGATAAGCAAATTATAAAAAATGTTCCTGTCATGCTAAAGTACTAAATGAATATAGATTGATATAAAAGTTTGGAATTTTTTATAGTTCGGACTGATTATTCCCAAGATAGTCGCCTAAGTCTAGTAGGTAGTGTGTTGACTTATTAGATATAAAGCCAGGGTTCGAGCCCCGGGCCAGACATCAAAACAACATAGAAAAAGTATTTCTTCTGCGACTTCCTCTCAGCAGATTTCTGGCAAAAACTCTGAGAGTAAATAAAAATTGCCTTGAAAAGTTTCTCGAAAATCTTTCGTTTCGAGTCGACTTTAAGCTGTAGGTCCCGCCACTTACGTACAAAATTAACACGCACAACATAAGTGGTGTGAGAAACTAAGTCCATAATCCTGACTAAAGGGTTGTAATGACCAATTATGTATGTAGTCTGCGAAACAATTTGTATTTCCTAACTTGATTAACTCAATAAGGGACATGGGTTCAATATATTGTTGGAATGGTATGAATTTTCTTATTTCTCGACTATTTGCTATTTTCCTAGACAACACAGGGGGTCGTGTGAAACCTTGTAGTTTTAATGCTGTTATACCGGATTACTATGTTAAAGTGTTGCAAAAAGTATGGCAGCACGAAAAACTCTCAGCTGTAGCTTCTTTTCTATTTGCTTTAGCCCATTATTCTGCTATTTTATTCCAAATAATTTTATTTGTTTAATAGTTTAAGTATTTCAAAGCACAATACAACTTTCAAAGTATATTAAACATAAAAGAAAAAAATGGCCACGACTAGTGAAATAGAGATTTTATTAAAAAAAGCTGTCACGCTTTTGCATTCAACACATGCAAGTTCTGCTACCGAATTGCGTCTACTGTTGGATGAAGAAATTAAAAAGCGGTATGGCAGTGAGAAAACCATAACAAATAATATAAGTAAAAAACAATTGGAGGATGAAGCTAATTTTCCTGGTAGGGCTGTAACGCCACCCCCACAACCGATAGAAACAGAGGAAGTCATAAATCTGGTGCATTCGCCAGCAAAAACTATATCAGATTCGCCAGATACAATTGCCGATTCAGATGATGCTGTAAGCGGTGCTGGTGCCGGATTAGCTTTGTTGTTGCCAACCACAGAGGATGAAACAAATCTCAAAGAGTTTGGTGATTTGAATTGCTGTGTTTGTGGTGAAATAAGATTCACAGCAGCCAATCGTCTAATTGAGTGTTCAAAATGTGGTGCATTGTATCATCAGGAATGCCATAAGCCACCCATCTCCGATGAAGAAGCGTCCGAAGAACAGGGCCATAATTGGCAGTGTGATAATTGCAGCTCTAAGCCATTAACAAAACTAAGTAGTAGTACTTCAGGTCTAGTTGTTATACCAGATGAGCCCATGCCTTTAATAACCACCTCTTCTGTTGCATCCATAAAATCAAAATCATCTGCTACTTCTTCCCGTTCGTCATCATCATCCAATTCATCTTCTCCTTATCACAAAATGGAACAAGTGCAAGCGGCCACAGCAGTTGTTGCAAATAAATCATCTTCCAAGACACATCGCGAAGAGCGCACTTCAACTACCAGTAGCGGTAAAGTGTCAACATTAAGTACTTCTTCGAGTTCAGTTTCAACAGTAAAAAAACATTCGTCGTCTTCATCAAGTAAATCGAAATCGTCTTCCAAACACCATGATAGCAAACGGAAATCGAGTAAATAAAAATGTTTAAAACAAATTTTCGATAATTAAGATAAATAAAATAGCAAATATTATATTTCTTACTAATATATTTTTCTACATCCATATTCAATTCATAGTGCTGTCGTAATTTCCCGTAAATATATAAAAGTATACTTAAGCTCTATTGAAATTTCGTATCTCTGTCGTGATGCAAGGCTTAATTGCTGCTACATTTATAACTAGCTCTGCCTGCAAAACAGTAAAAAGATAGCATTGATTAAAAGTAGATAGGAAAGATAGGAAAAACTATGGGTTAGAATCTTTGACAATGTTCAGTAGAATATAAAAGCCTAACAGGTACCATCGGCAAATGAGAATGTCAAAGTAGAACGTATGGCGGATTTTATGTCCCTGTTTTCACACCTGTTTGTATTTAAAATAGCAAATGGAAATGCGCCTAACCTTATCCAATTAAGACTTGGCAATGCGCTTAAACATTTCAAAAGAAATAAAATAGTATGGGAAAAAAGTTCGTACTTGCAAACCTTTAAATTAAAGATTTTGATTTATTTTGTCTTTTCTAGCAATATCTCTAAGTCCGCCAATGTTTGCAGTAATTTATTCCGTTTTTAACGGTTCTGTATTTTCAAAAAATAAAAAATTTCAATTTTATTATCCATCTAATAGACTACTAAATGCAACCCTGTGTTTGTAAGAAAATACGAGAACCCTTTAATTCAACTGATTAGACATTGACATTCGCTCTTGAAGTTTTCTTTTGCTGCACTTGCGCCAGTTTTGTCGTGTTTTCCCAATTGCGCGGATTGCAGCACAAGATTTTCTTATTAGTTTTTGCAGTTTTGTGCGAGTGTATTTAGTTAAGAAAGAAATGACGTTAAAAATGAGCAACAACAACAATATTATTATTATTACTGAACTGTATATTAATCATTGAAGCGTCACACAAAAATATAACAACCGTAATACGAGCAGTGGTTTCGTGTAATAGTAACGGTGTCTATCGACTACTTTAATACCGGCGGGTTGCGGTGTTCTATTGTTTTAACTATGATAAAAAGCAACACTTATTATTATTAATAAATATTCCGTTTCGGGACAGTGTTATTAAAAGAAAGTAAAGAATAAAGACATAAAAATTAAAACGCCAGTTATTTATTGATAACAAGTGATTAGCGAAAAACAAGAACCTATAAAAGTTCTTTGTTTAAAAAAGTTCTTAAGTGCTTTAATTTTGCCAATAGATTATTGTTTTTTAAATATACAATTTTGTTTAAACAACTGTAGGCAACCATACAGGACAACATCCAAATACCGCGTGTTTAAAATTTAAAGCCATTAAATTGTTGCTTTTCTTGTTGTTATTTTGAAGTCATCACTCCATCCCTGTACAATCATTATTGGCATTATGTCGCCAATTTGGTGCCTTTTCCTTTTAATAGGATGCATTCTATTCAAGGTCATGCATGTCGTCGCCAATGCTGTTGATAATGAAAATCCTTTGGTAAGTACAACTCAACTTGTGAATTTCATAAAACGCATGCAAATGCAAATGGGATAAAGAAAATTCAATTTTTGTTTTGTTCTTGGAGTTGGTTGACATTTGTTATGGTTTTCCTTGTTTTGTTTTTGCAATGGTTTTCTTTTTAGAATACTGGTTGATTGGAAAAAAAGAAAGAATGACATTTTCTTTTTGGAGGGGGAATTTTAGGGGTGAGCATCATGTTAACGGCTTGTTGTTGTTTTTCTTCGTCATATGTTTTTGACATATTTTGTTTTGTTTTGTTTATTTTTTTAATTTTCATGGTTAGTAAAAGAGAGAAGAGAACTTACAATGATTCTCTCTTTCTTTTCGTTTTTTTTATAATTTACCGTGATGCCACATCGATATGTCTTTAAAGTACGATAATTGGTGTTCTATTATTGGGAATTATAGTAGTAACTTTTGCAAACAGGTGGTCTTAAGGTCACTTTATATTGAAAGCAATTATTATAAAAAAGAATAATTTATGCAATAATTATGCTTTTATTATATAAATCGTTGAACGTTAGAGCGTTCTGTTAGAGTCACACTTAAAGTAGGGGCAAATTTCATTCTAATGTTTTTAGAAAGAATTAAAGGCTTTCACTCGCTCGTGAGATTTGCTAGATTTGCTCAAAACCTATTTTATTTAATCGTTAGCTGAGACCAGACATGTGACAAATTTAATTTGACTTAACCACTTAGGACAATGCGTGTTTAGCAAAAGGACTTAAATTTAGATCAGTAAACTATTAATCGTTCTTTAAATGAAAGAATTAAAGAAAATAATTGCGGGGTCCTGAAGCTAATTTAAAGTCTTTTCTTTTATCTCTATTTCCGCTTAAGTTATTTCTTATATTCACCGTTTTGTTGGGTTGGTAGTGAATCGGGTTTGTACCATTCCATAATTCAATAATGTTAATTAAATGCTTCTTTTTTACAGATTCTATCAACAAATGAATGCTTCATAACAGAGCCAGTATATAATCATAAATTTGATTTCAGTGCCTTACATTCAGACTTTGCTCATTTAGCTCGAAGTGAATTAGGTGATGTTTTTGAATTTAATATTTGTGGCAATATGACGCGAAATTGTAATGGACGTTCAGATGTTGCCGCATGCCTTAAGAAATCCGATAAGAAGGAATATGTTTTAGGTAAATATCTGCATTTAAATTTTTAAACATTTTAATGCATTGTTTTATTTTTATTTTAGGCACTCATCACAAATTAAATTATCATAACGGAAAAATGTATTTTAGTTTTTCGAATGGAGAGAATTGCAAAAAAGATGAAAACTATCAATTGCATGTGATTTTGGGTTGTGATTATACGCTGGATAAAGATCAGTCGCGAGTTACTTCATATGTAAGTAAAATTTGTATTTTCTTTGTTAATTTAATAATTATTTATCGTCGATTTTATTGCACTAATAACATTAAATTAAATTGTGTTATTTTGCAGTATTATACACTGCTTCATTTTGTTATGTACATTGTTTTTAGAAATTGTATTAACCTCTTCTATTGATTCGTTAAATTTTCCTTTTAATTTCTTTATATCTGCAAATAATAGAAGAATAATGATTAAATTCGGTGCTACATAGATGTATTTATGAATTAATATTATGCAATCACTTTCACTTACCAATATTTAAACCACAAATGTTAATATTCAGGTCTTCTCGAAACGTTGCATTGCCACAAATATAAGTTAAGAATTCAACATTGAAATTTGCATTTGAATGTTCGACTCTTAAGGTTAATTTAGTATTTTTGTGTAATAAATTTATCCACAAATCCATTATTTCACAAGGTATAACACTAAAAAAGCACAAGTTCAAGTTTCTTAATTCTGTTTTTAAATTCACCAATTCATCGCTATAACTTTTAACAAATTCAGGAAGTTTTTCAAAAGCGCACGATAGAGTTTGCAAATATGGATGTTGCAGAATACTGAGTAAATCCATCAATTGAAAATCTTCACTTACATCTAAAGATAAATATTTTAAAGATTTAAATGCTATTAGATTGTCAATTGAAATATTTTTAGTTCTTGCTTTTAACGTTTTAAGATTTGGACAATTTATTGGATTTAGCCATAATTGCTTTGTAAAATCTACAGACCAATTTAATGAAGACAGATTTTCTAGGCGATTTTCGTTTAAACGAAATATATCCTTAATTTTATTGAGTATGTTATAGTGTAAACTTAGATGTTCCAGTGAAGGATTAATATTGAAACACTCAAATTCTCCCTTGTATCGTGAAGCTAAAGAAGAGAAACTCTTTAAATTCATTTGAGTTAATATAGTTCGAAAATCTTGCCAAGTAAGTCCAAAACAATTTCGAAATTCTAGTTGTTTTAATGTATAAACTGGTATGAATTTTTTGATGTTACATCTTTGCAAACTTAAAGATTCTAAATGCATGCAAACAGTGTTCAGGGATGCAAAAAACTCTTCCATTATGAAAAAGTTATTGGCCGTTATTAAAGTTAATTCTCTTAAATTGTTTAAATTCTTTAAACAATGATTGTTAAAGGCCCAAATGGTATTCTCATATTCAAAACATCCAATTGTCATTTTCGCTATATTACTCGAAAACATCGAATCAGTTTCACGGGTTTCTTCCTCGGTACAATCGTTAATGGAAACATTTAGCGCTAATGTTTTCAATTTCTCCTCGGCTAATAAGCTTTTAATAGCTTTATAATTAATGGGACATTCATTTTCATTCTCAATTATAAGCATTTTCAAATTGTTCATACTTTTCAAAGTCGATACCGTCAATCCCTCTTCCAGTACACAGTTTTTTAAGTATAATCCTTCCAAGTTTGGATAGATTAAGTTCAACCACTGAATGTAATCTATTTGGGCTACGTTTAAGCCTTGGTAGTATAAATGCAGTACATTTTTAAATTGCATATCTTTTAAATATTCCAAATCTTTATAATACTCATTATTGTTATCGTTGTATTCTTTATTCAAAACCAATGAGAAGGTTTTAACATTTGTGCAGTTGAGAATTAAAAATTTTTTAAAATCCTCAGGGCTTAATAAACATCGTGATTCAGCTGTTCTTAAGAATTGGGGGATTTTTTCGTTTTTATCAAATCTCTGATGTAGTTTATTCGATACTATGTAATATCGATCGGCTTTGAAGACCTCTATCTCTTTATATTTCTTTTTAAAAATCGATTTCTTGATTAGCTTGTGAAAAAATTTACAAACTTCAGTTGCATTTAGTTGATCTTGCAGTTGTAAATACTCCAATATCTTAATAAAAACGCTGATAGATAGTCTTTCCATTTGTTAATAGGAATTTAGCCGCAAAAGTACGAAAACAAAAGAAATATAAACAATTTACTCAATCTCTAGTTTTAAACTAAACACAATTTAATAAGTGAACAATTGAGAACATCAGTTGTGTTATCAAAAGGTGTTGGTAATGTACAAAAAGGGATAATAAAGATACTTTTTGTATTCAAAATACCATATAGTACCAAAATAAATTCTATGCGAAATTGAATTGAAATACGCAGTTGACAAACAGTTAACCAAGGTTCAATGGAAAATATTTTTACTGATGAAATTTTATCACATGAGATTTTTAATTTTTTATGCAAAAAATCCTGTTACAACATTGGAATGTTTTTGTGACATTCTATTGAAAATTTTAATCAGAGATTTAGATATTAATCAGATAATGAGTGTATGGTTCAGGAATACGGTTAAAAAGTAGAGCCTCGAAATATTTTTCGAAAATTCGTGTCATTTTAAACTATAAAATTTATTTAAAACTATAAAATTTAAATTAAATTTACAAATGTTTCTTTCGCTTGGACTAAATATACTGTATGTTTTACAAATAAATTATGAATTATGGTACTATTTTAATAGAAATAAGTACGATTGCATCATCACTTTCTTCTTCATTATTAATAAAAAGCTTTTTAAATGAAAGAAAGTTAGAAACAGAGAGTGTGAAATAGAGAAACAGAGAAACAGAGAGAGGAAGAGATGTTTGTTCTCATATGAAGAGCGTTGTCGTGTAGAGTTATTTCTTTTTATTCGTAATTTTAAATCATTTAACTCCCTAAACACCCAAATAATATGTATAGTATATAAAAGTACATTTGTATTTTGATTTTAGTGAAAACAATTTTCTCATAGTCCACATCTAATTATTAATATTCAAAAATTGTTTATAATTCTTTCCTCTACTTTAAAGTAGAAAAAATTATATTTTATTTTACGTAGAGTATTCATTTTAATTTAGATATGTTCGATTTGTCTACGTAAGAAACATTAACTACTTTGAAAATAATAAAAAAAATATTAGCAGCAGAAGAATTAATAGGGACATTTTATAACTTTAGGAACATAATGTTTAAGAAGCAGAGCATGAAAATCCTTTTTTATTTGAATAAATAAATTTTTAATAAATTAGAATAAACTTCCGTGAAAATAAAATATCAAGCTTAAAAACGATCCTATGTTATTCTTATAGGTACATATATAGGTTCGATACGGTTTAGACCTGGCGATGAAGAAGCCGACTACAGTAAGTGTATTTGATTTTTTAGAAAATCATGATTTTATGCGATAGTTCTAGCGGAATGCTTCGAATTATTTCGTCCTCAGGAAAGAAAACCTTATTGCAGTGTGGATTATCCGCCAGTAATAATGTTTTCCTCAACCCTGACGATTGGACCAGAGCCAGATTATTAAAAATATTCCCAAATATACGATCGTACATACGATTTTATATATATGCTACTTGCCAATACCTTTCGTACGTTCACTTTTTAAGGGCTTAAAGCATTGAAACAAAGAATTGAGTTATTTTTCAGGCTATTTAACGCCTTAAACTGATTAATCTTTGAGGGTCGGATACAAATTATTTCATGACTGTCAGTTGTTCCACTCTTTCTTCACCTAATCTCTATAATCTCTAATAATTAGCCAGATTGGATATTTTGCACGAGTTATTTGAGAGTACCGGCCGCCAAGATAATGCGATTTTAACTAATTAGAATTTTTGTGGGGTTTTCCTAAGTCGCAAGTGCATGCGACTTATAACAAAATAACTCATGCCATCGGCTAGATTCACCCTGATTTATGCGTCAGAGTCATGAAAAATTGGACATTTAGGATGCGTTGCTCCCAGAGAAGCCGTGACTGACATTTGAACGATGTTTTATTCCACATAAAAATTTCATCAATATTTCTTTTAAGCGATAGCACAATTTCGTTGATATCTCACAAACAGTTTTTTTTCATTTAAAGATAGAAAGGGATTTAAAAGACCCTATATTTAATAAATAATTAACTAACTAATAATTATTAAATAAAATCAATTTTGTCCTACATGGTGGCGTCATTAATTGCATCAAAGTGTCAATGCTAGGATCTTTTATCCTTATGCTATCCGTCGTATCCAACCTAATCCATTTACTAAATTACCATTATAAATAATCTTCAAAGTAAAGAAATTTGCATTATTAAATATTTAAAGTTTTGTTTGTTTTTGGCTACTTTTTTAAATTATATTCAATGCTTAATGTTAAATTTGTTAAAATTAAATACAAACTATCATTAACCTTTGTTCTTTTATTTTATTTTTTAGGCATCTGATGTTTGTTCGTTTTATATAACCTTTGAAACGCCATTGGCATGTTTGCCAGAACCGGATAGTGTTAAAGGCAACATATGTAATGTGCGCGATAGCACTACAGGTCACACATTTGACCTAATGCCCTTAAGTGATAACAATTACAGGTAAATTTATATTCAATTTAACATTTGAAAATTAATCATTCGAAATATAATTTAATGTTCTCATATACAGAACCTTAGATCGCCAGGGTAATGTATTTGTTATAAATATTTGTAAGCCAGTATTGTATGGTGAAAATGCCATGTGTCCAGCTGATAGCAGTGTGTGTTTTCTGAAGCTACAGGAAAAGGATTACAAGAATAAGTAAGTTTTGTTTTGTTGGTTTTTCTATTGTATTTCATGTTTTATTAAACTATTATACTTCTTTTTTTTTTTAAAGATTCATTAATTATGGCACTGTACAGTCGAAGCCTGTTTTAGAAGACGGTCACCTTATAATGCGCCATAATTCACCAGCACCTTGCAATAGTACCAACAACTATACATCGACTATATATTTTTATTGTGATAAAGATGTTAAGGTTAGTACATATATTTTAAAAATCTTTTTATGCTGTTACATTGGTAGAGGAAAGCTGATATTCATTTTTCTTTTGTCTTACTTTAAAGCTTTTTTTTTTAAAGAGAGTAAATACCGTTTCTTTTAGTCGAAATAGAAAAAGAAACTCAAGTATAGGCTATGAACTTGAACTTGAATGAATATAACTTCGAATTTTTTATTCAGTTTTATCAAAAATCTTGTAAAGATTAGTAAGACGATCGATTATGTTTGTGAACAAAATTAGTTGTTGTTGTTATTGTGTTAACAGTTAAAATAAGATATATTATGCTAGTTGATGTTGAAAAAAATTAAGCCATTAAGTGAACTGTGTTGTACGGGCATTGATAACCGGCCGGACTTCGGTTATATATATTGCGGATTAATTCCCTGCCGATAGCATGATCTCTGTGTCCGGATGAATCGTGTTCGCTGCGAAAATCGCAGAAGGGTGCTTCTTTAGTACTCAATTACATCCACATCTGCTACTGTATTTAAGGTACGATACAATATTTGTAACAATTGAGGAAATAAAGAAATGAGCTCTCCACAATACAAACTACACTAAGACCCCGCTTAACGCGGAGGATACGTTCTTATAAGTTGCAGCGCTAAATGAAACAGTGTTAAACGAGCTAACTAATAAATCAACTGTGACGCAGGAAAGAAGAGTTCGTACTGTGACTACTACTTACTACTTCGGAAAATACCGCTGGAATCTTTATTCTAGACAGACTAACTATATAGTGCTATATACCGTCGCTATATAGTGTACCGCTTTTGGTTGGTACATGGCCGTTTCATTTGCACGCATATACAACAAGTATCAATAGAGTGTGCGATTTAATGGAACCCCAATACTACCGCGTAATACTGAAACAACGTTAAGCGGTGCAGCGTTAAGCGGGGTCTTACTGTAGTTTTTATCAGAAGCTTACATTACTTTATTATTTAGGCAGTGATTACTAAAAATTAAGAAAATGTTGAAATAATGTTGTGTACTTACTCCATTTTCCATCACTGTATGCACATATTTAGCAAAAATTAAAAAAGAATTTTAACTAAATCTGTATGAAATATGTTCCAAAAAACTTAGAATTCGATTGAATAGTTAATCTAAATGTTCTAAATCGTTGTTTGAACAATTTTTTGTCAATTAGCGGACCAAACACATTTAATAATATTAAATAAGAACTGACATAAATATTTGTGCTGTGAATAATTTATAACTATTTATACAATTGAGATTAAATTTCATCAAGGTTTTAATGTAGACAAGTATTTTGTTGTTTACGTATGTATGCACTTGAACTCAGTATGTGTTGTTTAATTTTCGCCAAATTACTCAACTCCTTTTGATTGAAATATTTGATGTGTGCTTTTTTTTGTTGTTTTCATTTCTTTTTCTTTACTAATTGGATTTAAATTTTTGTATTTCTTTTTACCACAGAATGCCCATCCGGAGTTAATGGGTTTACATGGTTGTTCATATGAATTTTCATTTCTTACCCCACTGGCCTGCAATGATTTACCACCGTGTACTGCCATTAAACATGACAACGAAATGTAAGTACACATATACGTAAATACATATCATTCCTATACACACATATTTCATTCATTCGTATCCTATCTGTCCCTGTGTCCAACCATCGATTTTCTCATTAATTTGATTTGTTCTTATGAAATGTTTTTCTTTTTCTCGTTTTCTTTTTTTTTCTCTCTGTATGTAAATAAACAGCATTAATATGAGTTCGTTAATGAATAAACCATTTAAATTGCAACAGGATAATCAGAATTATGTAGTTTCTGTATGCTCATCAGCTGGTAATCCATGTATGGAAAATGATGGTAAGTTAAAATTTACTTACAATCTGTACTTAAATACATACATACATACATACAATGTATGTATGTTGTGTGTATGCTACTTGCATGTGTATAATTAAGTGTAGTTTTTTTTTTTTAATTTTTGTGATGAATAGCGAAAGGATTTCTTATTTTTAATTACAAAAAGATGTTATTAAAATGTTCAAGGCAGATATGTAATTAAACTTTAAAAAGCCTGTAGTTTTTACTTCTGCTTTTATAAAGTTTTCATACTTAAGAAACGTTAAAAGATGTTTTTTTACAATTCCATTATTTTAACCCTTTACACTCGGCACCGTTTCGGACTTTACCTACCAGCAACTCGACGCCACTTTTTAACGAAAACGTACATCCTTGAAACGTGATATTAAACACAGTATAATTTTAGAACCAAGTAAGGAATTGTGATAAAATTTGTTTTATATGAATTAGTGGACATTGAAGAACACATATTTACCAAAAAATATTAAAGATTTTTTCCATTTGACGCTTCAGTACGAATTGAGATCTTGTATATTTCTTCTCTCGGTTAACGGATTTCTTTATTATCGTATCAAGTTTCCCACTTCATTGAGCCACACCCTTGTAGCTTTGGACGCCTAATCCACTATATTTACAATTTGCTCAACGAATCAGAGAAGTGTACAGTCCGTCGTGAACGCACTTCGTACGTTCCTTTTCGACGTGTAGAATGGACGATTTATTTATCATGCATCTTGTTAATTCTATCACATTTCGATAAATTTTTTTGTGCCATTAATGCCCGAATTACTTTTTTTTCTAACGGTTACCGTTTTGTTTTCTACACTCAATTTCCTCTCAGAGCATAAAAACTAAATCAACTTCTTCTGGCAACTTAAGTTGCCACTGGGCGCTAATGGACTAACAGGTAAATACAGGAGAACACGTGTTTCTTAAAAAATTGCGGTGGAATAATTGTCCGTAATCGCTAACAAATTATCATGTCCCCTCAGAGGGGACAACCGAGTGATATGCTAGACTTACGTTGTCCCCTCAGAGGGGACAGCAAAGGGTTAATATATAAATTGTTGTGGTTTCTACCTCTTTTGGTTTCGGTAATCGGGTTAATATGGACAGTAGGTTGATCGATTATACTTGATTCTAATATTGCAATTGTTAAGTGAGCCCCCACGCATTTCCTATAACTACAGTGTAGTTCTATATTGTTTATTGTAAGACGACGTTAGTCGTCATGCACTATTAGGGATCAGTGACAACATGGATATTTCGGTTTCCCACTTAAAGTTGCAAAGTTTCCCGAAACTGTTTATCTTATTCGCATCTTTCAATTACACTTACAAGTATTTTTACTACCCACTTTATGTGAACTTATCTAATAGCACTCAGTCATGCTTTCTGGGACAGTATGTGCCTGTAATACAAGCTTAACATATTACAAACCACTTATCCACAACAGGAATACAATATAAATGGCGTTATTCAAAGCGGGAACGAAATAAATATATTTTTAATACCGACATGTTCTATAAGTAATAAAATATTACTTTTAAATCCTATTAAATTCTATGATTTAAAAATACATTTTGCCATTTTGAACATTACAAACCTTTATCTATCTTCCCAGCCCATTGAACCCTCTGTCTGGTTTGATATACAGGTATAGCTAGAAAGTAAAAAAACAAAATCTCTCAAAATCACGTAAATAATTTGTTTATGTTGCAAATGTACGAAGTGAATACGAAACTTTTTTAAAAAATTGCCTTTTTTACACTGCCACATAAAAATGGGCAATCAAAGCCCGTTGGCATAGGAATTTGTTTGGTTAAAAAATAAAATTCATATTAAACAACAAAAAAAAAAAAAAAAATAAAGAAAATAAAACATAAAAGTCAACATGATAAATAAAAAATAATAAAATAAATTGAATCCACATATACATATGTGTGTACATACTAGTACAATATACATATGTATAGCAGGAACATGAATAACGTCCTCCGTAATCCTTTGGCAGTAATAGTTAACCAAAGGTTATATTAGGGTTCAATTATTTATTTTTACTGTCGAGAGTAAAATAATATAAATTTTAAATATTAGAAAGCAAAATATAACGTAACATCGAATTTATATTCAGGGTTTTCAGATACAAGTTCAAGTTTTTTTTTTTCTTTTTTTTGGTTTGCCTGGTGTCAAGTAGAAATTAACAACACTTAACTGAAGTTAGTACAAATAAACTCGAAAGCCGTCCGGCATTTTAAGCGATTAAAGATAATATGAACAATTTTTCCCTTAACCCGTTACACAATTCTCGAGTTCCTTTTACAATTCGCCAAACGTAACAAGACCGATTATATTTCTTCATCCGTGTAGTAAGATTCCAAATAGTGTCGAAAACATTGGGTTTCTTTTAAAATAAATATAAAAGTACTTCCAATTGTAGAAGTTACAAACGTAATTGATTATTGGGTTGCTCTTTTACTCTATTCTTACATCCTTTACTTTAACCAGGAATTTTTAGAAGTGGTGTGGTTATAGTGGACTACAAAATCAAGATTCAAAGGCTATAACATTTTTAATATACATTTCCAACATCCTGAGAGGGTAACATAAACAACGAAAATCTTATCAGGAGCCGCAGCTCTACCTCTCGGAAATATGTTCATCAAGGATTGTCGACTCTCCCCAAACCTTAATACGTTATGTTGCTACAACAACAGCTGATACATTTCCATAGAGGTAGTTATTTCTAGACAAGGACAGATGGTAACCATATCATTCTAGGATCTGATTTAGTAAACAAATCACCTGCTGGTTAGTCACCGTAGTCTAGAAGGTAATGTGTTGTTTCATTAGACGTGAGGCCACGTTTCTGAATATGAAAAAATATTTCTTCGTTGACTTCGTCTCAGCAAATTTCTAGCAAAAACTCTGAGAGTAAATAAAATTTCCATGAAAAGTTTCTCATAAATCTGGCATTCATAGTTGACTTTAAACTGTAGACCCCACCACTAACACACACAACATAAGTGGTGTGAGAAGCTAAATCTCGTAATCCTGGCTGAATAGTATAGTTTCTAGCTTAAAATGCTTGAGTTGTTTGCTGATTAATTAGACCGACAGTTATTTAGTCAGTTAATCACTTAATCAATCAGATGTTTAGTAATGCAGTGCTATAGTAAGATTATATTTTCTATGAGTTGTTATTAAAAAAATAATTATTTGGTGATTGCATTGGAGTGCATTATATGTTATTAATTGGTTGGAAATCAAATTTTCTTGTTTAATTGTACCTTATCTTATATATGATGTGTACAATTTTTGAACGTTATCACGGTCTATGGTTTTAACTTATAATCATCATTTAATACTTTTATGGTGTCAACAGTAAATCTTGACTGTGTACAGACATTTTGTATTTCGCCTTAGTTTTCAATTATCATCAGAGTGTAGAAAACAAGGTTTTGATTGGTTGAACATTACAGATTGGCTATTAGTTTTTACGGGCAGTCAGATGTCGCTTATTCTGGAATTTGATACTTAAGTAGAGATGTCATCTGGAAATAATTTTAAAAAAGTTTTTATAATATTGTAGGTCCACTAGTTCATAAATCTGAATTTTGTTAACAACTTCAGCAGTAAAAATTTTCTATGGACGTACAAACATATTATATAACAAAAATAAGTGGCACCTTAATAATCCATCAGGCAATTTAAATAAAAATGTATAACTGTATATAATACATACATACATGTTATATTAGGTTAAAAATACACTGAAAATTACATTCATTTTGCCCGTGCCCATGCTTTTTTCCAGGAGAAACAAGCAATTGTAAAAATTGAAAAATCAACAAATTTGCCATCGAAAAAAAATCAAATTTTTATCTAAAAAAAAAAAAGAAAACGAAGGGATAAAAAGTAATAAAATATAACATCTAGTAAAAAAAGAAGAAAAACAAAATTGAATTGAAAAACCATTGAAAAGACAACATTTACTACCTTTTCCTACTTTAACGTGAATATATTTTTTTCTCTTTTCTCCTTTATAACTCTCTTCACAACCATACCTAGTAAGAATCGCTTTAGGTAAGAGTATCCTTTTAAATCTATGTTGATGATGCCAGTAAGTAAATATTAAAAATGGGTTCTATACTTCCATCAAGGGTTATCGATATAAATGCAGAATGATTTTTCGTTTTTTTTTTCAAGAAAATACGAATTTCTTTAACTCGATAAAATAGGAAATAAACAAAACAATAATTAATTTAAAATGCTTTTAACTCATCGAACAGGAAAACAAGTTATTTTTTTTGTATTAGATATCATCGAAAAGTTCCTAAATGTATAGATAATTTCTAGGATTACAAGTTATTTTAACCGTTTAGTAGAGATATTTTTCAGGAGTAGGGTCGCCTTTGAAATTAATGGTAAGATAAAATCGATAAAAATTATGCCAAGTTATCTGCCACAAAGGACGTCTGATGGTCATGGCGACTTAAGCATGTCCATGGCAGTTATTATATACTTATAATTGTTGTGTTTTGCATCTGAATTCAATTCAAATATAAACTTTATTCCCGGAATTGGTCATCGTCTTTCTAGATTGTATATCTCCTGTGGTTAAAGAAAATTAAGATAGTTTCAGACAGAATCGATATTCTATCGATCACCTTAACACTTTCTGAATCATAATCGGATAACGGAAGAAAACCCCTCACTGTATCTAAATTTTGATGATTTTAAGAGGATCTTTCATTGATTGTATCCAGACGTTGATGGTGATAACGTTGGTCTTCACATTCCTTAATTGTGTACCGAAACCTCAACTTGGGAGAATAAATCTTCAAGTGGGAACTTTTCAAAGCGAGTAACTAGATTTAAGAGTACAGGAATATGGAAGCCATAACACTATAACAAAAGAGGTTCTTGACACCATTGATAGAGACTCAATCCAATTTTACTTGTTTATAATATTGGTATTGCGAAAAAAGTTATTCACCTCTTTCATATGATATAATTGCATAAAGGTGTTCTCTAAAATTTTTTTAATCGAAAAGTAAGAGAGTTCTAGCCCCGTTAACATATATTTGATGTAGCATTAGGTTAGGTTAGGTTAGAGGACGTGTATTTGTCAATTAAGACAAGTACAGTACCCGGAGGTCGAATTGACCCATTGTACAACGTCCTAGTTTCTCACACCACTTATGTTGTGTGTGTTAATTTTATACATGAGTGGTGGGACCTACAGTTTAAAGTCGACTCCGAACGACAGATTTCTATTTATTGAGAAACTTTTCATGGCAATTTTTATTTACTCTCAGAGTTTTTGCCAGAAATCTACTGAGAGGAAGTCGCCGAAAAAATACTTTTTATATTTTTGTCTTTGATGCCTGGCCTGGGGCTCGAACCCAGGCTTTTGCGTCTAATAAGCCAACACACTACCTACTAGACCACGGCGACTTCTGATGTAGCATTCAATTGATTAAATCCTGTACAAACTTAACGTTCATTATGAGAATGATGGACAATTTGACTTTAGGAAAAAGCACAATGAGACCAAAGCCATAAGAATATCGACCACCAACTCAACTTTGAATCGAAACATTATTGTAAATTTAGATAAAATTCTGTGTTTGGGCAGCATATTTATAAAAAACGCAGACGGTTAGGTAAGCAATCATTACGCATATGTTTCCTTTGGAATAGTGTGGAGATCTGTCGCAACTGTTCACATGCATTTCTTGAATAAATGGAAGAGTAGCCGATCCCGACAACAAAAATAATAGATTACGATCGAAGTATCACGTTTTGCATTCTATTAACCAATATATTAAGTTGCCTCAAATAATCGAAAACAGTACTAAACTCATACACCCGTCGACGAAGGAATCTAGCAGTAACATTCACTAGCGATGTCAATAGAGATTCTCTCTTTCGACGTCCTTGGGACATTGCTGAGCTGGTTGCGCGACATGACCTCATTCACGCTTAAGATCTGCTGAATCTATAAGGTTTTCCTGACCTTAACATATTTGCATAGAAACCTTTCTCTATCTCCCTACAACGCTGGATAAGTGTGACTATCCTTTACATCGTGGTAATTTTGACAAAAACCCTGGAAGTATTAGATTTTTTTGCACGCTTCGCTATTACGAAATACCAAGTAATCACCCGAACTGTCATCCGCAGATGGCTTCTGAGTGTTATAAGTGAAGCTAAATACCTACAATAATAATACAAGCAGGATATCTATGCTTTATCGTTCCTCATGAAAAGATAATTGGATACGGATCATGTGATTAACCTCCGTAGACCATTTGAGACTAGATTACCTTCAATATCTGCAAGGGATTAATTTATTCATTTTATATTATAAACTTTTACTATATAAATATTTTAAACTCAATAATTATTGTATCCTTCTCAACGAGCATCATGAATAATTCAACTTTGAAAAGGCAATCATTCAAATGTGTTTTCTCAATCAGTCTGCTTGCAACATAAATAATAGAAAATAAATTTTCTTTTTCGATTCTAATTTATGGCAATTTTCTTTATTGCTACTCAAAGTTATGAATGAAATGAATTTACGTTACCTTTTCATCCATCCATAGTCCATCCATCTTCGCTCTTTACCTATGCATAAATGGGTATCAAAATAAATGGGTAAAAAAGTCTTCATGTTGTATTTGCCTTCAACGGAAACGGAAATACAATCGCATTTCCGTTGAACCATTAAAAACACCACTGTTATTGGCTGTTTGTTTTACCAGCCATTGCATTGTCTACATTTGTAAATACGAAGGAGAATATTTTGTCGAACTTTATTTGTATTGCATGCCAATGTTCTGGCTGTCCGTCTGTCAATTTGCTTGTAGCAGCGTGTCTATTGTTTTGTATATATTTTTTTGTGTCCTACAATGCCAAAGGCAAGGGAGTTATATATTGATTTAGCGAGGCATGAGCCTAAAAGTGTGTGAAAATTATTGGATTTCTAGCACCAAAAGATATGTATGTGAAAACTTTCTGGCGATGCCTATAACTACGTTAGAGATTTTCAAATCGTTGTAAGAGTAGGGTATTAATATTTTATTCCTGACCGTCTATAATTGTTTTTTGTTATTGTTTTATGTCGTAGAAGGTTTTTTTGTTACTTATTGTTTATTTATTGTTATTTCTTTTTTTGTTATTCGTTTTCCGTATCCTTTATTCTCTTCATATCCTTTGCTATTCTACTTATTGTTGCACAATTTTTGCTTTTTTTTGCGACAAGTAAACAATAATAACGTTGCAAACACGGCGAACAACGTTTCATTTGTTAAGCAAATAACAATTACTTGTTGTTGTTACTGCAGTTGCTGCATTGCCGTTTTAAGCCGTAGGCATTGGATAACTAAACTGACTGCTTATTTCTTTTAGACGAAAATATTTTTTCGTTTTCTTTGTGCAAAAACAAATTGTTTATTTTACTATTGAAAGAATCTACATGCCACGAATAAAAAGAAAAAAACACGAAATTCATTTCAGGTCCATGCGAATGTTTTTTTTCGTTTGTAAACGTAATCCTCTTTTTAAAAATCTTGGTACTCTTGCTTTGTCCATGCGTTCGCCATTGGTTTGTTATTTAAAATGTCAGAAGGTTTTTACACCACAATGCCTTTTTTGACGTATTTAGTTCTCGTATTAAAGTCAACTCGGAGCAACAGATTTTTTGAGAAATTTTTAATGGCAATTTTATTAACTCTCAGCCGTTTTTAACGAAGTCGCCGTAGTGTAGTAGGTAGTGTGTTGGCTTATTAGACGAGAGGCCTCGATTCAAACTCCAGGTCAGACATCTCCAACAAAACGAAATATGAAAAAATATTTCTTCGACAACTTCCTCTGTCAAAAACTCTGAGAGTAAATAAAAATTGCTATGAATAATTTCTCAAAAATATGTCGTTTGGATTTGTCTTTAAACTGTAGGTCCTGCCATTACTGTATAAAACTAACACTTATAATATAAGTGGTGTGCGAAGCTAGGTCGTAATCCTGTTGTAATGACCAATTATGTGTGTATGTATGTACATATATTGTGCGTACCAGGTCGACACAAAAATATCATATATTTTTCATGCAATTGTAATAAATTATTTTACTGATTTCTATAAATTTTTTTAATTTTTATTTTTGTAGTCATTTTAGATGTTTATGATAGCTATTTATGTAGGTATACAGACTGTGACATGTTAAATATTAAATTTTATTTTCAATATCCACTTGGTACAATTGCCGTTTGCTTTTGTTACATTCTATATTTTACATGTTGTATATAAACCTTATCTAAATATGGCCTTAGGCAGTTCCAATACTGCACAACAGTAACCCGATAGTAGATACGAGTTTAAATCTTCATTCCGTATACATATACATAGAATGACACTGTGTGCAATAAAAATTTAAACAAACACCAAAATCTGAAACATCATCATCAGTTGAAAATTTCTAAACAATTTGCCTTCAATTCCAGCTTTAAATATTTATTTATTTATCGTTTATATTGTATGAACAATTTTTATTAACACTGTGTATACACAGAATCACAAAATCAAGTCTGTGACTTTTGGTTCTTAATATCGCCCTTTTGGATGTCCTAAAAAATGACAAAATAAAAAAAAAATAAACATAAGGATCCATTGTTTTAAGCCATGTACAGGATTCTATTCAATTTCCTTAGTCTGAATGTTTGCATGCATATCTGTTTGTCTGCTGTCGATGGCGAGTGTTGAATCCTGTCGCAGCATATTGGAATAGCATCACATAATATTTTCCAGTTTTTTTTCTTCTTTTCAAGCTTTTCCTATTCCTGCTGACTGTTATTTTTACTGTCGTTTTTTATTTGAATAAATTTTGCTGCTGTAGAATTTTAATTGTTTTTCTCTACTTTTTTTTTTGCTTGTGAGTTTTTTTTTGCCACTTTTTGTACAAGAACTTTATATTTACGCTGACAATATTCCGATACACTTCAGTAAATTTTTTTCTGCAGAGTTGCCGTATGTAAATAGTTACGGAATAGAAGATTTTGTAAAGCTTGTATACTTTTTTAAATTTTCCAATATTGAAAACAATATTTCAATACAAATATTTGACTGACGGTGATATGCTCCTACTAAGAGCATAGATCCTGAGAGTAAATAATTGAAAAAATTGCTCTACAACTTGTAGTTCGGAATTACCAGTAAATTATAGGTTCCGCCATTCATAAATAAAATTCTTAAACACAATATGGATGAGGTGAGAAGCTATTTCGAAATCATGACTGTACTGTATACGCAATGTATACCCAACGGCAGATACTAGGATTTTGAAAATCTTTCGTCAATCTTGCATAATTTTTGATGCAAATCTGGCCTCAAAAGATACTCCGCTAATAGTAATCGTCCATCGATAAACGGCTGTGTAGCTTTCTAAATACAAAGCCATATTTGAACAGCTGCTTTTTGGATACGGTAAAGTTGAGTAAATCTAGTCATTAAAACCCTTCAACCAGGATTACGGCCTAGTTTCTCACAACATTAATGTTGTATGTGTTAATTTTATCCATGAGTGGCGGGGGGACGTACAGTATAAAGTCAACGCCGAACGACAGATTTTTTTTGAGAAACTTTTATGGCAAATTTATTAACTCTCATGGTTTTTGTCTGAAATCTACTGAGAGGAAGTCGTTGCCGAAGAAATACTTTTTTATATTTCGTTTCATTTGAGATGTCACACTCGGGATATGGGATCTGTTAAGTATAGGTCTCATTTATTCCCAATTCAATTTATACTACTGATAACATCCAAACTTTTCCTAGTCGGCACAATACAGTGGCATAAAATTTATCCTGGGTTATGCAAAACAGTTATTCTAGTAAGCAAAACTATTTATACCACTATTGGTGATTGAAAGAATGTCAATAAGAAATTGAAAAAAATTGGTTCAGTATTTATGTAACATTTACCAACAAAAACAATTGTTTAAAACAGTTGCCTTTCCGTATCTTCTTATTGTAAATTCCACATGTTATTGCCATTAATCAGAATAAATTCCAATTGAATTCAATTTAATTACAATTATAAATTGATGTTGCTGAAAATTACTTAAATTCTCCAAATATTTAAACACATTCTTCGAAACATTAAAGGACAATACGAACTCATTCAATATCATTATACAGCATGAGGTCCTTTCAATATACCTAATCTGTAGCTGTAGCTGTATCTGCAACTGTATTTGGCTTACAAATGTACACAGATGTTCAGTTTGTTGTATTTCGAACGCAAGCAATCCTTTTATTCATACGCCAAGAGGATGTTTATATTGTCTGTTGCTGTCCATTGTTATATCCAATAGCGTAGTCCTTCGACAGCCATACAACTCAACTCAACGTATAGCTGGTCATTGATGTTGAATCAACATCGAATGCTTTTAGTGAATAAAACTGGTCACTATGAAACATTTTAGGCCATTTACTATGATTTGTAACCGTTTTATGTGATATCGTCAATATCATTATTTTTATGTTCTGTCCTCTCTTTCTTTTCCTCTTCGCCTTGTTTTACTCTTGTTCTTCTTCAAGCATATTATAGAATATATTGTATAAAAAAAAAAACAATGTTTTGCTCCAATAAAATCACTCAACTGCGAAGCAATAAAAATCATTTATTTTTAGCCACTTTGTAATCTGACAGAGGAGAAGAGGAACGTATATTTTTCTTTTGAATTATGCCATTTTAGTAAATATTTCTGTCTTTTAAAGTGAAATCTGATAAGGTAGGAAAATACTTTTTGATAAAGAAAACGAATATCGGTGGATTAATATACATATATCAGTAAATTTGGTATAGTCAAGCAAAATAAGTTGATTCTATCAAGATTAGGTGATACTGACTGGAAGTTTCCATATATTGTTGCACAGATGACCAGAATAGAAATACAATTTCAGCAAACACTTACTTGAGAAAGTTTATCGGAACAAAAAAATGGATGTAAATAATTATACCCTTGAAGTAAGTAATCATTTCTCATTTATTTATTGAAAAAAATTTATTACAACACACCCAAGCCCAGTCAGGAAGCGTATGCATTAAAAAGTCTCTGTGAAGTCGGAGTTATCAGCAAAGTGTTGATATGACTTTGGTTTATCTTACTTACACACATACTTAACCTATAACTTATTTCCTATCGGATATCTTTATCGATGAAGTCATATCGAAGAAGTTTAGGTAAAATTCAGGGGTTTCAAGGCTTGAAAAAAAGACCTTCTATGTTTAACTTGTAATAACTTTTACATTTTTGTCGTTTACAGTTACATTTGCTTTTTAAATTTCTTCAGTCACTTTTCTAGCTTGTTGTTTTGTTATAAACATGGTTAAGCACGTCATTAATGCTGTCTTATTTGTAGTTGTGTAAAGTGTAAATATTTATACGTTCTGAAATTCTTGTTGGCATGGCAAACCAATGCCCATTTTTCAGGTATTGAAAGAACAATACAAGTCGAACTCTACTGAACGCACAAGAATCAGCCATAAGGTTAAACATCAGGCTTACCTGACAGACTTTCTCAACATAGCTATGAGAAAATAGGGATCATGATCTAAAAAGAAAATGCGTCCAATATTTGCACAACTCACTGTAGATTTATAATTTTTCCTTTGATCTTCGATAAACGGACATTAAAGTATATATTGAAGTTTTTCTTGGCCATGTTTTATATGTTTTAAACGATTTTGGAAACTATTGAGTTAATTTTTCTACTTGATTACATTTAAGATGCCACTGCATTCACCAAGAAGAAGTTTGCTCCTTTTAGTTTCTCTTTTCTCATAAATTTTGTATTTGGTGATGGAATAAATTCTTCAAATTGATGGCGAGATTATGTGGAATATATTTCAAACTTCAATGAACTTGAAATCTATGGAAAAAAAACTATGCGAATATACAAACTGAAATAAAATTTAAGTTTTTTTTTTACATTCTTTTATTTTCTTCTTTCAACAATTTTATTTCGTTTTACCCAACAAAAGTTGAAAAGTTTTTTTCTCATTTTTGTTTTTCTTTTCTTCCATTTACAGGCGCTTGTCTTTACACAAATCAAACGAGTGGTTTGGGTATTTTTAATACGAATTTGCGTATCAATCAAACGGGCACACCGTATTTGTTATATGAAAATGGTGTCATTTGCAATGACATGCCCAACACTAAATGGTCTACAAAAATAGAGTTTGTCTGTGCCAACAATGGCAGCAATGACAGCAACAATGGTGGCAATAAAAAGAACATTCGTAGTGCTGCTGTTGGTGTGGGTCCAAAAATAATTGAAAATTCTCATTGTCAACTGCTGATACAGTATCAAACTGAGCTGGCATGCCAGGAACAAATCGAATGCAAAGCTAAAGTCTATATTGAACACTCAGAAGACGTGGCCGATATGGAGATAATCGATTTAACGCCACTGATAAGTACCACCGATAACTATGAAGCTGAAATAGATTCAACGGCAATTACACCACAACAAGTGAGCAAAGCGACGAAGGTAAGTTGATGAACAGCAGTGAAGTGGATGTGGGCTGGTTGATTTTATTAAATAAATCACTTCTTGTAATGAAACACATACAGAGTTTGTGATTTAAAGGGATTTTTAGTTTTTTTTTTTAAATGGCATATATGTACATATATTCTTATTCGTCCGGTCTTTCTTAAAGTTAATAGTGTAGGTTTATTTTGTATGACGTATTTATAAAGTACACACGTCATTAGTATTTATCCATTCGACCTTAATTTTTAAAAGTATTGGTTTGTAGTCAAAGTAGTACGGTTGATAAATATTATTGACATTTTTTGTTAAGAATATAAAAGAAGATACGATTATACCCTGAGGAGAGAAGGTCGTTACGTAATATGTCTAAACTCGTGTAATTGGAATCATCTTTAACATCGAGTATAGTGCAGACCTTTAGAAAGCTAGAAATTAGTCACGAGAATTGAATACCAATGATACAAGCTTGTAAACTTGCTCTTGCCAAATATTTTAATAGAGAGGACAACAGGTGACCAATAGAGGGAGCCTTATATATGCCTTTATTCCGTTACTAAGATGATGGGGTAGACCCCTGTAAAATGAGAAAAATTTGTTCTTTAGCGATAGTTTGCTTTTTAGGAATTTTTGTACATTAGGATAGCTTCCCGAGATGTATACTGGTTAAAGTGTTCGACATTGTGGTTATCGAATTTATAAAATTTAATCTTCACAAATTAATCCATCTACGAAAGAGGAGATGACATCAACCACAAACATCGAAGGTAGTTTAGGTGGGAACTCTTCTTGCGAAAAAAGTGAGTCTTAATCAGCCATATCACTACTTTCCAGTAAGTAAGATATACTTACGAATGACTGCTCCAGGAAGTTAATCTTTCTTTTTCTTACTTAAAAGAAGTATGTACTTTAAACAGGAAGTAAGTTTACAATCTGCCATTAAAGGAGAAGAACGTTCTTACTGAAAAAATATTATCGACCCGTATTTCAACACAAATTTTTCTTTTTTACCTTCTTTTGTTCGTTTCTATGACTCTGTTTTCCCCAAAATCTTTACTATTGTTTTTATAGCCGATTGTAGTTCCATTTAAAATCTTCTTTAAAGATGCCAAATTTTCAAAATTTTTTTATTGTCCTTTTACACCCCTATCTTTTTTTCTCTCTTCATTTGTTATTTTTTCAATTTTGTTTCAATTTCAATCAACTCTTTTTCTTTTTTGCAGATTTTCCTTAATGTCTGTCGACCATTAGTGCCTAAATATGGTTTAGGTTGTCCAGGTGGTACAGCCGTATGTATGGGAAAAATTGATAGTAATACTGGTAAGCCGGAAGAAGAACAGGTATGTATTTGTAAATACGATTACGTAAAGGGGATACGTTTTATTTCCCCATTTTGTTAAAAAATGTGTGCGTGTGTATCTGAATGTGTATGTGTGTTTATATTTTCAAAAATTTAAAACCTTAAGCCGTTTATCGATAGAATGTCTGGATATGCTCCTGTGTGTGTGAAACGGGAGAGTGCGTATGGATTTTAAATTTTTTGGAAAGTTTATTTTTCATTAAATCTTGAGTTTAAGGGAGCAGCTTTTGCGAAAAATTTAAAAAGTGTGACCAACTAACTTTTATCACAGTTACGAGAAATTATTTAAGTAACTGATACTGGACGGCAAAAAAAAAACCTTTTTGGTTTGTAATACATTTTGAACTAAAATAGTGATACTAGAACGAAAAGTAAAATTTTTCAAATATTAAGCGTTGGATTTGTTTAACACAACAGAAATATTCCTTTCTTTGCACATAATTGTTCAGCAGTCCATAAAATGACGAACACCTTTGTACTTATGCTTGATCAACCGCTTTCGATTCACCGGATCACAATGTTATGTGGAGCTCATTAGAGTGCAAAAATGTACCAGAGAAGACGGTAAGGCTGATTACAAAGTTAAACCGTTGTTCTACTTGTCGTATTCATCATGAACCGTTGATTAGCGAAAAGATAACCATTATATAAGGAGTTGACAAAACTTTATTCCTCTCACAGTTCTTGCTTAACATAGCCTTAGACTGACAGATGAATCGGGTATAGCAATAGAATGCTGGAACTTCTTTGGTAACTGCATATCGCAACAGAATGCAGGAACTTCTTTGGTGACTGCATGATAGTCTCTGCGATCTTATTGACGCAAATGGCGACTGCCTACTTCCATGCAAGCATTCACAAGTACTGATTGACCTTCCAATTGAAATGGTGATGTGTTTACCTGCCATCTAAGTATATTGACTTTAATTCTCGTATGAGAACAAGATGTACTTTGTAATGCTTGATATGGTATGGACTTCGTCACATATCACAATACCGACGGACGTAAAGTGATTAATGATGTCAGTGTAAAGTTGGCAGTGTTATATACATGCGGAATATGAACACGACTTCAAAATATGTTTCCTAAAATTATTTTTTTAAGGAAAATACTCAAAGAATTTTGGCCTAATACGGTCTCAAAATTTGTATTCCGGAAACCAATTCGTTTAGCAATTCAACTAATAGCTTTAAAATCTAGCGTTCAAAAATAATTTATTCCCAGCTTTCCAAGGATATTGAATGGTGAAGCATTAAATAGATGTTCTTGATCTTGATCTGGGTATGAAACTGGAATCTGAATATTTTTCACTTTGTGGAATAAATGCCTTGTTATCCTATAACGGTGCAAAAAATACTTTATATCATTGGAGGTTTCTACTATTTAACCTACTTAAATCCGATAGAAAATGTAATACAACTCTCATGTACGGTCCGGTGCCCTCAAGTTCATTTTGATGGTTTTCGATCGCATTAGAACACCGTGTTGGACTATTCCATGCCTATTACAACAGATTGAACTCTAGTGTATCCAAGGGGTTTATATCTGCACATCCCAAATTTTTACGCAGTGCTCGCCATTGCAATAAGCAAAAACTGGGAACTTCGCCCGCAATATTAACATGTGGAATGCTCTTCCTGCAAACGTTTTTCTTGTCACTTACAACAAATCTAACAAAAATCTAATCTAAGCTACCACTACTCCTGCTTTAACTAGTCCCCTATCAAAAGTAGAAGCGATTTTGTGCTTTAAAATTTAAACTTAACTTCTTGACTTTAAAAACAATTTATTTCTGTTACTGCTGGTCTTATCAAGTATTTCATAAAATCGTACAATTGCTTATTCCTGCTGCTTTCTCGAATGATTTTTTTTCAATTCAGTTCTATGTCCTTATAAATTTGGTTTCGAAGTTTGTTTTTAAATACTCATAAATTTTCGATTTTACTTCTATTTGGGAAAGTATTTGTTTTATATCCTTGACACCTGCACTACAACTACAACTGGAATGGTATGGAAATAAAAGCAAGTAAAAGTCCTTATGATTTTGTCTTTTTAAATCGTAATTAATTTGAAAAATATTCAATCTTTAAAAATAGGAAACATTGATTTGGTTTTTTGGCTTAAAGTAAAATTTATTATTTATTACATGTGCTAATACAAGAATTATTTAAAAAATATGGATTTGAGACACACTCAAACTAAATAAAATCAATTATTTTATCCATATGTCCAGTTCCTCTTTGTATAAATTGTTAGATTTCTGCTTAATTTTTTTCTTCAGTCTATTTTATTTCTGCAAATAAATGTTTGTGCATTAATTTATAATAATAAATTTTGTCCAGCTCCCTTTTGTATATTTTTTAAGATATACTCGTATTTGAAGCAAGTGTGGCAAAATTTAGAAACATAATTGACATAAAGAAAGATATAAAAAAATCTAAAAAAGAAAACTGTCACATTAAAGTTTTCTGTTTGTGTTGCTACAAAAAATTTCGTTAAATCATGTTGTCGAATGCAATGCAACCGACTTTGTATTTGCAATACTTGCCATTCATTATACTTTTATTATAATACTTGGCTTCTTAAAACGCTTTAATTTAATGTATTTCATATGTATGTGGACATTAAAGCCAAATAATTTCACTTTAGCCGTGTGCCTTTACGACACCTCTCGTTCTTTTTAGAAGTTCTTTTATTATATATATATACGAGTATTTTATTGATAAAAGTAGGAGAACTAAATGTGAAATACATTGAAAGTTATACTGTGTATGTATAAAACACTTAAGTTTTAAGTTGATGTTATAAAAGTTTGTCTCTGGTAAGGGAGAATATAATTTCAAAAGTATATACGGGATATATATGTATGTATAAGTGTGTTTCTAAGTATGATACTTCCGTTTCTGTTGGTAACAGTAGTTTGATGTGTAAGGTTTGAAATATAAAAATAGAAAAGAGACAGATTTTTGTTGTAGTGAATAGCGCAACTAAACATTAGACGAAGAACATGGGAACCTGCAATCACCAATAACATTGTGAACAAATATGGAGTTGGATCGTGCGGAAGATCCAATATAATGATTGATTGGAATCTTGAAGGTAACAGAAACCGATGGAACCTGCTTGTATCAGGAGAAGTTAATTAGAATTTTAAGATGATGAATTCGGAATAACTCTGTCGGAAATAATTAGAAGATGCAGATGGAACTTGGACCTCGACGCAACAGTATTTTGCAAGAAGAACTGCTATCTGATTGATTCTGTTGCTATTTACCTAAATTCTACAATGCCTTTGTCAAGTAGAAACTTTAATAGCAGTTAAGGTCTTCTAAATTAGGATTACGTTGTAGAATTTCCAAATTCTAATATTTCAAACATTTAAATATTTGTATTCCGTCCAATGGGTGAAGAAATCCTTTAGAATTTATGTGGTCCATAACTAATAAAATCGGAGAAAAAGTTATAGAGAAGTCGTGGTGTCTTGGCTTATTAGAGACGTGAGGCCACAGCTCAAAGTCTAGGTCAGACATCTCCAGCAAAATGAAATATGACAAAAATATTTTTTCGGCAACTTTCTCTCAGCAGATTTCTGGCAAAAACTCTGAGAGTAAATAAAATTGCCGTGAAAAGTTTCCTAAAAATCTGTCGTTCGGAGTCGACTTTAAACTGTAGGTCCTGCCACTCAGCTATAAAATTAACATACTCAACAGCAATGATCTCAGAAGCTAGGTAGTGATCCTGGCTGAAGGGTTGTAATGACCAATTATATATGTTATGTAGTTATATTGTAGTTAAATCGGGTAATCCTTCGTATCCCGGATAAGACGAAATAATTTTGATCATGATTTTCAATTTTAAAAATCGGAAGGCTTTACCCATTAGCAAACATAGTAAAAGGATTGATTAGCTCTACTTCTAAAGAAAGCATAAGACTCAATAAGCAAAGTTTGTCTATGAATAGAATATCCAAAATCTCCGCAGACGGCTTATATTTAGACAACGGCAGTTGGCAACCCTATCATTCTAGAACAAATAGCACTTGAAAATTATACAATTCTAAATGTGGTAGAAAAAGAAGAAAATGTCATACTGCTTTAGTCTATACAACTAGATTTCCGACAGAGATTTCGCTCGCAACTACCTTGTACAGCTGCGTGAAATATAATAGTAGCGCTGTATTAAAAATATTTTAGTTAAGTAAAAAAATTAATTTTTATTCCACTTAAAAAAAGTTTGTTATTACATTTTATTACCACCAGTCTAAACTATTGAAAAATAAAAAAACTTCTAGACAAATATTAATTTTCCAAAGAAAACGATGCTGAGTTGTTAAAAACTCAAAATATTTGGCGTGCAAAAAAATTGCCATTCTAAATTTTATAAAAAGGCGATTGATAATAATTTCTTTAATTTTGAAAAGTGTGCAAAGTTTTGCTATCATCATTAGCTTCACGCGAATGCGAAGAAGCGACAGCTATGTTGCAATAGTGATTGATGCAATAGTGCTATTATCGTTTTCTCTATCTTGTGCCACTGTCATGTTTGTGCCCAATGTTTAACGGTGCATTTAATTTCAAACATTTAAAGTTTTGTTTCTACTTTTTATTCCAGTAAGTTTTGTTTTTGTATTATTCTTATTTAGACTCCTGTTACGATTTATTTTTATATTATCCATTAAAAAATCTAAAGAAGAAGTACCGAAATAATAAACGATTCATAGTTGTCGCAATATAAATTAAAAGTACAAACCATATATTTTCCCCTGTCATTGTTGAATTCATTTAATTAAATTAAAATTTTCTTAATTGTTTATACAGTCACTTAATGACCATTAGATTTTCAAATTTTTTTTCGTAAAAATGTGCAATTAAAAAAGAGTTCAAAAATATCTCACTTTTTAATTTGAATATTAAAAAACTCCATTTTGTATTTCGTTTACTTTTTTTTTATTAAATTTAATTAATTTCAATAGCAGCAAATAGCAGCAAATATTTTACAAATACAGCAAATAAACTGCAATGGAGAATAATCATTAAAATTCAAATATACATTCTGGTAGAAAAATAATTAATGCTGCTGGCTCTGGTGCACTTAAAAAAACCTTCAAGTGTTGGCATATTGTTTTTCCTTTTCGCCTCTGAATGAAATTATTTCTACGAAAACCTCAATACATCTACTACCTGTTCGAATGCCATTGCGAGGGAAGAAAAATGAAATAAAAAAATTAATTCGTTTCCTTTTCCCGTTTATTTTTCAACCACCAAATTGGGAGCGAAATGAAAGAAATAAAATCAATCAATTCAATTCAATTCGTCAGTTGAATGACTGGATTTTCTTTATTCAGTCAGTGCTGTACAAAAAAAATTCGTGCTTCGACTATTTAGTGCTTTTCCATGTCTTGTTGTAGTTTTGCACGTTTTGATATTTGCGTTGCACGGATGTTGTTTGAATAACGAATATACTTGTAACAATAATTTGTTAAATATGACGCACTGTCTAGATAAGAAATAAGAATTCGGAAAAATTTGATTAAATTTTTTGCAGATTTTTATATTCAGGCATAATATCAATTTGAAAAACATCTTGTCTCTAATTTGTTAAGTCTGGCACTCTTTAGATAAGAAAAAAGTTTCTAAAAAACATCTTGTCTCTCTCTCTCCTTTCAGTTCCCAGACATTCATGAGATTTACGTCAATGCCTACACAGGCTGTTTGTCATTGAGTGGCTCACAGAATAAAGAACTTCGATATAAAATTCTTCCGTTTAATCAATAGATGAATATATGAATATATACTATGGCCATATGAATTTTTAATTAAAATCCGATCTGGCTGTCTGTTTTTCTTAAATTTCCTCTTCTGGTAAATCTATAATAGTCCAAGCAAATAAAATTGCCCTCAAAAGCTTCTAAAAAATCTGTCGTTAGGAGTTGACTTTACGCTGTAGGTTCCGTCACTCATGTATAAAATTAACACACTTAACATAAATGGTGTGAGAAGCTCGGTCGTGATCCTGACTGAAGGGTTGTAATGGTGGTGTTAGAAGATTGGTTGTAATCTTGACTGAAGGGTTGTAATGTCCAATAATGTAAGCTCATAACGTACCATTCAGTTGCACGGTGTTTAGTGTAACGTTAACCGTCTAAATTGCTATATGTTAGCCTCAGTCATAGTACTAAACGAGTTGTTATGCATGGGATTCCGGGTACAGGTTCAATTTAGGATTACCATATAGTTTCATTCCACATCCTACTTTATCATTATTTTTTTTTACTTTATTCTACTTTATTCATTAAGTAAAGTCCAACTGTCATGTCCTTGTATAAATGTATTTTGCTTATCGGAACAGTACACAGTTCTCTGGGAACACACCCGTTTGTAGTCGATTGTTGCGTACATCTTACAAAGCACTACAATCGATACTAAACTTTACTATTGCATTGTATTGTTGAGGCACTTAATTACTGCGACCAGATGATATATTTTACAGGCCATATAATCTAAGTAGGTCTTCTCTATAATATCTACACTATTTCTGTTTTCATAATGAACTTCAGGACGCTATTCGATGTGAATAAGAATAACTCCCTGCTAAGTATTTGGATAAGCATTGCGATGTTTTCTTTTAAAATACTCAGGATTCAAATATGTGATTTGTGTTTCTCTTCACAGAATCAACATATTAGGTTTGTAGAGATACCTGTCATCAGCAAATAGACTTTGAGTCTACAATGGTCGATCAGAAGGCCATTTACTGTCCTCAGGCAATTTTTCAATAGTGTGATTCAAAACCGAAAGCACCTCTCACTTAAGTCATTCAGCATAAGTTGAGATTGTCTTAAACCTCTTCCTATCATCCGTTTCGCAGTGTATATCTTTCAGAACTTCTCTTTCCACTTCACAGAAGGCTGTGGCCACACCGGCGCTGTAGAACCTACGCTCTTTACATTCCCCCAAATTCTCACAAGACCTCAGATCCATCAATGACCGTCTAATAGTTAGATAGCATTACTGAATCCTATCCTTTGTACTGCTTCTCTAAGATGATTAGAGCACTTCTTGTGATAGCGTTAACTATCGCTTGCAAAATACTTACGAATTTGCCACAGGTTCTGAAAATTACATTTTGGGACCGAACACGCTCCTGTCTCACTACCACTAACCCATTCGCATGCTACAGAATGATGCTTCTCAACAAAGAGTATGTAGCTCAATTTTATTACTTAAATCCATTGTAAAGGAGGATCTTTTAGGCGAGAACTGTAGAATACAACGTTCTCTAATGAATCGCGTATTATCATTAAACTAATCTTCATGGTTCTTGTCTGCACTATGAAATAAGACGGAGTAAAGTCCAACAGAGACTCCAAGAATTGAGAATAGTGATGACGTATTACAATGTAATTTAATGATGTACCCCAAGGTCTTCAGTGTTTATAATTTAGACAATAGGCCTTTAAATATTAGCTTCGTTATTTTTACTTTCGAATAAATCGAAAACCGGTTTCTTCTTGTATCCGACATTAATTTCTTTTATAAATCCTTAAAAAAAAAACATTCATATGTTGTATGGTACTTTTTACTGTTTATTTCGTATGCCAATATTGTTTTGCTTGAACTCAAAGTATGTATTGAGATTATACACGTATTGACGATAATGAATGGCTAAATGACTGATGAAACTTACATGATGAAATGCAAGTTCTTTTCAATCATTTTTTTCATTTATTCTTTCATTTTTTCGTCCAATTAACCAGCTCTTCATTCACTACAAGTGATGCGTTTTTGTTTCTTTTGAACAACTCGTTGACGTGGTAGTGGGTGGGAGATGGCAAAGAATTGAATGCAGATTTTGTTCTTCACTTAAGCCGCACTTTAACAACAAGTTTCTGAAGGAAACCGTAGAATTCACTTTAAATTCATTTGGCTATGAATTTTAATGGATGAATACATTCTCCCACAATATACCACAATAATATCAATAAATTATCTTTCAACAATGCCTCGTTTATATGTACATACGTTCAGAATCCATGATAAATTTTTTCATTTATTTACTTTTCTTTTCTTTTGTTTGACAAACAATTAATTGCAAAGTTCAGCAAGAAAATCTTAAACCTAAACACCAGCTTATCTCTGAACTGAAACTTTCTTAAAGAAAATAAATATAAAAATAAGCTGACAGTATTCTATAAATAACAAAATAAAAACAAAAAAAAACTTTTTGCTTTCTTTTCTTCTAAATCAACAGAAAAGAACAATATTGTTAAAGAAAGAAGTAAAAAGATTAAGAAGAAAAAAAACCAAAAAAATTCTCTTGACCAGGGTAACAAAATGTAAGAAAAATTTAAACTTTTTAAAAGTTCATCTACTCTTTCAATGTTGTTTTCTTTATTTTTTTTGGTTTTTTTCTAATTTCTTTTAAAATATCTTTATCAGTTAAGTCTGCCCTGACCAGTCTAATGTTAAGGATTTTTTTTTTCCATTTTTTGTGATTTTGGTTAGTGTATCATCCCTGTCAGAATCATACATTCTTGCCAGAAACAACTTCTAACATGTACTCGTTTCAACTCAACTAAAGTGTAGGTGATTATATCAAATATTTTTTTTGTTTGAGGTTTTAGATTTTTTTCAACTGCAAAGAACAGTGGAGCGATATCAATAGCAATCTGAAATTATTCTGAGGATTTTGTCGTGGTTTTTAGGACACAAGTCTTCATTTTTCAATAACTTTTGCGTTTGCGACATTTTTTATTCGTTTGAAAGACCTATTGATGCCATTATATATGGAATATCATATCGTTAAAATGTCTGTCACGGCATCTCTTGATGGAGCACATCCGGAATGCCAAATAACTGTGGCACATAAATTGGTCTGAATTTAATAGGTAGACGTGAGTAATGCTGATTTTGAGAACAGCTGTTGCTTCTGGCTTATTCCCATATACCTCCGACTTAAGCAAACCCGAGAAGAAGAAGAAGTTTTAACGGAATAAAATCCGACGTTATCGGTGGCCAGCTCACATCAAACCATTTGTATTTGTTTGCATTTGTAAGCGTAGATATTTTTTATATGACTATAACTGTATATTATATGAGCATATTGTGTTACCATGGTAGTCTAGAGGGTAATGTTAATAAGCACTTGAAGTCGCCGTAGTCTAGTAGGTAGTATGTTAGCTTATTAGACATGAGACCACGTTTCAAACCCCCAAGTCAGGCATTTCCAACAGAACGAAATATGAAAAAAAATATTTCTTTGGTCACTTCCTCTCAGCAGATTTCTGGCAAAAACCCAGAGTAAATAAAAAATTTGCCAATAAATAAAATTAATAAATAATAAATCAAATAAATAAATACCTTTCGTAATCTCTTTCTGATGTAAATAACTTTAACATTTTCCTTAAATGTTCGCATTAAGAAACAGAAAAATCGGTAAATTATCGGGATTTAGGTCTCACAATAGATTCCAGCATTTATGGTATAATATTCACAAGTTTCAAGATTCGAACAACATTGAATCTTTTGCGCATCTAGGCAGGTCCGTTTTCTCGAGATTGGTTTAAGATGGAATCTTATTTTTGTAGATTCAGAGGATTTCTTGATCATAGTCCCTTTACAAAAGCATGAGAACAATGAGGATATAATATATATAGTATATATAAT
The DNA here is from genome assembly GCA_936449025.2 of Sarcophaga subvicina. Lineage (NCBI taxonomy): Eukaryota > Metazoa > Arthropoda > Insecta > Diptera > Sarcophagidae > Sarcophaga > Sarcophaga subvicina. The sequence goes on along the minus strand of OW388081.2, from coordinate 104,648,223 downwards.
ATATATAATATAATATAAAAATTGAAATCTGTATTCGTCTAAGAATATTTTCACTCAGATTTCCAAGGTACTTGGAAATCTGCTGTCATCAGCAATAGAACAGATAAGATTTGAAGATGTAAACTAAAGGTTACAGAGCCCTGCAAATTTGGACTTTATTTGTGCAAATAAGATGGCTCCAGGTGTTTTCGAAGGCATTTTGTGCGCTGAACACGAATCTGGTTTCATAAACTTTCCTTTCATAAACTTTTTCGAGAAAAAGGGGGTTGAAACCCCTAAAAATAGCGTTTTTGGCCATTTTTGAAACATTGTAGATCTAAACACTGACATGCTAGAACCATCGCTATTGTCAGAAATTGATAACTGATCTTTGCCTTTTAAAATGAGCCCAAAACGAAATTGTTTGCATGCACTTTTAAAGTAAGGGGTGGGTTTATATCAAGGGGTGCAAGGGAAAAAGAAACACATTACGGAGATTCTTAAAAATTAATCAGATTTACTTGAAAATTGTTACTCAGGGGTTTTCGGGGTCGCTGACTACAGATCTTCATTCAGATTTAAAAAAAATTCAAAATAGCGGATCCAATATGGCGGTCAAGTAAATCTGATTAATTTTTATAAACCTCGAACCGCTTGACATAAACCCCGAAAACTCGAAAACTGATGTGATAGAAAATTTTTGAAATCAGATTCGTGTTCAGCGTACAAAATGCCTTCGGAAACACCTGGAGCAATCTTATTTGCAAAACCTATGCAGGGCTGTGTTATTGACTATAAAGTTAGAGATGAAAGAGAGTGTGTGTCTGTTTTTGGGTTTAAACCGAAATTTTCTTATGAGATCAAATCTAAAAAATTAAATTCGATAAAAAATTCAGTACAATTTTTGACAATATGTTTCGATAATTAATGATGTAGACTCCCTATTTTATTACAGTACAAAAATATAAATAAAAAAACTTTCTCAATCACTTCTTTACGATTTTATTTTTTATGAAAAGGAAAATATCAATCCTTTCCTATTTGTGTATAATGAATTTTAGATTTTCTTGTTTGCAATATTAATTTCTAATCCACTGTTCTTTGCAAGTAAGGTTATAATTTTTGTCCATTTTGTGGTTTTTTTTTTGTTGTTGAGTTAATGTAAATTCTAAAGCAAAAAAAAAAACAAAAAAAATTAAAATTTTTGTGCAACATTAAATTAGACATGGGTGAAAAGAAGTTTGTTAAATGAGACCAGGTCGAAAGAATGTCTAAAGAACTTGTTAAAGAACATCTCAAATACATAACAAAAACACAACAAAAACTTTTATAATTTTGCTAAAACATTGTGTTTTGCCGAATCCTAAATTACCTGATAACATCTTAGAGAAGATAAAATAAATATTTTCGTAATACGCTTTTGGTGTGAGCATGGGGAGATGACAACTGAAAAGTTCAGTTGATTGTATTGCACACGAATGTGGAATTAAGAGACTTCTGAGCTTACTATGAATTAATCTCTTTTTTTTCTATTATAATTTGTTCATAAATTTAAATATGAAAATATGTCTTAAACTTAATTAGAGGTTATGTTCCTCTGGTTATATATAATGTCTAATGTTCATAATGTCTAAAAGTGTTGGTGTTATATCCACATAGTTGTTGTTCGAGGTTGTAAATTATGAATAAAATCTTCTCATTATTCGGGGAATTTTATGCCATATACCTTCTTCTAAATTATTATAATTTAAAGCCTTTAGCCTCGATTTTATCTTTCGGCTATGCCAGTGTGACTGTATCCTAAGAAGATTTTCAAGGTTAATCAATATATCGCATAACATCTAGACAATCTTCTGGCTACCCGCCATTATGAATGCGCAAAGGTATGATATTGAATTACAGTCGCTACTGAATGAATGAATTTCACGACTAAAATGAAAGCTGGAATATTTGTTGCGTTGAAACAAGGCTCTCTGTGAAAATGTACTGGGTAATTAAAGTTTTACCAGCTAAGCAGATGATTGGTCTTCGCAGCAGGTTCTAGGATGTTAGAGCTATTATTGTCAGTCGCTATAGAGAAACCATTAGAAATGCATTGGGTGTAATTGTGCGGTGGCTCTGTCCGACTTTTTTTTTGTAATGTTTGCCTTTGGTTTTTCTGATATCTATGGGTCCCGACATGCTGGTTATATTATTTGTAAGTGCACTCTAATTTCTTAATCTGAATTGCTTTGGCTTGTTTTCAAGCTGAAGTTAAAGTGCCAGCCATTTAAATATAACGGATATTATATTCTCAAATAATGAATTCCTCAGACTAATGAGAAGCACTAGCACTATGATTCCAAATTTCTGAATTAACTTACAGAAACTGCTTTCATATCCAGGTGTTTTATGTTTCCCTGTTTGTTTAGAAACTGTTATAGGGGAAGTGCAATATTTGTTTAACTTAAAAAAACTCTTAGTGATTAAGACTTTTCCTTTCCAATTAAGAACTAAAGAAATTTTTATTTTAAGGTTTTACTTGCATTACTTGTTCGAAATATTGAAAATTGTCTTTTTGATTGCTTTACGCACCCCCTGGTCGAATTGTAAATTCTCTTGAACATAAATGCCAAAGACGTATAAACAATGTTCTCCTCTTATTTAACGTTTTGAATTTCGTTCCCCTCTATAATTTTTCGAAATTTATAAAAATATTATTTTATTTATTCAATGCATTTCAAGTCATATTTATCATATTTGATTGTATTTATGTATGTGACCCGGATTTTACTTCATTGACTTTTGTTTATCACTCTATCACTCTCTCTCATAATAAATGCAAATAAATATTTTTATGTTTTATTTTTCTTCTTTTTTTGTTTTCTTTCATTTTTTTATATAAAAAAATATATATTTTTTTTTAAGAAAAATCCTTTTTTTCTTCCAACAATATTGTGGCAACGTGCACAACGTAACCAACATTTGCAACCGCAAGTAGTATGAGTAACTTAAGTATGAAGAAACACGGAGCGAATACTTTTGTGAGCTTTTGAACATTCCAACTACATTTTTGGTTGCAGAAGGTTGTTGTTTTTTTTTGTAAATACTTTTTAAAAGAAATCAAATACGTGTCTGATGGCACTTTTTATGCAATTTTTTTCCATTTGTTTGTTCCATAACGCAATTTTTTGTTACTTCTGTTGACAGACGTACTAAAATAAAAAAAAAATTGTGATAGAAATGTTAGCATTCGTTATCCATGAATTTAAAGAAGACGTAACACGATGTTTGCACTATGAAGCACGTTCAGTTTGCTAAGTTATTTCATATTTGACACTAAGAAATCCTTGGTGTGTTAATGAAGATCTAAAAGAAATTTAAAATATCTTTATCGATATAGGAGATAGGAGGTGGAAAAATTTTTTTTGTATATATCATTGAGAGATTTATTTTAGTAAAATCTATATAATTAACTCTGAGAATAAATAAAATTACAATGCAAAGTTTCTCAAAAATCTGTCGTTCGAACTGCCGACTGTAAATTGTCAAGGTCCCGCCTTTCATGCATAAAATTAACAGACACAGCATAAGTGGTTTGAGAACCTAGATTGTAATCCTGGCTGACTAATTATGTATGTAAGTATGTATACCTTATCTATGCTGCATTCAGGTGCTGATGATATTCACATTATTAGTCTGAAACATCCACCTGAATTGGAGCATATGTCCTAATTACCAAAAAGCTGCACTCAGAAAATGTAAAAATTTCTGTACATATTCACATGAGATTTTTTACGTCCATTTTTTTGGTCTAATGAAGTGAGCTTAGCTTAACAAATCAACTATTTTTAATAAAACCATTTAGCTCCTCTTTTGAAAATTTTAAGAGCACAATCCTTAGGATAGCAATTTATCATAACGTCTTCAAATTAACAAAATTTGTATTGTTTTTCAATGCTTTCTCTGATAGCGACGAAAATTTCTACTAACTAACTAGACGAATACGCACTGGCTTTTTTATGTCTTGAGTGGAGTTAATGGACTTATATTTCATTAACAAATTGTCGTATTTCCTTTGTCTCTGTGCACTATTTCATGGTTTTCATTAATCCAATAATTTGGTAGAGTTTTGTTTTGTTATTTTTCCTGTTTTTTTTTTAACGAGTGTAGTGCTCGTAGTATAGTAGGTAATGTGTTAGTTTATTAGACGTGAAGTTAAGGTTCAAACCCCAGATTCAACATCTCAAACAAAACGAAAGTTAAAAAACTCAGCGGATTTCTGGAAAAAACTCTAAGAGTAAATAAAATTGCCATGGAAAGTTTCTCAACGGGTGTCCTGGTAGTCTAGTGCTCGACTAATAGCGTTAGGGTTATGGGTTCGTTTACCACCACAGACTTTGGTTAGTTACACTACACCGACCGTATGGTCGAAGTTACTCAGCTCGTATATAATTAAATATATGTAATTCGTAATTGTATTGTAATTAATAAATAAAATAAAAAAAAGTTTCTTAAAAGTCTGTCATTCGATGTCAAATTTAAACTTTAGGACCCGCTCATGTATAAAACTAACACACACACAACATAAGTGGTTTGAGAAACTGGGTCGTAATCCTGACAAAGGAATTAAATGCAATGTTTAAATTCCAAACAATCATTTAGTACTGATAAGTTGTCTGTTTCTGTTTCTGGCATAACTCATCTGTGTGGCCCGTCCAATCTTATATGATTGGAAGAATGCGTACCGCGTTGCATAACTTTATTCTTAAGAGAGTCCAACTATAATTTGCTGACTTGGCTTTTTCGAAAGTCTGTTAACTAAGTTATAAGTATCTGTAAGTTATAAATTCTGTAACCTAGAAAAAAACTACTATACATATGGATTTTATTCGTCTTATATTTCTTTTTCTTCTATTGCCACATAAATCGCATTCATTATTATTGTCATAACACTTCCAATTGCTTATTCAAGTGCATTAAATATACGTTTTTATAAATTTATATTGAAAAAAATATTGATTCAAGTATTCAAAAGTTGATTTTCTAAGTTCCATTATGATGATTTTTCCTCGTTCTTTCCATTTTTTTTTGCATTTTCCATTTCTTTCAATTGACGTAGGCACGTTTCGTTCTGCGTTATTGGTTGGTACTGGAAAATATATAGAAAATGTGACACATTTCAATAGATTTTTATTACTGAAGGCAACGACACACATACACACACAACACACTCATGCTGTGACTATAATTTTCAAATATCTTTATTAGAATTTGCTGCATGCCACCACCATTAGTATTGCCTCATTTTGCTAAAATATTTTAAGGATAATGGATTTGTTATGGTGGCGCTGGGTAGGCTAGTGTCGTCGATCCATTATGGTAGAAAAAATATGACGAAAAAAATGAAAAAATATGAAATACTCGTACAGAACTTAAAAGTGCAATTGCGGTTAAAAGTTGTTGTTCATTCATACAAATTTCCCTGCAACGTATTTATTTGAATATCGAGTGTGTGTACGAATGTGAATGTGCGAATAAGTTGTTTTTTTTAGAAAAAAAAAAGAATATATTTTTTATAGAAGCATAAAAGCATCTTGCATTTGTACAATCATGCATTCATAAATCTATATTTACATTGAGCAAAATAATGTCTTAAAATTGCGGTAGGAAAGGTAAATTATAGTACTTTGATGTACAAAAACCTCGTTTTAAAGTTCGTTCCTAAAGAAACTCATTCGAATTTCAAAAAATAATAGAATCCAATCCGCTTAAAACAGTGATGAAACCCGATACCTGCCCTCACTCAAAGTTCAGCGATATCGTTTTCCTGTTTGGATATTTTATAGGGTTAGAGGTTCTGTAAGGAATATACTTATTACGCGTTGAAATGTGTTCTGTTCTGTCATTTTTCATATAGTTTTACATTCTACGGGGTTTTTCAAGTTCGAGTTCCTTTTTTATATGCAAATTTACCACTCATTCTGAAAGAAATTTGTTTATGGCTCTTAATGCATATATTACGACACAATAATTGTTTTGGTGAAATTTCAAAATCATTTGGGCATAGTGTGGCTATATCGCAGTAGCAGTAGTATTCCGCAGCCTATGGTTGTTAATTCTGTGACGTTAAGTTACATACAGTTTTGAGGACTGACGGTGTAGCATATCGCGCCGTCGTATTAAGAACATACATACATACATAATTGGTCATTACAAACCTGCAGTCAAGATTACGACCTAGCTTCTCACACCAATTATGTTGTGTGTGTTAATTTTATACATGAGTGGCGGGATCTATAGATTAAAGTCGACTTCGAACGATGGATCGTTTAATTAACTTTTCTTGGCAATTTTATTTACTCTCAGAGTTTTTGCTAGAAATCCTCTGAGAGGAAGACGCCTATTAAATAGTTTTGAACCGAGGCCTCATGTCTCATAAGCCAACACTCTATTTACTAGGCTACTGCGACTAGAACAACTAGAACCAATGTCAGTGTTCATATCAACAGCAATTAACCAAAGAAAATTGTCGACATGTCACTCTATTGTAAGCCACTGAATGGAAACGTATTCCGGGCTACAGTTTTTAAGAAAAAGTACCCAAAGTCACCAGGGGAATGTGAAGATACATACATATTTGGCTGGAGGGAGTTTCCAATGACCAAATACATCAATTTTTGTTTGTTTCTGTATCTATTCAAATGGAAATTCGAATTTGTATGTGAAAATAATTTTTCCGGCAAATACATGCGTTTATTCTTGAGGGAAATCAATAAGTTGTTGTCATTTGCTTTCAACTGCTGCAGCAATTGAATAGTAATTAAAGTTAAGTCACAATGACTGCCCAATTGACAAATTTTAGGCGTCAATTATTTAATCACAACTGAACTTCAGATGCAACGTAAGGATGTCACAATGTATGTATCCCGTCTTCTTATTATTTTGTAACGCTTTCTTTAATCAAAGTCTTTCAGCTTAGTAGGTGATTGACATACTGCAGCAGATGCTTAAAAATAGTGCCCTCTGTTTGAATGTAATAGTTGCAGAAAGAATCCTTTTTTTGTTAAGAGGTGACGTTACATGGATTCCTAATCTTTTTTGTAAGTTAATCCTGCCGGGAAGAGGTTATATGAGAGAACTTTTCTTGTGTTGATTTTGAGGGTTCTTCAAAACCAAACCTCCTTATTTTTAAAATTCGAACATCAGGATGAAATATTGTTCGACTTTTGTCGAATTCGACTCTGAACTACTTGGGTTTGCAGTCAAACCCCAGAAATAATAATATCAGTTAAGCGACTGAAGATCGGAAGTACCCTGTAATTTTGATTAACATTTTTAAGCCCTATCAGTCAAAAATGTCGATAACTTAGCAACATGTGATTATCACGGTAGTAGATTTTAATTATTTTTCTACAGTCATGAAGTAAAATTGTATTTATTTAAATTTTTTTGCCGTTTTCTATCAGACATCAATAGAACTCTAAAGGCTAGATGACTAGATTTTATGTATCGAAAAAATTTTTTACAAGTGCACTTTTAATATGTGGTGGGGCGGCTATAAGCGTCTTTTCTTGTACCCTCTATTTGCAGTAAAATATATATTTTTTTGCACAATCACCCAAACACTCACTCATAACACTCTTTTACGCTACTCTGGGTTTTCTGTACATTTAAGTTTTCGAGAGTTTTTTCTTGTTCTTATTCAACAGAAAAATACATTGAATGTTTCTAAAGTGTTTGTAGTGGTTAAATGCATTTGTGCATCTTCCTGTATTTTAATGTGTATGGATGTATATGTGAGAACACATGCCACCACCTCCATCAATACATGAGTGTAAACATACATATGTACATATGAGAGGATGTGTGTGTGTCTGTTTATTTTATATTTTTCAAATTCAAGCATCATTGTTAAATACATCAGGGTTCTAAACCATTTGAACTACATGCACCCACCTTCTGAATCCATTTAGCGGAATGACAAGGAGCATGAGATTTACTCTTATCGATATATTATGGAATGACAGTTGTTAATACGAAATAACCTTTAAGACGTTCAACTTAAGAAACCATTTAAGGCTAACAAATTTAAACTCAAGGTTTTGTCAATAAAATAAAGCTGATCATATGGCCATTAAGAATACCATGGAAAAATTTTTTGTTGAAATTAAATCTTAAATTAATGTCTGATACATTTTAAATTATTTGTTGGCAATTTCTTCAGATGTTGCTATACTACTATTCATTCAAGTGTATATCCATATTTTTAATAAATGAATTACATTCCCAAAAATAATTTCAATATGTTGCCTCTTTTCATTTTGTGTTCAATATTCTTTTATGAATTTCTTCACTTGACACGAATAATTTGGAATATCTTTTGGTGTCGTGCTGGTAGTGCTACAACTACAAAACAGAGTGTATATACGGTATATATATATGTGTGTGTGTGGAGTGTATAGCATAGGATATCCTGTAAGAAAAAGGAAACAGAGTTTCTTATCTTAGCCTTGTAGCATTGTAGTTATTAAGTTTTCCTACAGTTTCTTTCTCCCGTTTTCTCTTTATTTTTTTTTGACAGTTTAAAAGGATGTTCATGTATTTTTTTTACTGCGATTCTTGGTGATGGTGTAATTTTGTTTTTTTTTTTTGATTGAATAAAATATTTGAATACATGAATTTTGTTATTAAGGCTGAATATTGAAGATGTACAAATGACAACATGCTTGGTTTATAATGGCTCTAAAAATGTCGCGAAACTTTCTTTAAGCATGGATAGGTATTAAACAAATTCTTTGCATTTTAAATATTAATTTATAAACGATTTTTATGACGATAAATAAATTTATGTGTAGTGTTTGGTGCTACAACCTGACTAACCATCACTCTGAACTTTATTCTCACCTAACTGCACATTATGAACAATGGAATGGTGACCAGAATTTGCCAAGATAAACGATATTATGTTCTATTTTGACGATGTCGGACTGAAGATATTGGGTCTCAATAAAACTGCTCCATCTGCTTCTGCTTGCTCCCTATTTGCACCATTTCCATTTGTAGCGATGTGATCTATGTTTTTCTATAGCAGACCTCCATAAAATCTTTGTGTTGCTAATCCAACTTTATTTTCTCAATCTTATACGATTGATAACTGACTTTATGTTGCACTTTTTGCATAGATTATCGTTTTAAAGAGTTTATTGCCATCTCTTCTTTAAAAATACGAAGAAGGCATTTTTCACAAAGGTTTGCATTTGTCCTATTAGATGGGCAGTTTTGCATCCTGTATTGATCAGATTTGATTTAGAAGTCCAAGAAAGATATTTGAAACGCAGCTGTGCTTATGCATCACTATCCTCTATATATTCTGGTCAGCGTTATTCACTGCTCAGATAAGTAGTTCGATATGTTTGTGGTCTGAAGGTCAAGCTAGCCCATCTGTTCACTCATATCATTTATGTTTATTTGTGCTTTACTTTGAGTGCTCAACTGATAACAAGTCTATATCACTTGTTTAAACCAGACCTGGAAAGTAGACGTGTTGATGTTGAAGTATTTGCCTCTTCTTTTAACTTTTATTGATTTGCACTCATCTAACGTCTCTTTGATGGACCTCTAACAATTGAATACACTTGACGAGGAAGTTTTTATGCATCCATCGTATAACTTTTCTGCCTATGTTTCTGTTTTATTAAGAATACGATGTGGTTTAAACTCTCCAAGGCTTTGGCGAGAATTAACCATAAAATTTGTAAATTTTTTTAACTTCGATTTATTATGAGTGTCATTAACTTTGCCAGCAGATTCAAATGAAATTAAGTCTCTTTCAGGACATAATTATAAAGTCAATTATGAATTATAAAGTCGGCATGAACATCTCAAAATACCCGGTACTCCCGTAATGGAAAATTGACGACACCTTGTTACGATTTTCTTCAACGATTTCCTTACCTGCTGATGTGCTGGAAAGTCCAGGGTTTGTGCTGCACGGTTACAAGTCAAGAAACTAGCTGTTGATTATTTCTTAAATATTATTTTAAATATGTCCAATCACTACAACTACATTTTCCCAATGATCTCAGTACTGATTACATATGTTTACTTTATAGGAGATGCCATGTTAATTCCAATTTTTGGTCACGAATTTAGCTTTTGAACTTTCCTACTTATACGATGCTTCTTTCAGCATGACAGTAATATACATACATTCTTTCGTGTGTATATTCTCAGATTTTTTATTCTAAATAACAATTTTTAAATTAACTTTAAATGTATTTAATCCGATATTTATATTACAAATACTCTACGAATGATCATATGGGGGTCTGCAAAGGGTCTTGTATTAAGTTAAGTAGACTTTTAAGCAAAAAACAAAAAAATTATTTTTTTTTAATTTAAATATTTTTTTTAAATACTGTTGAATATGAATTAATTATTTTAGTTTTCTGTCTTTAACGTTTGTTTTATTCAATTTTTGAAAACGTTTTGTACGAAACAATAATTAAAAGGATTTCAATCAATAAACGACATTTGCTTTTTCAAATAAATCTTCCTAAGACGGTAAAGGTTTTTGCACATAAAAAGGGGGGGGGTGGAAAGAGAGTTCAAAACGAAAAATGGAAAACAATTCCAAACCATCTTTCGACCACCAATAAACACAAGAAATGAAGCCAAATGTTGCAAACACCAATACATTACATACACATACACTTTAATACAGTGATACAAAGTAACACCAGCAGCGCCAGCATCTAGCTGCAAGAGAAGTTGTTGTTGTCATTAAAATATGTAGAAGACGAACAGCATGCAGAAACAACAATTTATAGTCAACAACCATCAAACCAAATCAAATGGAATCGATCGACCAACATGACCAACAACATGAAAAATCTTCAACAACTTGTATCTGCCTATACCCAATAGTTGTTGTATGTATGCATGTATGTAGCTCTGTGGCAAGTGTAAATTTATATGCAATTGCAAGCGTATATGTTACTGTGTTTGTGTATGTGTTAAAAGAGAAGATGAGAAAATGAAAAAATCTTTGAAAGAAAATTGTATACAAACGAGTATTTAATGTTAGAAACGTGCTGCTGCAACATTCCATTTCCACATTTCAAACAATTGGAGCATTCAATTAATGTTTATGTGCGGTTGTATTTACTGTGGTCAGGACTCAAATACACATATACATACCTTTATACATTTGTTAGTATATGTCTGTATATGCAACACATCCATACCAATCACTGACTTAATGGAAGACGTCTTCTGTCTGTATTTGTTTTTAGTTTTTTTTTTTTAGTTCTTGTTTGTTCATAAGTGTGAAGGAATGAACGAAAGAAAGATGATGAGAAAACAGAAAAAAAGACGATAAGGATAAAAAGAGGAGAAATAATAGTTGATAACAAGTGCCTTTAACAGCCATGACCATGAGGTTGAATTGTTTAAGCCTTGAAAATTAAGCACGAAAGAATTTTGTTTGTTTTGTTGGTTTTTCTTTGAGAAGAAATAGAAGTTTTAGGCGATAGGCCTTAGGTACTCTATTTAAAATGTAATAGCATTCAAGAAATATAAAAAAAAATATATAAAAAAATCGTTTTTGCTAATAAGCTTACGAAAAATAGAACCAGGTTTATGTATTGTAGAAGAAGCATGTATCAACAGGTTTCCAATCAATTGTTATTCGAAACGTGTTTTATCAGAAAGATATACTCCAGTTTAGTTTGCGTCTTCATGCCTATATGTGTGAGTACTTATTACTAACACAATCACAAAAAGGGGAATTTGATCCGTTAATTTGATGTGCGGCCATGCAGCTTAAGAGATAATTTTTTGATATTTACGTTTGCTGGACGAAGTTTGGTTTTTTGAGAAACCCATTATTTTAATCGATTTGCAAAAGAACTTCCTCTCAGCAAATTTCTGGCAAAAACTCTAAGAGTAAATAAAAAAGTTACTCACAAATCTCTCGCTCAGAGTCGACTTTAAAACTGTAGGTCCCTCCTCTCATGTATAAAATTATCACATACAACATAAGTTGTGTGAAAAACTAGGTCGTAATCAAGGCGAAAGGGTTGTAGTGACCAATTATGTATGCATGTAAATAAGATGACTTAGGGTCATTTTTACAACTTGCCGTTAACTAAAGGGAGGATTTTAACGGGCAGATAAATTGTTTTTCATTATTATAAGTGGAAAATAAGGTAGAAGTAAGTGTTAAGCTAAAGGGAGGATCATCATACCTTTAACATTTAAAGGTCACTTTATGTTTGAACTTGCCATATTATATATTATTTTCAATACGGCAGCTTCAAATATAAACAAACAGAGGAAACACAACAACAAAAAAGGAGCCCTTCGTTGCCTCTGCCTAATTGAGCAGTTTTATCGACATTGCCCCGGCACTGCCATATTTTTGAAAAAGTTAACTTTATTTTATCTGTAAGTTGTAATAACGAAAATAAGTTAAAGGTAACTTTACAGTTCCCTTTAGCTAAAGGTACCTTTAATTAAACCCAAGTTTAACGACAAGTTGTAATAATGGCCCTTAATGGAGCATATTTTAGTTATTAAAACGTTGATTTGTAGACTATCTGCTCCATCTGCTACATAAATTGTAAATTTTTGCTGATTTGTTATGTATGTTTTTGGCTTAAAGCAATTACAACTAAGTCGTTGTCGTAGTCAACGTCCGTAAGGTATGCGATGATCCTCCACATAGTTGCCCGATTCTTGGAAGCGACTGATTTTATGACACAATTGCTAGTAACTGTGGAAGCAAAGAGAATAAACAGGTATTATTGTTTAATACGTCTTAGTGTTGATAAAGGGCCCTTAATATCGCCGTAATGCTCAACTTTTGAGGTGTCTCCTCGTTCAGAAAACATATTGAATTCCCAAGGTTATAATGAATTTGAAATATTATTTATATTGATAAATAAAAATAATTGGATGTAAAGAAATTTTACTTTTTTTTGTAGGGTATTGGAAAAGTTAATATCTATTAAAGTAAATGACATCATGACATCATAGTGAGGTCAAATATATACATAAATTCACACAAATATTTAAGGATAATTTTTTTTCTATTTTCTATTTTGATTGCATTCATTTACTGTGTACGTGATGTAAAATTTTTGCTGATGTAGTATTCGGAATCGAAGAAACTGATTACAGGCAAATCAAAGTGGATAAAATGTAAATATTTATTCCATGGTTAGTTCATCGCTGTTGTTGTAACAAAAAAGTTTAAAGGATAATTTAGTAAAAAAAATTTTAATTGTTTTGGTTTAAACTCAAGCAGCAAATTAAGACATATATTTGAAGCATTTTAACTTATCGTATATCATGAATTTTTGAGCTGAGATTGCATTTAAGATGGACATGTTCTGTTATTGCTTGAATTAAAATTACCGTTTCGAACCGCAGCGTTTATTATTATTCCACTACTTGTAAAGTCTTGTCTAATTTATTTCAAACTTATTTTAAAAGTTTAGGGAAGATTTAAATACAAGGCGGAAAAATGTTTCTGTAAAAACACGTAATACAACCGTTTATGAATTTTTCTCTTGCAGCGGCTTTAGTAGTCAAGGAGTAGGCGACAAAAAGTAATTTTTGTGTGAAAACAATTTTTTCTTCATACCTTTCGTGAATTTTTGTTATCAGCTTTTCGTGCTTATAAGCAAATATCTAGTGTAACGGTGTAAAATTGGAACAATCCAGGCTGTTGTAAACTATAACACTAAATATGCTTCGGACTTTGTAGACAAAAAAAAATGTTGTGCCTTCGTTCTCGCCATACCATCAGCGAATGTGTCATTTCAGATAAATTTCATTACCAAATATAATCCTTTATTTTCGGAGGATAATATGGTCTACCAATAGGGACTTTCGAAGTCTGACAGTTAAATATTTGTTTTTTATGGAGTACGTTTTAACAAATCATCTTGTGCGACCATAAGCAATGCTGAATAGATTCGGAAGCAGTTTGCGACTGACCCTAAAACCATCTTCAGCGATGAGACCCATTTCTGGATAAATTTGTAAGTGAACAATGTCAATTGTCAAATTTGGAACGATACCAATCTGCATGAGATCCAAGAGCGTCTAAGTCGGTCCATATATACGAACTTCTTTTGGCATTAATAAGATAATCTGGATACCAACGACGTGTGGTTTCAACAGAACGGCGCCAAGTGCCACACAGCTTATTACTATTATTGAGAGCATTATCATCTCATATAGAGTTGATGTGAACTGGCCACCGAGATCGCGACATATGTGGCACGAATTTTCTTAATTCGCAGGTATATGCGAGTAAGCTACATACAGAATTGGTCCTCAAAGCCAACATAAGTAATTCCATTGGCCAAATTTAGCAAGATTTATGTGATGATGATGATGAACGATGTTACATTCCACACACATGATATATTATACACACTTTGTTTTGTTTAAATTTGAAGACAGGAAGCGTTGAAAAAAGGTCCTATATTTGTTAGTAAATATTTCTAAATAGGTGTATATCCATTTACTAGAAATACGTTTTATGTATTGTTTTATAAGATTGCTATCGTACTGCATCTCTCGAACACATTATCAATCCAATATTCTGGCTGATAGGATCAGAGTATTACGTACTATAAGCTTGGGTAACCCAACGCCTTCACTTGACAACCAAGTTGAGGAAATTGGCGACTATTATGAAATGACACATTAGGGAGGATTACAAAATGCTCTGCGTCGATGCCTGCCACTGAGAGGAAAACCATGAGTATTTTGAGAGAGGATAAGGGCGACTTAAGTACAGTAATTAGAGTACTCACAGGACTCTTCAACGCCTACATGAAGACCTGCATCGTATTGTTACTTATTTAATTGGCGATTAACAACCCGATTAACAGATTTCAGCGTTAACACATCGTTCCAGGCGCCTCTGTTTCTTGGGGATCTACGCCAGTTGGTCACACCAATCGATGACTGGGTTTACTAGATTTGGTCCTTCCAATGCAAACAAGGTCGTCCTTTTCACCGACTTTCGCAAATCCCCGCATCAAATACCCGTCTCGCTGGAGCATCCTCCTCCATTCGAACGACATCGCCAGCGCAGCCGCTGGATGTTAATACGCTGCACAACGTCCGTGTAGGTGAGGAGCTCTTATAGCTCACTATTGGATCAGATGCGGAAATCATCACCAACTCGCACTGGATCGAAGAACTTACGTAGGACTTTTCTCTCGAATACTCTGAAGGCTGCTGCATCAGTGCACCTGCACCGTATTAGCTTGGTGGAAAATGTTAAACATCGAAACAATGGAGCACTTTTTACGTCACTGACCAGCCTTCCCAACCTTGAGATATTTTAGGGATGATACTATACCAGACATAACTCGTCCCATAGGTGTGGACTGTTAGAAGTTATAAAAGTTTGTAACAATTAATGGAGAGCGCACAATAGGCTTACTTGATGTCTATTGAACACCTATCTAACCAATGTATTAACAAAAATAATTTACAACAATAGTGCAATACTGGAAGAAAAAATTAAACAAGATTTTGTCGCACGCTCCTAACCTGTTCTGTATGATAATAATCGATACCGTGAGTGTTTGTCTGAATTTAAAAAATAAACTGTACTACTGTACTATAAAACGATGTGGCCGAAGAATCTTTCAAAATGCTGTATTTTTGAAATGAAGTGATTGTATATGAATTTATTTTAATACAATGTATGCATGTGAATGTCTATGTTTTCTACACTTAAAGTGTTTTTTTTTATCAATCAGTGCTCTGATTTTCTCTTTTCCTTTTCCTTATCCTATCCAATCCTGTCCTGTTGTTTTGTATGTGTCTGATTTTTCTGCTCACAAATCTTTATCAATTTATTTATTTCATTTTAAAGATTTATTATTGTTGTTGTTGTATATTGTAGAATATATGCTGTTGCCACATAAAAATTATGAGCAAATACGAATATAAAGAAGTATGTACGTATCCACTTGGTTCTCTCGTACTTATGCATTCAGATTCCAACGATATATCGGTTTCGTTTTGTTTCTCTTTTTCTTTTGGCCCATAAGATGGATTGCCAAAAGTATACGAAATACAGACACATTTATATCTGTTTTTGTTTCTTATTTTTATTCTTATTTTTATTCTTATTTTTTCATTTTTCGTCTCTTTTAATCTTCCATTTTAAAAACGACCTGAATGTTCGTAAAAAAGGAGCAGCTGTACAATGCAGGATGATGGTAGTCAAATAGGAAAATTATAAAAAAAAATAAAGCTTTTCATTATTGTTTCCTTAAATGCAATCGTTGTTATTTTTTTCTCTTTCTGCTAAGGATATTGCGGATATACATAAGTTTCACTTCATTTATCATAAATATCATCATCTCGGTATGAAATTCAATTTATTTATTGTTATGTATTGTTGTTGTGCTAAAATTTCATTTCATAAATAATAATCGGATTTATTGTGTATTTGTGTGTAATTAAAGTATAAATGTGGGTTGTGAAAATTGTTTCTAAATTAATAAATTTATTTATTTGTGCTTTATTATTTGTGCGTTTTTGATTTATTAACATTTATTTAATTTCCGTTTTAGAGTCTTGGTTATCCGTTGGCCTCCTTAGTGGCTCTTAATCGCACAAATGCTCAATTGCGTTACCTACTGGGTGATCCCTGTCCGGAAGATAAAAATTCACAATTGTCTTCAAGAATTGATTTCTATTGCGATATGCGAGCGGGACGAGTAAGTAAATTACATTTTTGTATTCCTTAAAATATATAAACATTCAAATACAGATAAACTGATACCTAAGGGACTGCAAATGCGTCCACTTATAAGCAGTGTCCAGTTATGAAAGAAATACAAAAAGATTTAGGCATTATAATTCAACTGTACAGTGACAAACTTAACATGTTTGAACAATATTTACTACTAAGGCTGCATGGCGACACATTAAATTTAGCTTATCAAATTTACGTTTGCGTCAGTAATCATTATTTTGCTTAGCACAGAAATACATCCAAATTATACCTATAAATTAAATTTTATAGTTGTTGTGAAGTAGCAGAGAACAAATGGTTTTTTCAACGCGTATAGTAAAAGTCAAAAGTCGCAAAAGGTGAGTTTGATCTGATAAATAGTTTGATGTGTGGCCATGCAGCTTTATTGAATAATCCTCTTGCTACAGCTTTAAACTTTTTATAACCAACTTTAATAAAGAGAATAAAGAAAAATGTATGGGGTTATGGGGAACTAACATGTCATACGTCGTGGAAAAAAGTGTGCGTGTGCTGTCATGGGAGACTTGTCCACATAAGGAGGAAATACTATATTTTAATAATCTCTTACAATTTTTTTTTCATATAGAAAAAAGTGTTTGTGTATGGGAAGTGTCCGCTTAAGAGAGGTATCCTTTAGGACTTTACTGTATGGGTGTTAATACAGGAAACTTGCTGATTATTAAGATTATCAAGGAAAACACTAGTTTTTTTTTTCATTAAAAAGAAGCAAAACTTCTCCTTTGCGCACAAATTAAGTTAAAGGGGTTATAGGGTACATAAATATGTTATTGGTTACAGTAATTGAACTTTGCTATTAAACAAGGAATTCCATTAAAAACAAATTTAATTAAATTGACAACCGTCCTAAAAAATACAACTTATTTCGCACCTATAAGGTCCCGTTGTAATACCAGGAGAAATTTTTTCATAATTTATCTATAACTCCTGACTAATGAATATAACTCCTAGTGTATGTAGGTGTTGATTTTATTCAAACCACATTTTATTGGACACGTTGTTCTGTTCATGAATTCCAGGTGCCCAAGAATTCTTCGTCTCAGGTTCCGAAGCGCTAGATAATGACAGGGCGGCTATCCTATAGTCTCATCTTCTTCCTCGTAATTACAGCTTCAGCAGTAGACATTTTGAAGTTTGTCCAGGACGGTGGGTGTCACGATATTCTCGTTGGTAGTTTATTTGTCAGACATCACATATGACTACTTACAATAGGAAAAAGTAAGTGATAATTATTACTAAAACAAATGTAATTCTCGAAAAGAGAAAGTGACTAAATTATATACACTGGTTACTAAAAAATTGTCATACACTACCCTCTCTTTCCTTTCTCCTATAAATCATTTTTCTCTGTATTCCGACACAATGTACTGCATGAATAGGGGTCATCTCCTGAGTGAAGGGGAGATACCAAAGATGAAAATTTTTTTAGAGCCACCAATACGTTAGCAATTGCTGACAAAATCGAAGACCTGATGGCAGTTTTGACAGGCAATTGTGAGATCACTATTAGAGATACATGTATTTATTCAGGTTTATTGAAAATGATGTGTCCAGCGTGACGTCTGAACCAAACCACTATCATTCTAATGAAAGAGCCCAATACGAACGATATAGCCAATACGTCTAAAAACAATAGGATTTTGTCTCTTACATCTGTTCACTTCTGGTTAATTTTTTCATTGTCTGTCACTATAGCCATAGTCTAGTAGGTTGTGTATTGGCTTACTGGACGTGAGACCACGGTTTAAACCTCAGGTCAGATATCATCAACAAAACGAAATACGAACAAATATTTAGTCGACGACTTCCTCTCAGATTTCTGGTAAATACTCTGAGAGAATAAATAAATTTGCCATGAAATGTTTCTTAAAAATCTGTCGTTCGGAATCGACTTTAAACTGTAGGTCCCGCCACTCATGTATAAAATTACCACGCGCAACATATGTAAGTGGTGTGAGAAGCTAGGTCGTAATCTTGACTGAAGGGTTGTAATGACCAATTATGTTACGCATGCCACCAGCTGTGACTATTTTAGGTCAGGAATTTTATACCATGGAAGAGATAGAGACTGCATCATTGAAGGAACTAAAGAAAATTGTTTTGAAACTTACAAAAACCATTAGCAATCGTGCAATTTCTTTTATTATGTCTTGAAGCAACTTGATCATTTATTATTTCAATCACCTTGTTTAAGACCCACTAACCTCTAATGGGAGCATCTTAATTTTAAAATTCAGGAAACGACGATTAGTAACAAGGGCGTTGTAATAGAAAATAGCAAATGCGACTATTCCTAGATATAAATTCTCTACTACTTTTATTCTCACATATATATATATATATATAGGCGTTAAATCGATTATGTTTTTTTAGAATATCATAACTTTTAAATTCGTAATCCCTTTTAAAATTTATAGTCTGGTTTTTCAATCAATAATTCCTTCATTTAAGTTGAAATTCTTATAATTTAATTATACTTCATTTCATTTCTTCCGATACGCAATCCTTAATTGCAAAATTTATCGGCACTAATTGCTGTATGCTTCTTCGCATAGTTGCACTGGGGAATAGTGATGGCATGTAGAAATTGCGAAGGAGGAAAATGAATGGAACATTGCTATTACGACAGCAGTGAACAACAGTGAACAGCAGCAGCAATATCAGCAGCAGTAGTAATTACAACAATCGTAATCGTCATTATTATTAATAATCGATTTATTATGATTGTTGGTTTGTTGGTTACTTGGTTGGTTTGTTTCGAATCGTTTCTATGGTATGGCATGACGGTCTGTTCGTTGTTTAATTCCCTGTCCATAACAGAAGCATTTAAACAAAGTAAACAAATGAAACAATGCCTGTAGAGAGCCAACACAGTCCCCACCCCGACATTTATACCCATTACATATCGTTGATAATGCATGGAGGGGAGGAGGGCAGCTGATGTTCCCTAATTGTTGGTTGTTGTAGTTACTTGCTTACTTTACACTCAAACAATTTACTTTGCTGTTCGTTTCTTGTTCTTTTTTTCTTTTTTCTTTTGGTTTTACTGTTGACACTTTGTCTGCAATTTGTGTTACAGCAGCAGTAGTAGTGAGTGCCAGCATCACATTCTCTCTCTTCCTCTAGTGTTTGTTCGCATTTTATTTTATTTCAATTGTTCTCGTTTGTGGAGCATTTAAAAGCAGCCGTCTGTTGTATGTTTTTGATGTGGCCTATTGTTTTGGGGGTTTGTTGTTATCGTTTGTTGGGCTTAAGGACGACATGTTGGTATTGCTTGGCCCACTGCCAATAGTATTGTATTCATTTCAGTCTCGTTTTTTTATTTTTTTTTATTCGTTTTCCTAGACTCTTGAAACCATTTTTTATTGTTTGTTTTCTTTTAACCCACCTGTGGTGCCTATCATATGCAATTGTCAGCGTTTGTTATTTTAGCTGGTGTTTGTTTGCGTGTGTGTGTGTTTTCTCCATGTCAATCCTTTGGTCTACCATTGTTTGATGCAATCTCCTGCTGTCCAACAGCTCTTATCAAACGGCCATGCATTTTATAAGCGCCTATCTTTTGAGTTTAGTGGTGCGGAATAATTACAAAAGCGTGCAGTATTTCACTTACCCTCGATATTCGAATTCTTTAAAAGCGTTGTAGGGAAATTGAATGCGAGTACTTTCTTATTTTAAAAATATATCATATATATGATATATATATATCAGTATCATAAAATGTTGTAAGAAACTTTCAATACTGTCTATACAGAAGCAATAATATTGTAATTATCTTTATCGACATACATGACAAAGCAAAGTAACGAATGAAGCCTTCTTTGTATGGAATGGGCTCTTCATTTAAAACAGTGCAGTCTTCTTTACGCGGTCGTAGTAAGCGATCCTTTTCTTAAAATTTAAATAAAACATTATGTGAGCAAGATATTATTGAAATTTTTTATATGTTGAAATACCTATTGGCATTAAGTAGGTAATATAAGATCTTTCAAATGCCCGTCGCTGATATGTTCAATTTTCCATTACACTAATGTGATCTTATTTTTGAGAACGGCTGGAGTTTGTTGCTTATGCGCATACGTCTGTGTCATAAGGAATTCCCACAAGAAAAAGTCTAACGATCTCGGTGGGCAGTTCTCATTACATCCACGTGGGATGACCATGTTCACAAATCAGTCAATGAGCTGTGTGGCACATAGTGCCGTAATGTGGCAACCACATGTCGTCAGTGTCTATATAAGTAATCATAGACCATCGAACCTCGCCAACGTCGTTCTCAAAAAAGCATGGACCGATGACGTCGCTTGCCGGAAATACAGACCAAACAATGACTTTGTCGGGATGCATTGGATGCTCTTGATCTTACTATCGTTCCAAATTCGGGAACTTTATTTGTTAACCCAGCCTTTCATTCAGAAATGGACCTTAACACTGAAAATTATTTTTCTATGAAAATTAAGTTTATGTGCCAACTGCATCAGATCCTATTCAGCGAATGCGTGTCATTGTTTATGGTTGCCCATGGTGATTGGCAAACACACTGAATAAATGACAACTAATTGCACAGATGTAGCTTCAACAAGATAGCCGTTATCGACTATCAATGTTCGGAAGTCCCTGTTGGAAGACCCTATATACCTAGAAAGTGTCCTCATTTTTCTGGCCAGATTTTGCGTTTGTCGGTACAGCATAAACGATATTGAATTGGGACTATGCCATTTATTTACCCAGGCAAACCGAATTGCCCAGAAGTCAGTTTTAAAATAACTTTTGAAGGACTTAAATGACTCAAAACGCCCATAAATGTATAAGAGTTTAATATGAAGTGGTGAATTGCCAGCAAAGTGCTAGCGGGCCTTAATGGAAGGTATTCTAAAAAAAATTGTTAGAACTTATTCAAGATTTGATATTCTTTTATTGCTTACAACTGAAACAATATTTGCTTTAAATTAAATAAAGACTGTAACAATTCGACCATTACGTTTAAGAGAGATGAACGCTCCCGTTTTAAGAACGTAGGACTTACATGGCCAGATTAATGTTTTGCAGTGCTCAGTTATGAACTTTATAGGACCTGTTGCAGTATGAATAATCAGCTTTGCTCTAAAAACTTGATTAATTAAATCTATTTCCATTTTATTGCCAAAACCTTTTAGATGATATTTGTTTTTAATAAGATTTTCGTAACCTAATTTGGCGAGATGGGTCATAATCATGTCATAACAGACTTTTCTTACATAATTTGATTTCAGTATTTCTTTTTTTTTATACTATTTGCTTCCCTTGTTGCAATTGCTTTTAAATTTCCAGTGTATTTTTTTTTCATTCATTTTCACCCCTAACATCATTATCATCATCATCATCATCATCATCATCATCATCATCATCATCATCATCTTCATTTTATCCATTGTTGTTCGCTCTATCTGCATAATATTGTTGCATTGATGCAATTTATTTTTACTGACTGACCTCAACGGTATTTTTCCCTCTACGCACCACAAATTCATTAGTTCAGTGTTTTTTGATTGTTGCTATTGTTATTCGCTGGCGTGGTTTTTTTTTTGGAATTGTTATTGCTATTGTTGCATGTAGTCCGATGTCTTTGAACGTCTTCCTTTGTTCTTTGTCCTTTGCCCTACTTGCCACAAACTGACGTTAATTTGCCGTTTTGTTAGTCGTGCATTGTAACCGTTGGTGGTCGATCTTCTTACATTTAAGGAACTAAAAAAACTTTTGCTGACATTCCACTATTGCATCGCATTTACTTCGTTTACTTTTTGTTTCATCCGCTGGCTCATAATATTTTATGGCGTGTAAAACTATTTAAAACGTTTTCCTGCAGCTTAAGATAATTATCTTGCGGTTAATGGAATTGCAATGGCAGATGAGGGAGGGACTGTT
Source organism: Sarcophaga subvicina (assembly GCA_936449025.2). Lineage (NCBI taxonomy): Eukaryota > Metazoa > Arthropoda > Insecta > Diptera > Sarcophagidae > Sarcophaga > Sarcophaga subvicina. The sequence continues at coordinate 104,625,545 of OW388081.2, read as the reverse complement.
AAATGAATTTATAAATCGGATTAAGCTATTGGGTTGAGCTAAATAGGACTTTTTAAAAGTTTATCTAGGCCTCTGTAAGAAGCGTAATAAGATATAACATTGTGATTAAATACTCTGGAAGCCTGAAAATTGACCTTCTGCCTCTTGTATCAAAAAAAATTTTACGGCCAATATCTAATAATAATGATCAGTCCGATTAGAGTTTATAAAAGTGTGAAGATAAATTCTAATTCAACTAGTGAAGACATACACCAAAAATTTTAACTGAGCTAGTTAATAGAGCTATGTTAAGTGGTTAACAGAAAATAAAAAAATTGTCAGGCAAGAAATCAAATATACGATATCGGAGAGATTCCATTCCTAAAAAAATATGCCCGACACGTTCCTGAGTAAAACAGCTTCTCTGGTAATTCGGAAATTCTTTAGAAAATTAAAAAACTTAAACAAAACAAAATTTTATTTGTTTTAGCAATATCTTGGAAGGATGATCGATATTGTGGGGAAATGAGACTTGCTACAGGTATCCCACTATAACAAAACCCCAATTAGTGGTATATCCCAAATAGTTTTGTAACTTGAAATATTCCGTCTGTTAACAGTGGCTGGGTAGAATGATCGATATTGTGGTTTTTGTCTTTGCTAGATAAATTCGAATTTATCTTCATATACATGGGGTTTCTTCACTTTTGAATAGTTTTTTTAAGTTCTTCTTCCTAGAGTGAGTTACTTAAACCAGAGTGCATTTATTTCTGCTGTTCTCCTAGTAAAAATTGGTTGTTTGGTTTCAACTTTTTCTGGTTCCAATTAACTTTATACACTGTAACAAAAATTCGTTTATAATATTTTCTTCATGTGAAAATAAATTTTATTCACACAGTTATTTTATGTTATTTTTGCGCATTTAAATCTCTTAATTTGATACAATTTTTGAATTTTTTCCTTCTCTTTTTTTCCTTACAGGGCAAACCGAAATTGCGTAAAATTGCTGACTGTCATTATGAATTCAGTTGGGCCACAAACGTTATTTGTCCACCGCACATGTGCGATTTCGATGAAAAAACCTGTGAAATTAAAAATACTGAATTGGGTGTCAGTTATAACTTGAAAAAGGCATCCTTTGCTAAGGATGGCAAAATAAAAGTAAGTAATACAATGAAAAAGAAGAAAAAAGAATAAAAATAGGACATATAATAAGTAACGGAAATAAATGCATAATATCTAAAAAAAGAATTGTCTGTAGATATAAAGAAATTGACAATATTGGTGACTAAATATCGCACAGTTAAATAGGCTTGTTCTTTGACGTTCCTTTCAAAATATAAACCTTTGGCGAAGAAAACAAGCTGTAGAAACTGTTACTTAATTTTAAAACTTTGAGATAAGATAGAATTAACAGTATATAGCAAAATAATAACAATATAAAGATATGCCATATTAATCTGACATGTCGTGAATATTCATGTAAATGCACGCAAAGTTTCACAGGCGACGATAAGAGCAATATCGATATAAGCTAATATAACCTTGAAATTAGATAGACTTTTTATCTATTGGAGTGACCGTAGTCTAGTAGGTAATGTGTTGGCTTATTAGCCTTGAGGCCACGATTCAAACTCCATGTCAGTCATCTCAATTAAAACGAAATATTAAAAAAAATAATATATCTTAGGCGATTTCCTCTCAAAAACTAAACTAACTAACTAAAACTAAATGACCAACTAAAATTGTTATGAAAAATTTCTCAAAAATCTGTCGTCCTTATTGATAAAATTAACTCACACAACATAAGTGGTGTGAGAAGCTAGGTCGTAATTCTGACTGAGGTATTGTTATGTCTTATCTGTTGGAACAATTAGTATTATGCGGATAAGAACTGTGGTACAATCATTTTATTTGGTAAGCTGGGAAATGATAGTAATTTTGGTTAAGAATATGTGATACTAACCACCAGATATGCTATTGAACAACCAGCGTGAGCCGATTTTTCGCCGGCTACATATGTACATAATTGGTCATTACAACCCTTCAGTCTGTATTACAACCTAGCTTCTCACATCACTTATGTTGTGTGTGTTAAATTTATACTTAAGAGGCGGGATCTACAGTTTAAAGTCGATTCCGAACGACAGATTTTTGAGAAACTTTTTCATGGCAATTTGATTTACCTGCGAATTTTTGCCAGAAATTTGCTGAGAGAAATTCGCCGAAGAATTATTTTCTTTTCATATTTCGTTTTGATGTCTGGCCTGAGGTTCGAATCGAGGCCTCATGTATAATAGGCCAACACACAACCTACTACATAGACTACGGCATCTTGCACATCTTTGTAATTACAGTTTAAAAATGAAAGTTAAAAATTTTGCCAACAAAAAATGTTTTTCTAAAGAATTTTCACTACGATTTTTTTTATTAACATACGAGGCATAATATTTTATTTATTTTTCCAGATTACAAAAGATAAAAATGAATTTTCGTTGGATTTTTGTGATTCAAAAGCTGTACATAAGGCCGTTACGGATTACAGCCAGGGCTTAGTGAATCTATTTTTCATTACAAATGGTTCCTGCAATTCATATGGTGAGTTTTTTTTTGTAAATATTTCTCTTTCTCTTTCTTTTGCTTTTTAGAAAATTTTCAAACTTTGTTTATTTATTTCCATTTTGCTTCGCTTGTTTATACTTTTAACAAGAGTTCCAGTTCAAAGTTCATTTATTACTTTGTCTTACCATTCTTTTTTTTGTTACCAATTTTGCACACGTTTTTATGCAAAGTGTTTGGAATATTTTCTCTTCTGATTTTTTTCTTCTTTCATTCAATTTAATTTCCTCTTCCTGTTTTCCTACATCCGTTTGGCACAAGTATTTCCTTGTGTTCTCTCATTTCTGTTTTCTTTCTGTTGTTTTTCTTTATGGTCTTGTCCTTTTTGTTCAGTGTATTCAATCAATTGTTGTTGTTTTTTACTCCACTTAATTTTTATTTTAAAGTCGTGTAGGTTTTTCCGATTTCTTTTTTCTGCCACTGCTTCCGTAGCTGTTATTGTGTGAGTATTTTTTTTAGACTGTTGGACTGCGTCTGTATTTGTCTTGTGTAGTTTTGTTTTTCTTCCTTTTTTAATGCCTCGTCTTGCTACTGCATGAAATGTTTGTATTTTTCTTTCCTTTTCAAATGGTTGACTGGCTGGCTGGCAGATTGTCTATTCCGTTGTTGTTTCTTAGTATTATTTTTAACGATTATTCCTGCTACTGTTGTTTTTTACTTCTACTTCTGCTCCCGATTTTGTTGTTTTATGCAATCTGCTCTTGGTTTATTCCGTTTCCCAGCCACTTGTGTGTATTTTAATCTTCAAATGCGATTTGAATTGGCAATCATCCCAGTGCGCTTTCATCTATTTTATCTGTTTTGTTTTAATTTTTTTTGTTGTTTTAGTCGTTGTTGCACCACTACCTAATTCAATCTGTTCGTTGCAGACCAGATCATTTTGTTACATTGTTTATTTAAATTTTAGTGCCAAGAATAAATGTTATTGGATTTTTGGCTCTTATTTGGCATCTTATTTTGTAATACTATTGCCGGGATAATTTTTATTAAATCTGCGTTAATGTAATCGTTCTTTAATTAATTTTATTTGCTGGAAAGTTGTGTAGGACTTATTATACTGAGATACACATTTAAAAAACGGAAGTTTTAAGAGTAATTGCCATTAACAAACTTCTGAATTCTCACGTTTGAAGTTGACGTTAAACTGGTGGGCCTGACTAAGGGGATATAATGGCCAATATGAAAAGGTTTTAAACATTTTACCTCTCGTCAACGACAGTGATGTGATGGTTTATTATACTCGAGGCTTCCTCTCAACAGATTTATGGCAAAAACTCTTGAGAGTAAATAAAATTGCCTTGAAAAGTTTCTTAAAAATCTGTCATTCGGGGTCAACTTTAAACTGTTGGTCTCAGCACTTTTGTATGCAAATTAACACACACAACATAAGTGGTGTGAGAAGCATGGTTGTAATCCTGGCTGAAAGATAGTAATGACCAATTATGTATATATGTTATGTGATTCGAATCGTGGCCGAAGTTTACGAAGATACCAACGAGCGATGAGGCATATCTACTAAACTGATGCTGCTCTCATTCCATTTATCTTTTGGGCGCTTGTAATTGGGCTGCGGTAATCTGCACCGTTTACTAGGTTGTTGATTGTCAAGGATATTGCTTCGTTTATCGAGCTTTCGAGCTGGATTTCCAGCGTGGGGTAGTCGTGCTTTAAATTTGCAGCCCTTGCGCTGACCAAATTCTTCCTCCCTGGTTTAGAGGAACTTGGTCAGTACTGGGACTGCGTTCACTTGTGACGTTACAACGGGCCGCTATGCGTGCTCGAGTGAGCTTTTATAGCTGTATAGCCTTATCAAAGGTACCACTTTAACCTAACCTAACCTAACCTAACTAGAATGTTGTCTAGGCTGTTGAAGTACGAATTGTTGTTTGCTGCATAACAGTAACCTGCTAGGGTTCACTTCTTTAACTAACAAGCCGTCCTTCCACATATTCTTATTAATACCTTAAAGACTTGGAAAAAGGCCGTCTATTTGGATTTTTCAGATGATCTATTATGGAAAACCCTGAATATGCCTTTCACTTATTGTTCAAAATTTCTCTTACAAGCAAAAATTTCATTTCATTGTGTTTTATTCAACATGAAATTAAATTTTCATCTTTAAATGGTTATGAGTAAAGCAATCTTGGGGAAAAGTTTGATTCTAAATTGATTCAACAACATTGTTCCACAAAGTAATACTTTAGCGATAATTTTTATATCTCCGTCCGTTTTTGTTTATTCCATATTATATTTTCTTATTTTTCTCTTTCTGAAACTGTTTACATTTTCAACTGTAACGAATTCATGATCTGTAACCCAAGCAATGACAGATTTTTTCTCTTTTGCTTCCTTTATCCTGTGCAAAAGTTAAAAAAATATCCTTAAAAACATCCAAAGTTACTGCAGTAACAGTAGTAGGTAGCAAAACCCTATTGAATTTCTCTTAATACTTGGCAACATGGAAATATTTGGTCTCGTTGTTATGGAGTTTTTGCTAATCTTTTAGTGTTGATTTTCCAACAAGAAAAAAAAACATTCTTTTTCTGCTTTCATACCGGAGATGGCTTCAGATCTCGACTTCTCGCTTATCAGTCGATTATTTGTGTTTTTTTTTGTACTTTTTTCCCCTTCTTTTTGCATTCGTACATATTAATGCTGGTTCTGCTGTAAATATTTTCTGTTTTATTTGCTGTTTTTTTTCAAGCATTTATTGTTGCTTTTGTTTTATGTACTTACAGCCACCACCATCGTGTTGAAGATAAAAATTTTAAAAGTTTTCTTATGTTTTCACATTGTGTGGCGCATATGAATATTTAATATTGGCGTCATCAAGCTGTTGCTTCCCTTTCCTACTCTTTTTTGATTTCTCTCTCTCTCTCTTTCTCTCCCTTTCTCTCTCAGTTTCTTTTTTCATATATCGTGTTAGTAAATGTTGGTATTATCGGATATGTTTGCATGAGTATATCCGTCATTTCAGAGAGTTTTCTAGCTGGCAATGCTGATATGAACATCCTTTCCAACAATAGGGATATTTTTGTTCAAATATGTGTGCATGTACGTATGTATGTGTGTAAGAGCGTATAGATCCTTTAAAAAATGTAAAAAATAATTTCACTTCAGCATTTTAAATGTCAACTCAAAAAAGGAAAAACAACGTTTTCTTTTAAGGAAATCCATATCATGCTGGCTTTTTTACGTTTATCCGTTTTTTCTTTTTCTTTTTGTTACCCTACTTTAGCAACTTGATCAGATCACGTTGCTAGTGGTCAAAAGGTTAAATTGAAAAGAAAGAAAGTCTTAGTTATTTAGAGAAGTCGCCGTGGTCTAGTAGAGGTAGTGTGTTGGCTTATTAGACGTGAGGTCTCGGTTCAAACCCCAGGCCAGACATCTCCAACTAAACGAAATATGAAAAAATATTTCTTTGGCGTCTTTCTCTCAGGAGATTTGTGTCAAAAACTCTGGGAGTAAATAAAATTCCCATAAAAAAGTTTCTCAAAAATCTGTCGTTCGGAGTCGACTTTAACCTGTAGGTCTCGCCACTCATGTGTGAAATTAACACACACGACATATCTGGTGTGAGAAACTAGGTCGTAATTCTGACTTAAGGGTTGTAATGACCAATTATGTATGTATGTACACACAGTTACTAAAGTATATGTACATACGGTTAACAAATTTCAGATATTTTTTAACCAATCCGTTTTCGTTGAAAATCTTTATAGTTTCCTCGATTTTAAGACGATCTTTTGCATTGGTTAAAAAATTTCTCAAATTGAACTGAATTGTGGCCCTGCACAGGCCCACAAAAGTATACATCCGATTAACAAATTTCACAAATTTCTGAACCAATGCAAAAGACCGTCTTAAAATTGAAGAAAGATGTCAGACAATTAAAAAGATTTTCAACGAAAACGGATTGGTTAAAAAATTTCTGAAATTTGTTAACCATATGTATACTTTTGTGGCTGAGTGTATGTTATTAAATCAAAAATTTATCTCCATTTATGGAAGTATAGCCAGCAGCATAGAATTTACAAGTTCCATGAGCGAAGCACTGCTTTAATTTCATTTTGTAGTATTCTACGAAATTTAAACGCACAATATTAAGAAAGTTCTGCAGAGATCGAAATATCATCATCATGTACTAAAGCATTCCAGACAAGCTTTAAGTTTCTGCCGGGTCAACAAAGATTGCGTAGAAACAACACAATCTGTGAAAATGTATTTGGGTTGTTATATTGGGTGCAGCGGTAAGAATCTTCGGTAATCAATTCTACTAATTTTCGAGAGATGATTCGATCAGAACTTCTTGTAATGTATTTTACTTATCTACACTGTACAGATTTTTAATTCACTTCGTATTACTCGTTTGGTAGTGTTGTAATCAAATTCATTCCCTGCACAGATTTTTGTACCATATATTCAGGTCGCCTTTCTCAACTTTTTGTTACTTTTTTGATACATTCCTTTTCTTTTTAGTTTCGTTACATTTAAAAACTCTTTTTTTCTCGAACTTCAAAAGAGTCGACAATTTTTAAGAAAAATAACGGAAGTAAAAAAACAATGTTCACATTTCATTTTTCTGATAATAGTTGTCCTTTGATTTCTGGTGCTATTTTTACTCTTTGTAAGGTCAAGCGAAAAAAATCAAATAGCAAATGGCAAAAACAAGCTGGAGATTAAAGCCCACCTTTCGGCAATCGTTACCAAAAGCTATGACTTCAGCAGCAATATCCAGTCGAATTTTCATTAAATTGTCGTTAAGCTGACATTTTCAGCTGTTGTTTTCTGTTGCTCTGTTTTGCAATTTTCTTTTCATTTTATTTTTAGCTGAGGATGTGGATTTTACATTTTTTCTTTGCTTACGTATGAACGTTTTTTTTAATACGAATGTTTTTAAGCGTTTTTTAAATAGAATTTATGTTTAATTAATAACTTCTTTTGCAGTACGTTTATATCCTTAAGGATTCTATAATAACCCTTAAAGGAATAGTACTATAGACTGCGTCTTTAAACATATGGACTCTTTAAGTCTGATAGGACAAGTACCCCAGTTTTCCACCAATCCATGTTAATATTAAAGAAAGAAAACAAAGAAATTTTATAATTTGCTAAATTAAACTAAAAACCCTTCAGTCAGGATTACGGCCTAGCTTCTCAACACCACTTATTTTGTGTGTGTTAATTTTATAAATGAGTGGCGGGACCTATAATTTAAAGTCGACTCCGAACGACAGACGTGGATGGGTTTCAGTTGTCTCTATAGCGGTTGTCATACCAAATTAACTTATACACACATAATTGGCCATTACAACCCCTTCAGTCAGGATTACGACCTAGCTTCTCACACCACTTATATTTTGTGTGTTAATTTTATACATGAGCAGGGGGCCTACAATTTAAAGTCGACTCTGAATGACAGATTTTTGAGCAACTTTTCATGGAAATTTTATTTTCTCTCAGAGTTTATTTTAATAATGAATAATGAAATCTGCTGAGAGGAATTCGCCGAATAAATATTTTTTCATATTTTGTTTTGATGTCTGACCGGGGATTTGAACCGTGGCATCGTGTCTAATAAGCCACATACACTACCTGCTAGACTACGGCGACTTCGTCATACTTCAATAGCCTGGTTTATTTATTATTAGGAGCTGCGTAGAAGAAAATTAATTCATAGTCAAGTTTTAGAGGATCATCAACGATTTTTTGTGGCGTAAAGTTGTCATTAGTAGCATACCAGACCTTTTCGCTCTATCTTGATTGTTTCTTTGATAAGGGTTAGCTTCGAGCAGTACATTCTAGTATTTCGTAATGCGATTCCACCAGTCAACATAATTTGTGGAGTGCCTTCGATCATAACTTTGTCTGTGTAATTTTGTTGTATGGCTTTGTTCGAATTTGAAAAAAAAATTCGATGCCGCCAGATTGCACAGAGAGTATAACAGCAACATCAAACATCATAGGAAAGTATGGCAGCCCCACGTCTTGGGAAAAAGTAGGACTGAATGATCACGTCTACACCCAATACAAAAACATGACGGTGATTCTTTGAAGAAGCCCGTGGTTTCAAACCCCAGCCTAGAAATCTCGAGCAAAACAAAATTGCCAAAATTGCATAGACATAGTCAAGAATCGTATTGTAGCGTTAACTAGGCAGAGAATCAGGCAGGATGCTTATATCGAAACAATTTCAGTACCTTTTATATCAAAGAATAAGGCTGCCTAAGTTTCAGTGCTACTAAGCGGCGAATTTTTATATCTGGGGAATACTGTATGCAATTTCTAAGTCTTATTCGTTTTTTGTTTAAGTTTTATACTTAAATACGTAACTCAAAATATTAAAACGGATATCAGTAAGGGTCACTGTACTTTAACTGTAAGTTTTTTTTTTAATAAATTTTTTTTGGAACTTCTCTATTTAAATTAAAAATCCGACCACAATAAAAAACGTGTAACAATTTAAAATATTGAAAAATTAAAAAAAAATAAACCCGGAACTGTGGCCACTTACAAGAATAGAGATTTAATTGTTATCGAAATTAAAACTAAATACAGTATAAATGCATTTTTATGACATAAAAAGTGTTTCGACATTTTATCGCTTTAAAAAGGGCGAAAAAAAAACGGAATAGAAATATTTAAAATAACAGTATTTTTTTTCTAGTTTTTTTGTGTTCTTTCATAAAAAAAGACTAAAAAATGCGAACATTCGAAAAGGGAAAAATAAACAAACCTACAGAAAGAACATTCAGTTACAATCATTTCATTTCGGTCAGTCAACCAGTCATTCATTCGCTCATTCACTCATTCGCTAGTAATAAGAATTGAAATGCGGATAAAAAAGATGCAAAACGCGAACTCAAAAGTCATCTCCACTTACAATGGTTTTAACGACCAAATCAAATGTGACTTTTTAGGCTGGAAAAAAACGAGAAAAAAGGAAAAATGAAGCACTGAAATAAAAACAAAATTGGAATATTTTGTGATTTCAGTTTTCAGCATCGCCATCACCATCATCATCGTCATCATCATCATTGTTGTTTCCATCGCATGAAGCGAAAATTTGAAATGTACAAAAAGCGGATTTTCCAGGCTTTTAAGCTTTTGTCGTCAGCGAAAAAAAGCTGAATTAAAACTAAAAACGAAATAAAGTCTCTCTTTTTTCCACTTTTTTATCCCTCTCAACAGAATTAAGGTTAGAAGGATGAGTAAACAAATTCGCAATAAAAAAAATATTTTCAAAATGTTGCGTATTTTAAAGTACTTTTTTTTTGGTGGTGGTTTATACAAATGGACGAATGAATGATTGAAAGATTGAAGTTAAAAATACATCGAACCACATCACCATTTTAGTTTCCATAAAATAAATCAAGTCATCGATGAATTTCCGATCATGGCCTATAATATTAAATGTTTAAAAAGAGTACATCAGTGTATAGCATTGTAGTGTAGAGCCGCAAACAAACAATATCTTGTAATGTTATATACATATAGGGTCACCTAAGAACATATTGCCCTGTTGAACTTCTTTCTGAAAGCTGTTTGATGTCAGTGCCTAATATTTAATAAGCACTCGAGTGTTTCTTTGAAAGCATTAAAGCCCCACAGGATTCAAGTGAAGTCGAAAAATCCGCCGCAGAAGATGAGAGCTCGTACAATATGAGAGCTCGTACAAGATGAGTGCTCGTGAGTTCAAACCCCAGCTCTGACATCTCTAATAAAACGATGACTTCCTCTCAGCAGTCTTCGGGCAAAAACTTTTGAGTTAATGAAATATATTCGTCTTACAACGATTACTAACACTTTGAGCAAGGAGTATAACTCTTGAGTACTAGTCAGAAAGCCGTTTACTATTCTCCGGCTGTTTCTGGACATTCTGATGCAAGACTTAAATTCCCACCCATTGACCATTGACTTCTGTAAGGCTCATTTTAGCGTACCGTGTGCAAAATATGCCATATTTTTAAATACTTAATAATTTATGCAATTATCACGATTAAATTTTCATAAAATCTTCTTCTTCCTTATTATCCCTTTATTTGTTTGTTTATTTGTTAACACTTGGATATCCTATAATTTATTTTACGACTTTTATCTCATTTGTAAGACTTGTAATTATCTTGGTGTTTCTTTGTTTTCTGTTGTTGTTCTTTTAATTCATTTTATTTCATTTTGTGCTTAAAAACATAGAGAAACACAGCAATTTAAAATAATGATGTAAAACAAAATGTGCCCATAATCTCATTCTAATATGAAATGCTCATCATAAAATAAAACAAAACTGGATTACGGTCGAGTAAAATTGTCTCTGCCCTTACAATACAAAAAAAAAAAAGAAAAAAGGGAGTAGTCATCAGGCACATAGTCAGCGGAATATCTAAAGCTATAACAGCGTTATATATGTAAAGGGTGTGTCCACAATAGTGAGCATTTTTAACTGAAAAATTAATTTTACTGTATGATGGGGTTTTCCTAATACTTCATTGATTCCTTTCATCAAATTTGTCATGCTGTTGGAGCTCATTGTTGGATTTTCTCCAAACTGTAATAAGATTTAGCAAATGGTCTTAAAATATAGACTGAGGAGTTCAGAGATTCCACCAAATCCATGTGTCAATTTATATGCTTCTGAATAACCACTTAACTTTCTCAACTACCTTTTTGGTAAGCTTACCTCACGTATGAGTTAGAAACAATCATAAGTACGAAGTCGAGAACCCTGTCCTTCAGCTTATTATATACCAAGTTCTCGTATAACAAAGCTGGAGATACATAGATGTTCTCAATGTTCTGGAAATAAAACTTCTATTTGGTTTGGTTCCTTATTATTTACAGCACTTATGTTATGCCCTTAAATCACGATTTTTTTTTTTTTATATCAACACATATTTCTTCCTCTCAGCAGATTTCTGGCAAAAACTCTGAGAGAAAATAAAATTGCTATGAAAAGTTTCTCAAAAATCTGTCATTCGGAGTCGACTTTGAATTGTAGGCCCCCCACTCATGTATAAAATTAACGCACACAATATAAGTGGTGTGATAAGCTAGGTCCTAATCCTGACTGAAGGGTTGTAATGACCAATTACGTGTGTGTAAGTTAATTTGGTATGATAACCGCTATAGGGACAACTGAAACCCATCCACGTCTTTAAAGTCACAAATGTTTCATTGTCCTATTGCTGTCACAAATACAGGGCATAGTTCTGTTGCTCCAGGTCTTATTCAGACTTATTCATTGAAAGAAATTCCAAAAACCAAGGTCTTGAAGTCGCCGTAGTCTAGTAGGTGGTATGTTGGCTTATTAGACGTGAGGCCTCGGTTTAAAGCCCAGGCCAGATATCTACAACAATATTTCCTCGGCGACTTCCTCTCAGCAGATTTCTCGAAAAACTCTGAAAGTAAATAAAAATTCTCAAAAATATTTGTCGTTCGGAGTCGACTTTAATTAATAATAACGATTAATCGAAATAAATCTTGTGTGTCTGAATTGTTCGATTTTTATTCAACGAAAATATATAGTCTTCTAGTTTTTAATTGAATCAACCATAAATATTAGTTTAAAATTATTTGAAATCCTACCTACAGTACCACCATTACATTACATTAAGTTCCTCTTGAAGAGGAACTTTCCTTTAAACTTAAAATCAAAATGTTTAACATCCTTGCAAACAATGACAGAATAATGACATACTTTTCTCAACTCTCTTTCACATTTTGCTTTTATTATTTATTATTATTTTTCTTTTTTCTTTTTTTTTTTTTGTTTGTTTTTGTTTTATTATTATTTGTGTCTTACAATCTGACATAAAAACTAAAATAAGGCAACAATTTAAGAGATATTTTCGGATAACTTTTTGGTTGTTGGATTAAATTTATTTTTGCTTTTTAGATGTCAGTTTTCCTTATCGTTGTTGCTGTTGTTGTTGTTGTGCCATGGTTTTGAGAAACAGTCACAAGACAAGACCGATTCATTGTATTATTGTTTACAACCCTGTAAAAGTAATAAATGCACTGAGAGAAAAATATTTTAATTGCATACATCCTTAAAGTAGGTTTCTTTAAATTTCTGTGGAAAATTATGTCCCAAGTATTGAGATGCTACGGAGATAACGTGTTCTGACTTTTAACACATTTTTTGGGCACTTAAGTAGTACAACTTCTTATATTGCCATGGAAAATTGAAAGCAGTCGTGACAATAAACCTGCTGCAGACCTAAAAACAATTGCGAAACTCGACAAATTTACAAACTTTTTGATAATAATATACATATATTATCAAATATTTTGTTTATAAAAATCTGTTGGAAAACGTAATGCTGCCATATGCAGAAGAGAACATGCCACTGGTTTGGGTTTTCCAACATGATAATGACCCAAGTCATGCTTCAAAATTTGTTAAGGGATGGTTGACTCAATCAAAAGTAATTGTTCTCGGGTGGCTAGGTTAATCGATAGGCCTTAACCCTATTGAAAACCTTTGGAGCATAGTTGACCATAGATAATAATAAAGGGATTTAGGAACAAATATATACCCCATTTTTAATCGTATCCAGAACGCATGGAACAGCATTTCTAAAGATCAAATTAGGAGGCTAATGGATTCAACACCCCGTAGATGTGCTGCCGTCATTAAAAATAAGGGTTACGCTATTGACTATTAGTTTAATTTTTAAGTTTTGTTACAGAAGTACGAAAGTTGCTTTAGTTTTGACCACTAGAATTTTATGGTTATTTCGTTATTTTGAAAGAAAAGCAATATTTTAAGCAAATTGATTATAATTTTTTTGCATTTACGTTTAGTCTGAATAATGTGTAAACATAAAAACCAAAAATCATCCAGTTTTAACCTTTTTAGGGAAACATATTTGCTAAAATATTAAAGTGTAATGTCAGTTGCTTTAGTTTTGGCCACCAGTGTAATTGTAGTTTATTTCTTCAGCTTTTTTTCCATTTCATGATATTTCATAATGAAGTCGCCATAGTCTAGTAGGTAGTGTGTTGGCTTATTAGACGTAAAGCCAGGATGCGAGCCCCAGGCTAGACATCAAAACAAAATACAAAAAGTATTTCTTCGGCGACTTCCTCTCAGCAGATTTCTGGCAAAAACTCTGAGAGTAAATAAAAATTGCCATGAAAAGTTTCTCAAAAATATGTCGTTCGGAGTCGACTTTAAACTGTAGCTCCCGCCACTCATGTATAAAATTTGATACACACAACATAATTGGTGTGAGAAACTAGGTCGTAATCCTGACTGAAGGGTTGTAATGACCAATTATGTATGATATTTCATAATATTTTCATTCGTAATTATTTTTCTAAGTGTAGCTTTTAATAAAACTTTCCCTACCGATGGCTGTATATTTATTAAGAAACAAAAAACAAAGAAATGAAATATTTTTTTTAGTTCAAATGTAACGTTGACACATTAAGCCTACTTAGAAAATGGTGATTAGAGTGTATTTAGCAGCTGAAGATGATGATAATGATGATGACAAAAACAGTTGTACGTTATTTTGCAGGCTTTAAAATATTCTACATTTTCTTATTGTAGTTGTTGTCATTTTTGAGGTTATTATTCCTTTTGTTTTGTATTATTAAACGAAACAAAACAAAACAAAAAACAAAACAACACAACAAAAAAGATAACTTTTATGTTTTAACAAGAACTGCTTATTTTTAGACGGAAAACTTTTCCTATTATCAACAAAAGAAGACTTTTGCTTAAAACCTGGAGGAAAATGTTTAGAATTTCATATTATTATTATTGCAAATTGTTTTTGTTATTTTCTTTTGTTGTACATGTATATGTATATAAATTGTATATGTATTTAATTTTGTGTGTTCTCTCTCTGTCTCTTTATTTGCAGGTGTTATCAACGTGCAAATGCGTTTAATTTGTAGCAGTACAACAGAACTTTCAACATCCTTTAGTGAGGTAAGTACTTTTGCCACATTCTACCATTAAAACTTTTTTTTATTTGCCATTATTGTTATTTTTGTTCCTGCTGACTGTTACTGCTGACTAATAACAACGTCTCGAACATAAGCAGGAAACAAAACATTTCCTGCGATTCTGTGTCTCACCTTTTTAATGACTTTAAATGATACTGACGATATGAATATTCTAATATTGTAGTCTACAGTTTGAATACGTTAGCATATGAGTATATCGTTGCACATACACACATTGATATACATATAAAAAGTAATATTGACTATGATGATGACGGTGCTTTCATAAAAAAAGCTTCAATAAAAATTAACGCCTAGGCTTAGGTTTTGCTGCGAATATGATGACATTTTTTTTTAATATTATTAGGTTTCTAAAGTACGAAACAAGGTTATCTGTGTTGTCTTTAAAAGAATTATTTTTGGAATACCAATAAACTTATTTCAACGTATATGTTAAACTCATAATCACTTAATTCCATTCCACATTGCACTTAGTTTCTAGTGCTGGTCACGTTTTATTCATTTCCAAGTAACATGAACGTATTTTTCTATAATAATAACTTCTCTTATATGCCTATTATTTTATTACATTTTATAAAAAAATGTGCATAGTAGCACAATTTCATGGATTGTGCAGCAACTGCGCTGACTAACTTTTTCGATGAGTTCTATGCAATTCGGTCACCACAAGGACTGTGCTTACCTGTGACATCACGCCTGGTCGCTATGCGTACTCAAATGAGCTTTGGTATCGAAGCTATCAATCCAACCTAACCTAACCAAATTCATGAATTCCTTTAATAGTTTTTCATACTTTTTCATTTTCACCTACTAAAAGCTGTAATGCATAACAAAAATTTAGATTTCAATATCTGATGTTGACCGACGCAATACATATTATCCGCTGCGTCCAGTTCTTTTCAAATAATAATAGTACCTTGATCGAACGTCACATTAAAACAAATGGAATTATTGCCCATAAAACTGCCAAATGTACTTGGCAGAAATAATTTCGTTTATTTGCTTTGAGACTTGTGAATAGTTCTTCAAAGAAGAAAGTCATTTGAATTATTGTAACAGTCCGTAATAGGATTGACGCTGTCTGTAAAATAAGCGACAGTAGTCAATAATAAAAGAATTTTTTCTGAAATGGATAGTGCGGTTGGCTAATTAACACAAATGGCTGTTCTTTTCAAAAGTTGGACTTCTGTGTAGAAGGCATTAAACATTGAGCATAAGATATATTATCATTTGAAGCGATTGAGTCAATGTTTCGAACAGCAAAGCTAACAACTCATCTATAATACATACATAATTGGCCATTACAACCCTTCAGTCAGGATTACAGCCTAGCCTCTCACATCACTCATGTTGTGTTTGTTAATTTTATGCATAAGTGGCGTGACCTACAGCTTAAAGTCGATTCCTAACAATAGATTTTTGACAAACTTTTCATGGCAATTTTATCTACTCTCGGAGTTTTTGCCAGAAATCGCCAAAGAAATATTTTTTCATATTTCGTTTTGTTCGAGATGTCTGACCTGGGGTTTGAACCGTGGCCTTACGCCTAATAAGCCAACATACTACCTGCTAGTCTACGGCGGCCGCAACAACACATCTATAAAGTGTTGTCTAATTATGCTGTGTGTAGAGCTCAAGATGGCAACTGATCGTATTTACCTCATATTTGCTAAAAAACAATTTGTGCATCATGACCATCTTGTTAAATTATTTGGCTCAGCGTACATGTTACAATTATACCCTTTTTTAAATCAAAATGCAATACATAAAGCAGCATAGTCCTCTCGAACAAAGCGAAATATGAAAAAAATATTTTTTCGGCGACTTTCTCTCAGCAGTTTTCTGGCAAAAAGTCTGAGAGTAAATAAAAATTGCCATGAAAAGTTTCTGAAAAATCAGTCGCTCGAAGACGATTTTACAACTGTAGATCCCGCCACTCATGTATACAATTAGCACACACAACAGTAGTGGTGAAGAAACTAGGTCGTAATCTTGACTGAAGGCGTGTAATGGCCAACTCTGTATGTATGTATGTGTGTTATCCGTTGCAAATACTATTGCCAGATATATCCAGATATAACGTAGATTTTTTTGTTGTAAATTCAGCTACGTTCTCTCCTTCACATAATTCGAGCAGTTCCTCGTTATTATTTTGAATATGGTCACCGTTTACAAGGGAAAAATATTTCATGATGTAGACCATATGTTGCACCCATATATGTCCATGGGACTAATAACTAATTCAGCATGTATTGGATAACAACGTAGAGGACATAAAGATTTTTTTAAATCCAAATAAACTCTATTTCCTACAAAGAAATGACCACTTGTACAATATTTCATGCTTTTATCAATTCTTAAATTGGCAATGCGGTACGTAGAGCATTTTAAACCATCCACAATAAGTATAACCTAAAGGCTATAATTAAGCCAGGACTTCTAAGCAAGTCGATATTGTAAGTTTTGAAAATATTCCTTAGTCGGAAAAATGTTATAAAAACTTAAGTGTGTTGGAAGAGAATTTTTCGTAGTTCAATTGTATGTAGAATATCTGGTCTACTGTAAAGCTACCAAGACGAAAAGCTCCGTATTATTCTCTAGTACATTAGTCGGTTGGATGGAATATTCGTGAAAACTTTCTAGCATTTGTCCAAAGAGTTACAGCTTTATAGCCATATTGCATGAGATTTCATCACCTTTCTCATGTATTAGCACTATGGGACCAATGCACTACAATGTTGGAATTTATTCCTGTTGACAGATATTTGTCGATTTGATTTCGAACTCAGCCGTTATCCTTTTTTTCAGACGTGTTGTTATTTTTTTATTCTGTTAATCGTTTTTACAGTATATTTCGGCGGTGATGTATTTTTTCACATAGCTTGGTATTGTAACTGCCGTATTTTACATACATACATTATTAGCAATTCTAATACTATAGTTAGGATCACAGCTTAGCTTCTTACATAACTGCCGTGATAGATTAAATTTTCTTTCCGACCTCAAAATATTATGAGCAAAGTTGAAGAATTTCTTTTTCTTCGATTAGCATTTAGCTATTCTTGTATTTACAAAGGTCTTTAAAATTATAACACAAGAAATATTGTTTGAACAAATTATGAAAAAAACGAAACTGCTCTTGGCTTTTCCCACAGATAGACTTTTCAGATATTGAGGAAAATCTTTTGTTTCTAAGTTGTTTTCCTTTAGCCCACTGCATTTTTCAACATTTGTATTGGTACAGGCAAGGACACTCATTCAATTCTTAACCTATATGAGGCATGTGTGTACGTACGTATGGATGGGTATAAGTGTTTAATCCAAAATACTTTCAACGTTACATCAGTTTCCTTCCAAAAACTTTTTAATGTTAGTTTTTGTTTACTTTTCTTCAGCTATTTTTTCTGTCTTCTATTCACCGATTTTTCTTGGTATTTTTCCTTGCCAGACATGTAAACAACATTAGATTATATTTCCCTCTTTCTACCTCTTATACTTCTCGTCAACAGTTTTCTTCATTCTCAGTTGTGTCTTCAACGTTTGCTACTATTTAACAGTCGTTAAACTTTAGGGCTTTTCCTCTTATTCTCTATTTTTTTTTTTTATTCTTTTCATTCCGCTGCATGGTTGTCGCTAGAGCAGCCTGTCTGTCTGTCTTTCTGTCTGCGTTTGTGAATGCGTCTGACTTTCGTAATTTTCACTTACACATGAGCCCAGACATACTGCGTTTCATATACAGGATATGCATGCAATGTGTTCAAATTGTTATTAGAGCTATATCTAGTAAGTACATATGTATTGTATGTATATGTATAAGTGTAGTTAGTTCTTGTGCTCTCTGTAAATTGTTATTTAATAAAAATAGTTGCTGGTGCAGTTGTTGTTGTTGTTGGTAAATGATAAAAATTTGATGGGAAATTTAGTTTTATTTGATATTAAAAGTAAATGAAAATGAAAATGTTCTGTGAAACTAAAAAGTAATCTTAATAAATAAGGATTTTTTATAGAGAATGAAATAAAAATTTCGATTTAAAAGATTTCATAGAGCAGAGTGTGGTTTTGTTATGAACAAGAAAAAAAGGAAATTTTATTTAAGACTTTAGGGTAGACACTGAGTTTTCCAGGACTATGTCGGCATCTGTAATCTGGTAGGGTGCATATGTTTAATTACAGTTTTCAAAGCACTGTAATTAGAAAAATTTGCACTCGGAGGGCATAAAATTTAGATAGTGTTACTGGACATTTAATTAAAAATCTGTTTATATTATAAACACCTTTCCCATCTTCTTGTTATTTCTTACATATGTACATACATAATTGGTCATTACAACCCTTCAGTCAGGATTACGACCTAGCTTCGCACAACAGTCGACTCCGACTTGCATTGTTTAAGTCTTATTAATTATAATAAACCATAGTTTAGTAAGTAATGTGTTGGCTTATTAGACGTGAGGCCACGATGACACATGTCCAACGAAATGAAATATTAAAAAATATTTCTTCGGTGACTTCCTCGCAGTTTTTAGTCGACTTTAAACTGTAGGTGGTCCAGCTACTCATTTATAAATGGTGTGAGAAGCTAGGTCGTAATCCTGACTGAAGGGTTGTAATGGCCAATTACGTAGATGTACACAAAGCTTTGTAGTTCAGCAGGTGTTTGGTCTACTGTATCAGATCCTAGAATGATCTATCATTGCTTGTCATTTTTAGGCGTAGTAGTGGTGATTAAATTTTGCTTATTGAGTTTTACTTTTTTGTACAAAGATGGTTTCCCCTGACCTTTCTACAGTCTTCATTGTTAAAGTTATCTCCTCTCTGGATGAGCAGGTGTCTGTGAGCTTCTTAGATCGATTTTTGAAGATGATTGAAGTCTTTTGTCGATTTGTACCTCAGGGTTTTTGAACCCCGATTAATCGATTTTACTGTTGTGCATTTTAACCACTGCAAAAGAGGAGGCTAGTTACCATACGAATAATGAAACTTCATCTGTCATATTAGCTGTTATTAATTCATACTGTTTTACCAAATCACCATGGGCAAATAATAAAATTGTTTTATGAAAATGTGTGCTGTGAGTGTCTGCCATTAATTTTCATTGGAAAATTATTTTCTGCGACGAGACCCATTTCTGTATGAATGGGTACGTGTACAAACAAAATTGTCGAATTTGGGATGATACCAATCCACATGAGAGATTATTCCGACGCTACATGCCACACAATGCATGCCACATTAGATATTCTGCACGAGTGATTTCACAGCATGATCATCTCACATGGAGGTGACGTGAACTGACTATTAAAATCGCGCGATTTGTCCCCGATGTGTCGCAATGCGCCATTATGTCGCAGGTGTATGCTCATAAGTCACAAACCACAGCGATTGTCAGATCCGACATAACTCGTGCCATGAGTCAAATTTAGACTGATTTCGGATGCGCTCCACCCGGAAAAGCCCTGGTTCACTTTTTTTACTATTTATATTTGTATTTTACATTTATATTCTACACGTAATTGCATCAATACTTTCTTCCAAAGAATATAAAATTTCGGTGATATTTTACATACGTGTTGTGTACATTAATACACACTTTATTCCATCATGCAACATTTTAAAGCAGAAGGTCTGCCAGTTTTTAATAATTTGTTGGCGAATATGTGACGAATTGTTATTATTTGTTTGGCGATTGGAATGATAAATTTTCTTGATTTTATTACGAAATATCGCTTCTTTTTTCTTGGTTTTTATTTATTTTTTCCAATTCATATTTGATGACTTTTCTAATTTATAAAAAAAGTTATCATCAACTAATTTTAACCCAAAAGAAAATCTCTATTTTTGCTTTATTTACGCAATAAATCTTATCAATTATCTTTCATTACATACATTTCTATCAACTTTGTTTTACAAAAATACATTTATTTTGATATTTTTAAAGCTAAAAACGTGCTTGGCATCCAAGAATTGCTCCTCCAGCTTTTGGCAGCTTTACTCCTATTTACTGTTTCTCAACAATATTAACTTTTGACGGAGTTTCATAGTTAATCTACTTAGAAATTTGTTATCAGACAAACTGTTTAAAATAGTCACACACACACACCATAAAGAAAATTTAATCTGGAATTCTTTCCAAATATTTTTAATGCATTTTTCTCTTTAATCTTATGGAGAAAAACAAAATAATGCAGAAAGTGATTTAAAAATACTTAAAGAAAGAAAGTCTCTTTAGTTTTGTAACATACACACACCCACAGTTATGTTTTAATGCCTCTTCAGCTCTTCTGTGAATTCATTCATGTCGTCTATCTTTCTTTGACTAACAGATATTAGGTTTAGTTTTATAATGCCACTTAGTCCCAATCGGTGGAAAGTGGAAAAGGCTAGTAATTGTGAAAACTAGATTTTATTCAAAGTGTTGTTAACCTACCCTCACATTTAACAGGAAATCGAATCAGCGATACGCAAGATTAACACGATTTTTGTCCTTCCTATTCGCATTAAAGGTAAAACATTTCTATCCCACGATTTGGTATGATAAACAATTCCAGAGCATTTCATGCGGCATGATATTCCTTCATTGAAACTTATTGCTTTTGTGTCGGTCGTTATTTTTCTCACACGTTGGTTATAGAAGACCTTGGTTTAAAGACAAGAATATCACAAGGTCACCTTCTCACTATATTTTTTAATTTCCAATAATGAACTCTTTCTCGTTCGAGCCAACACCGAACTTTCAAATGGGGTCGTATTAACAGGACTGATTTCAACCTGCTGATGCAAGGTCCCCTGCTATAATTCGTTCGTCAACTTTCTCTGAGTAGATTTTTGGCAAAAATTCTGAGAAATAAAATAAAATTGCCATGAAAAGTTTCGACATTAAACGGTACGTTCAGCCACTCATAGATAAAATTAACGCACACAACATGAGTGGTGTGCGAAGTTAGGTTGTAATCCTGACTCAGGGATGTAATCCTGACTCAGGGTTGTAATCCAGACTTGGATAATCAAAATCCAATGCAATGTTTGCACGGTGCAGTATGTTTTAGACGTACGGAAGCAGCATTAAGTTAGGGTTAAATTAGGTAATAGTGACAGCCGTTTAAGGTCAATACACTCCCAGACTCCCCTCCCACGAGAGGGAGTCCCCACCTCAGAATTAGTCCATGATCTTTACAAAGTCAAAAATATTCTTCATACTTAAATTTGAGACATCATATAGGTCCTCGAAAGAAATATATCCCATTCTCGACCCATGTCCTCTATATATGCAGCCATTGCGCTGACCAACTTCTTCTTCTTCCCTGAAGAACTTGGTGGAACTTGGTCTGTACAGGGACTGCGTTCACCCGTGGCATAACAACGGGCCGCTATGCGTGCTCAAGTGAGCTTTGTGATATCAGAGCCACCACTCCCACCTAAACCTAAACCTCTATATAGAGCAGGGCAATGACAGAAAAGATTTTCTACACTCTCCTCTTCATTATTATCTATACAGGAACGGTAGTAGGACTGCGCATGTCTCGCTATGAAAATGTTCAGATAAAAGTGAAGCTATAGCACTTAATTTCATTTTCATTAAAGAACCCGTGCGTCTACTGCTTTTATATTTCTTGAATATCAAACTGTTCTCACAAGCGACAGTGGAAGGCAGTTTTTGTTTTCATAACAGAGCATTTCAAGTCTTTAATTTATTAAATTCGTAAAAATAACAATTTGTCTTAGTAACTCTACAGCTTACTTTATAGCAGGAATCTTTTCCTGGTAAATAATGCAATGGTTTGCAAACTTATATGCTGATGTGCTCAGAGACTAGATTCATAATCCTTGACTAGATTCAAAATCTATACTCCTGCTTTAGATCTGTCTGAATAAAAACTAACAGAAAAAGTAAAAATTAAGCATTAAGCATTAAGCATTAAGTTTGTTTATGATTTTTTTTAAATGGTTCAAGAAATAGCTCAGCAGATTTCCTTACAAAGACACCGCCTAAATTTGATCGACAATAGGCCAAAGCCCTGAAGCCTTTTTTTATATATTCATATCGATAGTAGAACTTTTACAGTATAAACAGATTCTTTCTGCCCTTACCCAACAAATTTTCCCTGTTAGTACACTCAGTTAAACATAATGTACCTTTGGGTGGATAATGATCGACGTTAAGATCAAGTGATGTATAAGAAATATACTGAAATAAAATTATAGATACTAGCCAGTTGTGATTTTTGTCTTGCGAAGAGTTCTAATTATTCTTTAAGCACCTAAATAGAACAAAACAAAATTACTGTTATTTTTTCATCTGTACGAAGCAGAAGCAAATCAAATGTCTCTGATGCTTTATTAGATTTTCTTCAAACTCTTGTAACGTACATACATAGAAGAAAGTAAAAGAATGAGCTTTATTACCCAAAGGAAAGATGCTGTTGTTTTTAGCCATAAAATAAAACACATTCATATGTGTGGGGTTATATTTTCTGCTTTGATTGCCGTTGCAAATAAATACATCAATTTTGGCAGCATATGTGACATTTTTTTGCAATAGTATTTGCATATTTTTTTAGAATATGAATGAGCCGACATGCTCATTAAATAATAAAATTTCAAATTTATTGAGACAACGTGACTTGAAGAAAAATATCTTAAATTTTGTGTGTACGTCCCCTTTTGTTATGACATCTTGGCAGATGGGCATAAATTATTCAAAATAAACATTTCATGGGCGCATATTCATGTGCGTAATTTTCTGCAAAATTCCTAATTTAAATTCATATTTGTGCGAAACAGTTCTTTTTTAAATCGTCTTATTTTTATTTTTTTTATTGAGAAGCATTCTACCATGTTTTCTTTGGTAGTAAAGTTGTATCGGAAGACAGACAATTATGTTTTTTTTACTCCGTATATAAATTGTCAAGTATTTAAGAAATTTCTAGAGCTATCATTTTCATACTTTATGTGAGTAATTATGGACCAGTGGTAAACTAGAATCACTGGATCAATTAGCTTTGGACTCTTGACACCGTACAATAGATAAGATCTTACTAATTTAAATATTTGACAGACAATACCACCCTTTCACTGTTCCAACAAATTATTATTCTGTATGTAATAGTGTTTCAACAATCAAGCGATGTTTCATAACTCGGAATAATATTCACATTTAATTCAAAGGTGCCTGTATTTTCTTTTCTCATTATCCCTTTTGGAGGCATACAACTCCCATAAAGCATCTCAATCTTATACGTAAGGTTAGCTCTGAACCAGTTCTTGGGTTCTTTAGGTTCACGTGAGGACTTAAGTCGCCATGCCCGCGATTCTATCTATGATGCCTCATGATTTACTTCCCCATGGATACCTCTCTGCTTAAGTTCCTTTACAAGGATAACGAATAATTATAAAGACTGCAGTTTCAAATCACTGCGTATCCAATATTGTCTTTTTTCTTTTCAACAAGCAAAATATCTTAAATGTTCTATATTTTTTCATCCACATATCTTAGATGTTCGAAAATCTTGCTCAATTCAAGCAGCTATCTAGATAATAACGATAATAGCGTAATATTTACTAAGCCTATTATGTTTAATGTTCTCAACCAAGCTGGAAATAGTGGTATCTTCTGAAATTCTCCCTGGGACTCTTAATATTAAGCTAAAACCACGTCTCGGCCCCAATTGCTCTCAAACCAGAAATTGTAAAGCTTGGAATTAATTCGTTAATTTCTTATAAGTTAATTGACGCTGGGTGATAAGATGAATAAATAAAATTTTTCCAAATTTTGTATACAACGCCTGCTATCCCTTTGCATCTTTCGTCTCCTCATTTTCATTCTTTATCAGTAATCATCCCAACTAACATACTTCTGTAGTCTATTTGAGTACAAAGGATCATACTTTAGCCAAACCTGCCATATCTGTTGGTATTTAAGTAAGATATTTAAACCAGTTAGATTGAGAACAATTGAAATCTATTTTTAAACGCTCATTATTTACTCCAAAAATCGAAATCTGTTGGGTGTTTTTGCTAGCGCTTCAACGAAAAAATTATCGTTTATGGTTGCTATGTATTTACCCTGTCAAGGTCAAAATAGAATACATATCTTGTCATTTTATTTATTTTATTTTATTTTTATTCTTATTACGATCTGTCCAATACCTATAACGGATCTGAATATGAAAGCTGTATATGTACATATGTAATGGGTCTTTACAAGTCTTCAGTCAGGATTACAACCTAGTTTCTCGCACCACTTGTGTTGTGGGTGTTAATTTTATACGTGAGTGGTGGGACTTACAGAAACTTTTCTTGGTAAAAATATTTACTCTTAGAATTTTTGCAAGAAACCTGCTGACAGCAGATTTATTAGAGATATCTAAACTGGGATTTGAACCGTGGTCTCGCGTTTAATAAAGCCAACACTAGGCTATGGCGACTTCATGAAATAAAAGCTGCACAGCATAAAGAATTATTGAAATACTGCTTAGCTCAAGTTGACGTGGTAAATCTTTCAAAACGTTCGTCCAGCGGTAAAATCTATAATAAACAAGCAGTGATACATCTTGAGAGAAACTGTGACTTAATGATTCAAGTTTCTTATCAGCTTTGTTTCTAAGTAACGACAGATTGCAACTCTACCATCCTAGAACCTGCTTCAGCTGGAAAAATTAAACTGTATCCGATTAATTAAACTGTAGCAAAGGAAAGAAATATGATGAGGATAGAAGAGATGTTTGGTAACGGTCTAACAGGATAGAAAAAGAAATCAGTTTGAGTGATACAGAAATCATAGCTCAGTCTGATTTAAAATCATTTAATACCAAGCAGTTGATTTATATTCAGACTCACAGGTTTCTATTCTTTTCTATCCTTCTTTTAAGTGTAGTAGTTTGCGGATATTATTCCTTATCTGGATAGATAACCACAGTATGATCAAATATTTGAAGGATTTGGGCATTAGGCATTCAGTCCATTCCTGTATGGACCGAGAATATAAAATTTACAATATTTTTCAGAGTGTACAATCCATTCAAACATTTTTAGCTGGATAAATTAAATAAGAAAACTGCGTTTTAAAATTTAATGTTTTTATTTTTTCTTAGCATTTCTCCGTCGTTCAAATGAAAATTAATAATCCGTTGTTTTTAAAATCCATCGAGAAACAAAGGTAACAAGGATAATTTCTTCCTTTAATGTCAGTTTTACCGCTTGTTACCTCTTTTAATATTTGTTGCTTTTGCCGTTATTTTGTTTTTTCTTCGCTTTGGCTCTATAACCGTGTTGTTTTTATAAAAGTGGCTGTGAATCTGACTGGGGGTAAGAGCTTTTTTCACTCTCTCCCTTCGGCAACAAAGTCTGCAATGTCGTTTGTTCTTGTTTTTTTTTCGGTTCATATTTGACATTAAAAAACCACAACAAAGAGTCATTTCTCTTTTCTTCATCATGTTTTCCTTTCTTTGTTTTTGTCGTTTTAGTTGTATCTAAATACTCTGTTGGCATTAGAAAAAGAACAACCCGTGGAATTTTTTTTTTAATTTTTTTGTTTTTATTTTATTTCTTCACTTACCACATTCTCTACACTGTTTTGTTATATATTTTTTACATTCATTTCTTTAAATCCCTGCCTACCAGTTGTGTTATAAATTCTTGCTGTTGGGTGTTGAGGCGCAAATATATTTTTGTGCCTCATATGCTATGCCAGTGTCATACAATATTTATATCTTGTAGATATATTCGCTGCTGTTGTTGTTGGTGTTCGTGTTCGTGTACCAGGTATTCATGAATTTATACAATATTTTTTAAGAACCTTAAACACAAAGCTTTTATTATCCTTGGCATCTTTTTTTTGTTTTTTGTTTTGCACAGGTCTTTTGTGTGAAGATATCTTTTATAAGGGGTTACGAAGGCGGGTATATTTTTTCGGTTTAAATTTGCCTCATAATTTTCTAAGGTTACACTCATCGAATGTAATGTCTTAAAATTATTTGCTAACGAATGCAAAGTCATTCAATATGTTAACGTTTTTTCGAGCTATTCTGGCCAAGGTAAACATGAATTTTATCACGACTTATGGTGAATATTAATGGGACATTAGTTATGCTATTGAATTAATTTATATTACATTTGAAATTCTAAAAATATATTAAATTTTTCAATTGTAGAGCCCAATGACATGAAATGAAAAAAAAATATGTATCGAATTTAAAAAGTTTTTGTGTTAGTTCCTTTGTACCAAGTAGTAGAGCCCAAAAGAAACTAGATTAAATAAAAGTTTTCTCAAAGCAACTTCAATTTATTGAATTTAATTGATTATTAGTTAATGAAAAGCAAATAATTGTCGAATACATTGTTTTAAATATCTGGCTATCCATTTTATGGTTCCAAATCGGCCAGACCGTCTGATAAAAATCTTTTATATGAAATATTCTTCTAAAGTGTCATGTACTTATCTCATATAAGGTATGCGATTTGCTAATAATGATCGTTTAACATCCGAACACCTCGTGAAAATAGATACAACTTGCAAAACAACTTACAACAAAAGTAGTTGATCAAATACAGTCGCTTTTCGATCTTATCTCACCCACTATGCAAGGAATTGATGATGAAATTTGAATTGCTGCCGTAGTCTAGTAGTTAGTGTGTTGGCTTATTCGAAGTGAGGCCACGGTTCAAACCCTAGGTCAGACATCTCCAACAAAACAAAATATGAAAAATATTTCTTCGGTGACTTCCTCTCAGCATATTTCTGGCAAAAGCTCTGACAGTAAATACAATTGCTTTGAAAAGTTTCTCACAAATCTGTCGTTCGGAGTCGACTTTAAACTATAGGTTCCGCCACTCATGTATAAAATTAGGACACACAACATAAGTGGTGTGAATCCTGACTGAAAGGTTGTAATGATCAATTATGTATGTATGTATGTATGTATGTATGATGAAATTTGATGAGACTGGATACTCTACAGGTCAAACCTATGCATCATCGAGAGTATCCCTTCTGTTAGATAAAGTGTGGCGATTAACTCAGTTTGTCGATAGGAATCAGTTGTCTGATGGGTCTTCCTGAAGTAATTTGGATTTGCATCTCCATTAAAAGTTCAATGCACGAAATAGTTTAAGTCGGCTGATCCCAACGTCGTAGACAGTTGACTAGGTGCTAGAACAAAGAGCTTGGATGCCGAGTTTTTGAACATAATTTGCTTCAGCAATGAAAGTCATTTCTCAGTCGGGGGTTACGTCGAAAAGCAAAATTGACGCAAGATAGAACTCGAAGAACAAAAGGGTGATTGTGATACAACCATTTCATCCCGAAAAAGTGAATGTTTGGTGCGCTTTATACTCTTAAAGTTTCACTGAGACGTATGAAAATGGTACGGAAGAACCTTTACCATCAATTAAGAGCACTTACCATATGAAAGCCGACTGTGCTTGGCCTGCAAGATCGTGGATTGGTCGGTAAGTGGCTTAAAAAAGATGGTGCCATAGATCACACTACTCGATCGATTTTACATGAGAGGCTTGCAGTAAGATTAATTTCACATTTTGGCGACGTTAATTGACCACCAAGTTCATACGATTTGATGTCGTTAGCTTTTGTTTGAGGAGTTACGTCACAAATCGTATTAACGTTGAAACATTTCTAACCAATACATATTTACCACTTAAGACAACTTATTCTTTATCATACAAATTCACTTCAAAGTAAATTGTTTTAAAAATCAAGGTTTTATGTTAAAATGATTGCCTTATGGTCGATTGAATCGATACCCATTTAAGCAAAACAGAAACGCCAAGCACTGTTTTTTCCGGTAAAAGCTTTGTAATGTTGATATACTTCTCATGCCTAAAATATTGAAACTTAAAATATTTTATGACGTGAGGCATTCGACATGTCAATATCAAAGATTTGAACAGAATTTGACTTAATCCATGGCACATTTCTTAGCAATTCTATCACGTATTTTATAAGGTGTAATAAAAAGGAATTCATTCTTCAGAATACTATAGACATCTGTGGCAAAAGTTATTGAATGTAAATCATTCTTGAGATCAATCTTGAAATGAAATTAAAAACGTATAATTTCCATCTCAAGGTTTTGTTCTCTGTGTATCGTTTCCACTGCCGTTAGCACTGAATTTCTTTGAGTGTATTTTAAAGCCTTTTATATCTTGTATGCGTGTTTGTTATTTTAGCGGAATTATGCTTGTGGCCACATTACAATGTATTTCTTTAGCTCAGTTCCAGTCTTTTTCCACTTTTTTGTTTGTTTGCTTTTGGTGCGTTGTTAAGCCCTTTTCTTTGATACTGTTGTTGTTGTCCCTCATGTTTTTGCTCTTTGTGTCAGTTACTCTGGTTTTTTTAACTTTTTTCGTCTTCTTAAACAAAATAAAATAAAAACAATGGTTATTAAAGAAAAAAAAACAAATATTTCAGATTAAAATAAAAAGAATATTTTACATTTAAGTAAACAAATCCTTTGATGGCCTTTTTGTTGTTGTTGCTTTTCTTTTTTCTTGTATTCGCTGGCAGTTCCTTTAAACGTCTTAAACAGACTGTAAAAAAGATTTCTTGTAACAACTTTTTTTTCTTAGGCCTTTGAGTTGTGAAATGAATGAAAACAATGAACGAACAAAAACAAAGAATAAAAGAAACAATATTGAAAAGAAAATGTGTTTTTTTTACTGTGTTATTTAGTAAAGTTTTAAAATGTGAATTAAAAAATGTTTTAATTTTAATTTATCAAAAAATCAAAGAGCAAACAGTGGTTTAAAGCATCGAGAAAAAATGTATACTTTTTGTAATATTTTTCACCGTTTCAGGTTTAATAATTGAAAAAATTTAAAAAAAAATATAAATTTTGTAAAAGTAATTGGTATATTTATTTGGGGGCACAAATGAATGCCTATCATTTACTTTTTGAAGAAGATATTCATTATATACATATTTGGCTATTTTGAAACCTTCTGCCATTGCATCATAATTATGTGTCTGTTGTTATTGAATATACAAATTCATGGAAATGAGTGTTAACAGTGAATACCTCTTATAGTCATTAAATAGCCCAATTTCATATGCATATTTACACATACGCGCCGCAAACGGTCACATTCACGTTAGCAATAGTAGAGCTAATATTCTGAAAGAGAAAAAAACCTCTGGTGCTATTACAAGATCTGTTTTCAAATTTTGCCAACGCACATAAAAATAAAATTTTATACGCTTATAACAGCAAGTGACTACATTAGTTGATTATTGGTTGGCGCAGTAACAGTTGGGATATATTAATTAGTAATACATGTATGAGTACATCCATGCATATGTACATACATAATTGATCATTACTTCCACCTTTCAGTCAGATTTTGGACATAGCTTCTCACACCATTTATGTTACGTGTGTTAATTTTATCCATAAGTGGCGGGACCTACAGTTTAAAGTCAACTCCGAACTTCAGATATTTTTGAGAAACTCTTTCATGGCAATCTTTTATTTACTACCAAATTTTTTGCCAGAAATCGGCTGAGGTCATCGTTCAAATCCCAGACCAGACATCTCCATTAAGTCGAAATATGAAAAAATATTTCTTCGGCGACTTCCTCTTAGCCGATTTCTTGCAAAAACTCTGATAGTAAATAAAATAGCCATGAAAAGTTTCTCAAAAAAAAATCTGTAGACGGAATCGACTTTAAACTGTAGGTCCCCCACTCATGTATAAAATTAACACACTCAACATACATAGGTGGTGTGAGAAACTAAGTCTACAGCGTTAAAAAATTATGAGAAATGCGCCAACCGGCCATAGATAATAAAAGCTCACATGGACTTGCTCAAATTTAACTTTCAATAAACAAAGGTTTTGTTTTATAAAATTATCTAAAATTGCCGATTGCAAATTTATCAAAAGAGACTTTAACATTTTTTACTACTAATCATTTGCCAACAGCTGCATTAATGAAAAGGATGCAACCGTCTGTGTTGTTTTATGTAATACGAATATAAAAATAAGATTTTAGGTAAAATTGACTAAAGCTTAAAATGCTTGACGATTAAATTTAAGTTCAAATTATACTCGTTTTTCTCCATAGAATTCTCTCTCGTCTATAATAGGAAACAGTAAGCTGTGTTTACATCACAACGTATGTATGTATGGCTATGTGTATGAAACATAACGAACGTACTGTGAGTGCAAATATTAGAGGCAATTCCGGTAAATTTTCTATTTCACTTATGAAAGGGCATGTGTTGCGATTTTAAGCATTTCAGTAAAATTATACAATAGCACACACCCATACGCGCTCATATTCATACACACAAACACACACTCTTAACAAACATTATTTGGAAAATATTTAGTGTCACAAAAGCGACGAGGAAAAACATTGTGTGTGTGTGTGCATAATAATACGTGTGTCGATTTATGTGTTAATGCACTTGCAAATACGCAACACACATATTCATTTATATTCGTATAAAATTGCTTCCATAGACTTTCCCCCTTTCTCACTCACGCTTTCTCTCTCTCTCTCTCGCTCACCCTCTGTTGTTTAAACACATACCCATACGCCAAATACACTTTAATATTCATGTAAATCTGTTAAACGTAAACACTCAACAAATAAACAATAGCGAATAGTGAGAAAAAAATAGAAAATAAAAATAAACAATTGTGTGAGTGCTATAATTTGGGTGAGGGTGAATGGGAGGGAAAGAGGGTGAAGAAAAAAAAAGGAAATATAATAATAAACTCTATCAAATGCACCGAACGCTTGGTAACCACAGTAATTGAAATATTGAAGCGTTATAATAACCAAAACCCAGCCAACAATCGTATCAAGCTTTTGTACACTGAGAACAAAACATCAGACATCTCCAACAAAACGAAAAATACAAAAATATTTCTTCGGTGACTACTTCCCAGCAGATTTCTGAAAAAAATCTCAGAGAGTAAATAAATGAAAAGTTCCTCATAACATAAATGGTGTGAGAAACTAGGTCATTATCATCATGGGACTAAAAAATCTGAAATTGTTATTAACATCTTGGAAATTGGAACTTGTATCATTTTTTGATGGCAGCTTTTCACACTAAATTCCGCAATTTTGATTGTTGACGCAACACTAATACAGTTCAATGATTTACAAAGGTTGTTCCCCTGTTAATCCATTCATGGTGAAATGCCTATCTTTACTGAGCATTTTTGACAAATGAAATGTAATAATGTACCCATTATTATTTAAAGCTTGATTTATTCATTTCTCTACAAATATCTTGTGAACCAATGATTCTCAGCAAAAGAATTATGATTATATACATTGTATAATTGTGTAATTGCTCCATATCCGCCTTAGTTGAACGTAGTGCAATATCCTGTGACTGTAATATAGGGTGGGACATTTAAAAGTTTAAATTTAAAAACGAAATAAAACAAAAACGGTGTGAAATTTTGTTAAACTTATTTTTTTTGTTGTGAAGTACAATTGTTCCGGTTAGAAATGGAATGTTATTTCATTCATATGGCAGCCGCGGCTGGCCTCACAGTACCTCATTCAATCGGACCAATTTTCGTGCACTTTTTCGAGTGTGGGCCTTCAGATATTCAAATGTCTCTGGTTTGTCAGCATAACACTTTTCTTTAAAGGCGCCCAACAGAAAATAGTCCAATGGTGTCAAATCGCAGCTTCTTAGCGGCCAATTGACATCACCATTTCGGCTAATTATACAGCCATCAAATGTTTGACGCCAAAAATCGATTGTAGAATGAGTGAATGTGTGGCAAGTTGCACCATCCTGTTGAATCCAAACATCGTTCACATCAATACCATGAAGAGCGAATACAAAAGAATCGGTTATAATGATGCGATAGGTGTCTCCATTGACCGTAATGGTTGCGCCGTCCTCATTTTTAAAGAAATATGGGACGATGATTGCCTCCGCACCAAACAGTCCCTCGTAATGGGTGCATTGGCTTCTGTAAGACCACGTGTGAGTTTTGTGAGCCCCAAATACGACAATCTTGCTTATTAACATACCCATCAAGATGAAAATGAGCTTCATCCGAAAAGATGATTTTATTTTGGTAAAATTGACATCATCGCCCAGTTCTTTTCATTGGCCCAATAAATCCTAAAAATGTTCATTAAATAGCTACACTTATTCTCAGCTTATATATCATAAAACCAAATCTGAATTAAATAAATTAATTTTTTGCCGAAAAACCACATCAAATCTCTAAGTGTCACATTGGTGTCCTTATTATTTTTCATTTCACTGTATGTATGCATATGAACGTGTGCATATTGACGTAAATAATATACCTAAATTACACTTTTTCTAATGCCAGGACAATACGTTGGTTGGTTGGTATACCGTTCGAAAGTCGTTGTAGTGTAACAGCATTTATGGTGTGGAATTTTTCATATTCATCGTTACCTTCGACAAACAAATAATATTCCCACTTGTACGCCATGCATACATACATACATACATGTGTAAATATGAGTGTATACAATTATGTTGTGTATTCCGTTTTAACGAAATCAGTGGCTGTACTATTTTCTACATTTATTTTGTCCCAACTCGCAATAGTTTACTCTGTATCCCTTTAACTGTTATATATGTATGTATGTGTGCGTATTTCTAAGTGTGTGTGTGTATATGTGCTTATATATGTATATATATTCAACACATACACTCACTGATGGTCATAAAATTGAATTACGAAAACCAAAAATATTCTCACACACATATGCATATATATGTACATACTTACATACATACACAGTCATACAAATTCTTGCGTTATTTCAGACGAAATAAATTTAATTAAAAGCAAACTTTGAAAATTTGTTTTTTTTGTACATTTTTTAAGTTTAAGTTTACTTACACACTTACATTTACGTATGCGTGAGTGTATGTATATATATACGAGTGTATTTACATGTATTTATATTTGCTTAACATATTTATTACTTCTCTTTCGGCTGTCGTATTGTTAGTCGTTAACACTTCTCTTCAATTAAACTGCTGCGGTTGGTATTTGCGTC
The DNA here is from genome assembly GCA_936449025.2 of Sarcophaga subvicina. Taxonomy (NCBI): domain Eukaryota; kingdom Metazoa; phylum Arthropoda; class Insecta; order Diptera; family Sarcophagidae; genus Sarcophaga; species Sarcophaga subvicina. Next base: position 104,591,935 of record OW388081.2, on the reverse strand, counting down.
TGATGAATATTTACTTTGATAAATACTCCCTGCCTTGGAAAAATACTCTCTTCTGTTCTCTTCTCTTGTGATAGGTGGTAAGGCAATCAAGTACATTTATTTTTTGGTTTTTGTTTTCCACATTTTTCTGCAATGTATTTGTCTGGTATATGCGTACGTTACAATGTATTTGCAGTAATCATTATTATTTTAACAATAATTTTTTCCTTTACTTTTTCATTTTCTTTTGCACTCAATCAATTTTATCGTTTGAACACTTATCCTTATCCCTTTATCAAGTGCTGCATACTGGCAGCACCTGTTATACATACGTATATTGGGCTGATATTGTAAATATTGATTTTAACTTTATCTCGTAGCACACGCAGTGTAGCTGTAATGAAATTCCGTTATGTTTAACTTCCATCAGCGACAGGTAGTTTTAGCGGTTTGATGTAAATTACAATGCAATTTCATGTTCTGCATAGAGTGAAAGCAAATTTAATTAATAACTTAATCTCTGCTTTTCAATTAAAAACAATTTAAATTTTAAATTTCAAATTAATAAATAATTTAAAATCGAAAGAGAGATGGAGAGAGAGAGAAACTATGCAAGCATTAAACATTTAAAAAAATATTGTTTGTCAAGTTCAAATTTGATTTATTAAGAACTTTTAGTCACACAAGAAATACATAAATTTCGAATAAAATCAATGGAAGATGGCAGATACATACATATGTACATAACATAATTGGTCATTACAACCATTTAGTCAGGATTATGACTTAGTTCCCCACACCACTGAACACTGAAGCACATACATACATAATTGCTGATTACAACTCTTCAGTTGTCAGATTTACAACCTAGCTTCTCACACCACTTATGTTGTTTGTAGGTTGCGATATTTTTGAGAAATATCGAAATCTGATCTGGTGTTTTGAATCATGAGTTCCTATCTAATAAGCCATTGTTTATTATTAAATAAATATTTTCTTTACTTTTGCAAATTTCCCGTTCTTGACTTCAAGTTCTGTGGGAACCTAATTTCATGCTTTTGGATGAGTTCTTCTGCTTGAAGGTATTTTGAAATTTCTGTTTGTATCGTTCTTAATGATTCTGCCTGAATATTTTCTACGAATTTGACCACAAACTTCATGACGTAATGTCTGAAATGCATCCTTGAAATCTTTTAGCTGACCGGCTTGGTCTTTGTCTTCCATGTCGGAACATCCTTTTCTGAATTGCATAAACCATCGCTAAGATAAGCAATATACATTAATGGCTCAGCGATCTTCTTTTTGAATTGAAGAAGTAAAAAATAAATTAAATGAAGTCGCCGTGGTCTAGTAGGTAGTGTGTTGGCTTATTGACGTGAGGCCTCGGTTCAAACGAATTATGAACAAATATTTCTTCGGCGACTTCCTCCCAGCAGATTTCTGGCAAAAACTCTGAGAGTAAATAAAATTGCTGTGATAAGTTTCTAAAAAATCTGTCGTTCGGAGTCGACCGATCGCCACTCATGTATAAAAATTAACGTACACAACATAAGTGGTGTAATAAACTAGGTCGCAATTCTGACTAAAGGGTCGTAATGACCAATTATGTATGTAAGTAAAATAAACATTTTCTTCTTACTTCCATAACTTACTTAATTGACCATTAACAACCCGATTAACAGATTTCGGTCTGTCTCAACACATTCTTCTAGGCGCCTCTGCTTCCTGCGCGCCTTTGTCTTTTGGTCACACCAAACAAAGCAAACAAGGTCGTTCTTTTCGCCGACTCGCCGCAGCATCCTCCTCCATTCGAATGACATGGTCTAGCCAGCGCAGTCGCTGGATGTCAATACTCTCCACAACGTCGACGTCGTTGAGGTGCTCATACAGTTCTTTGTGGAAATCATCGCCAACTCGCACTGGACCGAAGATCTTACGTAAGACTTTACTCTCGAATACTCTCAAGGCTGTTGCATCAGTGTTTAATAGATAGTGTCCACGCCTCTGCGCCATAAAGAAGCGTGGAGAGGATAAGCGTCTAGTTGAGTATTAGTTTTGTCGCACGAGAGTAGTCTCTGCTACTCAATTGCCTGTTGAGGCCATAGTAACACCTGTTGGCAAGAGTACTCCTAAGCTTGATCTCCAGAGTGACATCATTTTTGATGGTAACGGCGGAGCCCATATAAAACATTTTCTTCAGTGGCCCTTTATCGACAGATGGTTATTGTCTGCCCGCATTTAATTTTATAAATTTTATAATTGACAATGAAATAATTAAGAAAACCATTCGTAAGTGCTAACAATCGTGCAAAAACATTCTTATTTTTTTCAGAATCTCTTAGTATTTAAGGGATTCTGTTGATTTTTTAAGCAATTTTTCGTTGTTTCTCAAATATTATTTCAGTAAACCATCCAGTTGTGTAATTATTAATGTAATCTTATACTCCATATTAAAAGTACGCTTAAATATTCGTTTATAAAATCTCTGAATTGATTTGATTCAGTTTTTTTTGTCGTATTTAGTTTTGTTTCGTATTGATTTCTCTTTCAAGTTTTCTAATTCTTTTAGCACAACAGAATGTAGATAGAAATAGAAATCCAATACCGATTGACCCAAATGTGAGATTGCAAAACACACACATACAAAAACTTACCTTTAAACTATTCTTGTTTTAATACCATTTGAAACGTACACCTCTACACAACAGTGTGTGTGTGGCTCACCTTACAATTCAAGTTACAAAAGGCCATAATAGAACAGCAAAGAGTAAAAAGAACAAAACTTTACTCGTTAGACATTTATTTACATGTAAATAATGTGGTTGTCCTCCCCACACATATACACCAACCTACATACATATGTACATATGTAGGCAGTGAAGAAATATAGGTTTTCATCTACGTGTGTACGTATGTGCATCCACACAATCAAATTCAATGAACTTACCATCACCCTCATCATTAGAGTTGTATGAAGGAATTGGTGTCATGTTTACTTCTTTCTTTCTTTTTTTTTTGCTCCGCTTTGTATGTCCTTTTCATTTAGGATACGTACATCCGCTTTATACAAGTGATTTGAATCGGCCTTTAAAATTGTTTTTTTCTTGTTCTTATTTTTAATACGATAAAATAGCATCAAAGAAATGATTTTATTTATGCATGCATGTGGGTAAATTAATTTACAAATAATTTTACGTATGTATATATGTATGTATGTACATATATATGCCTAATGAGTTTGTTTTGCATACACTTATCATGCCAAAGAGCTCTTTACATTACAGCTTTGAATTTAAGCTCAATATACCACACGAAATCAATATTCATTATGATGACTACTTACTTAACATATGTATTTAAAATTGCCATCGAGTAACATTTTTAATTAGCGACTGTAAATGCAAGTTTTATAAAATATTTATGTATGTATGTATATTGTAATGAAAATATCTTTTAAAAATATCAATCAATATCCGATAATTCTTTTCATCTAAAGTGTCATTTATTAATTAAAAGGTATACAAGTATGAATCGTTTAACCACCGAAGAATACGTAAAAATAGTTAAAAGTTACCACAAAAATGTTGATTCATGATTGGGTAATTATAGTCGTTATAATCGAAATATATGCGAGAGAGGTTAGTAATATAATAAAGACATTTAAAGAAATTGAAGGCTTTCAGATGTGATCATCATTACAATGTATATCCATTTCATAGCGTATGGTAGTTTCGTGTAATCGTAGTTTTTTAGTTTTTCTAAAAGATCACCTGAGTTTCAGGTGGAAATATTGGTCATTAATGGATCCTGCTCACTATTATTATATTTCTAAGCGCATGAGCGTATCTGTATCAAGAGGCTATTCTGGCTATTCATCTCTCGGTTAGTAAGAGACTGTAGCAATTGATTAGCACTTTCACGCCGGCGTTTTAATTCATGCCTGTCGCCTACGGGCGGCTGCGCTTAATATTTCTCGCTCTATCGCGACGTGATTCGCAGGTATTTTTTTCGGCAGTCGAAGTGTTAAGGGTCTAAATATTTAGTATTACGTATCGTCTAATAGCATGACCAATTGCGTACCACATGTGGTACATGCCGCCCGATAAAATAGTCTAGTGCGGGCCATATGCGTGAACATATGATATTGTTAAATAAGGTAAATATAAAAAGAATACTTTTGATACCGTACATATTATAATGACAACAACAAACATGATATTTTAATATCTGTTGTACAATCGTGTCTCCAAAATGTTGTCCAATCAAAAGGAAAAGAACATGATTCCCGGAAAAGTTTATTCCAGCTGTGTAGACCAACATTAGCAAGCTATGTTCTTCGAGAAAATATTGTTTTGGATTGTTTAAGATTCTTGATCGCTGACTTCAATGCTGGTTACTGTTTTTAAGGAGATATTGCTCATCCCTATCATATATCTGAAGGCTTCCTTAATAAATTATTTTTAAGCAAAATGGCTGGCCTGTTGGCAATCCTATTTCTTTATCATTATTTAATGCTTTCAGTGCGCCCACATGTTTACACTGCGCTATAAAAAATGTTTTCATTTAAATTAATTTTTTTGAACGGTTTTCTTTACGCACAAATTAGTTTTTCATGATGTCATTATTTTGTTATTTATCTTAAAGATGTCAGGGATTCAAGTACTGTCTACTGTGAAAACAGATGCCACTTTTACAATTATATCGCATGCGTGTTGGGGTGTGTGTATGTGTGTGTGCTTATAAATATTATTTGATGAAACACCTCCGCCATCACATTGAGTGGCAACGAAGTTTATCTTAAACAATCAAAATTAATTATTTAGACTGTTACGTGTGGCATAATTTATAAAACCTTTGAGATTACATACCAACAAACAACAAAGTATTACACGATTAAACGATGCCTTACAATAAAACTGGCTCTACAAATCCATTGCATATAAGAATGATATTTGTGAAAATGCCACATGATGGTTTGATATAACATATCGAGTATGTATGGCTTTGTGTCACATATATTGTAAATGTAGAAAATTTTGAAAATTTGGAATCATGTTAACCACCTCAGATAATGTAGGGTATTAATGAGAGAAATTATAATTTATCTTTGGGCCAATAGAGTACTAGAATATATGTCCGTGTGTATGACACAAATGAATTTTCATTCATTCTCTTTATATTATATGTATGTATGTGTGTTGTCTCTGTATAACTGATATAAATAGATTGACGGTTGGCATATGGTGATCTGTGGAGCATGGGCTCTAGTTTTGTATGCCGCCAACGATAATGATGTTAATGATGATGATGGGCATTGTATTCGTTTTCTAATGAGTATATTGTGTAATTAAAGCATTATCACCTATGGAAACAAACCGTAATCGTTTTAAGTTTGATTTGTCACTGTCAACCATTGTTGACAGTGTCATTTCACTAATTATCCCATAAGCATAAAGGAATCGTTGTTGTTGTGTTCGTTAACGAATCGTTATATGCTCTTTAAGAAAGTTAAAGTTTTGAAATATTTAAGGAAAAATAAAAAAACCGGAGGAATAGTAATTTATTATAAGAAAGTACAAGTTATATTGGTTTGAAGAAACAATTCATAAATGCAGCTATAAAAACTAATAACTTTACTAAAAGAATCTTTTTTTCAATCTATTCAGTTTTATTTTGTGTACCCTACACTATTACAAAAGGACATATTGTGAAACAAAATTATTTTTCCAGGGAGTCATGTATCATTTTTGTGGAAAATATTTTTTTTTGATTTTATTTTTATTAAATGTCTCTTATATAGCTCTGAGTATACAAAAACGCATAATTGGTCATTACAACCCTTCAGTTAGGATTACCACCAGGCTTCTCACACCACTTACATATGTTGTGCGTGGTAATTTTGTATATGAGTAGCAGGACCTACAACTTAAATTCGACTCCGAACGACAGTCTTTTGAGAAACTTTTCATGGCAATTTTATTTTACTTTCAGCGTTTTTTCCAGAAATCTGCTGAGGTTAAGTCGCCGAAGAAATATTTTATCGTTTTGTTAAGAATGTCTGCCCTGGTGTTTGAAACGTAGCCTCACGTCACATAGGGCAACATACTATCTACTAGTTGTGTGTATTAATTTTACATATGAGTGGCGGGATCTAAAGATTAAAGTCGACTCCGAATGACAGATTTTTGAGCAATTTTCATGGCAATTTTATTTACACTCCGAGTTTTTGCCAGCAGTCTGCTCAAAGATATATTTCTACTTTCATATTTCGTTATGTTCGAGATGTCTGACCCAGGTGTTGAACTTAGGGCCTCATCTAAAACGCCAACATACTACCTACTAGTCTACGGCTACTGTTTCTTTTATTATTATGGGGTAACCCTGCCAGTTACTGACTTTTTCCGAAGGTGCAGTATGACGTTCTTAAGACATTTTGTTCTGTCCAAATGCGCGAGGACTGTTCAGGAAACTACTTAGAGGATGTCTCCGTTTTTTCATATTTTGTTATGTATGAAATGTCTGAGCCAAGGGTTGAACCACGGGCCCTCATCAAAAATGTCAATACACTACCTACCTGACCATGGCTACTGTTTCTTTTAGTAGGACGGTGTAACTCTGCGAGTTACTGACTTTATCCCAATGTACAGTATGTTATTTCCAAGACATCTTGTTCTGAAAAAGATCTATTGAAAGCATATTGAATACGTGCATCAGGCCAAATGCGAGAGGGCTGCTTTTTTATTATTCTCAGATCAAATTCTCCGTCAGATGATATTTTACTTTACAGTCACAGAAAACATTTTTTTGTATTTTTCTAATAATTTCTAGTTTAAAGTTTTTATATTCCTTTTTGTCTTCAAACATTTTTAATTGTAACTGCCTCAAACAACGCTATAACACTTTTTCAATTTCATAAAAATTATATGTATGTAGACTTATGTCTTTGACTGTATGTGTGAATGCACCCGCGTAGGCTTAATGAACAGCTTAGTGAGTACCAAAGCTGTTTTTCAAGAAATCCATAAACCATAATACTCATCATTATATAATTTATTACTGTATCGAATTGGTAGATATCGATATCCAAACATATTTCTACCCAAAATCGATTACAGATCGAATAGAGATCGATTTTTCATTTAAAACGAAATAAGTAAGCAAATGATGAGTTCTTCAGAATGTAGGGTAACGATGCAGCGACTTGACTGTTTACTTTTTTTCATATTTTCTGAAGCCAAAATCAATATATGCAGAAAAGAAAACGAAAAAAAAAAGTAAATTTGTTTTGAAACTTTTTAAAAACTTTTCCACTTAACGCAGTGTGTTTCTAAAATTGTTTCTTCATTCATTTCCCTTCCACCCATCCTTCCTTCCTCATGCTATATTTTATATGCAAATTGCACAGTTTTGTTCTGCAACGTGCATCGTGTTGCTAGAGAATGAATTCTTTTTTTTTCTCTGGCGTTTTTGGTATTTATTTTTTTTGCTAAAAACGGAACAAAAGGTGGCAGGTTGGTGTCAACTCCAGTGTAAAACTATAAACATTATGCTCCATTCATAAGACAACTTTTTAAAATTGTTTCTATAAAATGTTCTCTTCTTGTTTTACACAGAAAACAACGTGTGCATTCTTAAACTTTTTTAACATTGATTGAGTTTTTTAGATTACGAACGAAACTAAAGAAGAAAACTTTATTTAGATTGAATTTATATTTTTGATGCGTTTTTAATAACTTTCATTTATCATCATCATCATCATCATAAATCAGGTCATTTGGAATTTTAAATAATTTCTTGCATAATTATTAAATGAAATACATACTTACCATTGATTTAGTCAGTCTTTAAAACATTCTACTGCAGAATTTAGTGTATTGGTCATACATTTTTTGGGGCTACTGGAAACCGATTTTCATAAAATTGTGATCATTGTAATCATTAAGAAGATATTTGTGGTCATTAAGAAGATGTCAGCAAATCGTATCGTTGCATCAGATTTTGTGAATGCCACAACGAAGGGCAGCCCATTTCGTTGCCGAATGGCAATTGTCGTTTTCGTACTGAAACCTTTTAAACTGCAATGTGATTGGAAATTTAATTAATCCTTTCTCCCCGCACTATTTCCCTAAGAAATCGTAACCGTAACTCATAGCGGGTATCCTGTTAGTCTTTTGAGTTCTGTGCCAGTCTCTGAATGTGGGAGTTGTGAGTTCAACTCCTACCAGAGACTCTGTTTTGTTAAAATTCGACTACAAACAATACATGGCAACATTTCCCCTCTCCCTCACTTATGTACTTCCTGAATTCCAACAAATTCACGACATATATATTCACATATTCACTTAAAAAGATGGTTCTTGTTATAGGGTCGCACTAAATCTGGTTCGGAGCTGAGGCAGAGTTTCTGTTATGTGTTTTAGAAGCTGTCTCTCAGGCCATAGTTGCCAGTAAAGCTTTCTACATGTGAAGATGATAGTAGAATGCCATTAAAATTAAAATAAAATTTAAATGTTCCAAAATGGCCACTGATCTCTTAGAGAATTTTCATATGTTTTTTTTTGCCAAATATATGTTTTTTCAAAATTCATTTTCTTAAATTCCAATTATCCCACTACCACGGTTCGAAAGAGGATCCTCTGGATCACGTGTACCAAAATGATCATTTAGAAAATTTCAAAGCCAATTTCCTCAATACTATATCACTTTATATGTGACTATATTGCTGATTATATTAAGAGGCTTTCGAACCTTCTTTTGAATGTGGTATGGTACTTATATACTTAATATATATCCAAAAATTAGCTCCTAAATAAGTGGGCTTATTCAGATGGATACTGTTAAGCAGCTAACAGTGCTCTGTTCAGGTCAAATTTTGTTATGTTGAGAGAAAATTTTGCTCTGTTAACACCAAATGTGGCGATGCTGAAATTTTGGGATTGCGCCTTGGATTTTTAAATTCTAATTTATCTACACACACATCTGCGTTGTTGCTTGTGTATGGACAATGGGATTTTAAAGGCTGATACCTACTCGCTCATTTGTATTCTATTAATGGATCTTATAATGCAGTTTACAATTCTTTCAAATAAAAATTCTTAAACACCTCAGGTGTACTATATGACCCGTCAGTATGTCAATAAACATAAAGAAGATTACATTAAAAAGGCAGATGAAATGAAAGGTAATTAGCGTTGAACTAAATGGATTGCACGCTCCTATGTCTACTTACAATTCAAAATTAAACGAAAAGGCGACCACTTTTCTAATGCATCTTCCAGTGCGTTTAAGGTCCATAATAACTGATAAATTATTCCATAAACCTGTTGTTAGCGTATACATATGTATGTATGTACGACGTTTTATTTTCTTTATATTTTAATTTAACCAGACTTACGTTCTAATTATAGAAAAACCTGTATTTTTTGATTTAAACACGTACATCTTCAATTACATAAAATTGGGGAACAATTATTTCAGCAGAAATCCAGAGGAAATAACATTTAAAATTAAGAAAAAAATTAAACGTATAATTTTCGTTAGGAAGGTAGTTTCCGCGTATTTGTTTGCAATCCCATGTTGTAATTAGCAGTCGCATTGTGTCATAATGTGGTTGTGACGTTTTATTAAAAGTTTTGTCCTGCATTAATGCAGAATATACAGCGACTTGCAGGTTTAGGTCTCTTTTTTAAATGCAAATGTAGTGGAGATTCTGCAAAAACAACATTTGTACAATAAAAAAAAAAAATGTTCAATAAATTCCTTATTGGTATGGTAATTGGATTTCTAGCATTTTATAAGAAAAAATTGCATAATAACATCAGCATATGGAGAGCCGTAGTCGGAACAACCTGCTTAATGTAAGCATTTATTTACATATTGTCTTGTCGTAGATTTTCGAGTATCAAACTATTATGACAACTTACCTAACCACCCAGACATACACAATTGGCCATAACAATCCTTTAGCCTGGATTGTGACCTAGCTTCTCATACTTCAGCGACTTCTTCTGGCAAAAACTCGGAGAATAAATAAAATTGCCATGAAAAGTTTCTCAAAAAATCTGACGTTCCGAATCGACTATAAACTGTAGCTCCCGCCACTCATTTATAAAATTAACACCACAACATAGGTGGTGTGAGAAGCTAGATCGTAATCCTGACTGAAAGGTTGTAATGACCGATCTTATGTATGTATGTATGTTATTTGGTTGACGATATTCTAAGTTTGGTACAACAAGCATTTGTACTGTGGCCAGTATTACTATAAGGAAGTGGCAATTGGTGCAGCACCCAATTCTGTCAATTAAACTGGAATAATTTGCTAGATTTTTCTAGGACTTTCCGTCACGATCATTGTATTATGGGTTATGGAAAGACACGCTAAGAGAATGCAGCACCCATTTAACAACTTCCGCCGTGGGTGCAGATCCGCTGAGGAAGAGGAGACTGTTGTCTACTTTCTTTGTCAATGCCTATCTCTTGCTAGGTGCAGATATAGGTTATTTGGCTCCCCAATCGTTGTCAGCTTGACGGAACTATCGTCCATTGATGTCAAGGCTATAGTTTCGTTTGTCAAATCTTCGGGCTGGTTTTCCAGCGTAGGGTAGTTGTGCTTTAGAATGTGCAGTCCTTGCGCTGACACAATTTCTTCTCCCCTGATTTGGAGAACTTGATCAGTACAGAGACTGCGTTGACCTGTGGCGTCACAACGGGCCACTATGCGTGCTCAAGTAGGCTTTTGGCTTCAAGGCTACCACTTTGACCTAAACCTAAACCATTCGTCACGATGTGTAAATTTTATCTATAAATGACTTAAAGTTTTCGCATTTTTTGTCAGAAGCCTTTCTAAGTAGATGTCAAAATTGAGAACTGAACTTAGAGCTCTCGTTCTACTACAGTAATCCTTCGATTTACGTCGCCTCCATTAACGTTGTTTCGATTTACGTCGTCAAATTTTTTGTTCCCTCTAACTTCAACCGCCTTTTCTTGGAACCAATCGAGGGATTACTGTAACTTTTTTAAGTTCCTTGTTAAAAACATACTACTTTGTAGTATGTGCAATATGAAATTCGATTTACGTCGTTTTTATTTACGTCGCCTTTTTCTGGAACCAACTGCGACGTAAATCGAGGGATTACTGTAATGTACTAATTTAAGCATTTTTTTTGTTTATACACTTTCGATGTGACGGCACTTTTATACACTTTCGATGTGGCAATTGAAATACGATTATATCCTGAAGATTTTTGCTAGGTTTTGATTATTATGCTAGTGCGCCAAGTAAAAGCAAGCCAAGTAAAATAAGCCACGTACTGCTTTGTTAATTCGTTTTGTATCGAAATATACTAATTATCTGTTTCTATTTTGCTTTCTTTTTTTTTCTATACTCGTTCGTGTAATCTAAAGTTTTACCAAAGATAATAACAGACACGGTTTTTTACCTTCCTTCCCTCTTACAGTTCCCTTAACAGAGTTGCAACCACATCTTGTGCTAGTAGTGGGTGGTGTGGTTTGTGTGTATAAGGGAGCTTTAAAGTTTTGTTTTTGTTTTTTTTTATTTAATTTGAAGGAAACAGTAGATTTTTGATGGCACTGGTATGGTAGCATTCTATAGAATTTTATTCTGCAGCAGTAGCTGCTAATTTAATAATATTTTTAATGTGCTTGGCATGTAATTTGAAGTTTGAAGCGTTTAAAAACTGTTAATTGTCACGTAAAATAGTTTATTTACAAAAAAGAATGAAAAAAAATCCCTTTCAGTTTTTGTACATCAAATAAAGTAATGGAAACTTAGAACTTTAGAACAATTTAGTTGAACATCAGACTTAGAAATACTTTTAAATAGATTTTAATAAGAGCCAAAATAAGGTCTACCTACCGTTTATTCTTACGAATTTTGAATTACATGAGTGTGGGCTTTTTAAAAATAATATATTTATTTCTAATAATAATAATGATTGGGCAGTACAACACTTTAGACAGAAATACAACCTACATACATAGCTTCTCATACCACTCTTGTGGATCCACCAATAGCTGAATAGTTTAACGACAATTAATTACTCTCAGTACTATTCTCAGAAGATTGCTGTTTTGTGTGTGAAGTTAGTTACGAAATTTATATTATTTTCCTACAGTGAATGTTACGTCTGAAAAGACTGTTGACATAATTGAAACGTTTAAAAAGATAAAAAAAAAATAAAAGAGATAAATTAGAGAAAAAATTAAAGGAAGCGGAAACTAAACCTTAGAGCTTTACAAAATAACAAAAAAAAAAAATACATGAAAATAGCAATTAGTTTATTGGAGATAAGAAAGTTGTAAAATTTAAGTATTTTTACCAAATAGAGGGCATCATAAATTGGCTATAATTCGCTAAAATTTAAAGGGGTGAGTTTTCGAACCTAGTGTGCTGGATAGCTATTGGATCAAGGACTCCAAAATAGTTTTCGTTACGTTCGACCAACTTTTGAGACCGGAGATATAGTCGACAAAGCCAACATTTTTATAGCTTCTATATAAATCAGCCAAAATCGGATATAAAATGGACCTGTGAGCAAGCGGAATGGATGGTCATGGTATCAAGGATTCCAAAACAGTTTTCTTTACGTTCCATCTGTACTTCGAACCGGAAATATAGGCGACGAAGCTAATTTTTCCTCAAAAATAGGATAAAAATGAAATTGTCGAGAAATTAACTTAAAATTTTTTATAATTCTCATTGAGTTCATATGCTTTTATATGTAAGTATATATACAACAAAATGACGTATTTTTTGCAAGTTTCATGTTTTTGGTAGATGACTAGCATTTTTGATCGATTACTTGCATTTTTTTGGGGTGATTACTTGCATATTTTTCGTGCTGACCTGCATATTTCGGTCAATGACTTGAATTTTTTTTGAGTCGATGACTTGCATTGTTTAGGTCAATGACTCGCATTTTTTGGTCGATGACTAGCATATTTTAGACGATGACTTGCATTTTTTGGCGATGACTTTCATTTTTTGGTCGATTACTTGAATTTTGTGGCCGATGACTTGCTTTTTTAGGTCGATGACTTGCTTTTTTAGGTCGATGACTTGCATTTTTGGTCGATGACTTGCATTGTTTAGGTCAATGACTCGCATTTTTTTGGTCGATGACCAGCATATTTTAGACAATGACTTGCATTTTTTGGCGATGGCTTTCATTTTTTGGTCGATTACTTGAATTTTGTGTCCGATGACTTGCTTTTTTAGGTCGATGGCTTGCATATTTTGGGGTTTCGATTGATGACTTGCAGTTTATGGTGGTTGACTTGTCTTTTGTGACCGATGGCTTATACTTTTTGGTCGATAACATGCATTTATTATATAGAACGCTTTTTTTGCTCATTTGAATAATACAATTAGCTTCGTTATCTATATATCCGTTTTAGTTTCGTTTTCCTTTGCACTTTTTCTCCAATTTATCTCTATTTTCGTGAATATTTAAGATTTTCTTTCTGCACTTTTCCAAATTTTTCAACTATGTTAAATTAACAGTGTCTGTTAACATAACTTAACACTTAATATAGGCTCTATATATTATAAGTTAACAGGAAGATCATCACATGGTTAGTTTCCTTGTTTTATATTCACAACTACACCTTAGTATGGCTTGAATTCAACTTATACTTAAACTATTACTGCTAACGTTATTATTTTTTATATAAATTCAGGCTAAAATATTTTACTGTGATTTATTTTAATTTAAACTTGCAATTTTTAATTTGTTAATACTTACCTCTTAAATTGTTTGCTTAACAAGAAAGTCTAATATTATTAAAAAAAATGTTTAATTTTCTTTTATTTACAGGTAAGACAAGACATTCTTAAAAATAAACAATTTTAAGGTACTTATTTTTAAATAATCATTTTAAATTAATATTTCAAAAAGTTCTTAAAGAAAAGTAGCACTCAAAATGATTAGAAATTTAATTTATTTTAAATTTTATGAACAGTTAATAATTTTCGAGTATCCTTAAAAGAAAAACAAAAAAAAAAATTTTTTTGAAGTGAGTATTCTATTGAAATGATAAAATTCATGACTCCTTAGTTTTTACGAAATAAAACAAGCCGGGCTTATTTAATATTTGATATGGAATAGATTAATAGTGTTTACTTCAGCTTGTGCGGCATGGCACGACGTAATTTTTTCCAAAACTGTGGATCACCCCACTTTAAATACGTATTCATTTTTAAATATATTCCAAACTCCTTGTCATAGTTGTTGATATCGCCTAAGTCTTCGTACATGATTACAATTATTTTCATTTTTCGTTGCTCTAAAGTGGAGCGGCAGGCCTCTTTGAATTCAAGTTTTGACCATTCGGATTGTAAAAAATTCTTCGAGAGTACCACAATAACTCTTCTAGATTCTGCAATGCAACGAATAATTTGATCGGGTATATAATCGCCTACTAAAAAGTCACGTGTATGTATACACAGTTTGAATTTGGGGGCAACATTTTCCAATTCCGGTACTAAATCATTCACAATGAATTTCTCATCTTTATGGGAGTAGGATATAAAGGCATCATACTTGTACTCCTCAGAATACTCATCTGGTATTGGTTCCAACCATAATGGGCATATATTGTGATCATAAAACCAATATTTTATTTCAGTCTTGTATTTCCAGGCCAATATTAAGACAATAAGAGCCACACATAAACCTATAAGGGTATACAATAATTCATTCGATTGACATAAGGCCGGTATATCATGTACATATTTTAGAGGAGTGTTATAATTGTTACATGTCATCTGCGTGGCGTCTTTAAATTTTTCCATGTTTCTATGGGTAAACATGAATAAAGTCCAGGATGTTTGGCTGCAATCGCATAACCACTTGTTGCCTGTTAGTCTTATTTGCTTTAGCCTCTGGCTAGAGTTCATAAAGGAGAGGGTATCTTCATCCAAAAGTGTTATATGATTTGTTCTAACATCCAATACAGTTGTATTTAAAGGAATTTGATTTTTATTTATACTCGTTAAATAGTTCCCATATAATATTAATTGCGTCTTATAGGGATAATCGTCTTCTGCGTATCTTGTTGGCAACTGATTTATAAAATTCATTGATAAATTAAATTCCACGGCCTTAAAATCATAATTTCTTATATTTGTTATATTTGGCAACTTTGTTAAGTTTTTACTCGTACAATCTATAATCAAAGTTGTGTCGTACGGCCTAAAACTGCATTCACACTGCTTAGGGCATTGTTGAAAGTCTGAATATTTCCACTGTACTGGACATAGTATTTCTGATGCGTTTAAGTCATGGAAAAATCTTCCTTTTAATCTTTTGGGCTCGGCACATTTTAAATTGTTGCTGTAAAACTTTAAATTCGCATCCATGTTGTCATTCAAATGTGACATCTTCATTCCCCAAAGATCACAATCACATTTCAATGGATTTTGATTAAAGTCCACTGTTACGGTTGCGATTTTCAGTAGGTTATCATTGCCAAAATCATCAATTTTTATCGTATGTATTCGATTGTGTGTTAAGTTTAATATGAGATTATCAGTGTATAACAATTTAAAGTTTTTTTCAATTACACATTCGATTTGATTGAAACTTAAATCCAGGGTTTTTAAGCGCCGTGGTAAGTGTTTATGGAATATTTGTAGGTCGCTTATTGAGTTGTTCTTCAAATTTATAGTTTCCAAATTATAGTCGGTCTGTAGTTCGGGTGTAAAAGCAATGGAATTTAAACGATTGTGGCTCAAGTCCAACAATTGCAATTGAGGTAAATTTGCAAAGGTAGTGCTGTAAGAAAGAGATTTAGTTTTTAATTTTTTTTGTTTTTGTTTTTATTGGCTGTTTAAGGAAAAGGTTTTCATAACAATCATGAGAATTTCTAAAGAAAGTTTTATCAATTTTATCGATTTATATACCACATAATAAACATTCTTATTTAACCCTTTCATGCCCATTGTGGCCTATAGGCAACATTATACATTTTTGTTCACAAATTCCGTAATTCTTAATTTTTTTAAAAGACTTATTTGCAAACAAGCTTGGTTAAAAACGTGTAAAACCAGAATACGTAGGACTCTGAATTTAATATCACTTCATATTTAGGCCTTGACTAACAAACACCATGTCCTTAAAAAAATTTTAGCTCTGGCCCAAAAAATTCGGGCATGAAAGGGTTAAATACAAAATTTGGAAAAATATTTCTGAAAAAAATTTCTGAAAAAAATTTCTGAAGTCGTCGTAGTCTAGTACGAAAACTTTTACGTTTTCTACCGGATTCGAGCCAGACTGGACTTGTATTAATGGCGATTCCAAATAACCCATGGTTTTCAACAGCCAATCCACCTTGAAGTAAGAAAAACAAAGTATCGTTAAGAATATTCCACACTTTCCGACTTTAAATTGGAATCAGTATAGCAGCAGGAAGACGAAAAAATATTTCTTAGGCGACTTCCTCTCAATAGATTCCTGATAAAAACTCTAAGATTATTTAAAAATTGCCATGAAAAGTTTCTCACAAATCTGTCGTTCAGAGTCGAGTAGGTACCGCCACTCGTATAAAATTAACAAACACAACATAGGTATGTGGTGTGCGATGTTAGGTCGTAAACCTGACTGAAGGATTGTAATCACCATACATAATTGTATGTTTGTATGTACAACAGCTGATGAAATGGTCATGAGGTACGACGGGGAAAAAGCAGATAGAGTTTGAAGTCGATCGCAATTTCTATTTTGTGGATTTGGCCTGGCATATTCAAATTCAATTAAAGTTAAGAGATTTACAATTGCTTTTTGATTCGTTCTGATGGTTCGAATCGTTAATCTAAAAATTATTGTATGACATATATTGTAAAATATTACATGATTGTATACCAACCTTTCAATAGCTGTCAAATAATTATGGGATAACTTTATACTCCTTATCTCCTTGCTATTGTCGAAGAATCCATCTGGCAGTGCTTTCAAATTATTGTAGGACAAATCCAATTTATCCAGTTTTTGTTGATGTTGTAATAAATTTTTCGGTAAAAATTCTAAAAGATTATGATTCAATACAATAGTCTTTATAGAGGAAGAATTAAAGAAAATATTTTCTTCTAGGTTTTCTAAAACACATTGTATTTCCACTCTTTCCAATTTTTCCACATCGAATAGGAAAAAGTCTGGCAGTTTCAATTTTGTGAAATAATTTTTAATTAAAGTGAACTGTTGAATTTCGTCATTGTTTTCCAACAGTTTTGCTGGCAAATATTGAAATTTATTCTCATTTATATTGAGAGTTCTGAGCATTGGCAAGGACGCAAAAATGTCTTGAGGTAGGCTTTGAAGGGAATTATTTTGTAAATATAAATAATTCAGCTGGACATTGGTTTTGAATACATTGGCATGGAGTCGTTTTAATCTGTTGTGAGCTAAATTTAAGGTTTTAAGCTTTGTTTGTTTGCGGAACACTTCATTGCCAAGGCTCTCTACGTTAAAGCCTAACTTAAGAGAGATGAGATTTTCCAATTTATCAAAAATATTCCCCGCTATAAATGAAGCATTCGTGTATAGATCCAAATTTTGTACAGATTTCAGTGAAACTTCTTCAAATAGATTCTCTGGTAAGTTATCCCAACTTTTCAAGTCTAATGTTAATTTCTTTAACTCTCTTATATTACTGAAGTGTTGTTTCGTTAAGTGTAAATACTTGTCGTCTGATTTCAGCAATAGCTCGTGATAAGAAATAATGCCGAGTTTATCCAACATATCCGTTAAAGAGTTGCCATCATCCGGCAGTGGACACTTGAATATTTTTAAAGTAAAAGTTTCATTACGTATTCCTTGATGTCTATTGTTGTACAGTAAATTTGTAAATTCTGTATAATTCATCATAGTAAAGCATTCGATTTTTATGTATAAATCGTATTCAATTTCTACATCATATTTAGCAATTCTGTTCTCATTTGGATGGTGAGCAGCATAAGCTAAGAAAGTTGCATAATTTATAAACAATAATTGAAGACTACAATATATTATAATTGATTTCATAGTATTATCAGGTTAGGCCAATTAAATCTGAAATGAAAAAGTATTTTTAATTTAGAATTTTTAAAATTTTATTTTGTTTTTTTTTTTATTTTTGCCAATTATTTGATGAAATCAAATGCTCTTACTACTATATGATCGACTAATATGTGTAATTCCTATATATTATGGTACATATTTACAGAAATTTTTATTCGTAATGGCAATGGTAATACTTCCCTTGGTACAGTCAAGGCGAGAAGTCTACATACGCCGCTGTATGTAGACTATTTTCCGACGATTTTTTTTCAAATTAAAAAGGCGTTACAGCCTTCTTTAAGGCAGTTAAAAATTAAGAATATTTGAAGACAAAATCGGGTATAAAAAGATATAACCTAGAAATTGTTAGAAAAAAAAATTTAATTGTGTTGTATGTAGACTTTTTACCTTGACTGTAAAAGGTCTTTAGTTGATTTCAGGGCCCTAATTCTAGAGCAAACAAAATCTTAATTAATTTTCGTATATGCATAACTGGGAAACTGCTAGAATATCGGTGGTTTTCTGTCACGTTGAAATCCTCATTTGTTCTTCATCATAGCGGGGGAATTAAGTTTAAAGTGACTTAATATACACAATTTTCTGCTAGTAACCAGTTGAAGTCGCCGTAGTCTAGTAGGTAGTGTGTTGGCTTATTAGACGTAAAGCCAGGGTTCGAGACCCAGGCCAGACATCAAAACAAAAAACAAAAAGTATTTCTTCGGCGACTTTCTCTCAGCAGATTTCTGGCAAAAACTCTGAGAGTAAATAAATTTGCCATGAAAAGTTTCTCAAAAATCTGTCGCTCGGAGTCGACTTTAAACTGTAGTTCCCACCACTCATGTATAAAATTAACACACACAACATAAGTGGTGTGAGAAACTAGGTCGTAATCCTGACTAAAGGGTTCTAATGACCAATTATGATGTATGTGTGCACGTATGTATGTGTATGACTTACACAGTCGTTTATTTCTTAAATTTATGGAGCTTATGTGTGTATATATTTGATATCTAATCGACTTTATTAAATCCTGAAGCTAAAAATTAATGGAAGACAGTGCTACACATTACGCTTTTAAAAGCCTCTGTTCTTATTCCTGTTTGGTTTCAATGCTCTCTGTGCTCTGTGAGAAATGCCGTTAATCAAGCTTGAATTAAGTCTTAAACTTAAAAAAATTTCTCAATCTAAATTGATTGCTTGAATGGGGAATAGAAGTTTCTTAATTTTTAAAATTCGAAAACTATGCTGGCAAATATTTTTCTTTTTCGGCATTCGAAGTTGTCTTTGTAATCAAGCACCACTACATCTTTAATTGTTTGAAAACCATTGATAAAGGGATTAATTGTAAGTAATCGAGTTACCTTGGTAAAAGCTGTACCTGTCCATATCAAATATTTTGTATGTTTTTTTGAATTTAATTTAAATCTGTCTCTTTGGTTTTATAAACAAACAATTCCTTTCAGTGTTTTAAAATTTTTTTATTAAAACATATTTTCTAAATACATTTTATTGTATTATTTATCCACACCTCTTAGTTGTATGTTTTCAAACAATTCATTGCGATGTCGTGTAACATGCGGCATCGCGTAACGTAATTTCTTCCAAAACCATGGATCACCCCATTTCAAATAGGTATTCATCTTCAAATATGCCTTCAGATCATCATCTAAAGCATCAATATTGCCAATGTCCTCGTAAATTATGACTATGACTTTAGCTCTGCCCTCCGTTAAGGCAGATTGATGGGCGACTTTAAATTCAAGTTTTGCCCAAACAGATTCAATGAAATTCTTGCTTAAAATAACAATCGTCTTTTTCGACTCGGCTATGGAACGTAGTATCTGATCCGGTATACAGTCGCCCACTAGCCAGTCGCGCACATGAACACACAATTTGAATTGTGGCTGGCCATTCTCTAATTCAGGTAGTAAAACATCCAAAACAAAATCTTCATCTTTAGCTGAATATGAAATAAAAGCATCGTAAATTTTATCGTGATCCAATTCATCTTCGGCCACCAACCATAGGCACATATTATGGGCGTATAGCCAGATTTTAATTTCCATTTGATATTTATAGTAGAATGCCAGTATGAAACTAAGCAGGGAGAGAAATACAAATAAAATAATGTACTTATTACGGCCATCTGCACACAAGTCTTGCAGGCTATAGAAAAAGGTCAATTCTTTAGTATTGGCACAGGTCATATTGGAAAAATCCCTAAACACTGGCAAATTGCTTTGGGTAAAACGCAATAAAGGCCGGGCATCACAGTCGCAAATCCAGGAATTATTAGACAAATAAACCTGTGACAACTTGCTGCCATTCATAAAGACTAGTGTATCGGTGTTTAAGGTTTCCACCATATTGTTGCGTATATCCAAATAGGTTAGGTTTACAGGCAGTTGATGCCATTCTATTTGCGTTAAGCGATTGTCAGATAACAATAATCGTGTTACATTCGCATATCCAGGCGTCTCTGCCGATGGTAGGTTGATCATTTCATTTTGCTGCATATTTAATTCGATGCCTTTTAAAGAAAATTCCATCATGGCCGGTAACAGGGGTACTGTCCTCAGTTGTCTATTGGAACAATCAATCACAAATAGTTGATCAAATGATCTTGTATGGCACAAACACTCAGCAGGACAATTTTGTTTCTCTTCGCACAATAGACTTGACGGTTCCAAGTTCTTAACTATTTCTCCTTTAAGCTTTTGGGGTCCGTAGCATGTTAGATTTTTTATCGCAAATTGTATATTGTCTCGTAAGGGAAATTTGTTGATGGGATTTTGAAAAATTTCCACAAAACTCAGTAGCTTACAATCGCATTGTATGGGATTATAATGTAAATCCACTTTTAAATGTTGATTTTGAATATCTCTGATATCATTTTCATTATATTTCTCGATATAAATAGTTTTGATTTGATTGTGTGTTAAAATGAATTCCAAATTGTATGTAAGAAAATTCATTAACAGTGTATCGCTTAGCATTGTAATGTTATTGTAACTCAAATCGAAGATTTCCAAGAAGTATGGTACAAACCAATTATTTGATATTTCTGTGATTAAATTATTACTTAAGTTCATCGTTTTTAATTCAGAATTAAAACGTAGAGGCATTAATAAATGCACTTGATCTGCAGTTAATCTATTATTGTTGAATAGTATAGTTTGTAATTGACTGCAGCCTTTGAATAGATCACTGAAAATAAAAGATTCATTATGTTATTTACACATGTATGTACATACATATTTTATCTAACGGTTTCATAGTTTACGTTCTCTGAATAACCATGGATCTTATCTGCAAAAGGTAGTTTTTCTTTGTTAAGACTGATGGTTCTAATGGTCTGGTATCGCAACCCATGTTATCACAGCCCATCACTTTTTCTAATAATCTTTCCAAATTTGATTTTGTTTTAAAATTTGTAATTAAAAATTTTTATGTTGTTTTGAACGACCAACATTCAGGGGATGCGTCCTTCTCATGCAGTGCATTGTGTCGGAACTAGGAAAATATGTTATGGCAAGGAGGAAATAGGGGAGTAGTATTTGTGGATACTAGAATTAAATCTCTTTATATCATAAGTGACACGAATGACCTCTGCAGGAAGAGAGTCCCACATACAAATAGTCTGGCTAGTCTGTAAAGCCGTGTGCGATCTACTGGGCAACAAGCGGCCACAAATGCATATGCTCTGCGAGAAAGACAGTTGTTACGAACGAATGATTCTCGGGAACAAGTTCCTTTAATTTGCTCGAGCAAAATCCGTAGTCTAGTAGGTAGTGTGTTGGCTTATTAGACGTAAAGCCAGGGTTCGAGCCCCAGGCCAGACATCAAAACAAAATACAAAAAGTATTTCTTCGGCGACTTTCTCTCAGCAGATTTCTGGCAAAAACTCTGAGAGTAAATAAAATTGTCATGAAAAGTTTCTGTAGGTCCCACCACTCATGCATAAAATTAACACACACAACATAAGAGGTGTGAGAAACTAGGTCGTAATCCGGGCTGAAAATGACCAATTATGTATATATGTATGTAAAATCCATTGTAATAGCTATATGACAGAGAAACACAAGCCACATAGCGACAAAGGCTCCAATGAATCAATAGAGTTGGACACCCTACTGTCATTAATGAACACCTTCTCCCTCTCCTGTAAGCGATCTAGAAGTCTCAAAATAGACTTCGCTATACAGGCCCATATGGTGTAAGTAGTAAGTAGATGAGATGAAGTGAAGTATTTCTTGCATCGTTTTAAAAAACCGTGGCTCTTGAATGCTTGTTTCGAGACTTAAAAATAAGCCCATTCTAGCGAACATCTCATTAAATTTTCATGCCCAGAACATCAAGAACCAATAGATACATAGATCGTGCAATATTATTGCTGAGCTTTTGTGTCTATAAGCAACAATGGGTCTTTCGCGTATTAAAATCGACCCTATTCATCCGACACGATTCGGAGATTGATCGTATGTCGGTCATTAACCCATTAAGTTTTAAACTTGAACAAATCAGAAGCAGAAATTCGTTTAAACGAGAGAGAAATTTTATGGCAAGAGAGAAATGTTACTTATTTTACATTTGAGCGCTTAGTTAGAGCAAAAGCTTAATAAACATATCATATTGTGATCTCTTTGAATGGTTCTCTATATCCTTTAGACAAATATATCGTATATATCGATCATTATCTTTTCTTAAACTTCTAACAACTGTTTGACGTTTCTGTGGTACTTACATATTTGAAATTCAAAAAATCTGTCGTTCGAAGTTGACACTAAACTGTAGGTCCCACCACTCTTGCATCAAATTAATACACACAACATAAGTGGTGTGAGAGGCTAGGTCGTAATCCTGACTGAAGGGTTGTAATGACCAATTATATACGTATGCCTGCATGGCTTTGAGAGTTTGAGAGGATCCACTTAGTTGCAGTAAAAATTATTACCATCTCGAATTTAAAAAGACCATTTGTCGTATAAGTTGTAACTAAGAACGTGTAAATTTTGCAGATAATTTTGGCAAAATTTTCCAAAATAGCGGGCTTAATAAAGCTCAGTTTTGTTCGTATATGCTTATTGCCTATAATTACCTTGTCAAATTTGAAAGATTATTAAACGAAACATCCAACATTTCCAATTCCGTCGTGTCTGCTAATAGATCCGCTTGTAAGAGATTCAAATTATTTCTTGTCAAATTTAAAAATTTTAAACTTTTCTGACCCTCTAGGAGTTTGTTCGGCAAATGTGTGAATTTATTGTCTGCCATCGTTAAAATAATTAGATTTTTTGAATTTTCAAATAAATCTAATGGAACCGCCTCTAAACCACAATTCAATGTTACCTTATACAAATGAGACAAATTTGCTAATAATCCCGAGGGTAAACTTGTTAAAGCAACACGATTATTGCTCAAGGTAAACTCCAATAATTTCCTATTGTGTTTCAAAAGATTATTCGGTAGGACAGTAAAACAATTGCCATCTAAATGAAGCCGAATTAACTCGTTTAATGGTTTCAAAATGTCTGGTGCTAAGGCCTCAATTCGATTGTTTTGCAAATGTAAACTCTTTAAATTTGTATTAAATTGCAAGAGTTCTTTCGATACGCTTCGCAATTTGTTATCGCTTAGAACCAATTCAATCAATTTGGTTTGATAACGAAATAAATCGTTTGGCAAAGAGTGTAGATTTTTACCCAATTTGATAAAGTCAACATTGGTTAAGTTTTTAAATATATTATCCGGCAGTGTTGTTAAATTCGTATAAAAATCCAAAGATTCTAAATTTTCCAAATCGCTGTTGCTGAATAAATTTTCTGGTATTGAAGTTACACTATCCATTATAAGTGTTAAGTTACTTAATGTTCTTAGATTGCTGAACTGTATTTGATTTAAATTAGTGCCCAATTCTTCTTTGTTGTTCAATATTAACGTTTTTGTTTCTCGAATGCCAAGTTGCTGCATTATAAATTCTATAGGCTTAGATGCTGAGAGGGGGCAATTTCTTAACTCAACGACATCAATATCTTCTAGTGACAATGTGGGCAATAACTTTTCAAATTCTGGATATTCAAGATGATCAAAACATTTGAGTTTAACTCGTTTACCCGGCCCCACAGCCACATGCAGTTTATCGTCTATAGCTGGGCATTTAATTAAATAGTAACGGATCAACATCATACCCGATAGTGAACAATTTGATATTTTCACATCATAGTTAAGCTGGCGAAAGTTTAGGCAGTTAAACCTTGAAATATTTAGGATCGTTAATGCCACAATATGAATATAAAAAGTTTTGCTGAAACAATTCATATCAGCAAGTTGCGTTTTTGCTGAAATGATAAGAATTAAAATCTACTTGATATACACTATGTTGGCAATTATCGATAAAGTATTGTAATTAATCGATTAGTTTTTAAAGCAGTATGACAATGAGACAGCAAAAGAGTTACGCGAAAATAGTTAGTAAGAGAAAGTTGCAAATACGGTTAGTCATTTACATGGTACGTTATAGGCATTTGAAAAACATAAATATTCTTTATGAGCTTATGAGCTACTGTTTGGCTCAAAACGATCCAAGATTTCATTTTCTATATGTATTCTGACTTTCCACCATAAATCGTGCAATCATGCTGTCGACCTCATGCAGAAGAGAAGTTTCATTTTAATAGCACTTAATCCGATTGTAATTGCCTGGATTTTAGTTGAAAATTCTTAAAAAGTATCACATCGACTAAGTGTATTTGGTTTTCATCCAGATTAATACATATTAAAAATAAAAAATTATTTTTAATTCACCTTCAGCCAGGATTACGACCTAGCTTCTCACACTACTTACGTTGTGTCTGTTTATACATACATAAGTGGAAACAGTTTAAAGTCGACTCCGAACGGCAGATTTTTGAGAAACTTGTGATGGTAATTTTATTTACTCTCGGAGCTTTTGCTCGAAATCTGCTGAGAGGAAGTCGCCGAAGAAATATTTTTGTGTATTTCGTTTAGTTGGAGATGTCTGCCCTGGGGTTTGAAACGAGGCCTCATGTCTAATAGGCCAACACACTACCTACTAGACTACGGCGACTTCCCATAACTGCACACCATTGGCAACTACTCCAACTTCACTAAAGTGATGTCGTGATGAATTTGTTAAAAAAAATTTCTACAAATTAAAACAATACATTTAGTCGAAGAACGCAGATCTCCATTAATAGACCTTGCAGTCCTCTTTGCTGAGACACAAGAGATAACTACATAGCAGTTAGGTGTCCTTACAGTTGTCATTTAAACGTTTTATTTAAATTTGAGAGGGCAACAAAGAAAAATAAAATAGTATTCCATGTTTATTCCATATAAGATTTAAGAAGTTTTAAGAAATTAAAAAATTAGGAGCGCGGAATATAGCAGTACATACATATATCATGTTAAGACTCTTCAAATTGTTCATTTTTTGCTTACATATGTATATAGTCTGTTCCTTATATAGACTGTTCCTTACATAAACTGTTCCTTACATAGTCTGATCCATAGATAGTCCGTTCTTACATAGTCTGTGCCGTACATAGTCTAGTCTGTTCTTTACATAGTCTGTTTCCTACATAATTTGTTCCTTTCATAGTCTGTTCCTTACATAGACTGTTCCCTACATAGACTGTTCCTTACATAGTCTAGTCTGTTCCTTAAATAAACTGTTCTCCCTAGTTACACTCCGATAACTGAAGTTACATCAGGTTTACTTTCCTCTGCATCACAACTCTTGAAGCCTTTGCCGAATATGCTTTGTCACAGAGTAAGCCATTCACCATCTGCTAATACTACTATTTAGTGTGCTAAACTTTTATTTTTTTAATTGCTTGTCAGATCAGAACGCAGTTCAATCAAGTGTTTACTAAAACTCTCGTTTTTTTATGCATGTATTCATGCATAAAAACAAATCAAAGGACATGCACACGCAATACAAATGCAAACAAAATTGAAATATGGTTCGAAACGTGTGAATCCCCATATAGAATATATTTTGTATACCCAAATATATTTGCTGTTACATGCATAAGTATAATTGTTTTGCTGTTGACATACGTATGTGTGGGTTGAAATTGCTTAATATGGAGTAAAGAGCAGCCAGAAGAAAGCGCTATGAAAAATTCGCTGTATGGACCTCAGTCCATTTTTCTTTTTACCCAAAATGAAAGAATTGGATTGGATTAACTTATGATTTTAACAAGACGGTGAAAACTGCCGATCGGCAGATGACACTATGAACTTATTTGTGTGGATACGTATTCGTATTTGTGTAGATACGTTAAATTTTTCATGTATAGGGAAAAGTCCATCACAATTTTAGCTCTAAAATATTGTAGTGGTCGAAATACTGGAAAACTTATGCCCAAATTGAGGCTCACGTTTAGACATGAAATAGTCTTTTAAAAATATATGACGGGCATACATTTTTATATTTCAACCCCAAGTAAATGTTTCATTCACTTTCGTAAGTGTGTTTTCAAAATCCAAGCACTTAGAAAATTAATCTAATCTTTAACAACATTTAGGGCCATTATTACAACTTGTCGTTAAGTAAAGGAAGGATTTTAACGGGCAGATAAATTGTTTTTCGTTATTATAAGTAATATAAGATAGAAGTGAGCGTTAAGCTAAAGGGAGTACCATCCTGCCTTTAACTTTTAAAGTTAAGTTTATGTTTGAACTTGCCATATTATATATAATTTTCAATGAAGGCAACTTTAAATATAAACATAATGAACAAATAAAAAAAAAACGAAGCCCGTCGTTGCCACTGTGTTTAAAAAACTAGTTTAATTGAGCAGTTTTATCGACATTGCTCCGTCACTGCCATATTTTTGAAAAAGTTATCTTTATAAGTTATCATTAGGTTATAATAACGAAAAGAAGTTAAAGGTGATTTTAAAGTTCACTTTAGCTAAAGTTACCTTTAACTAAACTTAACTTTAACGGCAAGTTGTAATAATGGCCCTTAGAAATTGATTAATTATGAATTGTAATTAATTATTTTTAAAATATACATTGTTTGTTTATTTATTTTCTTTTGTTTTTGTTTTTCGCTTATTTATTAATTTTTATTTTTATTACAATAATCATAATAATCGTAATAATAATTCATAATAATTTTATTTTATCTTAAATTAAAGGTTTCTGTTTGTTGTTGTTGCTTTTTAATTTACTTCAAAATTTAACATTAATTTTACATAAATCGACATAATTATACTAAATATCAGCATTTTTTTTTTAATTTCTGTTATTTTTGTTTTTGTTTTTGTTTCTCAATATTATAAAGTATTGTGAGTTTTTTTCATATTTTGTTTATCGATTGTGAGTGAGTGTTTGTTTTATGGAAATGATGGAGCATATGAATATGAGTAAGAGAGTACAAATAATTTTAAATACATACATACATTGAAAATTTATACAAATATATACTTATATCATATAGATACATAAGATTTCCTACATAAAAAATTATTATAATTTTCATTAAGCGATACGGATTTTCAATATTATAGAATGAGATTATATCGATATTTATAAGAAAATATCGCATGTTTTACACTTAAAAAAAAGTAGAGGAAATTTTGTAATTAAAAAAAAATATTCTTTTAAATATTTAGCTACTGAAATAGCTACAAGAAAATGTGAAACAAAAAAAATTTGGAAATTAATTGAAAATTTAATTGTTGTTGCAATAAAAACTGAAATTATTTAGCGAACAAGATATGAAAATTTTATGTACATTTCTTATGTTCTGTTTCTCGTTTGTCTATAAATTTAAATTAAATTTAATATTATTTCTTACATATTTTTTTTTTAATATTTTATTTTTGTTTTTAAAAATGTATTCTTATATAAAATATTTTATGTTTACACATAGAAGGCAATCTTTTTTGTTTTTCTTAATATTTTCTTTTTTTATTATTTATTTATTCTTTTCTCTTTACTTCTATTTATGATCTATAAATTTGAACCATTCGAGTGTTTTGTTTTTCTTCTGCTACCTTTTCAATGAGATTCAAAATTCCTTAAAAAAAATTATAAGATTCTTGGTTTCATGTTCTTATTATAATTGAACTTAAAATTAATTGAATTTTATTTCTATAAAAATAAAAAAATCTTACAAACTAACAACTTAAATTTGAGCTTTGAAATTAAGCGAGTGTCTCTCTTATAAAAAAAAAAAATAAAAAACATACAAACAAAAAACAATTTTTGTAATATAGGGACCCCCAACTGGCAGTTTATAAAAAACTTGTATTTTATTAATGCTTCTTTCAAAAGAATGCGAAAATTTTTAAAATATAAACGAATTGCTAAGCGATAATCGATAGAATTAAGTTGCCAATTGCATTTAAAACTGTTTTTTAAGAAAGATTTAAAAAAACAAACTAAAACTAACGAAAGCTCTTTGAATTGTACTTGTGAAATAGAAAAAGCTTTAATTGTTAAAACCTTAAAAGCCTAGCCTAACCTAGGTTGAAAGTAAAGCTAATGAAAAGCTTAAAACATCTTCAAACGTTTCTGTTTTTGTCTTTTTAAATGAAAACAAAATTAAAGGTTTTTTTTATTGATTGTATGCAGTGCTGTTGTTTAGTTTTTAGGCTTTCCAATGCACTTTTAGTCCCTTCAGTCTGATATTGTTGTTGTTTGTGTTGTATACTGTATAGATATACATACATATGTATACTTATATATTTTTCATTAATTGGTTTTCATTTTATAGATCCATAATATTGTTGTTGTTATTCTTGATTTAATGATGGTGGTAGTGGTTGTTGTTTAAGCGCTTGAATGTTTCATCGATAGAGTACATCATCGAATTGAAACATTTCCGCCTTCTCCCAATTCTATACATCGCTCTGTTTGGCATTTGTATTGATAATGAAAGCACCATTGATATGACAATTGGCTGTAGTTTTACCGTTCGTATAATAGCTGGGTGTCTTGCCATTGGCAAACATTACCGCTGTCTGCGGAGCACCCACACCATTCAGATGAGCCACTAAAGGATTCTTTGTTGTTTCGCCGGGTGGTGTTGTTAGTGTAGGTGTTACCGGTGAGGGTTTAATCAATTCCAATTTGTCATCGGTTGAACCTTTCAAAGATGTTTTCACTAATCCCTTAAGATCTGCATTTCCAGCATGTGGCATTGCATAGCGCAATTTACTCCAGAACCATGGATCACCCCATTTCAGATAGGTATTCATTTTGAGATATGATTTCAAATCCGAATCTAAATTCTCCACATCTATATCACCGTATAATATCACTATAACTCTTGCTCGGCCCTCATTGAGTGAAGCCTGATGGGCAGCATTAAATTCCATTTTTGACCACATGGATTCAATGAAATTTTGCGATAGCACAACAATAGTTCTTCTTGAATCCTCTATGGATCGAACAATCTGATCCGGTATACATTCACCCACCATCCAATCGCGCACATGAACACACAACTTAAATGGTGGTGTACCATTTTCTAATTGGGGCACTAAATAGTCAGCTATGAACTGTTCATCCTTGTGCGAATACGATATGAAGGCATCATATTTCTTATCTTTGTCCAGCTCTTTTTCGGTAACAAACCAAAGGCACATATTGTGGGCATAAAGCCAAATTTTAATTTCCTTCTGATATTTATAGTACAAGGCCGCTAAACAGCCCACTAATAGACCCACCATGGAAATAGCTATACTCACTGCTATGTAAAGTTCATTTTCGGAGCATATATCATTAATGGACAGTTCACTGAAATATCTAGGCTCCATAAAATTCGAACAAGTCATTTTAGAGAAGTCTTTAATCAAATTGTATTTGGTTTGCGCAAACATTAATAAAGGCTTTGCTTCACATGTACACATCCAGGGATTCTCTGAGAAATATAGTGCGTGTAAGCTGCGACTATTGTTTAAAAAGTTTATGGTTGTCGTATTAATGTATTCCAGTTGATTGTGCCGTACATCCAACTCAACTAATTGTGCAGGCAAATGGTTGCTGTCTAAGCTAGTCAAATTGTTACCGGCAATGTAAAGTTTGGTGACTTTCGCATAACCGGGCGTTTCAGCCAGAGGTAGTTTCATTAGCTCGTTGTTTTCCAAATATAATTCAGTGCCGCTTAGTTGTTCAATTCTGGGTAGTCCGGGTACTTTCGTAAAGTTACTATTTGAACAATTCACCATTAGCACCTTGTCCAAAGTCCTAACCCAACAGTTGCAGCCTATAGGACAACGTTTAGGTTTCGTGTGTTCATGATCGAGCGGGCACAATAAATCCATAGGATTTAAATATTTTACAGGCTTGTCTTTTAAATTCTCCGGATGATTACATGACAGATTACTGGCATCCAATACAATATGTTTCTCTAGCTCCTGGGCTTTTTCACCCTGCAGATATTGCACAAAACTCAGTATGACACAATCACACTGTATCGGATTATTATTCAAATCAATTGTTATCTTTTTGTTGATTCCCAAAGTCTGTATGCCAAGTAAGCTCACCAATCTCAATTGGTTGTGAGTCAAATTCAATTTTAATTCATTCCTGGTTAAGAACTCAAAATCATTTTCGTCTATAGCGGATATGTTATTATAACTCAAATCCAACTCTTCCAAGTTGAGTAAATGGAATTTCCAGTCCCGATAGATATACGTTATGGAGTTATTGCGTAAATTAAGTTTGCGCAAATTCGTGAGAGAACGGAACGGTGAGCCCAGGCCTTTATCAATATTTTCCATAACACTACTGTAGGGTTCTATCAGAGTCAGTAGATTGTTTTCCAAATTGATTTCCTCTATATTTTCGGTGCTAGCAAAGGCATTTACGTTAATGGTAATAAGCCTATTATTGCTGAGATCCAATGTCTTGAGATTCGTTACAGCTGAGAAGAGGTTCCTGAAAAAACAAAATCAGAATTTAAATTTTTTTTTTTCAATAACAAGCCTAAAACATAGGAGTGTAAAATTCAGAGTAAAATGCTCGACTGTTTAACTTACCCTTGAATTTCGGTCAACTGGTTTTTGGACAAATTCAAGTTGACCAATTTACGTGTATTTCGAAATAATTCCTCGGGCAATAGGGTTAAATAGTTCTGTGATAGATCCAAGTCTATTAAGTTATGTAGACTTTCGAATAGACCCTCGGGCAGATTGCTTAACTTATTGCCTGTTATGGATATGGTAGCGATATTTGAAGAGTTTTTGAATAAGTCACCCGGCAGTGATTCCAAATCGCAAGTGAGGCGCACATCTTTCAATTCGGGTAGATGGGCAAAAAACTCTGCTGGTAGACTCCTTAAAGGTACGCGATTATGCATTAGTTTTACTTGCGACAAATTACGATTCTTTTTGAAAAGATCTTCAGGCAAGGCTTTAAAGCGATTGGCATTTAAACTGATGGTCGTGAGATTAGTTAACAGTTCAAAGACATCTGGTCTGAAGGTTTCAATGCCATTGTTGCTTAAATCCAAATCCGTTATGGATGTAGCGCCTTCAAATATATTTTTGCTTAGATTACGCAGTTCATTGCTCCATAAATTCAGTACATGCAGCTTGTGCTGATTACGGAAAATGCCTTCAGGCAAAGACTTTAAACCATTAAAGCCCAGTTCTATGTAATGGAGATTTTCCAATTTCGAGAATATATCCACGGGTAAATCTACATTGTTTGAACGTAAATCCAGCCAAGTAAGGTTTCTTAAAGAGTAATCGTAGAACAGATCCTGGGGCATATGCAACAAACGTGAAGTGCTAAAACGCAAACGACGCAAGCCATGTAAATCACTTAAGTGGTCACGGGTTACATTCGTGCCCAAGTCATTATTGTTGTCGAATAATAGCGTGGTGTATTGTTTTACGCCAAGCTGCTGGGGTATACTGGCTATCGATAAATGTCCTGGTAAGGGGCAACCTTTAATTTGTACCTGTGATGTATTGCCAATGGCCATATTAGGCAACAATTTATAGTCTTTATAGTTGATATTGTAGCACTCTATCATAACATGATCGCCAGCACGTATTTTAATGCTTAATTTGGGATCATTGACGGGACAATCAATATGAATATCGGACATTATGGGTATGCATTGGCACTGCGATTTCGCCGCTAATTCCTTGCACTCTTCGCGTAAGTTCTTCGAAGATGCAGCTCTCGATAGCGGCATATATGAAGTAAGCATTAGCAAACAAAAGAAGTATATGAGTTTGGTTGTAGAGATTGCCGACAGCACAGCTCTGCTGTTAGTGTTAGTGAGATTCATGGTGTAGAAGAAGGCTTATAGCTAAGAGAGTGTTGTTTTGTAATTATCTTTGCACAGTTGCTACCAATTTTGAGATGCAGCTGAAAGAATATATAAAAAAAAAAAAAACATAGAACGTTACCTATTAAATATATTTCGCACAGAGTGAAACAACAAACCCAAAACCAAAATCAAATCATATAACGAAAAAAATATTCAATCACCACAGCCATTATTGTATTTCAGCATACGATTATTAATTTAATTAAACACAATAAAATTCAAAATATTTAAGGTAGTAAGTAAATAAATGCCATAAAATATGCAATTGTTTTATAGTTTCTTCTATGAACTGGTAAACCCTTAAAAGTATGCAATGATTTTATTTTTATTTTGCAATTTCTTGCTTTTTTAAGTCATAAAGTTATGGAGTTTAGCCAGCTCATAAAAAAAAGCAACTGAAAATTATTATTTTCTACGATTATTAAGCCATAAACAAATAATTTTAATATTCTGGTTTTTCTCTCGTTTGTCCTTTTGTTGCTCTGCGGTTCAAAAGCAATAAAATTTTTAACTGCATGAACTTTATGTTTTCATTTACTATGCGCTTATTTTCATAAACGATTTTTGGTTAAACAATAAAACCCACAGCCAGATAAAAAGCAAATAAAATATAAAAATTTTTAAACAAAAAAATTTTTTTTCTTAAAAATATGGTATAAATTTTACTCTTTACTACTGTATACCCTCAGGCACAGAAAAAAAAGAAATGTAAGTGAAAAATAAAGTTTTTTTTTGCTATTTAAATTACAATGTAAAGAATTAAATAAAAAGAAAAATTATATAATATCAACAATAATATTAAAAGACAAGCTTTAGACTCTGGAATTTAGGGAATCTCAGATAAATAATTTGGAAAAAAAGAGTTTTTATTTCAAAATGATATGCCTTCCGGGCACTTAATTTCTTCAAGTGTAAACTATAAATGAATTTTTTTTTAAAGACAATTTAAATAATAAAGAAAATTCTTGGTTAACCAAAGATTACAAAACCAAGAAAATGTGTTTAATGTTGCTATAATGCTGTATACCGTTGTAGATAGAATACAGCTAATTTGTGTCTTTTATAGCCCTTAGCCAAGTAATAATGTCCCTTAAAAATGTTTTTTGTTTAAAGATAATTGCCAACACTTAAGTAAACCTTTTTTGTCTTTCCTTAATCACTTGCTTGTTGTCAAGTTTGTTTCCACTGTTCACGGCAAGTTGAGATCTATTTTACCCTTTCGAGCAAATGTTGTTATGTTAAATCATTAACGTAGCAGAACCCAACCAAAAAACAACAATTTTTTTTTAAATATCCTTTTCCAAATAGCGTTAAGTATACGCTTTCTTCCTTCCCCTTTTAGCTTTGCTGGTTTCTATTTTCTTTATTTTTTCCCCCTTTTTTGTTTTCTATTCATTTTAACGTGTTTAATAATTAATGAGGGTGTTAAAGAGGTATTTTTAAGCAGTCATCATCTTTTGTTCGCGTTGGTTATTTTATTTTCTTTTCTGTTTTTCAAGTGTATAATTTAATTTTTATAATTAAAAGCTTGGCTAATTTTCTTCCTTCACTCTTTCTTATTATCTAGTTGGGTAAGGGCAGAGGTGATGGGCGTAAAAAATAGATTTAATGGCAAGAAAATATGTTAATAATGATTTAAAAAGTTTTATTTAATTATTGTACTTATCACAGAAATAGAACGCTTAAAAGTGCTTTCGTTTGCTTTTTGTATATTTGAAAATAATAAAAAGAATATTTTATTATAATATTCTAGAGGTAGTGTAGTAACGGTTTTAAACACACAATAAGATTTATAAAATAAATTGGAAATTATTTATTAAAAAAATGAGGATAAATGCACTTCTATAAACGGATAATAAAGCATTTACTTTGGTTAGTTCATCCCTATTCTCCTTTGCATCTTCAGTTTTCAATCCATCTCTTATATCTGAGTGCCTGCTTTATGCTGAATCTACTTCTGTGTCTCAAAATACTTCTAATTCTCTTTAATTTGCAATTTCTATATTTCATACACGGGTCACAACAGTTTTCATATGTTATATTCTTCGCTTCATTCTATACATAATGGCCAGTATGTTTGTAATCACTTTTAGGGCCATTATTACAACTTGCCGTTAAAGTTGGGTTTAGCTAAAGGTAACTTTAGCTAAAGTGAACTTTAAAGTCACCTTTAACTTCTTTTCGTTATTACAACCTAATGATAAAATAAAGTTAACTTTTTCAAAAATATGGCAGTGCTGGAGCAATGTCGATAACACTGCTCAATTAAGCAATTTTTTTAACGCAGTGGCAACGACGGGCTTCGTATTTTTTTGTATTTGCTCACTTTGTTTATATTTAAACTTGCCATATTGAATATGTAATATCACAAGTTCAGACATAAACTTAACTTTAAAAGTTACCGGTAGGGTGTTCTCCCTTTAGCTTAACGCTTACTTCTGCCTTATTGTCCACTTATAATAATGAAAAACAATTTATCTGCCAGTTAAAAGCCTCCCTTTTGTTAACGGCAAGTTGTAATAATGGCCCTTAGAAAGGTAACCAATGTCATATCATTTCTGAAGCATGCGTTTAACACGCCTCATTTCAAAGATTCTCAAAAGTTACGCTTTCACTTTCTGTTTGACCTAATATTTCCGGGATGCCAATTATTAAAGATTTGATTATAAATACTACTTTAAATAGCGCCTTAAAATACGTTGTAGTCTAGTAGTTAGTATGTTAAGTTACTAGACGCGCGTCCACGGTGTAGACATTCCCTTGGTTAGACATATCGATCAGAATGCAATATAAAAAACAATTTTTCTTCGGCAACTTCCTCGCAGCAGATTTCTGGTAAAAACTCTGAGAGTAAATAAAATTGCCATGGAAAAGTTTCTCAATAAATCTGTAGCTCGAAGTCGACTTTAAACTGTAGGTCTCGCCACTCATGAATAAAATTAACACATACAACGTGAGTGGTGGTAGTAATCCTGAATGCAGGGTTATAACACATTACCTACTAGACTACGTCGAATACAGATGAGACTAAGTAATGTGTAATCCAAACATTATGGTTAGGTGGGCAGCTATATAATCGTTTAAAGAGGGAATGTCAGGTGTTCGTCAATAATACGACGATATATTTTACATTTACCTTAAATAGAGGGTCGTGAGAGCATTGAGCTTAGCCCTCTGGCAAATGGAAATACCTAGATTGCCCGTTTGTATGCAAAATGGGCAATAATGTATGCATTCAATGGCTTAGTAATTAGCGACTAGTTTCGTCTACAAGGAATACCATACCATAGTGGCACTGTTCTTTAAGCTTTAATTTCTATGTAGTTTAACTGCTAATTCTATAGAATTCCTTTTTAGCCTTTGCGACTAAGGCCGGTATTGAATTTATATGTAAATAGATTTTACCGATATAGTTTACATAGCGGAATTGTGTAAATATTTAATACAACATAAATTCTTATGTTATTTGATTTGGTAGACGGCACGGAACTATGAATTGAATCTTTGCCATTAAACCATGAAAATATGCCAAAACATGAAAATATTTATAAAATTTATTTTTTAAAATTAAAAAATAAAAATAAAATGCAGTAAAATTTTGAAAACAACCAATTCCATTATTTTTATGTTAATTTTTTTGTATGTTACAAATAGAAAGGAAAATTCCCAAATAAAAACAGGTCTGCTAACAATAAATAATGAATTTATTATGCAAAAAGGGAAAGAAAAAAGAAAGCGAAAGGAAAACCATTGTTTAAATTAAATGTGAAATGCTTTGCCGAATTATAAGAAAAAGTTGTATGCTAAGGAAGGAAAAAAAAAGAAAAATAAAAAATTGTGGAAAATATTCCCACGCTCTGCAACACAACATAATTGTTTAAACAAGAAAGTGAACATAGTTTACCCTCACAAAAACCAAGGCAGTAAATTCAAAAGTGGCGCAATCAAATCACGGGACATAAACAATTGAATTAAAATAAAAAAAAATTTAAATAAATGAGCATTGTTTTCCCCCAAATTTTTTCTTTTTCATTTCGTATTCTTTTTTTCCAATTACATTTGAATTTAAATGAATTGTTTTTTACCAGACTTTTACAAACATTTTTCGATGAGTATATTCCACTTTCAATTAAAATCGCCCAAAACATGCTGCTCTTAACATTATTTGTTATTTACTATTGATTGTTGCATGCAATCTTTTGAAATTGCTTAGAGATTGCAGACAATTCCTCAATTGGGCTTTAAATAAAACTGTAATACAGCAACATTTTATAAAAAAAAAATAATATTGTGGGATACCTTTTAAATTTTTGTTTGTACAAAAAAAAAAGCATGTGATGAATTTCCTTAAATTTCGATGATGCGTTGAAAGTATATTTCCATTAATAAATCTATGAAGACACGAAGAGTCCATAAGCTATTGATGTAATGCTGCATGGCGACACATCAAATTTACGTACATATGTATATCTATTGGTAATTTTTATTTTACTTTTGCTTTGTGTCTTATGTTAACTGAATTAAATTGCGTCCAAGGTAATAGATTTTAAAATCTATCTTCACACACACACATTGCTTTTAATACAAAAGGTTGCCATAGAGATTTATTGGCATTTCCCACAGTTTTCAACTTTTCATAGCCTTAGGAGATCTTTGAAAAATACAATTTTTTATAATTTTTCTTTTGGGTTGGTTTAAGCAAAATTTGTTACAGCTTTCTTAAGCAAAACAATTTTTTTTTATTTACTGTAGTCCTATAATTGTCATGTGAATGGCTTATTCAAATTTAGTAACGTTTTACTTTTATTTCTGTGGTGGTATACATTTGAAAATCTGTTTAATTTTGAAAATAACTATGTGAACAAACTATGTATATGCACCAATATTGTGGCAAATGTAGTGTGGTATTTTATGAGAATTTCAGAACAATGGAAGAGAAGAGTAGTAAAAAAAAAGTGAAAGTTATGCTTGCAATTTGTATTGTTTTCACATTTAAGGCGATTAATTTTTAGTACAAGTAAAAAGTTAAATTTTTATTTCACTGGTTACTGTTGGTCATTGGTCGTAACAAAAGAAAAAACAAAACTATATTTTCTGGTGAGGGTATTGTAACCGTTAACGCATCATGCCTTAAAAAGAGCTTTGCAGCACCCACATACATGTACCAAAATGCACTGAAATAACTGGGCAGTAATTTAAGGTTAAACAAGAAGGAAAATTAAAAAAAAAAACATGAAAATTATTCGTTTGTAAAGTATATAAAATTGTATTCATCATGACCATCGCCATCGTCATTATTGTCATTTGTTTGTGTGTACTCATCATTATTGTTGTAATCAGCACCAGTAGCAGCACCCGCACCCATAGTAGAAATTCAAATACATTGTTGGACATGGATGTTCTATGACATGTATTTTATGTTCTTTAAAATGTGTATGTATATGTGTAGGGGCATGTGTATAGATATATTCAAATACATGTAAAAATTGATGGCTCTTTATGCTCAGTTTAATTGTAAAACAGTGCAAAACTGTGTGCAATATTTATACAGGCCAACGAATGTCATGAATGTATTTCATGCTCTTCTCTTCATATATATATACATACATACATACATACATACATATATGGTGTATATGTGTATGTTGTATATGTATGTGCGTATGTATCAGTATAAATAAATGAATATCCTTTCTTACTACTGTTTAATACTTAATGCATGATTTTTAACATGCACAAGCATGACCAAATGATTTAAACAGACACACACGTACACCTACCTACCTATCAACTTATATCAATACATTCACATACTGTGATGTGCAATACATACATATGTACAGTATATGCACATTTACATGCTTAACACATGCATATTTGCAGGCATAGTTTAATGATGATATGCTGGCTGGCGGTAAATGACTGAACACAACTGAATGAAAGTCCTGCTTTCATTTGATTGTTTGCATTTATTATTGCCATTTAACAAATGAAGCGTAATGATGATTATGGCATCAACAGTACACAAAATCTGTTTATATTGTCGTATTTGTACAAACACTAGTATTTAAGTATCTTGGTACGTACATCTGTATATAGGTATGCAGCAAGTATGGCTCTGTGGGTGGGTTATTTTAAACTGTAATTATTAAAACATTTTGTTTCTATTTTAAAAAAATATTTAATTCTTTAACTTTTTCTCCTCTAAATTTTTTAAGAAATAAATTTCACTTCGGATATTTTAAATCATATCTTGAAGTGGTGAAATGAATTTTAGTTTTGAAATTTCTGCATCAATATTTGAATCTATAGAATGTTACAACATTTTTAAACCAATAATAATAACTAAAAGGCTCTTTTCAATGTAGGCTAGGTGAAAATGAACTGATGAGGCAACTTTTTAAAAATATTCTTAAAGTTTTTAAATTTTAATAAATGTAACCTTGTTGATGAAATTGAAATGTTCAATCAAAGAAAAAGAAATTTGCACTGACAATAAGTCTAAGTTGAATTTGTCCATCTATGTGCCGCAATTAAAATCGATTTAGATTGCTTTCTGTGACAAAATATAAAGGTTTTCAAATGCACAATCCCTTGATCTCTTTTCTAAAGCATAAGGC